>OY756216.1:1287000-2509000 GCA_963576875.1 Acrobasis repandana
CACGTAAAAAAAGCAGCATCATAATCAGTCCATCCGTTTGAGCGCTACGATGCCGACAGACAGACTGACATTAGCGTCAAATTTATAACACCCCTCTTTTTTGTCGGGGATTAAAAAACAAGGCGCGCGGCACCGCAGGGGATAAAACCGCAGCCGCTGAGGCGGTAGAATGTATAAAGTAAACGCTCTAAGCAAGCGTACTCGTGTAAAACCTCTACTATACAAAACGAAAGGTATAATAATATGAACCCTTTGGTACAATAAAAAAGCTATGGTGATATTCTTCTTTTGTTTTGGGCTGTCTGATTCAGTAATAAATTAGCGTTGAATGTACTCGTTTTTTAATTTTCTAATAATATTTACATTGATATCATCTACCAAATCCAATCCACGGGAAGATGTATTCCCGTCGCGTATTCAGGCACTTGTGTGCTCATGCTCAACCGACAACAAAAGATCTTCTCCGAATGAAAGATTCGAACACAAATTTCGTCCACACATCGACCTCTCCGATAAAACTATAAAGGTCGTTATGACTGATCCGTCGGCGGATCTCGATAACAGCTTCGCAGACGAACGTCACTCAGAGTCCGCAGCGGATGAAGTTGTGCGCATTAAATCTACCATTTCGGAAATTGATGCCCTTATCGCCGGAGGATATTGTGTGGCAGGCTCCTTTTAAACTCTCATTCGGAGATTTTTTGCTAACTAACCCTTATCTTCCTCGCCTTCTCCTCATTTGGGGTCGGCTCTGTATGTCAACTCCCTTTAGTTAAAATTAAACACACTATATGACTGATTTAGAAGGGCTGTTTTTTTTTAATATGAGTGTACATTTTACTGGGGCTTTTTACATATTATCATAGACGAAACATACAAGAGGACTGACAAACTTCATACTTCGAAGTGTAATTTGATTTTTAGTTTATATATTTTAGCTAGAGGGAGCTACTAGTTCTAAAGAAGATAGTTTTGTAGTTGTAATTTCGGGAAGATGGCGGTATAAGCGTCATTTTCTACGAACAAACAAGTGCTATCTCTGATTTTTTTAGATATTCAAAGCTGCATTCTTCTTATAGAGTATGTTAGTAACCGACTGTTATGCAATTTAGTCTGTTATTTCGATAATCTCTTTCATCTTCAGATTATAACTGGTTATTTTCGTATTTCAGAAACTACAACTGAATAAATAATGGAATATGTCTAGACGGCCATCGTCTTACGCTTCGCTTCGCCCGTCTTCCATTGCTCAGGGCTTCAATATATAGTTATGGATTATCCAACGTGTAATTAACATATGCGTAATAAATCGAACCACGGGCTGTAATTCGAGTAGATCACTATAGTATAATAATATTAAAATAACAGTTAAAAACAAAAAAAAAATATTCGGAATTCCCATACAAATTGCGGCTGCCAATGATTAAGTAATACTTAAATAATATGTCAATGGTGGCTGCACACTTTTGTATTGAAATGCTAAATAAAAAATAAAATAAACATACTTATATTAGTACAATTATTATAACAAACATACATACAATGTGGAAGGGACATACCCGTAATAAATCGAACCACGGGCTATACTAGATTATTAAAAGTATAATTAAATACACACTTACTCAAAGAAAAAATAACAGTACAAGATTACGTGTTTATTAAAAATAATATGAAAACATTTATAAGTATAAACATTTACATTAACTTAATTAATTACTCAGACAATGATCATATCTCTCGTATGGGCGTCCTCAAAAGTGCTGTTGCGTTTTAAATTATATGGAGTTGATGGGACAGATTGAAGATGGATAATTTAAAGTAAATCTTAATTACTTTTTGTTTTTCTTTATCGTCCTTTATAATATGGCAAAAGAATAGAAGCATTCGAGATGTGGTGCTGGAGGAAAATGGAGAAAATAAGCTGGATGGATAGAATAAGCAATGAGGAGGTACTAGAAAGTGTGGGAGAGAAAAGAAATATTTTAAAAATTATTGAAAATAGAAGAGGGAAGATGATTGGACAAGACATGACAATCTATTCAGAATAATAGTAGAAGGAAAAATAAAAGGGAGACGAGGAAGGGGAAGACCAAGGATGAAGTTTTTCCAACAAGTTAAGGAAGGGTTAGGAGTAAGGTCCTACCAAGACATTAAAAAGACGGCAGAGAGGAGAGAGGAATGGAGGCAAGAAAAATATGGCAAACTTTTTTGCCCTTACCGTGGCGTATTGGTTACCACGCTAGGCCGCCACTGGTCTTGGGTTCGATCCCCAGCCAGGGCAAGTTGGAAAATGGCCTTTTTCAAATTGTCCTTGGTCTTGGGTGTTTCTCTAAACATATAATTATCATAAAATATAGTATCGTTGAATTAGTATCCCATAACACAAGTGTAAAAAAATATACTTTGGGGCTAGCTCAATCCTTGTGATTTGTCCGTATCTATTTATTTATTCACTTATACCTAAATTAGGACTGTTTAAGTGGATAACAGTCTTCTGTGCCTATAACGTTTATTATTACTCTGTGCTATAACTGATTAAGAAGAACAATTGTTTTATGAATTCAGCGATGATTAATAAACTAAAAGTTTTCTTGTTCGAATACAATTCAGAGTGTTAGTACTATTACTGCTTTGAAATGAATCACTCGCATGATAAGCCAGTAAAAGTGAAGCAATATCCTCCAACGTACGTAATATTTATCACCGATTTCCGAATTGAGAAATCTTTCTTGATAACGAGCCATTTCACTCAGCCCACGTCACAAATAAATTTTGAACACCACTTTTGCCGTACGAGAGCACATTTTTAACTAGAAACCACACGTGCGGAATCCGTTCGAAGCCGTCATTGTCCGAAGTTACCCGGAGCATAGCTTTTTCCATACATCCGGGTGTCCATTACAGCTGTGACGGAATTAGCCATAGCAGGATTCACTGCAGTGAATATGCATGTCCTATCCTCACTTAAAACAAGAGAATTCACTCCGTTTTGTGAATTTATTTCTGTTTTCCTCTTGCAGAAAACTCTTGACTTTATAGTAGTTTTAGGATTGTAGTATCACATACTAAAATTATTAACGTTGTCTCATTTTTAGGATTCCGTACCGGAAGGGTGCAAACGGGACCCTATTACTGAGACTCCGCTGTCGGTCCGTCTGTTCGTCTGTCCGTCTGTCCGTCTGTCACAAGGCTCTATCTCTTGAACCGTAATAGCTAGACACTTGAAATTTTCACCGATTATGTATTACTGTGGCCGCTATAACAACAAATACGAAAAATAAGAAAAAGTTAAAATTTAAAGGGGTCGTCATACAAGAAACGTGTTTCTTCAGCGTTTTAAAACATTGTAGGGTTGTACGGAACCCTTCATGTACGAGTCCGACTCGCACTTGCCCGTTTATTGTTGGTCGTTCTGACCCGCATTTAGGGTGCGGGAAATTTCTGTAACGCATACTATGGGGCCTGCATTCAGGTAACTATTTACACTAGTCGATATAGCCCAATTTAGGGTACGAGACATATACGTAACGCATACGGGGAACCATCTTCACGACCGTTCTCCAGTTTTTCTTCGCTACCATTAGGTAGTGGAAAAAAGTGATATGTTAATTATAACGTATCACTTTTTTCTACACACAAAATATTACAAAGTTACGAGATTTAGTTCTTTAGTCTCATCACTGACTTTATTGAAGTCTAAAGTTTACCCATTAAATTCCATTAGGTTCCAACATACATTTCCAGTAACAATGGTCACATTACTTCGCCGTTTAGTACGAACGTTATTCGATTCGCTCCTCTGAACATTTCATACGTTAGCAATATTGTTCAGCATTCTCTTTCTTGTACACTTGGAGTGGATCGCGTTTGAACTGGCATTGTGTGAGCTCGTTTTATCTCTTTATACTCAGATAACTCTCGTCTTGGCACAGACTTTAAATCGCATAGACTGGAAAACTGATGTAAAAATACTGGCTATCACAAGAGTTTGAGACATAAATTTTTATCGTTCTGTAAATAAAATTCTTCTTGAATTAAAAGAGCTTGCTCTTGTCGGTAGAGTTAAGTGGAGAACATCATTTTTTTCCTAAAATTACTTTATCTTAATTTGCTTGAGAATGTAGACACAGACGCAATTTAATAGAATACCTACTTGATAGTAAAATGTAGTATTTTTTGTAATTTTCACGTTTTACTGTTCTGGTCCATCTTAATTAAAGTCATTGAAGGTTTGAGCGTATTCGCAATTTGACAGGCTCGCTTGTTTAATATTTTGGATGTTCGCTGTTTTGCACCATTTCAGACGAGGCACGTGCTTCTGACGATTTTAGCATTTCTCGTGAGCTGTACCCCAGTAATCGGCTCTTGAATATTAAACGTGAGTGTTCTGTTGGCTTTATAAGCGTTTTGAGTAAGAAGTTTGCAAATATTTGTTTATTTGCTGTTCTTGCATTATTTATTCTTAGCTGTGTGTCCTTCATTGTTTATGAATTCTTCATCTTTATTTATCTGCAGCATTTTGGTGAAATCTCCGATTGTCATCAAATCGTACCATTCGAGTATGTAGTCCATTTTTCAATTTTCGAGCAAAATCTTCTCTTTCCAATTCGACATTTCCAAGTCGTTGCATCATGGTTCACTATTTTATTGCATTTGGCGACTTTACATTATTCGCTGGCTTTGGATTTACATTTACTTGCTGACTGAGTCTTCTTACCAGATAAAACAAGCACATCATTTTATAAATTACTTAATAAAATCTTCACCTTCTTGGACCACAGACACTCACTGCTGCCTAATTAGTATAAACTTCAATGTTCCCCTGGCTGTCCGTATACACATTGATCACTAGTTGCATTGCCCCCGTGCCAACTCCTGTGCTAGCGATGAGATCCCGAGGCACTTCTAAGCCGGTGGTGATGCCGGAGACCACGTTTAGGAGCCGTGGCGTCGGGGCTGAAGCCACGCTGGTCAGAATTAGGATGAAAATGATAAGCGCTACGCCGCAGTTGCCCCTGAAATTTAAACGAGTAGTAATTAACAAATTGTGTATCCTGTGACCAGAACGGGTAGATAGAAACTGGTATTGATAGTGAAGTGACTGAGATAGTTGGAGATTGAGAGGCCTATTCGAAACATAGTAGGTATGCAGAAAATAAAGATGATGACCAAATGATACCTAAAATTTTTACTGTGTTATGTTATGATTAAATATCATTTTAAAATGTATATTATAATGTACTTGTTTCAATAAATTTGATAAATCTAACGTCGGCCCACTTACACCTCTGAAAGAAATGTATCTACTGTCTCTACGGTGACCAAAACCCATTTATCCATAATAAAAAGGTACAGTTTAGAATATAAATTTACTTATAGGTACTTACATGGCTAACTGTGCGTAGGGCTTTCCGTCCTACCTATCGTGTGTACTCCGAAGCCACAACCTTTCTGACGTGAAAACCGTGCCAACAGATAACCTGACAGATATATGATAACAACATCTTATCTATCGATACACTCTTCAAATATTAACTTTGAGAATGGCCCTTATCGATTGTATCGCAAAATTGAATTTCGATAAGCAGACTTGTAAGAAAGCGTTGTTTGTAGAGGAAATAATAGTATGGGAATTTTGATAAGAAATCCGGAGAATGTTGGATGTTTATTTGACAAGTCCATGGCTTTTGTGACGTTTTATTTTGATTTATTTTCACGTTTTACGTCTGAAATAACGCCAAATATTTGTTCAGAGAAATTGTCAGCTTTTTAATCAACGGAGTATGCATCTTTAGAAATTTCTTTATTTCGTTTTGTTAGAAGCCAACAGTCAGATTTAGTATGATGGACATCTAACAACAACAAGAAAGTGCTAGCAACTTGATTAATATTGACCACCCCGTATTATCTAAATTCCCATTAAGTTTTCTTTACAAGCGAGTCTTAGCCTAGTTATTAAAATAATTATGTCCTGTATTTGCTTTTATCCGACTGCCAAGGAAGGGTTATTTTTTTCACGCGTAACTTGTTGTTTGTAAATTTCTTTATTACCTCATATCTTCCAAACCGCTGTATGGATTTTAACCGTTAAAATATCAATACATTCGTTAAAAAAAACATAGACCGTGTTTAAAAATAACAAAATGGCGGACATTTTGGGGCTAAGTGTATGGCGGCTTTTTGAAGTGAAAACTTATTTAGGCGCACCACTGTTTTTTTAAAAATCATTACTTGTTTTGTGCAAAGGGTATTATATTGTACTGCATCCATTAGGTCTACGACTAAGCGTGATCTTAGTGTCTGGCAATGCGTCTCTGTCTACTCTGTAACACATGAAAGTATATGTTAAAAGTAACAAACTTATGGCTCCTCTCTTTGGCCACAGATTACATGGACTCCCTCTGCAAGGACCACTTCCTCCAGCGACAGTACAGGAAGTTGGACGGCGGCGTCCTTTGGTCGCGCAACGAGCGGAACCTGGACTGCACGGTGACGTTCCAGACGCACAGCATCCTACAGCGCTTCATGCTGCACTTCGATCTATTACAGCTAGATTGTAATGATCATCTATATGTGTACGATGGTGCGCACGCCACTGCCCCTCCTAAGGTCAGTAATTTACCTCGTTGAGTACATATTGCCACTGCAAGGACTACTTCTTCCAGTAGTGCAGGAAGTATGACGGCGGGGTCCTCTGGTATTGCAACAAGCGGAACCTGGCCTACACGGTGACATTCCAAACGCACAGTATGCTGCAACGCTTTAGGCTACACTTGCCTCTGCGGTAAGTATATGAATTTCAGGCTACATTTTAGGTGAACAGCATGCTGTAACCTTGCACGAGGTACTTAATCATCATCATTTTAGCCGTTTGATTGAAACCTACTGAGGGACAAAAACTTAACTGTAGGTGACGTTGGGGAATATTACATCTTGTTGTACTACTTTGCTTTAAGAAGTTTATGCCAATCAGGTATGCTAATTGTTTAACAGAAATCATCTTTGAAGGGCATGCTTAGTCCACTGACTAAGGTATGGAACAGCTTTTTCTGAAACGAAAAAAGTTTGAAGAACTTTATAAATTTCAAAAAAGAAAAATATATTGGTTATTAAAAGGGCCAGATTAAAAGGCCAAAGAATATTAGTTATTAAAAGGGCTAGATTACTACTGATACTCTACGTACTAATTACTTTAAAAAGTTGAACAAGTTGAACAAAGAAAACGGTCAGACAGCATAGTCTAAAGAAAGCTAGTAAAGAATAAATAATGCAATGAGATTTATTTCAAACAAATCTGAAATAAAGGAAGGCGTGAAGAAAGCAGAGTCCATCTTTAAACTTGCTCAGAGTCTTTGTTCAGAACTTCGTAGATTTGAATTTAAAATTCGGGGATGTCTTCATTCGCGTGTTAATTATTTGCGAGGTGGAGACACCTGCCGGCTCCCTGGCTCGGCATTAGCATTCTCACGATACATAAATTAAATCCAATATTGTTTATCTTTACTCGACAACTTGATTTCAACTTCCATCTTGTTTCCAAAAGTTGCTAAAATTGCTAAGGCAATATTGTCAACTCCACAGTTATTTAATAAAATCTTTATTATATTTATTTATATACTCGTAAAGATATTATTTAGTTGTTCAAGCTTGTTAAGTCAAAAGAATATCATTAAGACATGCCTCTTGAAAAATGTCATATGACGCAATTTCAATCACTTGCTTGTTTAAAATTCATACTTACCTACCACGTTTTACCTTAAATATTTCCGCTTCAATAAGGTATATTCTTTTACAATCCGTCTCAAATTAAAAATAGTATCGCTTTTCATTATCATAATCATCGCCAGCTTTCAATGTCTCACTAGTCATAATATAAGTATTTTTCTGCGCCATTGTATTCTAATAATAGGATACAATGGCATTTACTTATATTGTTATATAAAAAGCAACTAAGTACTATCTTATCTTTGCCTCATCTCGCTCAGCAATACTTCATTCAACGTAGAATAACCAAATCATTATCTAAGCCAATCCACAAAACCTAGCAGCAGTGAACGCTATAGTATCTAATTTGGAGGCATTCCAAGTTGCGACGGTACTACCAATTATCCGGGCAATGGCTGCCTTTTGGTTATTAAATATGCTGCAGAAAAGAAAATCATCATAATCAGCATTATTATCGTTATTATCTAAGGGTTGGATCTCATCTATCAGCACGGGACAGCACTTTCCTATGCTGCTATCCTTTTCTGCCGTTCAGAAGCATCACTTGCTAGAGCGAGAGAGAGCGACGGAACGCTTCAGCACTGGCCGTGCTACAGCGTTCCGTCGCTCTCTCTTGCTTTAGCAAATTACTGTTCTGAGCGACAGAAAACGATAGCAGCATAGGAACGTGCTGTTCCGTGCTGATAGATGAGATCCAACCCTAATAATGCAGCAGGCAGGGCAGATCTTGGCCTGATCAAGCAAATCTCTCCCGCAGATTATGTCCTAGCTCCTTCTCGGCAGCTCCTTTCTCTAACTAGTTTTATATCTTGTAGTACACTCTTTCCAGCCATATGAGTTTTGGTATGGCGAAAGGTATTCTGTCTTTAGGTTTAGCAGGCGCTTGGGAACTATATCGTTCTTTTTTCGTTCTATGTGACTTATGAGAACCGTCCCACCCCGATGAAATTTGGTTCATGGTATTATTACAATGTTCACTAATAGCTTAATTTAAGTTTATTCCCAAATCAGCATCCAATGACAATTCCACAGAACCTAGCGCCATCGCATCTAATTTGGAGACATTCCAAGTCGCGCCGGTGGCACCAATTATCCGGGCAATGGCTGCCAATGCCCTATTATTCCCGCGTCCGATCGCCGTTATTAAAGATGCCGCGGTAATGAGTCCACGGAATGCCCATCCCGGATCGTTATCGGATAAGTCAAACTTCAATATTCTAAGAATGGAGGAAATGGCGTTAACTTTGGAATTTAATATCGATGTGGAAGAATGAAGTTTTATATCCCAGATAGATATTCGTAGATGAAATATTCATCATTATTATGACATACTCTTCTTCTTCTACATTTAAGGGCCACGCACTTGTCGTTGTCATTGTATGGAAATAACCTCTGTGGTGTGCATCCATCTATCAACCTTGCACTGGTTTGACCACCACATTTGTAGGGAAAGATGAAAAAAAATCATCACGTGTTTTTACACATAAAAAGTATATGCCTATTGCCAATAGTAGCAACATAACAAGTTGCGTTCACTCGTTCGAAGCTTCGAATATTTTCACAACATCTTGTATGGAACGAAGTGCTTGGTGTGTTTCTCAAATTTGGTTGAAATCAGTCGATAAATAACGCTACAGCAAGCTTCCCCCGTTTTCTTCCCCAAATAAAAACACGCGATCAACTAAAAAAATTAAGTAAATCAAGGAACTTGAGTGCCAATTTTCGTCTAAATCCATTTAAAAAATGCGACCTGGCCAATCTCGAAACTAAGATGCTTCACTCGCTCAGTCAATTAATATTAAATTTAGATATGTGGACTGATAATACAGTTTGGCTACTGCTAATGGAAGTTTGAGAAAAAAACCTGATGGATTAATACATTTTAAATGCCAGTCAGTCTTTTTGATATAATACAAGTAGTCTTACAAAACGCTAAATCCTTAATTCCACAAAGGCAGACGAAGCTAAAACTACAGACAGACTGTCCGCTGCCAGGACGAGTTTCAAATGAAAAGCCGTAATTTCAAAAGTTTCATCTTTTGGATTAGCGCGTGACCAGCTTATTTCATAGAACCTTAGTAAAATGTAGTTATTCATACAATTTTATTCTATATTTTTGTAATATCTATCACTTTATAATGTATATAATTAGTATTAAAGCAGCATCTGATGATGGTCCCCTCGTGGTACTGACGTACTTATCTTCTATTTTTTTTAATTTAAAAAGTGTCTGAGAAAGTGTTAAACTTCACACAAAGACAAAGAGCACGGAACTTAAAGCTCTAAGAGCATGATTTGTGATAAAAAAGTTAATAAAAGGGCTCACACAAAAGATATAACTCTGTCTAGTTTGCAATGGCTACGTCAACCTTTCAACGCTGAGCTCGACACCCAATTACGAGGATCTTTGCAACGAACATTTTATATGAACTTAATTTTTTTAAAGAATCTAATGCATTAAAGGTTTTTATAGTTGCAGATTTAAGAAAAATAAAACATGTCAAATGAAGATTATACGTATAGAAAAAAGCTGAATGACAATTTACTCTTATAAATGTAAACTTCCTCCACTATCTCACAAATCCCTCATGATGCATCACGATTCACGTCTCACGGCAATACGGCCTCGCTGATCGCTCCGGTGGTCATGTTTCTTCATCGGGTCTTAAAGGGGCTTTCAGAGCGATC
The DNA here is from genome assembly GCA_963576875.1 of Acrobasis repandana. Classification (NCBI taxonomy): domain Eukaryota; kingdom Metazoa; phylum Arthropoda; class Insecta; order Lepidoptera; family Pyralidae; genus Acrobasis; species Acrobasis repandana. The sequence continues at coordinate 1,297,414 of OY756216.1, forward strand.
GCCTCTACGTGCTGACCGTGGGGTCTTCTAAATTACTTCTGCATTCAAAGCCTAGACCCACTCTCCTTTACACAACGCTTGTCGTAACTTAAGTTGACATCTTGTGGGGAAAAATAAAAATAAAAACTGATTAACGTCGATAAACCCAAGTATCGAACGGGCATCAACGCCGAAATCATAAAATATGTTTTTTTGATTTAGTAGGTTCTTACATAATTATTATGGATTGGCCAGTAAATTAATTAGTCTCTCTAGATTTTTAAATATATTATGACATTCCAAATAACAAAGTTTTGTTCGTAACTACATTTGTATATGCGGGAATCGTTAACATTTTCCCACTTTGTTATAAATCCATGAACATACAATGATGCATCGTGGCGATGACGATGAAGAAACATGGCGGCCGCGCTCAGGCGGCCGCCATGTTTCTTCTTCGGGTCTTAGGGCGGCATTACACAGTGTCATATTTCAGAGCGATCGCCGCTACGTGCCGACCGAGCACAGGATCCTCTCCATTACTTTGCAGCTATATTCAAAGCCTAGACTTGTTCTCGCTCCCTTTATCCCCGTTTTAATAAAGATCACGCGATATTAAAATTCTTTATAAATTCTCCGGCTCCGGCTGTTGGGTTTTGGATTTATTTTGTAGTTTTGTATTGAAACTGTTTTAATTTGTGGATATTAAGAAAATTTCTGGGATGGTAAATTTTAAAATTGCTCTTTGAGAAAATTATTTAAGAAAAAAATAATCTTCTTCAAAACATAAAGTAAAATTTCATGAAAAGAAGTAAAATTTTAGAAGCAAGCATATTACTTTTTAAAGTAGACCCTAACACGTAACCCCGTGATTACAAAATTATTTCAGACCCTTACTTCACTAGTGTAACGACTATATTATCAAATAAATGGGCTGAAAAAAAAAAAAAAAAACTTAAAAAATTTCGCAAAAGACCTAATAAGCCATCGCTTACTCCTAAAACACCAAAAGATTTTTCGCTAATTAACTTCGTCGTATTTAAAAAGTATTATCCCAAAATGAAATTAGACGAACAATGACAGAACGTTTCCATAAATAGACAGGAATTAGTTTCGCTCAACACAAAACACGAACAAACTTATTTCTATTAAACTCTAGAGCGTGAAACTTAAATGGGATAAATTGCAAACCACAGGGTACGCAGCGAGGCAGCCATGTTCACGGATTCATTACAAGCGAGCAAAGTTGCCACCACCTGTACCTACGCGACAAGGCGACAACTATTCGCAACTCCAAACAATGTGAACCGCAAGTTTGCGACCCCTGTCCACTTGTGAAAGTTGGGTTTATTCTGATAAGTATGCAGGAAAAGTTAGGCTCTAACCCTAACTTTTCCTATGGAGTTTAAGTTTTAGTTTGATCATGTAAGGTAGATTTTAAAGGTGTGGCTTTTGTGAGGTTAAAGCTTGCTTTGAACTTTCAGGCTTCATCATTAATTTTATTAATGGATCAAAACAAAAAATTTGTTCGTTTGTAATACTTTTAGTACCCTATGAAAATACAATAACAACTTAAAGAGTAAATTGACAACGGCGGACGTATCCCATATTGGAATATCCTCCAGTCAACTGGCGAATAAGACTAAGTAGATAGGAAAATTACTCACAAGGAGTGATGTATTGTTTGGTACTACTTTATAATATTATTAATCTGGGACTTATTAGGATACTTATTTGATGGAAACATATTGTTTATCATATTAGCAAAATAAAGCCCAAAATATACCGTATACAATAAGAAATGAAAAGTTAAGTATTACGTCCATATGAATGTTTACAAGTTAAAGGCCGAGAAAAGTTTGGGGGTTATTCAGAACATATTTATTAGTTGGGAGTTCGTAATATCGGCCCACCTCGCTCTCATCTTTTCATTGGTCAGGGTACGAAGTTGAATTATTCCGCTTTTTATACGTTATGCCTCCGAAAGTTGTGTATTTTTTGGTAATCATATTTTTTGGGTAGATACTGCGGTCTAGAATAAATTAGATTACTTCAGGATTACTATTTATTATTATTATATTATTACTATTTGTGTCGTTTGAAGTAAAATAAAGTTATTACAAACAAAAATCCCGTCTGAAATAGGCTATATTCTCTTTTTGTTTAAGTCTTTTTTTATTATAAAAACTTGTTTAAAAAGCTCGTCCCAAAGTTGATCTCGCTCGCTGGTGACAAGAAGGCTTACTGTTTTTCGACCAAGAAACCTCTTACCACCGTGCCTCACGATAGTCGTGCTTGTAAGGGGTTTTAGAGGTTTATCTTAAGTTTAGTACTTCATAGGCTAACACTTCATTATTCTGTTACAGGCCGACCTCTCCTGCCGGAACACCAAGCAGCAGGTTGGCGCGCTGTTCACGCGCAGCAACTTTGTCACGCTGAAGTACGTCACCGACAACTGGGGTACCGACGCCAACGGGTTCAAACTCGTCATCACTGCCGTTAAAGACCCCAGTAAGTTGCATTGTGTTATTGCTGTTCTACAAAACAAGTAGGTACTTTAGGATTATGGCGGTCACCTATAGTCCGACAAACAATTAAAAATCTATTGTGCTGCAATGCTGGCAGTTGAGGTGTTAATTACTAAAAATCAATACACTTTTTCCATTCATAGATTTTTGAACTTAATCGAATGCACTGAAATCACAAATCTCTCTCAAAAATCTCTTGAACAATTAGAATTTTTATTGTTTATATTTATATCGCTTAGATTAATTACCACTGATAGAATTCTATTGTCAATAAAAAAGCAATCCAAGCGGTATGCAATTTCAAAGCAATTCGGTTGACACTCAATTTTATTACAAGTAAGCTAAGTGATCTTAGCTACAAAATTTTAAGAACTATTATTATGAGTTTTTTTTTAATTTATCTATTGATTTATGTTTTGTAAGTGATTGTTCACTTTATCAATAATTTTCAATAATTTTCTCTCTTTTCTCGCATTGAGTTCTAAAATAAACCATTTTAATCAATACTGTATTATTTGCGTAAGGATGAACACCAATAATTAAAATCTGATAAACCTGATGGATATTTCGAATAAAATCAATCAGAGAGCCCTAAGCAACAAATACTTATTTTCCCTCCGGCACGTCACGGCTCGGACCCTCTTTAATTTGGCCGATGTTTATTTATTCGTACAAACAGCCGACAGGACAGTTCGCTTACACATTCCACCCTTTATATATACTTTTTATTACGTTCCCTCAGCGAATTCCGAGTTTCCCTCTCGTCTTTAGCCCTGGCATTCACGGCATGAATGGACCTGTTGCGACTTGCGAACGAGCGTGTAGCAATTTTTTTATAGTCTCTTTGACTTCGGGCTTTATTGTCTTACTATATCCGTCATATGTATCATCGTTGACGTCTACATCGTGATATACGAGTATTTCATTGTCTTTCACTTTTGCTTAAACTTTAGTCTCAATATCTTTTGCTATAAGGTCTTCTTTCGCTTTTAGAGAAGGTGGTTTGAATAATCTTTTATCTGAAAAAGAATTTCTTTCGAAATTCTCATTGATATAATCATCTTTCATTTTGAATAGAGTTGTCTTGCGGTGAGTGGCGGTTTCCAAATTGTTATTGAGCCCATAATGAGTATTCGGATGTCTATCCGAGCGGATACTCTTTGGGTCTCTGATGTTTTTCCCGTTCCGTTTTGGCCGGTTTTCGTGCTTTGTGATATTTTCATGATAATGGTTATAATAAGGATTTTAAATATTTTTTTGTGAAAAAGGGAGGAAGTTTATAGGTTTGAAATGTAAAGATAAGTAATTTTGAATATTAAAATATTAGTGCGAAAGAAGTAACAATGCTAAAAATTATTTATTTTTGACTTGTAAGTGTGCTTACACAATAAATAATTTATAATGATGTGCTTATTAGTAAAATTCAAGAAAACAACATAAAGAAAATTACGAAGCAAAATTTCATTTATTGCGATATAACAAATGGCTTAACAATTTATTTATTGGATAAAACAATGTATTATTGGATAACAAAACTAGAAATATTATTGGTAAACAACAAATTTATTGGATAAAACAATGTATGTCTATACATTGTTTTATCCAATAAATTTGTTCGTATCCAATAATTTGTTATAACAGCGGTTAACTATTGCATATGTAAATAGACATTTAAACGTTTTTAAATAAGTAATTAGTACATAAATCTAACGTGAGCTTTATTTATTTTTTGGTTTTTTTTTTTAAGTTTTTGGTAGATACAATGAAACGTCAGAAACTTAGTACTCTAGCAAAGAGGCAGAGAAGAAGAGAAACCTATTTAAAAATATCCCTTTAAAAATTTGCTTCTACATATCTTATCTAAAACGATACGACAAAATTATGCGGCAAACAACAAACCATCAAGCAGTCACAAGGCGTATTTTAACAAGTGCCCACGGTATAGGTATTCAAGTATTTATAAAAGCATCTGGGAGCACAAAGACCTCGGCTAAATTGTCTGCATACGTGTCCCGAGCTCCAAGAACCTTTGTTGCATGTTCGTCTTTTGAAGTTACAGCATCAATTAAATTTCACGCTTGGCTGCTTGGAAAAAATTACATTCGAAAGGGATTTTCCAACTTTACACCCAGTTCGCTGGAAGAGGGGATTAAAGAGAATGGACGACTTAACAAGTTGATGCTGGCGTTCGAGTGAACCAGTTGTTTTATTACGATTATCTATGCTTTCAATTAATTTGAAAAGTGTTTAAGAGTTTTAGATATTGAGTTGAATTTCCGTATTGAAAGATAGGAGAACAAAAGTTATTGACAGCCCAGTGGAAACCCTCATTGAAGTGGTAGTGGGTGGGTTATATATCACGAATTGATGTCCGCTGGGACAGGTGGACATTGCGATCACGTACTGCCAAACGCAGTGGAAGACATCCACCTACAAGGTAATCAGATGATTTGATTTAGTTGCTAAGAAACATTGGATGAAAGCAGACTTGGAACGATGTTTAAAAAAACTATAGCAAAACATGTGTAGGTACATACTAGAAATGATCACATTGCTTACTTAGATCTAATAATTATGATTAGGGCCCTTATGGGTTCAGAATAATTGATGTAAGAAGAGCAATATTGGCTTGAGTGATATTTATCGCCAGTGAATGGCATCATTAGACGAGCCTGATGGTAGCCTTGATAGTGTCGTAATATTTTTATACCCGTCGTAAACTAGAAGATTACGATAATTCAGCTGCGAGACTCTTAGTATCATTTCCTCTTTTATCGTAAGTTGCTTAGTTAGTTCTAAATATAATGGATGTAGGTTTGGTACCTATGTATGTAGGTATGTATGTATGGATATTTGATTCGTTTCACAAACTAAAACGGCTGAACAAATTGAAATAAAATTTGGCATGCATATAGTATACATACATGCACTATCACGTCTTCATCCCTAATGGGGTAAACAGAGCATTTTGGGTCTTGCGCTTTAAGCAGTCGGAGCCCAGGGCCGCAACACCCAAGGGCCACTTTAAGCGTGAAGAGTGGGTAAGATGGTGAGATGATGAGTGGTGATTTTTGTACACTAACAAAATCACGAAAAAACAAATATATGATGGTCTTAATCGGTTTCTGATTTTTAGAGAAGTGTTCATGACCAAGTCTGTTGTTCAACATACCCTTTCAAGATTCTGAGTTCACGGGAAGTACCCTGTTTTGATTCCCTTGCGAATGTCGAAAATTTTCGGCATAAACGGCTGTATCTTTTGATTGTGTTGGCTTAGAAGTTTTATTTTTTCACAGCTCCAAGGGACAGTAGACTTGAGTATTTGATATGAATTTCAGCTTGATACGTCCACGCGTTCTAGAGAAAAAGGGTCTTAAAAGACGGACAGACGGACAACAAAGTTATCCGTTCTGTTTTTTCCTTTTTAGGTACGAAACCCTAAAAGTAGTCACAATATCAACAAAATTTATGTAAAAGAAATGTCGAAAATTCCAGCGCCTAAATTTCTGAAATTAATTAAAAATTAAGCGAGTTGAAATTCCTTAGAGTTGGAAGGCTGATATAAAATATCTTAGGAGTTATCGTAATCAATATTACTAGGAGTTCGCCGCGAACTTAGACCTCGCGATTTTTTATTAATATTTCAAAAACTACTGAACCAATTTTGATGCCCAACGAATTTGAAAATTCTATTAATATTTCCTACATGCCTACCAAATTTCATCAAAATCGGACCATCGGTTCGGCAGTTATCGCGGAACAAACATACATACATACTCGTACATACAAACAATGTATTTTCACCCCAACGTGAATTATAGCGCCCGCACTCCGGGCTCCGAAGTAGCACAGCTGAGGATGCAACCGAGAACGCACTTAAGACAAAGAGAAGAAGAAGAAGTTTGGAATACCAAAATAATTAAAGGTTTATTAGGAAGCAAATTTAAAACCCAATTCTGCATTTTACTTAGTTTAGAGATATTTTATTTTACTTATGAGAGGCGTGGTTGTTCTGATAACGTAGTGTGTCGGGGAGTCGGTAAGTTGGCCCATTAAGGCATACTGGGACTCCGGTCGCCAGCAACGGTAACTTGCCACGTCTGCGTGTTTTCAGAGATTGTACTAAAGTTTGTTGAGTAGCAGGACTTTGGCCGTTAAATGCAGAAAAATTAGTTATATTCAAATTCAAATCTATACTAATATTATAAAGCGGAAGAGTTTGTTTGTTTGTTTAAACGCGCTAATCTCAGGAACTAATGGTCCGATTTGAAAAATTCTTTTTTTGTTGGGTAGTCCATTTATAGAGGAAGGCTTTAGGCTATATAACATTACGTTCAGACAACCACGCGAACGAAGTCGCGGGCACAGCTATTTAAAGATAATATTTTTTTAAATTTAATTTTTGAATTGAATCGTTTATTGTCCGAGCGAGTGACTGCCTCCGCAGTTCAGTGGTCAAGGCGTTTGCCTTGTGATCCGGAGGTCATGGGTTCAAATCCCACTGGAAAGCATACTTTGTGAAAAGTTTTTTCCAGTCTGTTTCGGATATTGCAGGCTCGAATCACCTGATTATCCGGAAACAAAGATGATTCCGTGCTTCGGAAGGCACGTAAAGCCGTTGGTCCCGAACGCCATCTAGCGTTTGTACCTATCCTAGGATTGGTTCTGGTTTACCCTTTGGGTTGCGGAGGTCAGACGGCAGATCGCTCTGTGTAAAAACCAGTAACCTCGTCAAATTGCCTAGGTTAGGTAGCGGGCCCAGGGCTCTGAAGCGTTACCGCTGACGATGCAACCGGGAACACGCTCGGATGATGATGATTGCTGAGCAAGCGAAGCGTCTCAGATTGGAAATTTGCCAAAAATGCTTTTGTCCGTCTGTCTGTTCTCGCCTAAAGGACGCATTTTTCAACTGATTTTGACGAAAATTGGCAATTTCCTTGAAATAGGGGGAAATGGGGAAAACTTTACTGTAGCGTTATATTTTAAAAAATTTTTAATCTTTGAGAGGAACACACACTTTATTCTACACAAGATGTTGCAAAAATTTTCCAAAAGAAGGGAGTAAAGGGGGTGGAAAGGGGGAAGCTTGCTGTATCATTATATAGGGTGACTTTTTAAAAAAAGTTATAAAAAATCGATAAAAAATTTTCGACCTCCCATACAAAATACTTCTGTTTGAGCACCGATTCATATGGGAGGACGAAAAATTTTTATCGATTTTTAATAACTTTTTTTGTAGAAAGTAGTTCAGTATCATGGACTGAACTTGCTCCAAAAATTTGGACAGTGTTTAAAAAGTCAGTCTGTATATGGACGAATTTTATTGAAATTGCTTTGCTAAGCCAGGAGAAAGTATTGGTTATTGCATGTATACAGATACCTAGCTTTATAAAGTGTTTCTGTATAGTTTGTGTCGGGTGTATTTAAAGTGTAACTGTGTAGTCCTGTTTTGTGCTGTAATAGCTAGTCACCTGTACATGAAGTATGGAGAGAGAAAGACCTACAATCCCCCTATTACCCTACCTACACAGCCTAGCCCTAACCATACACTACGAATAAATACACAAATAAATAGATGCAGGATGTCTGTTACTTGCGACCTATAGTAACAGACGGAAAGTGGGAAGGATTCAAAGTATTAGGTAGATTTTTTCACTGCCCCGGTCAGGCATACTCACAAGACCGTCACAAGCTAAATTTACTTATTTATTTAAAAAACTTTATTGTACATCAACGATAGTTACACATAATAAAATAACAAAGGTAATTTTACAAATGGTGGACTTATCCCAGAAGGGATCTCTTCCAGTCGACCAGTAGGGCAGAGGATAATTACAAATTTAGTAGGAAGGCATAAGTACGTACAGAGCAATGAAAAATAGTTTGGAAAATCCAAAAGTGCACGCTTCATAATCTCATTTTTCACAATTAATTGATTTTGATTGTTTTATTGCTAACTTAAAACGAAGAAAAGTATGTGTCGGCTTTAACGCACGACTGGAGATTATTTTTAACTTTTATTTTTAACTTCCCGCTAAGAAAATTGAACATTTTCAAAATTCGGGACGTTATTAGTTTCACCCCGTTTTTGAAAAGTCGAGTTTTCATCAGATCTCGACGTTTAAAGGTCTCAGGAATCTTCCCTGACCACTCACGAGCAAGTGTCATGCACCCTATCCGTATGTGTGTGTGGGTGTGTATGTGATCCGCTTATAACTCTTGAACAACTAAACCGATCGGAACCAAACAAGTAGCTTTCCAAAGAATTCTATACAACTCAGATTTCCTGTAAATTTAAACCGATTCGGACCGGTAGATTTTGAGAAATCTCAAAAAAACTAAGCAAAAACAAGAAAAAGACACAAGACTACGTCACGAATGTCAAGAAAAGTGTTACCACTGATTGTTCTTTTCATTCTCAATTAGTTAATGCAAATTAAATAAAATATTAACTAACTTATCGCTTCTTTTAAATTTATTCGTCTTTCATATAAAAAAAACAAACAAAATCACAACATTCTTTATTCAAATTTCTTTTTACTTCTTTTCTTACTTGCCAGTTACACATTCGTACTCATCATACATAGGTATTAACTCTTTCAACAAACCTCACATCCAAAATTATTTTTAATATGTCACCTGTATTTTTATAATAATAATTACGATTAAACTACATTGAATTAGACCGTGATCTTCGAAAGGACTTAGTTTTGGATAATACTGAAGCGTATAAAAAAAATGGACTTGATCAGATAAGTTTTTCGGGAGTTATCGTGACCACGCCAGTTTCCATACATATGCTTGCAAATTTTTAGGTCAATGCCCTGGAGGTTACATGTTCACGTGAACAGCATGGTTATCAGAGCTCATCTACTGTTCTCACAGTACCACTAGTTTAGTAATACAGGGCCGTATTCTCTATAAACTACGTATTTACAATCATCATATTTCCTGTCACTATCAGCTAATCCCAAAAAGTCGCCCGTTGCCAAAATTGCCCACAAATTTTTGCCATACCTAAAGCTAATTCGTAAATCCCCGGCGGACTTGGCACAAAGCTCTATGTTTAAGCTTTAAGCACATTCGCTGAATTATGCAGCAAACCCGGCATGTGCTACGGTGCGCAGTTCAAATTTTAAACAATGCGTATGTATTTATACATGTGCAAAAAACGCAGCGGAGGGGCAAATCAAACGGAATTTAAATGTATAAGGTAAAATTATTCTTAGACATGCCAAATGTCATGATTTCAATTTAGCGAAACGTTTCTTCATTGTGGGAAGACTTGCCCAAATTAAAAAATATGCATCACTGAGTCAGTAAAAAAAAATATATTAGAGGGACATATATATTTACGTTATTTACATTTTTTTTAAAATGTCTGGTATGATAAAAAGTTGCGGCATATATCTGTCTGACTGGTAGGTACTCACAATATTTAGCGTTATGAAGGAGCGGAGCCTACTGGCCAAGTATTTTCATACCTACTTAAAAGTAGGCTCCAACTACTATCTTTTGTAACTGTGCTACTTACCGAATTCATAATTTTTTTTATTTTTGATTTTGACTATAAGGTCTAGGGTCTTATCACAGAAACTACTGGGCCAATTTTGATGTATTAAGTATCACTAATTTAAAGAAAAATGTTCAAGGCAAATGCAATACTTAAAGAAAATTAGATAATATACGTTCATACCCGTGAAAAGCTGGGTCCGGCTGCTAACGGTCCACGGTGATCAGTGGCGAGTAAATGGTTATCAGGGTACCACTATCACTTCTTCACCCCTAATGGGGCAGACAGAGCCCAGGCCGCAAGACCCAAAGACCATACTAAGCGGAATGGTGGGCGAGAAGATGGAAAAACGGGATCAAAATAGTGATGGGTTGCTGGCTATCTCCTCATCACTATTTCAGCTGCATTGCCTATTAACATGGCTTTTACGATCTGCGAGAGAAGCGGAAGCAACTGGTACATTATTCGTATTTTCTTTTCTTTCCCAGACCAGCAGGGTACCACTTCTCTTTTTAAGAACCTCATGTTAAAGACTCTCTGGAAAATCATGGCATGAGCTCGTTTCTCAAGCTTTGACGCCTTTGTAATACATTTACGTGTACCTAACTGTAAAGGAGTCCTTTAAAAAGAACAATGCTTATAAAAAGGGCGATGTATTAGACTTTTATAATATTTTATATAAGTCTGTCTCTAAAGAATACCTCGAGATCAAAAGCCTTCAAACTGTGGTATTTATTTTCTAAAACATATTTGACCTGCCTTTAGGCGAAAATCTTTGACGTTTCGCTTATCCTTTTGTAATCTCCAGACTTTTCCTCGTTTTTTATACATATTTTATTTTTCTTATTTTATTCTTCTAAATCTCATAGAGCGGGTCCACACATGCGTTGCGTCGTCGCAACGCAAATAAATTTGACGCATTGCTGGCTACACACATAGATGCTGCATCATCATAGTACACTGTTAAAAATTATGTTATTTGACATGCAAAAAAATTATGTAATTTTACATAAACCTGTAAAATTCCCGAAAAATCTGGGAAATATACGGAAAAATATGTAACAATGACAAAAATTATGTGAAATTTCATATTTTTCCGTTAATTTCCCAGATTACAGGTTTATGTAATTTTTTGCATTTAAAAGTACATAATTTTATGTAAAATGACATAATTTTTAACAGTGTATCTACTATTAAAACGTAGTCGCAATCTCGCAATGAGTACACCCCTCCCGCTCCGTTTTGGGGCTGCATTCAGTTGTGTGTGCGTTGTGTCGACGCAGCGACAGCGCTACGTCGACGCAACATTGACGCAACGCGCCGTGTGGACTCGCTTTTACTTTTACTTACTAGCCTCTATCGTTTTTAAATGGCCATAAGCAAATGTTTATGCTTTTTGAATGAGTGAGTGAAACAAGCGCAGTTCTTCGAAACTACTTGGATAAATGGCGTTTGAATGTCTTGGATGTTTATCTATATTCTACACTAGCTGTGCCCGCGACTTCGTTCGCGTGGTTGTCGGAATGTTATATAGCCTAAAGCCTTCCTCTATAAATGGACTACCCAACAAAAAAGAATTTTTCAAATCGGACCATTATTTCCTAAGATTAGCGCGTTTAAACAAACAAACAAACTCTTCCGCTTTATAATATTAGTATAGATTTTGATTTATTACGGGTATGTCCCTTTTACGTTGTATACGTATTTGTTATGAAATATAGTATCGTTGAGTTAGTATCCCATAACACAAGTCTCGAACTTTGGCGCTAGCTCAATCTGTGTGATTTGTACTTATATATATATTTATTTATTTATCTTGAGTTTATATTATATATATATATATATATAGGGGTAGGCAGAGCCTGGATCCGTAAGATTCCATGGCCACTTTTAGCTTGGTGGGCGTGGAGATGGAAAATAGTGGATCAAAAGCGGCGCTAGCGTCTACTTACTAGTAAGATAACAAGTATTGTTAGTGGCAATGTTATTCACTTAGATTCGAACCTGGACCCCCTAGCTCGTTAGCTCTCTCCATTGTCTGCGGGTGTTTTTATGACGATGACTCTCTTTATCGAAGCAACGTCAGCAATTTTATTCCATTGTAATTTTTTAGAGCGAAAGGGACTTATTTTATATAAGAAAAAAAAACAAGTAGGTATTTAAAGAAAATTACCACACACCGAGAAATTATTTAAAGGTTATCGGAATAAAAGACGGAATTGAGAACTTGTAAAGTATGTTTATTTGTTTGTAATAATTTTATTGTTATATGAAAAGACACAATTAAATACATTAGAGTAAATTGACAACGGTGGACTTATTCCTTATTAAAATCTCTTTTAGTCAACCGGCGAATAAGTATTTTAAATTCATTAATTAAAAAAAAAATCGGCACTCCTTATATGAGTTATATAGTTTAATGCTACAAATTAAAGAAGTGTTGTTTTTTCTGTCACTTTCATAAAAAAATCTACCATGTTTAAAAAGAAAGGAAACTCACTATATGACTGATATAGGAGAGCAGATTTAAATTTAAAATAATTGTGGACGTGCATCGTTATTGCAGTGGACAATACCACAGAATACATAGAGTCAAAACAATACTTAACTTTCTGCCACATATTTTTGTAGAAAAAAATGATTAAAGCTGATTTAAAAATAATTACGAACATTTGTATTTCGATGAAAATTCATTGGAAAAATAATATCAAAATGGTGGACTGACCACCGCTTACCATATTTGTACTTAATTTAAAAGTAACTTGTATATTTTTGTGTTATAATACCAATTCGAGTTTGTATGTAAGATTAGTCGCGGTGTTTGCAGAGCACGGGTGCAAGGAGTTTCGATGCAAGCAGCGCGAGTTCTGCGTGAGCGCAGACTTGACCTGCGATGGTGTCGACCACTGCGCAGACGGCTCCGACGAGGACACAGCCGCGCTCTGCCCAGGTGAGTTTTAAAAAAAATCTAGAACATTAACAGCTTAGGGATTTATAATAGTTGAAAAAGGGAGTAAGAACATATTTAAAGCTGTACTAAAGCATACCTGTGTTGTTTTATACGGAGCAGCTGGTTTGCGGCTGTATAATGTGAATAAAACCTAGTTCGTACAGTAATATATTTCGACAATATCCATTATATCTATCATTTCGAGAGCGCGTAAGTTTACGAGTATTACTATTAATTGATATTCTTAGTAACGGAAAAGTAGTAACCGCAAGCAAAATTTTAACAGAAACACATTACTTCACCAATATAAATGGCTGTAACTAGTTTCTATGAATAAATCTATGTAATAAGTGATGTTTTTACTACGCAGATAAAATAATTCATATATTGAATTATTTTAGATTGAATATCTCTTAATAGAAATATGAACGAAAAATTTAAAAAAAATCAAATCGGAGTACTGCACCTGCATAATGGAATCTCATTTACTATGTCAGCTCATTATTGTTGGTTATACAGCAATAACAGCTGCTAACCAGCTAGATCTACACTTGAAGCTGTAAAATTTAGGGCCCTTTTTGGATGTACAGTGACTGTATATCCCGATATACAGCCCCTATGCAGCTAAGTTTAACAGCCTAAAGTAAAAGAGGAATTCATAGTACAACTTTATACAGCTATAATTGCTATCTGGGATATACACAGTTTGAATTAATGTACGATCATTTTTAACTACCTCCAGCTACTTGTCCTTCTAAACTTTTTTGTTCTCGTTTACAGATAGCGGTGGAGCAGGCGCTGGCAGCGCGTGGTTGGTGATAGGCGCTGGTTCAGCGACGCTGGCGGTGCTAGTGGTAGTGGCGGCGATGTGCTGCTACTGCCGCCGTCGTGCCGCTGCGCAACGCACCCATTTACAATGTAAGTAGATCTCTGGATAGAGGATCTGCAAGTGCCAAGAGTAGGCCATGTTTCACTCATCTTTGCGCGTCCTATTGTATCCTTAATTGTGTTGATTCGAAGCCTAGGGTGCGCTTCTTGTCTCTTTCGTATCTACTAAAGAATGACAATATGACAACTGTCATTCAAAAATCTTGAAGACTTGCTGTTAAAGCACGAAATGTTTGTGCTTCGTTTTTTAGTTATATTTTACGACATCCCCAGAAATAGAAGTAGAGTCCCCTATTCTCCCTTGAGTTTAAAACTTTTCTATAATGACGTCATTGTCTGATTCCAGTGCAACAAATGGCGAGCAGCAACGGCGCCAGCGGCAGCAAGCCGCTGGCGCAGAGCTCACCGGGCAGCGCCACGCGACTGCCGGGAAACTGGGCGCTCCCTGCGGGCCCGCGCGGGTACAGTGCGGCGCGCCCGGGCCGCCTCCGGGCGCGGGCGCAGCGCTGAGCGCCGCCCCGCACAAGGACGAGTGGTTCGTCTGAGGCGGCCCGGCCGGGCCCGCAGGGCGGGGGCGCCGTACCGGCCCCCAATGGGTTCCGAGAAGACCGGGACCGAGGCGCGCCGGCTCCCGATCCGACTAGCATCGAGCTCTCTAATGTTACACGTAATTCGACAGGTGTATGTAGATGACATATCACACTATATCATATCACAAACTGTTTTGTATATTCGCTAATCTCGCTCCTCTGTACTCTATTTTATGCAGCTCCCGAAGAAAATTGCTTATTGGTTGGTGCGCGTCTTCCTTTTGTCTGTATTTCTACTGGCGCGCATGGACCAATGAGCTGCGCGTATTTGGTTCCTTCTTCTGTGCATCGTGGCCGATCGCTGCACACATCGGACGCATATGGCTGATGCAACAATACCCCATGGAAGCGCCGACATTCATTTTTAGTTGTGAAAATATAAGGCGCCAATTCCATGTGATGCGATTGAGTGAGTCTACACGGTGCGTTGCGTCAGCGTTGCGTCGACGCAGCGACAGTACGTCGACGCAACACTGACGCAATGACTCGTGTTGACTCGGTCGTCGCGTGTCTTTCGCCAAACATTTATTAGAGCAGAAATTGTAGCATCAGCAGCATACACCAGCCGAACGGCAGCGATCGGCCGCGATGCACGGAAGTCCACCTATAGGAGTTCGTTTAATAGAATAGAGTGTAGAAGAGGTCGACAGCCGAGCGGTCAGCCCCGCTCTCTGTCTGGTGGACGCGCCTGGGTCCCGCCGGCACTCCGCGGCACCGGCGGGCGGGGCCAGTCGGTCGGGCCCTTGCCCGCCGGCACATCTATCCGAACGTATCTATGTATGTACTACCTGATTTAGCGAGAAATTTTTTTAGGTGAATTTTTACTCGTTTAGTGCGCGCGCCGCGCACACGCGTGTCGTGGGTGTCCAGTTTTTGGTGTTACGATAAACGCAATGTAAATTTATCGATATGACATTAAACATTTTTGGCTTATTGTTCGTATGTTATTGAGTTGTTATTCTAATCACATCCTCTACCTGCCCCCGTAGTATGGCACCGTTAATAAACTCAGATAAAGTTTATATCGCACGACGGACTAGTGCCATCTCGCTTGTTATTATTAAATAGAGCGAGATAGTGATAGCGCTCGATAAACTCTGTCGACGGTGCCTTGCTACGGGCACGGTTTCCTTTTCATTAGATACAAAATCGCCGTTGGCCAGAAAAGGAAATCTGTTTCAAGCAAGTTCTGTACATCCCGTAATGGACTGAGATTTCAAATTCTCTCCAATTTTTTAATTTGCGCCAATACGTGTCAGATTTTTCAAGCTGCTTCATGGCATATTAGCTTAGCGACTGTTACCTAATAACAAGCGGCACGAACAACCGAGACTAATGTATTAACGTGCCTTCGGAAGTGTGGAAAACCTCTAGATAAAGTGCCACTAGCATATTCACTAATCAAGTAGGTACGTAAGTAGTTAAGTCCGCACTAAATAGTAGATTTTACACCGAGGGTGGTATAAAAGAAGAAAATCTCGCGAATTACTTACACTGTTAAAAATTATGAAATTTTACATGCAAAAAAAATTATGTAAATTTACATAAACCTGTAAAATTCCCGAAAAATCTGGGAAACTTACGGAAAAATATGAAATTTTTACATATTTTTTGTCATTTTTACATATTTATCCGTACCCAGAATTTTCGGGAATTTTACAGGTTTATGTAATTTTTTGCATGTAAAATTACATAATTTTTAACAGTGTACTAGTGTCAGTAATTTAAGGTCTTTGCATTGCGTACACTTTGAGTCTTCATCCCTAATGGTGCAGACAGAGCAATTAGGGTCTTGCGGCTCTAAGCAGACATAGCCCAGGGCCGCAAGACCCAAAGGTGCACCTTTAGCATGATGATAGGCGAGAAAGTAGAATAAGGAATCAAAGTAGTGACGGGTTGCTAGCTGCATCGCCTATTACCATGATTTGCATTTTCGCCCATTCCCTCGATCGGCTTCTACGATCTGCACGGGGAGAGAAGCAGTTTGGTTTTTACCTCTCTTTATTCATCGCACGATGTTTGTATACAATTTAGATCGCCTCCTGGCCAGGAAGTGAGTTTTAAAGCTAGACGGATCACCAATAATAGTTTCAAAGGCAGTTTATAAAATAATTTAAAGGGCTATCTAGTGCCTAACATTGAGAAATATGGAAATTTTCATCATATTTACGAATTAACAATTTATTTTAAATGAGGGCGCCACTTATACTTACATATACCAGACAATACATTTTTTGGTATAATTTTGCGTACTCCCAACGGGCCACCGAGCTTTAACACACTGGATAAAAGGTTTCATTTATGACGGATTTAGGATAAACACATAAATTGAAGGTACCTACAACCCTTAATAACCCTTTACCTTTAACCTTTGTCAAAGGGTCGCTTTCGATTTAATTAAGTACAAAGGCCAATATTAACTTTCAGGATGTGTAATGTCCTTTGTAGTTGGCTTTGGGGTCCCTAGGGTAGAGCTGTTTGGGTTGAAGTGGAGCTGGGTGGGGCGGAGATTAGCAGCACAGGAATTGGAAAATTCAATTGTTGTGTTTGTTCAAGTTACCTTATTGACGATTGCTGTACACTGATGACAACCCAGGCCACGTGCCTTCCAAATCTGGAACGAGCTCAAGAAATTAATGCCACTTAATGTGGTCTGATCACCCTTCTAAATACGGACCTCGCTCGGGGTCGCCTAACTTGCAAAAGCACTAGTAACGCGTACTCCCATCGAGCCACCGAGCTCCTTAGTATCTGATATTGACCAATGTATTGACATCCGATACGAAATTCCGCTCCGCCCAACTGCTTCAATCTTCTTCTTATCGAGTCGAAATGGTTACACTGTAGCTTCAATTTCAAATCACATGTGACCAGTATGTGGCCACGGCGATCCACTGCTTCAATAGACACGCAAGAAAGCAATGCTTTTAAAGAGGAGCTGAAAAGACTACATGAAAAATGGATTTTAAGAAATTGATGTTTTGTAAAAAATAAAGGCACTAGAAAATATGTACTAAGTTAAAATAAGTCTCTCCTTACCTATCATAATATTCGTTAGAGCACAATCCCTCAATCAGCTTTTACGATCAACGCGGAAACATATTAGCACGCAGAAAAGCCGATACCGAAACCCAGAAAAACTTACTGCGATCACCGAAAAGTGACCACCAAAGTAGAAAGTAATTATTGAATTAAAATGAAAGAAACGCAGAAAAGTGTTACCAGCTTGAATCAGGTTGGTAAAGGTGCCACGCGAAGATCGAGTATTTAGATAGATAGATAGATAAATCATTTATTTGTGAAAACTGCACATACACACTTACACACAAAAAATAAATGAATGATATTACGTTATTTACATACAGATTTGATAGCGATGCGATGTGTGTATATATGCTGCAGCAGCACAAAAAGGTCGTATGCTCAGCGAAAATATTGCTCAAAGAGCAATGCGCTGATTTTCAGCTATAACCCTAGGTAGGTGCTAGTGCGATCAATTGTGAAAATTGTTAGGTATACGTGTTAAATACAATAAAGGAAAACAACTACTGGACAATTAGATACACAATAGATACATATAACTACTTAATACAAAATATAGAAATTATAAATGTGGGTACTCGCGTTCTGAGAACTAAAAGTGTGCCGCTGACAGATTCGTGTTCGGGTAAGTTTTTAAATTATTAAATAGAAACATTATAATGTTTATAATGTTGGCAGCACCCGCTACCGGCGACTTGTTGGATTCATGAGTTTTTGCTTATCTAGTAGGTGAGTGCGTATTTGTTTTTTAAACGAATAATTAGAATTTTAACGAATTTTTAAACGATTAATTATTTCGAATTTGCAGTCATCTACATCAACCGGTATTCATCGAATTGACAAAAAAAAACTATTTTTTTTTTCACCCAGATAAGCTTGTAAGAAACGGCTTGTTTGTGTATAAAATAAAAAAAATCTTTAAGGCTACGTATGGCTAGATTAATGTTCCTTGAGAGTAGAATTGATGGGTCCTACTTACAACGCCATCTATAATCGAGTAGCTGAACTTACTCCAAAGATCTCGCAATTTGTAATTTAATTCCATCACTATTTTGATTTCTTTTTATTTATTCTATCTATATTATATCTAAGTATTTTGTTATATGGTTTTGCGGCCCTGGGCTCTGTCTGCTTAGAGCCAAAATGCTCTGTCAGCCCCATTAGGGATAAAGACGTGATAGAGTGTAGTATATAGTACGTTTCGAAACCATTTCGAACGATCTACCAAAAATAATAAAAAAATACGCTTTATTTTTAGGCCTGCAAAGAACGCTTTAGCACAGAGAAAAATATATTACGTGCTTTAGTAAATCTATTTTTTCAAAGCGCCATCTAATGTCGAATAGCCAAGGTAAATCAAAAGCTCTGTGTATCGGTGTTGTCTTGTCATCAATGCTTTCGACGGCACGTAGAGCTTTCGAATTATAAGAGATAGAGAAATATAATTAGGTAACTTAACGAAAAAAAAGAAAAAAGACGAATCATTTAATTACTACAAAAATATTTAATGAACTTGAAAGCTAAATGTGTAGAAGTTTTAGAAAATGGACAAGGGCTTTTGTTTATTTTGCGGTTATGAGAAGCTCGGGCTAGTGACCGCCGAACCGGCTTGCTTGAGCTTTCGTCCGTCAGTCGATTTCCGTGCTTGGCTTGCGAGAGTACGTCGCGCGCGGCCGCAAGTTTCTTCCGATCGTGCTTTCGTGTTTTGAAAAGATATTTGAAGTTCTAATTCTAAACAATTGTTCTTTTGTGTGGACTTGATAAATTCAGAGTGACGTTCTAATTTCAAATTAGTATTATTTAAAGTTGATTAGAATATAAACTTTTTAGTTTTTGGCGCGTAGGTTTTTTAGCCGAGATTTTTTTGTTTTTTTTTATATAGATTGTTTGGTGTTGTGTGTTGAGTGATGGTGTAAAATGTGGTGGAAGTGGTGGGTGCTGGTGCTGCTAGCGGCTTCGGCTGCAGGCAAGGGCAAGAAGCATCGCCATCAGAAACCTGGTAAGACTTCTAACAGAGCGGCAAAACTTTATAAAAAAAAAACCATATGGATTCAGGTTTCTCATAGATCTTTATTCTAAGTAACCTTGTATAATTAATGCGACTACCTTACCTATTAGATCTCTGGTAAACCTGATTAATAAAAAAATTTAAAGGCAAAGAAATAGTGATGTGCCGTTCCCGGGAATGTGCCCAAATTCCCCGGGAACGTTCCCGTATTTCTAGGGAATGTTACGGAATATTGGATATACGAGTATGTATTTGTATTATAATCATATCAAGAGATGCATTTACATTAGTGAAATATATTAACAGTGATAAAAAATATGTCTGATAAATAAAATTACAACTTTCCCTGACATTTCCATTTTTTGGGAACATTCCCCGGAACGTTCCCGGAAATCTAGGGAACGGGAACGGCACATCACTAGAATTATAAAGCCAACCCAAAACTTCCATCCATTTTTATGTAGAAACATCACCATAATTACGAAATCTGTAAAGCCTAGGTACCTGTCCCAGAGATCGCATGTATCTACAAGTATTTTTTAAAATTAATGTGTTTAAACAGCAGCAACAATGATTATATTTAGGTACGGGATTTGTGTAAAAACCAGTAACTTCGTCAAATCGCCTAGGTTAGGTAGCGGACCCCGGGCTCTGAAGCGTAACCGCTGACGATGCAACCGGGAATACGCTCGGATGATGATGACAGGATTTGTTTAAAGGTTACGAATGTTATGTAAAAAATCTACAAAAATATAGTTACATAAGTGTAAGTGAATTAAATAAAACCGGCCAAGTGCGAACTCGTACATGAAGGGCTCCGTACCTCCGTACAATATTTTAAAATGCTGAAAAAAAACACATTACTTGTATGACGATTTGAACTTTATCTTATTTTTAGTATATTTTGTTATCCCTCATAAATAAAAACCATATTTGTTCCAAATTAGGTATTTGACGTGCCAGTAACGCATTGATACTCTACTTATACAACCTCACATCTTACGTAGGTAATAAAGAAATTATTACGAAGATTATGCAACAGGATGAAGAAGGTACTCAAGCTAATCGACCACATCTCCGTAATATAGTTGTAACTGATAGTTTACACTGAGTTCCTAAGCACTAACCAGGAAGCGGCAACGAGGTGTCGGGTAGCTGGTCCGCATTCCTGCTCATTCCAGGAACAGGGATACTTAGGCAAACAGTGACGGGTTGACGCTTTGTGTAGATGGACGTGAACTTATAACTCTAATAATGTGTTTGTTTGTTCGTTCTTCACGACCAAAAGTAATGGATCGACAGGATAAACAATTAAAATTTGATGAAGGCTCCAAAAAAAGCTTTATTGCACCGAATGACATTACAATGACAAAATTTAAAATAAGGACAAATAGAGGTTGAGGTACAAGAGGCGGTTTTATCGCCAAAAGATCAATAATATACATTTTACGAAGATCCTTGGCATGTTTGGATAGACAAGAGTTTATTATTATCTTTAAAAGTTTAAAGAATAAATTGAACATCATTATAAATGGCGAAATGTTTGTGGTTGTCGTTATTGGGTAGAGTCATCGTGTGAAGCCAACAGTTTTTGCTATTAGAATATTTAAGTTAATGAAAATTATAAACTATAGGTAGGTATCAAATAAACATTGACATTCATTGACATTACTTTTTTTTACTTACATTAATTTACTTTAATTAACGATCTTGCTGACAATAAATTAAAAAAGAACCTATTTGGTAAACACTTAGGTAAGGCTTATATTCATAAATTAACTGCATGTCATAAAACTCGCTTGCCATTCCAAATTTTGTTTTGCGATACCCGACAGGGTTCATAGTGTGCTATTTTAATAGTTAATTATTTAATAATTTTAAGTAGTTAGAACTGATGTACATTATGAAATGCAATAAATGAATTGAATTGAATTGAAATAGCTTGTTTATTAAAAAAATACTAAATGGACCGACAAAAGATTAATTCAATTACAACATCGAATCTCCAGGAAACCAATTGTTTTAACTTTAGCCGCAGCGTTCGTCGCGGTTCTTAAGAGCCTCTCCTATCAGAAACATGACCCCAATTCTGTAAGTCGTTATCGCCAACATTGAATTCAAACCTACCATTACCTTCAATTTGTACGGTTTTCATAGATATCTTACTCATGACGTCGAGAAGATAAATTGTACACGTTAAAAGCGTTAACTGTTAGAAGGTAATGCAAAGGTGATAAAGTAAAATCTTTATTTATTTTAAGCTGACCTTTAACACTTCGACTTCGAGTTTCGATGCAAATTTAGATGATACTGCAGTTAACAAAATAATTTTTATTTTATGCTGACCTTTGACCCCGAGTTTCGGTACAAGTTTTGATGTGTAAAGTGGATAAAGAAAATTATTTATTAGTGGTTTTCCCTTTCCATCGAGTTTCTATTAAAGTTTATGGAGTTGAGTCTACAATTCCACATTCCTTTTGGTCGTGGATAAATGATGAGACGTCTATATACTCTGGTCAAGCGTACGCAGCGAGGTCAGTAATAATAAATCTCTACATTATGACGGCTTGCTTATAGTTCTTACTAAGTACTGTCTAATATAGAAGTTACATTTACACTAACTAACTAGTAAATTTTATTATTCTTCAACATCACTACTGGGTGTTGGTCTTCCTTTATCGCGCCATTTTGAATGTACCAGTATTGTCCATTGCTTTTGCTTCAACCTCACACTATCGTCTGACCAGTGGACTGGTAGTCTACTGGCACAGGCCGGAATCTCCTAAGGTACGCGCAATATGCGTCACCCAGGCATCACCGTTCCCCGTCCCCGCACCTCTCCCCCGTTTTCGCCTCGATGACTCACGTTGGCCGTCAAGAACCGGGGGAGAGGTGCGGGTGCGGGGAACGGGGACGCAAATTGCGCGTACCGTAGGAGATTCCGTTCTGCTTACTCTTACTGTATTCTGTGCTACTGGTCTCTCCCTTTCTTAGCCTTTTTTTTTCTGGGAAATTGGAATACTTTTCTCTTTTAAAGTCAAAAGTAGGTACAATTCCAATGCGGAGGTGGACGTGATTTAATCGTAAAACACGTTCCACAAGGGTGAATACTTGGTCTTATTTTTTCTCAAATCTTTTTTCGCTGAAATAGAATTCTTTGCGAGTCACTTTTTAGGGTTCCGTACGCAAAGGGTGCAAACGGGACCCTATTACTGAGACTCCGCTGTCAGTCCGTCTGTCAAGGGCTCTATCTCTTGAACCGTAATAACTAGACACTTAAAATTTTCACAGGTTATGTATTACTGTGGCCGCTATAACAACAAATACTGAAAATAAAAAAGTTAACAATTAAAGGGGGTCGTCATACAAGAAACGTGTTTTTTTCAGCGTTTTTAACTTGATCTATAAAATGGCATTAACTAGATACTTGAAATTTTCACCGATTATGTATTACTATGACCACTATAACAACAAGTACTAAAAATAAAATAAAGTTAAAAATTAAAGGGGGTCGTCATACAAGAAACGTGTTTCTTCAGCGTTTTAAAACATTGTACGGTGGTACGGAACCCTTCATGTACGAGTCCGACTCGCACTTGCCCGTTTATTATTTAAAAGTCTGATACCTTGATATGTTTTAGCACTGAATATAAATACTACAATTTATTAAGTTATAAAAAAAAAAACTTTATAGAACCAAAAATATTATGGCCACAAAACCGTAGATACTTATCGCTAATAGCAATTTCTTCTAACAACCTTTGGAAAAAGGAAAAACAAATTTACTAAACTATAAAATAAAAATTATATGTCCATAACGTTTTGATCCTTTGACCCTTCGATGAAGTCTTTATCTCAAGCAATCTCCGTAAGACTTCAAACGATGCAACCTGGCTAGGTAGGATTAACATAAAAAGCATTTAATACTTTGCATAACTTATAATTTAATATCTGCAAGTAAACAATCTATTAACTAGCATGTTCTATAAAATTGCCTTTCCTTGTGATAGAAATATGTTCTACACAAAGTGGAAGGGACAAACCCGTAATAAATCGAACTAAAATCTATAATACTAGATCATTATAAGTATAATGAAATTAAAAAACCAGCCAGAAAACAAAACCAAAATTCGGCATTTTCAAGTGTGTGGCCGCCCGGGCGATTTATATGGGAATGTCGATTTTTTTTTGGTTTTTTAGCTGTTAATTTAATTTCATAATACTTTAGTAGAGTTCGATTCATAATAATCTAGTATAGCCAGCCCGTGGTCCGATTTATTACGGGTATGTCCCTTCCACGTTGTATACACACATATAGGCGAATACAGAGAAGTGAAATCTGATGGGAACTACATCGTGTTTAGTTACTTCTACCACAGAATAGATACTAATACTCCGTACTTCTACTTGTTAGTTAAATATTTATGTGTAAGGGTTTCATCTCACGGTATTTTGACCAAATTATAATTTTACTACACTGAGCTTTTAAATTTTATCATTTTTGTAAGAAAAGATTGATAAAAGTATTGTATGTTTTTCTACAACAGCTGCTCTTCTACAATAGTTAAGGTGGTAAAACTCTTTAGTTTTGGCCCCAGCCACACACAATCTGAAAGTCACAGTTACAGAATACCAAGTTTACTTATTTTTCAGTATTATGTCTGCATCAATCATCATTGTCATTATTCTAAGCCACATAATTACCTTACTGAAAATTCCTCCCACATTACCGTAAGGTTAAATTTAACTCCTGGAGGGTGTCGCCAGCTCTGTTTACGAGACGAGCGCTGACAGCCATGAGCCAGCTTCTCGGACTTGATTGAGACACAAAATAAAGTAGCTGGAGAAAACCTCATTAGTAATGAATGAAGGTATAAAAAAATGTTCCTTGTCAAAGTTAATATTTTTATTCAATGTGAGTAGGAGTTTATCTCTTTTTGAAGGTGACATTTTTAAATTTTGTATTTTATTCAAACGCTAGAAAGTAGGTACTTAACTTTTTCATTAAAATAAGTGTACCAATCACTAGTCGTTACGAGAGATAAAAAGATAGGTACAAAAGAAGCGGTCAATTGCGAGTCGGACTCGTACATGAAAATTTCAAGTAAGTTCAAGATTGAGTTAAAAACGCTGAAAAAAATACGTTTCTTGTATGACGACCCCTTTTGATTTTTAACTTTATCTTACTTTTAGTAAGTATTTGCTTTTATAAAGGCCATAGTAATTAGTAATACAAAATCGGTGAAAATTTCAAGTGTCTAGCTATTACGGTTCAAGAGATAGAGCCCTGGTGACAGACGGACGAACAGACGACGGAGTCTAAGTAATAGAGTCCCGTTGGCACCCTTTATTTTTGGAACCCTAAAAAGCTCAGTTCAGTATAGGCGTCCATTTGTTGCTCTGTGCATCCATTCCGTGCCGTCCACCTCTCCTACCATTTGGATATGTAACTTTGTGTTTTTCTATCAACTCTAACTATGTCCAGGACACATTTTCTTCAAAGAGGCTAGTTTAGCTTACACCCAAGCTAAGCTCGAAGGTTATATTGAATGATTCTACAAGATTGTTTTCCAACAAAGATTTATTTCCAGCGTTAATTGTAAAGAAGAGCCTAGATTGTTAAATGTGGCAATTACACATTTCTAGAAAGTCAGATCGATTTATTTACCTTTTTACTAACTCCATTGATTTAGTGCTACCACGGCGATCGTGTTAATGTAAATAAACATCGGCACGCGTGTGCAAGGATGCGCTCGCGCCGTCGTCGACGCGTCGTCGTAAATTATCGAGTATATGGAAGGATAACTACGCTTTCATCTTAGTATGACTACAAATTTACTTTTGTTAATAGTTTTAACCAGCTAAAGTGACTGTCTGATCATTTGACTTGTTGAATTGCATAAAATGTAGGTCATTTGGAGCAGATCAATAGTTTAAGGGAAATAATTACTGTGACAGTACTTAGTCGTACCATGCGTATATATATTTTTAACTAGCTGCACACAGCATGCGTTGTATTATAATACCGTGTGAACCCTCCCGTGCGTCCTCAGAAGATCCTACCAAAGTTTCATAGCAATCTGGTTTAAGAAAGAATAGAGGACAAATGTAAGTAAGTACTACACACATTCATTTTTTTAAGTATGTATATATATAAAAATACCTTCATGAGCAAGTCAATCGGCGCCAGACTGACAAAAAAAAACTGTAGTATGATGCGTGTGTCACACGGTCATATTTGTGCTCACAAGGTTTTGCCCACAAAACTAGCGAATAGTTCTATCTACCTATACTTACCTGCTATCAGTCGTATGTATCATGCATTTCGCTGCCGAAATCATTGATATATGGCATGTGGCACACCTCCACTTATTTATTGTTTAAATAAATGTTAGTAGGTTATAAACTTACATACAGATATAATAAAACTATGAGCTACAATTACATTTGCGTAAGTACCTATTGTGTCAGTTCTATATCCTCGGTATTTTGCAAGGAGCATGTATGTATGCAAGGATGCGCGCGCGCCGATGCGTCGGCTCATTATTTATAGACGGTACAGATAAAAACGTCGATACCGTGAATACAGATGATTGATTACCAACCGAGCTATTAGTTGGCAATTTTATTGTTAACCGACTGAAAATGGATATTGCTATTTAAAAAATAATTTGGGTCGTTTTATTAGGTTCAGTTCGTGCCAAACTTCTAGATCGCTGTGAAAATGAGGCATAGCAGATAGAATTTGCTTTATTTTTGTATATTGTGTATATATATCATATCTACATTCTTGCAATCATTCTGAAAAAAATATTATTGTGGTAAATATTCTGTCCCTGTTTGTAACTTGAGTGAGGCAACTTCAGAGCGATCTAGAAGTTTGGCGCGACCTGTACTACGATAAAGGTGACCTGACTGAGATTTTTTTGTTGTGTTATAATTATGATTCTTTATCGGAAGCGTTTTTTTAATAAGAGTTTACATATGTTAGTGTTAGTGCATACGATAAACATATAATACGTAAATTTCGTAACTATAGCGAAGCATAGCAAAGCCAGGGTGCTAAATGGAATGATTTTATGAAGGTTTCTAAACATCCAAGTAAGCTATTACGTATGTAATGTACTATCTTTGGTACGCGTTTCAGGTTGGACAAAAATGCTTTCGTATGTCTGTTCTGTCCGGCGGTTCTCCTCTACAGATCGCATTGCTCAGCCGATTTTTTATATACAATTTTTATAGCTTTATTTGAACAACAATAAATCAAAATCAGAAAACTACCATCAACAAAACTATGTCTGGTCCTGGTCAAACTCCTCAACAATTAATTGACTGTTTACACTCGGTAAACACAGGCCGCACTTCAAAGCGTCAAAAGGGCCGGGTACTTGGGACCGTGAAACAAAGGGTGGTTCTGCGAAGCGTCTACCTGCGCAGACAGGTTGAAACTGAGGTACCGTACCACTCTCGTTAAAAACATTTCTTTACTCACGATTCTTGGTCTATCTATAGTACTAGGTAAGGCAACCAAAACTATATTAAAATACCATATTTAAAGAAAAAATATATTCTGAACTGAACGTAGGTACATGTATGATGTAGATTGAAGTTTATAGTCATTTCATCAAGCCTTTATCAATACATAATTATATTATAAAATTCAGATGAAAACTTTAAAATTAATGTTAATGATGTAGGTATCTACTGCAGTTTCACATAGCTGATTTTTTGTTTATGTTTTTGTTTTATGTAAGTAAAGTGGCATTTTTTAAATTTTCCTGGGTCTGGCTGGGGTGTTTACCTACATGTATTTATTATAAAATATAGTAGTTGAGTTGGTACCCCGTTATACACCTTTAAAATTAAGTTCAGGGTAGCTCAATCCATGTGATTTATCCTTATCTATATATTTATTTATCTAACACACTTATTTCGGTACCAGCTTCGCTATCAGCACATGGCTGAGCTGGCCGTTCGGCAATTTGTTGGAAGCAGTTGTTTTAAGTATACTTAGGTATGTTAAACTTTAGTTAAATAAGTCCTTATCATAACTATATAGGTATACTTTGATAACCGAATCTGTTCTTTTTTTCTTTATTTTTAATTTAATTAAACACAAATATCCGTTTGGCTGAGCTGATTTGTATGGGAAGGCGAATTAACTTTTTAGTTTTTCGCTAATTGTTTTTATAGAATGTAGTTCAGTATCGTGGACTTAATTCTCCAAAAATTTGGTGGGTGGTTAAAAAGTCATCATGTTTATGAATCGAGATCTCATCTAGTTTCTTAAACTTTCCTTGAGTAGCTTGTTTCTTATGTAATTGTGAAGTAAAGTCCGGTTATGTTTATCAGGCTGGTTCAAAACTCATGTTCTGTTTAATACCGTTAACCCGATCACAATCGTTTATTGCATCGCACGTGCCCAAACCAGACCGTGTCGTAATGCACCTGACACGTCGACGACAAGACAACACTATGATAACTTTATTTACACGGCTCGGTGTCTTTGTTTAGAATCGTAGCATATAGATACAACCTGTCCCATGGACTAGTTAGTCGTGAACTCAGCCCCGGCCATTGGCATGTTTGGATTTTAAATCTGAAAATGGAGCATCCCAGATCTATGGCGTCAGCTATGGTATAAAATAAAACACTGTATTCTCTTCTCGTGACAGCTGGGTCACGTGAATGGCCCAAGAATACGTCATTAGTTGGGAGTATTGCCACTGTGTCTGATTGAATTACCCGAGCAAAATGGATTTTTTAATCTAACAAACCAATTATGATAGTTCATAATTGGTTTGTTAGATTAAAAAATCCATTTTGCATCATTCAATATATTTTATTAAATAAACAGGCAAGTGCGAGTCGGACTCGTACATGAAGGTACACGTACGTACCTCAATGCAATGTTTTAAAGCGCTGAAGAAACACGTTTCTTGTATCACGACCCCCTTAAATTTTTAAGTTTATCTTATTTTTAGTATTTGTTGTTATAGTGGTCATAGTAATACATAATCGGTGAAAATTTCAAGTGTCTAGGTAATTCCATTATAAAGATCTAGTTAAAAACGCTGAAAAAAACACGTTTCTTGTATGACGACCCCCTTTAATTTTTAACTTTTCTTCATTTTTAGTATTTGTTGTTATAGCGGCCACAGTAATACATAATCGGTAAAAATTTCAAGTGTCTAGCTATTACGGTTCAAGAGATAGAGCCCTGTGACAGACGGACAGACAGACAGATAGCGGAGTCTCAGTAATAGGGTTCCGTTTGCACCCTTTGGGTACGGAACCCTCAACATGAACAGATGAATCACACGATATAGGTACATTCGTGGGTATTCACCCATACGACACCTGGCCGACATTACGCTTTGTATAGTCGCTGTATGGCACCCGGTGGCCACAAATACTATGACTATCCTAATTGTCTCATCTACTGATGACGAAATGCTCGCAAAATTTCAGTTTCTATGGTCTACGGTTTCTTATACTCATACTCATAGTATCTTTATTGGTAACAGTACAGTATGTATCAGCATCATAATACGGTATCCTATTTGACTTCGACGCGATACCGTCTTATCATAATCGTATCGTATGTTGTAAAGCGTTAAACATGTTGCCGCCACCGACTTCGGTAATGCATCGTGTGATGTACGCAAATTAACATATACTCGTAGTTTATGTTAACGTGTCTCAAGTCAACGGTAATTAGACGTTTTATTTTACCATGCGTCTTAGCGCACATTTATTTCGGTTTCGACGAATTGGGGCTTATTGAAATAAATTACGAGTAAAATCAAGAATTATGGTTTCCGTTGGTAAAGGTAGTAAATTTTGGATTGCAGGATCTTATCTTTATTGGAACCTCAGGCCGCAGGCCTCTTTTCGCAAAATGGGGAGTAGGTTTTAAGCCTATACGCATGTACTTACCTACATAATAATTTGTATGTTTGTCTGGCAGATACGAAGTACACTAAAAATTAAAAAGGGTAGTTTAAGAAATTTTAGTTTAGTTACATGTTACACGGTAGTACTCTTGTAGAAGAAGTCAATGACACTAAAAGAAAGACGAATGTGAGATTGAAAGTAACTATCTGCAAGGACGGAAACGATTTTAAGTATAGCACTTATCTTGAGGCACATATTTACTATTATACAATACAATACTCTTTATTGCACCATAAAGAAAGAAAATACTACAATACTTACAGAGAAAAAAATCAAAAATGATACAAAGAGCGGACTTATCGCATAGATAGCAATCTCTTCCAGTCAACCTTTGGGTAGAGAGAGAAGTCAATTTATAATTGTATTGTATAACTATTATAATTGTGTCTGGTCACAGTCTGCCGCCAGTAGGTGATTTCTATTTTTCACTTAGGAATATATGTCAATTTAATTTTGTTTGTATTGATCGCGCAACCGTCGCGTGACATCAGTGATAGTCAGCGACAGTCGTCGGCGACGCTCGCCATCTGACGCCTACTGGGCCTTTTCCAAATTGACCTGGGTATTGGGTATTTATCTATTATTTATGTATTTATCATTAAACTAGCAGTCCACCCCGGCTTCGCCCGTGGTACACACATAGCCTATGTCACTCGGGAATAGTGTAGCTTTCCAACGGTGAAAGAATTTTTTTAATTGGCCCAGTACTTTTTGAGCCTATTCATTACAAACATACAAACATACAAAAATAGGTACAAATCTTTCCTCTTTATAATATTAGTATAGATATAGGTAGTATCGTTGAGTTAGTATCCAATAACACAAGTTTAAAAAAACTTACTTGGGGGTGGCTCAATCTGTGTGATATGTCCTCAATCTGTGCAACACAGGTTGCCGATGGTCGCCGACCAAGGTCGCGGGCATACTGTTACTCGTCTGGAACTCGTAAAGCCCTAATAACATTGACCCCAAATTTGCCACCTCTAATATTCTGCCCTAAGCCCATACTGAGGCCTAAGCAGCAGAATGATAAATCCTTATTGTATTTTAGCTAAACAACCAACCTGTTGACGACCTATAATTTATTCTTCAGTCTCGTTTCAAAGTTACATATTAAACTTACATATTAGCGGTATGGTTAAACTAAACGATTTAGAATTAGATCGTTTAGTTTAACGAATTTTTTTTCGAATTAAATCGGCCGTATCTGGATACGGCCGATCTTAATGAAATTGTAGTATCGTAGCAGATGACATATTTTCTTATCTATAGTCTATTATATCTAGAATGCACTTATAAAACCTACCATTGAGTATTTAGGATTCATGCAGTAACATGCTATACGACATGATGATTTTAAACTTTGTCTTTGGCAGGGATATAGAGATAATATTAATATTCGCAGCAGGTTTCGCCTTCCTGGTGTCGCTCCTGCTTCATTAACGCCAGTGACATTTCCATTAAACGGGCCGCTGGAAGAAGCATATATTCTTAGATTTAAATTTGTTTTTATCGTCTACTTAAATTTTACTTCCGTATAAAATTGTGATTTTTGTTGTCCCTGGTTTTAATATGACAGTTGTTTTGGCATGGCATCCTTCATCTTATGCAGATTATGAAAGAAAATTATTTTTACTAAAAGATCCCACATCGGCTTTTACGATCTGTCGATGACAAGTCGTTGCAGGTTGTACGATACTTGTGCAAAGACTTGGCCATTTATAAAAGCAATGCGGTTTACTCAATGAAGTGTTAGTAGGGGCGCAAAACAAATATAGCACATCTACGAGACAGAGGAAAGGGGGAAGAGGGGGTACGACACATATATAGACTTGACACCAATGAGTCTAAACATCTAACAGCAAGCGCACTTCAAGAGAATTGCTACTCTATTTTTCTACTAATAAAGACGTATTTTTAACGTGTGACGAGATGTGATTGTGTCGTACGAGCGTGAGGAGTTGAGTCACCGGTCACTTACCCTCGCGAAGTTACAAAATAAGTTTTCAGATAAAACTTTATGAGTTGAGTTGGTCAGTGTCGGTGACGTCTGCTCAGTTACTGCTTTGTTCAATACATGTTTCCAACCGGAGTTTATCGTTTTTGGTCACAATATTTTCGACGTGGATCAACAAATGGTTTTATATTATTTGTACATGTTTATCTTTTAATAGTTTATTCGTTGTGCTCATTATTGTATATTACGAGTAAGTAAAGTAATTATCGGTATCATCGATACCTTCTTCTATGCCTATAATTTTTACTCCAGTTTTTACTTTGTGCATTTTGCTCAAATCCCTTAAAACTTTTCACGATATCCAATCAGATAATAAAAACAATGGTTTTACGTATGTTGATGTGTTCCGAAAAGGATTCATTTACTTATTCTAAAAGCGGTTTAGTCACCATATTGACAACGACTTCATTATACAGTTACAGAAGCATTGATCAAAGATCATAATTTGCTACTGCAATAAATCGACTTGAAAGCTCCCGAGATAAAGTGACATTGTGCATTAATAAGTAACATTATTTGTCTTCATTAAATTGTGGATTTATTGTCAATAGTATTCTTGGCAAGCCTGGAATGTCTAATACAATAATTTTGCCGATATCCAGTAGAAGTTTTGTATCTGCTATTTTATTTGAATTTTTGTGCCAGATACCAAGATGAAATAGGATATCGGCAAATGTAGTGTTATTATGTTATGTCGCATTCTCTTTGATCTGAGTTAATTTGTGTGCTTCCGCGTCTAGTTATTCAATGCAAATTTTGTCGGCCAGCGCCCACCCAGTACTGTTCCATGTGGCATCTGTGGCACCATCATCGGTGCAGCATGCATCAATTTATTGGTAACTAATGACGAGACGACGGCCTTTAGTTGTTTGAATGACCTCTGTGTCCTAGTGGTCATCATGCTAGGCTGTCACACCGGAGGTCCCGGGTTCGATCCCCGGACAGGTCAAGATGGAAAATGATCTTTTTAAGATTGACTTGGGTCTTGGATGTTTATATATGTATTTATTATAAAATATAGTATCGTTGAGTTAGTATTCCATAACACAAGTCTCGAACTTACTTTGGGGCTAGCTCAATCTGTGTGATTTTGTCTGTATATATTTTATTTAAAAAAATTAACTAACTTTTACCATTAGGACATCAAAAGATATGTAACTATAAGTTCTGCATAATACAACCATAAAAATATAAGTATCATTAAACTACGACTCCCTCCCAGAATTTTAGTCTGCCATGTTCATTATTGTTTGCAAATGGTTTGAAAACCTCTGTTTCCTATTTCCGTTTGGTGACATGTCGTCTCGTGCATTGTCCGCGTTCTAAATATATCGCACTAAAACCAGGACAGTGATTCACTGTCACCAAGTATTCGCGGCGCTAAGATTAGCCTGTCTACTAAATTTTATAGGGGAGCTGGGTTTAGGCAAATTGGTAAAAAGCTTGCAACAAACAGCTATAATCCAACATCAAACAGTGTGACATCTTACAAATTTATATATATATATTAGTGTTAGATATATATATATATATATATATATATATATATATATATATATATATATATATATTTACCTTTCAATAAAATTGAACAACTATTATCTGTCACCAAGTGGTCGCGGCTTTAATATTAGCCTGTCTTCTGGGTGTATTAAAATTTATAGAATTAGGTTTAGGGTGAATATGTAAAAAAAAATTAGATAAATATAAATGATTCCATAATCAACTCTTCTAATCCAACATTAGACAGTGTGACACTTAACAATCCAATTCAGCTATCAATTACATAGAACAACCAAGTGATTCAGTGTCACCAAACAGTCGCGGGGCTAAGTTTAGCCTGTCTTCTGGCTGTCTACTAGAACCTAATCCCACTTCAGACAGTGTGACAAGTAACGGCCCAATCCGATGTTCGTAATATTTCAGGACTATTTTTTCCACTATCAGTAAGGTTTGTTAATCTACACTAATATTATAAAGAGGAAAGATTTGTACCTATTTTTGTATGTTTGTATGTTTGTAATGAATAGGCTCAAAAAGAACTGGGCCGATTTGAAAAATTCTTTCACCGTTGGAAAGCTACACTATCCCCGAGTGACATAGGCTATGTGTGTACCACGGGCGAAGCCGGGGTGGACTGCTAGTCTTTCATATTTTAAGATCATCATTATCATGATCCTAGTATTGCTGCTAGTGTGTAAACAGCAATACTTTTGCTAAACAGCAAAAATATTGCTGTTTACACCTGGTTGGCTCTTGCTTGCCTCTGAATCAGAAGTTCGATCTTTTCAAGACTGTAAAGGCGTCATAGGTCTTCACTGGAATAGTGATTAAAATGATTACTTCTTCACTCCCACGTCCGTTTCGACCAGTCTTAATCTGGCAAAGTACGAATAAATAAGTTTCGGCTTCCTGTGGAAATCTAAAATTTCGTATTTTATCAGTTAAAAGTTCTTTAGAGAATGTAATCAGTACTTTGGACTGAACTTTTTGTTAAAATTTTCTTATTATATTTATTAACACTTTATGAAGCCAAAAAAAGCTACAATAGGTAGACTTAAAAAGTATTCTCACCCTGTCGACCTCTGGTAAAATAAAATAGACAGCACCATTTTACCACTGAAGAAGCACACTAGTTAACTAGTCTGTAATAATGTCTAATGTCACTAGATGACAATTGTCAAGCTACATCAGATGCCTTTAGGCAGCTCGAAAAATCTGACACCAGTGTTAGCTATTAACACACTAGATAAGAAGAAGATTGAAGAATAAATCTGCCTGTATTGTGGAATTGTCCCATGATCCCATCTGTTGTGGTCTTTGTTAGAAGACTAAATTTAGCCTGTCTTCGGGCCGTCTCATAAAATTGATTGCGAATTTGGTTGTTTGGGTGTCACGCTGTTTGATGTTGGATTACTTATCTTATTTATGGAATCATTGACATTTGTTTAGAACTTTTTATTACACTCATACATTGTTTTACAGATCTTTAAATCTGTCTCACAAGACATGATTTGCTAGGTATCTGATACGAGACTGGCATTTATCCTTTACAGTTCGATGTCTTTTACAATTTGATACTACAAGTTTCAAACTATAAATTTGCGGACAGCGACATCGTCTGGTCGCCATTCCTGACACCCGCCCTAAAGATAATCGTCTTAATCGATCGAAACCTGGTCGGCCTTTTCCGACTTCATTAGGTGAGTCAACCATTTAAATTTAATAAATGGAGTTAATTCACATTAGCTTTAATAAACATTATGTTCTTACTAAAATTATTTTTCTAAACATATTTCCCCATATAAAAAAAAATTAGGTCGACCATGTAAGTTGACAGATCCAAGTCCCTGTGAAATGAAAATGTTGTTAGTTTCTTATTATAAGGTCACATTATGTTTCTTACGTATATTTCTAGTATGCCGGACTAAATTTATTCAGAATTCGGTAGAACTTAGGTATAAATAGATAGCAAAGAAAGTGAACTCACCGATCATTTGAATCCCCAGAAAAAATACAGAACTTGTGTAGTCCTCTCTATTGAGGTCTGAAGCAGAAACATATTTGTAGACCTGTATAGAGGTCGCAGGAGCCAATTAGCGGGAGCCTGTCCAGTAATTGGGGGACCGGTTCCTCCCGCGGGCTTCGGATGCGTAGCATTGCGGTGGAGGACGCAGGATGGAGAATTCGGGGCGGCTGGCTACCGTTTGTTGTCAGGTTGAGTTAATAGCTATTGAAAAAGGAAATATGGTTTTTTTGGCTTTGGTAGTATGTATCTGTTTGATAGATATTATATACCGATGCAGAAATCAGTTGTGTGATGTGTCGCAGTGTTACCAAATAGGCAGAACCTCATTGTGTATATTGAATATACGTTTTGGTTACATTTTTATTAATTGTCAAATTTATAGTTAATTAGAATGTGCTAATCGTCCAAAATTTGCATTTATCAGCACCACCTGTGGATTGACTGGTAGAAAAGTTATTTTTTTAGTTTTGTATTACTTTGTTTCAGTAATGCAGTAAAATAAATATACTACTCAAAGAGCAATGCACTGGTTTTCAGTTACTAGTCGCGAGTTTCGCAGCAAAACAGCCGCATCGATGAAAGCAATTTGGATGAGTAGAAAAGTTTTAAGAAAAGCAAGCATGTAAAACAAATAAATAAGGACTTTGTTTATAGTATAAAAAGACAGAAATGGAAGTGGGCAGGACACATAGCGAGAATGGACGCAGACCGATGGACCACAAGGGTAATGGAGTAGCGACCATGGGCCAACAAGCGAGGTAGAGGACACCCAGCATTGCGTTGGGTAGACGAGGTAGACGATATTAAGCGTCACGCAGGCCGCAACTGGATGCAGGTGGCAAGGGAGAGACACAAATGGAATGATAAAGAGAAGGCTTTTGTCCTGATAAGGATAATATAAAGGCTACCATGGATGGATGAAAACGAAATAATCTTGAAAAACATGCTCAGATTACGTAGGAAAGAAATTTCTGAAGACACAAATATACAGCTTTTGCTATATTTGCGTATAATATAAGCTCTTATAAATCTTGCTTTATAATTCTTCTAGAAAGTATACCTATAATGGTTGAAAAGGAACATCGTAGATATGGACATGAAAAACAATCATTTGGATAAAAATAGATGTCTACAACAACAAAATTATCGTAGAGGAAAAGCGCACGTGACCCAGTTGTCCAAAAGAGGCTTATTTGGTAATAGTCCCCAGTTCCCACGAAGTCGGCTAAGTCGGCTGGTCATCGCTGCACAAACACTCCACTGCATACCAGAGCTTGTTGTCCTATACATGCCACAAAGCACGACCTGAAGCGACAACGTCGATGAGCTATGTTCTGTCCATTTACCTAAATGGTTTGCACACTTTGTCGGCAGCGCCGGCTCTATCAATGAAGCCACTCGTGGTGTACGTTTGCAGAGTACATTGGTGCATAATTGGTGCATATCGCCGACTATTTGTATGCGCTATAAACATGACCTCACTAGCTAAACTGTCATAATAGGTTGATGTTCCGTTGTTTCCTCAATGAAAAAAAACAAAGATTAAAAAAAGTAGTAAGTAAGCAGTAAGTATTTGAACGAATTTCAAGTAATCGCGTAAGTCTAAAACCGTTTGATTGCACATGTAATAATCCGGCTCTTGGTCTTCTATCTATTTATAATGTGTCTGATAAGACCAAACTCTTGTCGGTGAAAGAGATGCACACAACAATCAAGAATGTGCTAGCTGTGAAGCTACCTAAAAGACCTGGCATAGTTTAACAACTGTCATCTAGCAATAACAACTGGATAAAGGGCTACTAGCAGTTTAATCTAATGGCTTGCGATTAGATAATACAACATTTCAAGCCGGTTTATAACTCCTAGATAAACAACCCAGCAGCGATCCTGCTTAGATCACCAATCTTCTCCTATCTAACCGATATCAAAATAAAATCGCTGTATCTTACAACTTGTAATTTATGAATGCAGTCCAAAACCAGCTCAAGTTTGTTGAACAAATAAAGTTTAACTGCAATTGGGCAGTGCACCGACGCCTGCTTCGTCTAATCAGGTATGACTCGCGTGTGGTCAACGTGAAAAAAAAACATTCTAATTGCGATTATAACCAAAATTTTTATCAAATATGCAAATATTTGATAAAAATTTTGGTTATAAGTAAGTTAAATAACAATAAAAATCACATTTACAAGTTGCCTTGTAAATGTGATTTTTATTGTTATTTAACTTACCAGTACAAATTTTACTTACCTATAACATTTGATTTACAGCCATAGATTCAAAATCATTTATACATCTTTGGATGTTTGTATCACTTGATAATTGTCAATATTTTCTTTCGATTTCTTCCGGTTGACGTCAGATCATTACTTACAGCTAAGTTTATTACATTGTCGACGTAAACAACGTCGACGTTGCAGCGCGTCAGGGATGTTTGCCGTGGCGCGTGTGGACTGCTTCTATGCAACCGATCTATGGCTCCGAGCTAGTGCCAACAGCATCCTAAAAACGTTTGAAAATAGGCTTGATTTTCAGTATGTGAATCACTGCTCAATGATTCATATACTGAAAAACAAGGAACTATGAATCCCTTTAGGTATAGTATACTAACACTCAACTAGTCTTAAGTTCTGTTTCTCTGTTACTAACACTTAAAAGAAGCTTCCTGCTTGCAGTTTGTTGCCGCTTCTTCTGCACTTGCGCTTAGCAAGTGCAGAAGAAGCGGCAACAAACTGCACAGCAGCATTTTCTCCAAATACGTACATTTACCAAAACATTTTATCATATAAGTTTTAAATATTCTCACTTTCATAATTCATTAGGCTTTATTCAATCACCAAGCCTTAAGCGTATTATTCCTCAAGCCATGTTGAATCGGATTGTGCATCAAATAGCAGTAAGGTAAGGCTTCCTTTGAAATGGCAGCCGTTGGTCGTGTAATCCTCCCTAATCCACTTATAATTCCGTTAGCCACGAAAGGAGGTAGATTGAATAGAATTGTGACGAGATTTCTATTACATTCGTACAATGTGCTTAGTAATATTTAGTAACTTATAAGGGCAGGCATAATAGTTTTGCTGATGACCTATTCTTTATGAAAGGAACTGGACTTTATGAGACTTCTACGCCTTTTATGAATTAGGGATGTGGCATCGGTCCGCAAAATATTATTTTATTTAAACCGTCAAACTATATTAAAATAAGAAACCCATATTTTTCGTTTTATCAAAGTAGTCAAATTCACAAGGATACAGCGCATTGAAGTTTTGGAATGGGGGCGATTACCGTCACCGTCTAGTAGAAATTGTACTAGATTGTGACGTCATGCGAAATTTTTAATTCTATTTCTCCGTCATTATTTGCTAATCCAGCTGCTTCTCTTTCCGCCTTTATAAAAGCCGATCCAGAGAATGGGCGAAAATGCGAATCATATCAATATGTGATGCGGCTAGCATCCTATAACTATATTTTAATGATTTTTTTTTCCTTCTCGACCGTTCACGCTAAGAGTGGCCTTTGGGTCTTGCAGCCCCGGGCTTTGTCTGCTTAGAGCCGTAAATGCTCTGTCTGCCCCATAAGAGATAAAGACGTGATAGACTGTATAAAAAAATGGTCCATCTGCCAGCTTCATATTTTTCTTGGTTTAACGACTCTGACTCCTCTTCCGAGATTTACGTAGTGCGCCCGAGCCTCCCATTGTCTTTATTACACCAATTACCGGTAAGTTGACGGGTTAACGACTCACAAAAAAAATGTATCCTCTTCATTAGACCGCGGCCAAGGAGCTCAGAACCATATGAAGGGCTTTTTGTTCAGGAATTAATCTGTATTGAGAGTGAATAAACCGGCCAAGTGCGAGTTATACTCGCGTGGAGAGGGTTCCGTACAATTGGTTGAATTCTTATAGGTTTTCCTGTAATCTACAAGCAATGAACTATATTTTGTATTTTTTTCAAAATTTTAGGCTCAGTAGTTTCGGAGATTAGGGTGGGGGGGGGGGGGGGAATATCAATTTTCGTCTTCTTTCATGAATAAAATCAAAACTATTTATTTTACAATAATGAAAAAAAAAAATTTGAGATCCTCATAACAAGCCCTTTCATTTGATATATGACACAGTAAGGTATGCAATTTTTTTTTAATTTTCTAATTTATCCCCCGAAAATGACCCTTATTTAAAAAGAAATATTTATTTCCTTTGCACATATGTGTTTGGGTCATAGGATTACACCATTCTACCAAATTTTACCTGATTCGTACGGATCCCTAAAAATGGTGTCGAATAGGTCAGTTTAAAAAGTATTCGAGTTCTTTCTATTCATCTAGCCTTACGGCAGTATGGTGCGCAGCTTTTCAACGAAACAAGCAATGGCGTATACAAACCTTCCTCAGATCGAGTAATTTTTCAAATTACAATACATAATGGTTTAGCGCACTTTAAGAATTAATGCGTCGTGCATTAATCCTTAAAGTAGTGTTATAGTATTGTGTTTTACCATAAAAGCAGGTCTCTGTTTTAATTCTACCTTAGAAACAATTTATGGTTTTTTGTTAAATCAGTATTTTTTTCGTATTGCGCATTATTTTTTAATTTGAATCAGGGGCATGTAATAATCACTTTTCGATTCTAAGCTCCTGGCCGCGGCTCATACAAGTCATACAATGATTAATGGGATTGAGAGCCGGGCTTTTTCTAATTTTACGACCTTAGAGATGTCGTAAATTTTAATGGGAGACATTAGACCGTGATTACTGTTAATGCTCCCGGGTATTGTGTTATAAATAAGGGTAAATGGAGGGCATGGAGGGTACCATGGTTACTGTTATTGTTCTAATAGATTTTTCGAATGCCTTTAACACGGTTGACACTGACATACTTCTTGCAATATTATCATCCCTTAATATGTCATCCTCAGTAATAGATTGGTTTGATTCATATCTTCGCGGACGCCGACAATCTGTTCGTTCTGAGCAATCAGAATCGGATTGGAGGGACGTTATTGCTGGTGTACCGCAGGGCGGTGTGCTATCTCCCATATTATTTTCTATTTTTATAAATACTCTTTCCCATATTCTCACTTGCTCC
The DNA here is from genome assembly GCA_963576875.1 of Acrobasis repandana. Lineage (NCBI taxonomy): Eukaryota > Metazoa > Arthropoda > Insecta > Lepidoptera > Pyralidae > Acrobasis > Acrobasis repandana. The sequence continues at coordinate 1,337,501 of OY756216.1, forward strand.
TACCATTTTTATGCCGATGACTTGCAGCTTTATGTACAAACCGATGTTGCTGACCTCAATGATGCCATTGCTACACTTAATGGTAACTTAAATAATATACTGCAATGGTCTAACAACTTTGGTATCACAGTTAACCCGAAGAAATGCCAATCAATTATTGCGGGTAGTGGACGACAACTGCCAAACATCAATTTAGATGTTTTGACACCAATTAAGTATAATGGTAACAGTGTACCGTTTTCAACCTCTATTAAAGATCTTGGCCTAGTTATTGACACTAAACTTAATTGGATCCCACATCTTGCTGAGGTCAGTCGGAAAGTCTTTGCAACAATGCATTACCTCAATAACCTCAAAAACTTTCTTCCTATCAAAACCAAAATTATGCTGGTCCAATCTCTGGTTCTCCCCATTATCGATTATGCTGATGTGTGTTATTTGGACATAACTGAGGATCAGCTCAGTAAGCTTGAACGCCTCTTAAACAATTGTATTAGATTTATATTTTGTCTTCGCAAGTATGATCACATATCCGCTTATCGTTCTCAGCTTAAATGGCTCACTATCAAACAGCGTAGAAATCTACATATTCTTTGTTATCTTCATAGTGTTATCTATAATCCTTCTGCTCCCAGTTACATGATATCTAAATTTCATCTACTTAGCTCAACTCATGATAGAAATCTACGCTCCTCTAACACAATGCAACTTGCTGTTCCTTCTCACCGTACTGGTTTCTTTTCTAATTCATTTGCCGTGACGGCTGTTCGGCTCTGGAATGCCCTCCCTAATAGCATTACGAGATCACACAATCGTGATTATTTCAAAATGCTGGTCAAGAAATATTATCTGGAATCAAATTAAACTCTCTCTGCTGTATATAATATATAGATATGTGTATGTATGTATGTATATAGTTTAGTATATATGTATGGTATTTATTTAATGTTTCTGTGGATATATATGTATGTATGTATTGACATAAATCTTTTCATGTATTATGTAATAAAATTATGTTGAAATTAATAATATTTATATTAGGTATATGTATTTGTTGTGTAATATTATGTAATAATGTTGTATTGTAATAGTGCTAAAACTTGCACCCCTTCTACCAACTTCTCGATGTGTCCCAAAGGCAAACTGGTAGATAATGCATAGCGTTAAGTTTGACCCATTGTAATCAATCAAATATGAGATTGTGTGCAATAAACTTAAATAAATAAATAAAAATAAATAAATTGTTTCCTTTTTGTCATATAATAACATTATTATAAACGAGAAGTAGAATCTCTCTGAATTGTATTTCAAGCAATCAAAGGATACCTATTTGTAGTATTTATATGTCGCAGTTGAATTGTATAATCCGCTTACTGACAAAACCGCTACGACTAGCTGTTTGGCATTACAGCTCACAAAGACATCATCAAAGTTCCCAATCCCAGCGGTTGGGCAAAAGCCTCCTTCCCTGCTCCGTTCTCTTTATGCATATATCTACAAAATTAATACATATCTGGAGTGGCTGTATTCCACCTACTGATAAAGCTTAAGATTTAAATAAGATTTTTGGTAATAGAGAAAGCACTAAGTTGAAATCGAAAATCAATACTACTTTGATATCTACTTAGAGACGACGGTTACGACACGGTGAAGCTATAAAATATACTTATTTAAGCTTTCAAGATATTAAAATACAATGCAACATTCTATAATGCATGAAGATAAGGATTTATTAAACGAAAACTTAACTAAGTAAAGACTTAAAAATTAGTACAAGAAGCGGCTACATCGCATAAAGTTCATTTTCTTCAAAAGCAGCAGATAACTCTTGAACCTCACCTTTCATTACGTATTCTCTTCAATATAACTTTAAGTTTTCAAAGTTCAATCAAATTCATCATCCAAGTATCAAATGTCAAACCCATCTCGATCATGTCAAAGCCCATCTCTCCTCACACCACTATTGAACTTATTGAACCGAACAGTCTATCATTCAGTGTGTTTCATCACAACTCGTAAACTGCCTCGTAAAACCTATACATGTACTGTACAAAGGCTGTTTTGTAACTTTAACTGCTTGGTAACATTTAGGTAACTGTCCCGTTGAGAACACACCACACAGGCAAAACAAAATACTACTAGGTACTACACTATCACGTCTCTATCCCTATTGGGGCAGTCAGAGCATGTTAGGTGTTGCGGCTTCAAGAAGTCAGAGCCCAGGGCCGCAAGACCCAACCCAACACCAGCGTTGGCCACTGCATATACGACAAAAAAAAACAAAGTGACAAGGAACTAAAGACAAAACGTATGAGTGAGATGCATTTTCTACTCTCTACATTTAAGATGCGCCGTAATGTTAAAGATTACGCGTGTTATAAACAATCCTATTTTAACGATGCTGACAAATAGGATGCGTCATAGAAAAAGAAAGATAATTTTAATATAAAAACGGACACAAGAGCTTACAGGTGATAGGTATGTTGTGTTATAGGTGTGTGGTTAAAACCACTCCATCTATTTCTGGATGTAGGAAAAGGTGACTGTGAAAAGGTGACACAGACTGAAAAGTATAAACATCTCATGCAACAACTGCATTTTAAAGTCGAAACGATCGTCTACATCATAGAATAAATAATTATGACCACAGCCAGAGCTGGATACGTTGTGTTGGCTTTACGATCATATTCCCCGTAGAGACCTTGTTTGGAACCAACAGGGTAGGCGTAAGCGTGGTCGCCCCAAACAAACTTGGTGCCGCACTGGCATCTCGCAAGCTAAGCCGCTTGGATTATCCTGGAGTAAAATCAAGAACGCAGCGGTTGACAGATCGAGTTGGTGACGTGTTGTATCTGCCTTTTTCCCTTGACCAGGGGGACATAGGAAACGAAGAGATGACAAAAGCCAAATCGTTTTAATGGTACCAGTATAATTCTCTCCACTTCACACGGCACTGTTAAAAACTCCTCTAGAAATATCTCTCCCGATTTTATAAACTTGAGGTACGGTGATTATTGGTGTCAATATGTGCGTGCTTATGCGAATTTCTTTTACGCTGGTCTGGGAGAAAAGAAAAAACTTAGAACGTGATCGGCTTCTCTTCCCGTCGATCGAGGGAATGGGCGAAAAATGCGACTAGCAACCCATCTCTATTGATTCCTTTTTAGGGTGCCGTACCCAATGGGTGCAAACGGGACCCTATTACTGAGACTCCGCTGTCTGTCAGTCTGCCCGTCTGTCCATCTGTCCGTCTGTCACAGGGCTCTATCTCTTGAACCGTAATAGCTAGGCCCTTAAAATTTTCACTGATTATGTATTACTGTGGCCGCTATAACAACAAATACTAAAAATAAGATAAAGTTTAAAATTAAAGGGGGTTGTCATGCAAGAAACGTGTTTCTTCAGCGTTTTAAAACATTGTACGGAGGTACGAAACCTTCATGCACGGGTCCGTCTCTCACTTGCCCATTTATTCCACATTCTCGCCAACCATCATGCTAAAAGTGGCCTTTGGGTATTGCGGACCTGGGCTTTGTCTGCTCAGAGCGTAGAATGTTGTCTGCCTCACTAGGAATTAAGAAGATTCCTTACCTCAAGAGACCTCCTTACTTTAGCCCCTAAAGTAAGGAGGTAATCTCCCAATTTTATAACTTTGAGGTATAGTGATTAAATCAATGTATATGTGCGTGCTAATGCAAGTGCATCAGGCTTCGCAACAGGTTCTGAAGCCATGTTACAACTGCCGACGATTTCATGGTCAGAGTACGAGTATTACGACCGGCAATAAGCGGGCTCAATTAGATCGTGATTTATGCCTCATGGCGATAACAACCTGTAAAGATGAGTCTCCAAGTCTAGTCATAGCCTGGAAATATATAAAGCATCTTATATTTTAATTGTTTGACCGGTTAGCTAAGTAGTTAAGGAACTAACTGTGCGTGAGACGATAGCTCGATCCTTACTAGGCAGGACTTGTACGTCTAAATTTGATGTACGCATGTACGGTATTTTCAACTACCACCACCTGCGGTAAAGGAAAACATAGTGAAGAAGCCTGCATAATAGTTTACTGGTCTTCTTCTTTTTCTTTTCGAGTCGAAGTTTAAGAGAAGTTCAGTTTTGTCTTTAGAGAACCCTTCGATGCTTATGAGGGCTGGTTGCAGAAGCTTCGGGTTTTGTGGCGCTGAAAAGTGCCTTTTTTCTGTGCCTCTTGGAAGAGCCGTTAGTTATTTTTAACCATTTCGTGGCAAAAGGATCAGCCAATCTGCGTTACCGACTGACTGTCCATGCAATTTGCCCAGGGAGCGCCTGACATACAGAGGGGTCAGTACGTCACTCGAGACTCCTTTCGTGCATCCCAAAATTTACTGGTGTATTATAATTACTGTTTTCACTAGATAGCGTTCAGCTACGTTAGGTGCCTTTAGGCAGCTCGAAGAATCTGACAACAGACCGAACTAATCTGCTTACTGAAATGTATGCCTTCTTGGTCACCGTAACCGAGATAAAATCAGTGGAATCGACAGGCGGTTACTAAATAACGTATAATGAAGGTTTCCAGCACCGGCATGGTTTTCATTGAGGACTTTGTAATTTATTCGGATTCTAACGGCAACTTTACTATCTATTTGTATTTCACGTCACGTTTGGTAGATATTTTATGAGCCGCTTTGTCTCACCGCCGCCGTGTGTACAGTACAGTCGGGTACAAAGATAATTGACCTAGTCCTCTATCAATTATATTTTAATTTTCTGTACCTTTATCATGATCAGGTCTTTTTTAGTCTCCACTGCAGGAGCACGAACCTCTCTGTACTGCCAGAGCAATATATTAGCCTGAGCAGTTAGAGGATTTGGCCTACACTCTCCACGCTGGCCAGACGGGTTGGAGAGGTCTCAGTGATGTTTATAAACTTTTTAGCTTGTGTTTCCTAAGTCGCCTTTTGCGACATCCACAGGAAGACTTGGAGTGGTCCTATTCTACTCTGCCGGGAACCACACGGCCATCATTATCATCGTCCTTTAACCTTCCACTGCTGGGAATAGGACTCCCTATTGAAGGCCCGTGGTAATAATAATGACATTTATTAGAATGTCAATGCAGCCCGTGCTACACTCATCCACAACTTTTCTTTACCTAATAATAATTTAAAACGGTTAATTCGCGTAATATAGTTGGAAAAGGCCGACTAGGTTTCGATCGATTTATCGATTCTCGTACTTGTATGTGGTGATCATCATAGCTTTCCGCATCAGGTATATGAGCTTGTACACGTTAGTTTTAATAAAATAATTTTCTTTAAGTATAATCCTTTCAATACTCTGGCCAAATATAGCTCTGGTAATACAGAGAGGGTCGTGCTCTTGCAGTGGAGATTTAATAAGACCTGATGATGATAACTTGGAAAAAATTTCTGCACGAGAATTAATACGAGTACTTATATCGGTAATACTAAGTATGTTAGTAATAAAATAGTGTTTTTGCTCTTACTTTTAGGCCTCACTTTTCTCTGCCCACCTGTCAGTTAACTGGTAGAGTAAGCCCAAGGCTTAAAAGTTCACCGTTTACAATCTTCTCTGTCTTATGTGTGAAAAATTTTTTTTTAGAAATCTCGACATTGCTAGAAGTCTAGTTGTTCAGACTTACTGACCGATTTACTCCTTCAAGCATGGGGCTAGCTCAATCAGTGTGATTTGTTTCTATCCATTTATTAATACATTCCAGGTATTTAAAGAGCCAGCATTCAGGTATCTTGGAATCTGACTGTACATGTTGGAAGTACCGTAAATGTGGTTATGGCACATTTAATTACGTTAATTCAATTAGTTTTATTAATTTTAATAGTTTTGATAGTATATAAGTGAGTGAGCATAATCTTGGAGTATATTAATTTGCACATGTATACGTTTACATATATATTTAAAACAATAATAATAAAAGTATAAAGCTTTAGTCGTTAAACGTTAGTTAGTATATGTTCTTAAATAATTCTGGGTTTCTTAAAAGTTTTTTGTTTTTTATTTTAACAGTGCACATTTTTTACATGAATACTAAACTACCCTTCTGGTCTTGTTTTAGTTGCTTCTTTATCTGTGGTACTTTTATCTTCTTATCCTGACGACCTTCTTATAATGACGAACTCTGTGGCCTAGTGGTCATCATGCCAGGCTGTCACACCGGAGGTCCCGGGTGCGATGCCCGGTCAGGTCAAGATGGAAAATTATCTTTTTCAGATTGACCTGGGTCTTGGATGTTTATATATGTATTTGTTATAAAATATAGTATCGTTGAGTTAGTATTCAGGTCAATCACAATCACAGGTCAGTTCAAGATGGAAAACACCATTTTTTTAGATTGACCTAGGTTTTGGATTTTTATCACAACATAGTTCAAGTCGCGAACTTACTTTAGCTCAATTTGTGTGTGTTTATTTATTTTATTTATTTATCCGTATATTGGCCGTGTGGCTTCCGGCCTAGAATATAGGATCACTCCATCTGTAAGAGGCAATTAAAGGACTACATGAAGAGGACTGGCCTCTATCTGGTTCAAAAGATTAGCATTGCCATACAACGTGGCAATGCTGCCAGCCTTCTGGGCACATTACCACGGGGTAGCGATTTGCCTGATCTTTTTTAATAATATTTAGTTTTAATTAAATAATTGCAGTTAGCTTTTTTTTAAATTCATTTTTAATCTTCTTACTGAATAAACAACACTAGAATTAAATGACTAATACCAGGCCTGTGTCACCCCGGTTAGGTATCGAAAATATACCTACATTATTACTAAGCGCACGGCGGCCACTCCGAGTGGTAAATTCAGATAAACGAATCGTTTGTCCAGAGTAATAAGAATGAAATTGGCCTTAGTAGGCTACGGGTGTACCGCCCTAACGCGCCCGCGGCATCCGTCCTCACTTTACATCTCGTTTTGTACAAACAGAAAAAAACTTTATATCACAAACAGAACCATTCCCTACTTTTAATTAAGCAGCCGACATGAATAGCGCCATTGAATGAACCCCTCTACAGGATTTTTTTTATAAAAACTCTGACATCATCGTTACATAAGGCACATAATGCTGTAAACCTGTCAGGAATATGTTTTAGTATGCATTGAAAAGGCGTGAGTTGTATAGAACGGTCTGTAGATGTGATCCTATGATGGACTGATAAGAATAAGTATAGGCTTGGGCCCTCTCGGTATAATAAGTTAATAGGTAGATCTGGTTATGTAAGGAAAGTAAAAAGAAAAGACACTAGACCGCATAGACGCATACCTATTCTAAATGACGATTACAGAAGAAAACACTATTTTTGATAATCGGTCCACTTCTGGACCAAAGGCTCTGCCGGTAAAGGGAGGTGATGATATTTTTATCATTGTGTACACTGAAAGAATTATTTGAGCTTTGGCACTTTGTTCCAGTAAATCGGCCCTATTTATATAGGATCACTCACTTGTCTGTCTATCCGTTTGTCATAGACAATTTGCTACGAAACTACTAACTAGAAATATCTGCAACTCAAACCTTGCTTTTAATAAACCTTTCCATAAAAACCCCTTCTATTACTGCGATGATTATATTTTTATCATTGTGAGAACTGAATGAACACCTATTAGTGAGCCTGTCAGTCGACGGTACGACTTTCATAAAAAGTAATGAGGCAGTCGATGAAAAGGACGTCTACTGTTTGGAACTTGGAAGGATGTGTGGGAATTTTGGTCCGACTTAATGACCCTTTGTTACTACATGTTTTAAATCTTTAGTATTTAATTGATATACATACCTATATACAATACTATAGTGGTTCTGCGGAAACATTAGACCTCGCGAGCTCTTATAACCATGCAATAATCGACACTTTCCCCTTTCCCCTGGCTTAGCAGAGCCATTTCAGTGAAATCCGTCCATATATAACGCCACAGCAAACTTCTCCCCTTTTCCCCCTCCACTCCCCTCTTTAGGTTTTTTTTAATGGCCTTTAAACGGTTAAAATCTTTTTTAGTTTTCACAAAGTATTATGTAATCGTAAATAGTGTGGGGTGAATATTTTCTTTACATTTGTTCTAACAATATAAGATAGAATACTTGATAATCATAATGTAATGGAGTGTTTAGGCTCTACCATTTCGTCCATGACCGATAAAATATTATTGGCGTCAAAGACGGCAGAGATATAGTTACAAATATATTCTTCCATTCAGCTTGAAAACTTAGGTACAAAATAGTAAGTTAATTTCGGGCATTGCGTATACTCTCAGTACCAGAATTCTAACAGAACGTTGAAACTAGTATATGAGAAGGACCTAAATGTCTAAATAGCGTTTGAAACTGTCACTGCAAATGGTTCTGGTTCTTTTGAAAATTTATTTAGCATTATGTCTACTAATGAAATATTTAGGCTCAATGAAGCGTTAACGTAAAAAAGAATTAATTAAGAAATAAACAAAAGGATAAAAAATGAAAAAAAGACAAATAATTAGTTAAAAAGGACAAAAAAGGAAATAAGAATAACGTTAGTATAAACATTTTTATGCAACTTGAAAGCCATTATAGGTAGACAATGCCAACATATCTATTCTCCAATAACATAATTCTAACAGGACGTTGAATAGGGGACCTGAATGTCTAAATACTGTCTGGATCTATTCGTATCACTGCCAAACTAGACAAACGAGTTTGGTTCATTAGCAAATCAAATTGAAGTTTCCCGCTAATGACGTCGAAACATTTAAATTCTAGTAAGGTCCTGCTGGTAGTAAGGCTATCTTGATCTGTTGGAAAGTGGCTGAATTTTTAGCATGTGGCGTCACTTCTCACATCAATATAATGGACATGACAGAAACCAAGAGAATAAAGTTCAACGATGACTAATGGGCAGGGATTTTTGTTTATATTGAAGCGGAAAGAGTATGTGAAGATAAACTAGGAAAATACCAAATGCTAAGTTTTAAATTCAGAATTTCAGACTAGAGAAAGACGGTTATTCATTTCTTTTATCAATAATCCTTTTTGACCGCGCGAGCGAAGCGTCTCAGTTTCGAGATAAGCCAAAAAATGCTTTTGTCCGTCCATCTGTTCCCGATTCCGCCTACAGGTCGCATTTCTCAAACGATTCTTGTGAAATTTTGTGAGGTGATTTGATAATTATATAGAATTTAATTCGATTTTTTTTAAATCTTAAAAAGAGTAAAAATATTTATTAAGCTATTTCTAAAAATGTTCAAAAATGTCATAAAACTTTTTGCTACCATTTTAAGACGCATCTTTTTTGTCTGAACAACTTTTTTATCCAATAAACTGCAACGGGTTGAAGGTGACTCGCAAGATCTACAGCTCACAAAACCACTTGTACCTATTTAAAGGCATTATAATTATAAACATCTCACACCCTTCGTCTGATTGGGCATAAACCTCTTCGTCGACGCCAATCTCAACTCAGGACGCTCTATAAAATGACACACCAGCCGTTCTGACAGTGTCGTCCTATTCCAATGTCAAACCAAATTAGTAGTAGTTTTCGTATTAGTAGTAGCGCTCAATGTTATTTGACATTGTAACGCGGGCACGTAGCTACGTACGTATGTCATGAAGCTGTTGAAATAAAGATCCAGTTCTATCCAGGTGCGACCAATGATGGCAACGACGTCGTAATTGTTGTCAACTTATCTGCTAGATTGACGTTTGTTGAAAAAGAGAAGAGACACAAGACAATAATTGCTCAAATCTTATGATGGAATAAAATTGATAGTTGCAAGGCTGCATGTGACATTCGAAAAAGGGAAATACCCCATGAAATGTTTCAGAACCCTGGTTCCACTTTCAAGCTTTTAATTCTCCAATTCGTACGCTCATCGGCATCCTTCATTGCGACTGTTGTGAGACTTGACGGTGTCAAGCCAATTGTTATGAAACAATTAAATTGTCATGGTAAATCCCTCTGATCTTGGTCTTCCTCGAATTAAGTTACTGCCAATAAAAAGTTGGAAAGCCAACGATTCCAGATAAATTGATAATAAGGCCATAGCTTTAGGTGCGTGGAACTCATTATCCGGCCGAGTTGTGATGGCGCGTCGATTGTATGGCTGTGTATGGGCGCGCATGCCTCGTTACTGATGCCATATTAGGAGCCGACAGGCGCCGTCCGCTCCGAGTATGGCCTGCACTTTGGCCTATTGTGCGAATGTGTGATGCTGAATTTGGTTAGACTGTTTAGGCTTTTTGTAGGGCTGAGGAAAGTTCATGATTTAGTTTGTTGTTATAACTGACATACCCCAGTGAATTTACAGAGTGGACAAATATCCTTCTTATTCTTCATAGCACTCCAATGCCAAAAGGCTTCTCCCAACATCCTAGCAAAATAGGTAACTGGAAGTGCAGGTCATAAAATTCGACCAAAGGAATGGGTATATGTCGAACTGGGGTCTACTTTACCCAAATCATTATGCTAGCGACCTATCCCTATTTCTAATTCGTATTTTTAATATATCAATCAAGAACTTCTAATCGTCATCCTTTTGACCTTCCTTTAGGACACGGCGTCAACTGTCTCCTTTACTTTATCTAGAAATGCTCTTCTAGATCTTCCCTTCCCTCTTTTTGTTTTGAATTTTTCTTCTATTAGGTATGTTCTTAATAAAATGATCATGTCGTATCATCATCATCATATCAGCCACAGGAAGTCCACTGCTGGACATATGCCATGTCGTATAACTTTTACATGTTCAATCCTAAGCCCTTTAAACACTTTACTTTTCTAAATACGGCTTTTGGGTATTGTGACACTTGCTTTTTATTAAGAATTTAGTTAAGCCCCGTTTAATCTACGTAGGTATTTATTATGTTATTTACAGTATCTATCGATGACACACCACTTTGCTTTGTCATCGTTGTATTTCTAGAAGTGATCCAAATCAAAATAATCTTGAACGTGGTTACTATTTTTTTTTTCTTTTTTTTTTTATTTAAGCCAAGTGATGTATTTATTCAGAAAGAAGATTAACAAATGAATTTAAAAAACGAAGAAAAAACTAACTAAAACTATTTAATATTACTTTTTAATATCTTATATGTGGTCCCAGGAAAATTTTTTATTAATTCCATCAATAAAGACGACAAAGATGAGAAAATCAATAAAATTTAAGCGGGAACGTGTGTAAAAGGGGAGTTCTGTAGATATATCGTGCAAAGAATAGAGATGGAATAAATCAGGTTATATAAAAAAGATAGTAAACTCTTGTACATATTAAATCTAAAATTGAATCTTTGAAAGCGAAGATTCGCTACGCTACCTCGTCGACAAAGCATTTTGCTGTCACTCGCGAACGCCCCCGGCGCCGGCGCTTGCAAAGACCCACCTGCCTTGTATTGTATATTGTATCTTGTATTGTATGTGTCTTATGCTGCATTGTTGAGTTCTTAGTTATTGGTCATGTTTTGATGTATGGCACGGTATTTTTATATACTTAGTTTTTTTTTTACTTTTTCTCTTGTCATTCGTTTTGATAAGAATTTTACAAAATAGTCGGCTACGTACGTAATCGTATTATTAAAATAGAATACAAGAGAAAAATACGTACAGAAACACACTAAAAGCAAGCAGAATAAACAGTAGTAAGAAAACGTAAAAAGACAACCACCAATTCCAAACCAGAGGCAAAGAACACAGGACCGAAAAAGTAATTCTAAAAGACCGTATGAAAATCCGTAAAGTGATATAGGAAAATAAAGTGATATACGATAACCAGATATCTAATAGGATAACTAATGCGAGTATTTCCATCTCAAACTTGAGCATGCAACAAATTCAAATCAATAATTTTATAGCCGATTAAAAATCAGAACCATAAAACGCAACAGCTTGTCAAGCGGTGTTAGAACATTCTCTCATGAGAGTTCGTTTTATGGTTATACGCTCACGGGTATACTTGAACAAATTTAATATTAATTTTGTGGCTGTATGTGTCGATCTGTCGTTGCCTGCCCGCCATGTTTCTTTATTAAGCTATTAGAGGTTGGATGCGTCACGTTTGGGTGGCTGAGCGTGGGAATTAAAAAGAAAAGTTTTAGAGGGAAATGTTTGAGGTTATTTTTATTTATTTTTTAACTATTTTAAATGTCCATTAAACTCACTTCCTAGTGTTAATTAAATTAAAGATACAACAGTTTAACGCATTTATACCTAACGGGGTAAGGTTGCCAGTTTACAAATAAACCATGAGGATCAGAAACGGTGAACAGATTTCTAGCTCATAGCCTATTTATTTTTATCTAGGCACTGATTATGCGTATACATCCTCATTGACTAGCCACGACTTCAGGCAGATTGTATCGGTGTTACCGCGGTATTAAACATATCAATGATACACGCCCCGGGCTACAGGGGCAAAACATGTCTAAGCAAAATAAAAATTTGTTAGCCTCTATTTTGACCCAAGGGAAGAGCGGGTAGAGCGGTCATCGTTTGACCAGGGTGCGTCAAAATGAAGCATCCTGTTCCCAAATGCACTAAATTAAATACAATGGTAAAGGAAAGTGCGGTATTTAGGGAAATTCTGTTTTAGGGGGAGCAAATACCCTGCTTAAGCATTTCTGGTTCAGTTTCATTGGTGGCTCTTGCCTGGCTGTTGTAAAGTAGAAGGGCCCATACTAACATATTTTAATACAGGGCTCTTCATATTTTAATACGAGGCCCTTCTAGTGCAAGCTACGCCCCTGTGTTATCTTTTACTCCAAAACTAAAACAGTGACGCAATCAACGCAATAAAAGCACACTTTCCAAGAATAGGTGCTACAGCTATTAAAAAGTAATATAACTTTTTCACCGTCCTTACGTCCATTTGTCACGGCGTCGGTGCCTGGCAAAGGCCCATAACGCCATAAATTGGTAATGAAGAGCCTTTAGATTTGACGCCATCCCGGCAGGTACGAGTAGGTGCTCCCGCGGCGAGCCACGCCGCGTTTCAAAAATACAGCCCCCAAGTTCGCCCTAAAAGGCTGTGTTTGCTCCTTAGACTCTTTCTTTAATTTGTTTGCAGTTATTTATTGTGGTGAGTCATTGTGGAATGCGTCGCTTGAATGAACGTTATTGCCCGTGTATTGTGGAGTGTTTTTTTTTTACAGACGTATGTACTTGAAATGCAATGGGGGTTTAAAGTACTTATTTTAAACTGTCAATGAGGCTTGTAGTCTCGTGTTATACACGTGTATACGTACAATGTATGAAAGTAAACTTGTTATTATATATGTATACCTATTATTATAGAATTCCCTTACAAATTTACTTATTATAAACTTAAAATAATAAATTTACTTATTACCCAACACAAGTTTATAACTTACATACCTTTACAAGTTAACTACCTCTGTGTGATGTGTCCATGTATTTATTTTATTTTTGCTTTTCATCAAATTCATATTTTTCATAGTGATATCCTTAGATTAATAAAAATACGTTTTATACTTATCTCTTTTTTTTTGTAAATGAGTAAGTTCGAGCATTTAAGTTTTTCTTAGAAGTTAATGAATTACCTTTTGATTTATAATATGGTCTTCTATTAATGTATAATGATATGTATAATGATCAAAACTTAGGCATCCCTTTATCTACCGGTCCCACATAAAACGACGAATTTCGACTTCGTGATTGTCACTGATTTACAGCTGCGGTTAACCTGGATGTTTTGCATAATTCGGCTGCGAGGCTTTCAATTTAAACAAAGTGCCTTTGTAATTTGTAACCATTAAGGCTTAACTACACATATTTTTATCTGATGGTTTTTGTTCGGTAACCAAATGGCGTATCAGTTGATTAATGTCACTCTTATTTGATTTTTCTTTATATTTATGGTTATAAAGAATAACCTGTTGACTTTCTATTTAATGACGACTGTAGAATGTTTAGTCAGAATTTTATTAAAAAATATTAGCTGACCAGCGAACTTCATTCCACCCGATCTCGTTCCTTTTCCAATATTATCTCACCATGTAAACCTACCCAGGACACAACTATTTTAAAACCAAAAATAGCCAAATCCAAAAACCCAAGAAAGCAGAATTGCTCAAACATCAGTTTATTTTGCATCGTGATTTTAATCATTGTAGGAGATCTTCTTCTTCGTCATGTCGATGACTGAAACTTAAGAGTCCCCTTACCCGAGACAAAATCAGAATTTCCCATACAAACGTAGTCTACGTTTTATTTTGAAACGAAATGTCAGATTTCGGTTAAAATTTGTAACTTTAAAGAAATTGTATATACGAGTATCTAGGGTTATAATTGGTTTTCACAGTCAAAATATGAACTTGAAAGAGAATATAGTGTATTATTTAATTTTTGACCATTAGTATGGAAAACGTTTACACCCTCATATTTTCTTTCATGTTCATATTTTGACTGTGAAAACCAATTATAAACCTAGATATATGCAATTTCTTTAAACTTACAAAAATGTTACCGAAATCTGATACGTCATTTCAAAATAAAACATAGTCTACGTTTATATGGGAAAGTCTAGGGTCCCGACCAGTAGGAGGCCACAGCAACAGCACTTTCCGTGCACTGCATCAAGTCTGCCCTGAATATGAAGTAGGACATAAGGAACAGCGGAGGTGTGGAATCGTCTGCCTGGATTAGCCGCAAAGACATTGAGAGTTATATTTTACTTGTTAGTATAGGGAAGTCAAGCATTTCGCTGAGGATCGGGAGACATGGAAAATACTCCACCGACAAGAACATAGTTCTTAAAAATGGTCGATTAAGGCCCTATCTTTGTTTATTGATACTGCAAAGATCCATTTGAGTCCTCAATCTGTTGAGTGACTTCCAAACTTACCATGGCCGGTTGCAGCCAGGGGACAGTGACAGGAGCAATAAACCCTAAGGGTGGTGCGAGTAGTAGATTCTTTATGCACATTACGCCGGTATATCCGCGCATATCAGCCTTTAGGAAATATTCTTCAAGACAAGCCTACAGGATGGCAAGACGAACAAGATAAGCTATACACATACATATATACCACAATATAAATCGCTAGTCAACTAAGTACTGATGGACGGGGACCGATGTAAAACGACGGTTTACGGAAGCGACGCGTCCTGCGGCTTTGATGGTATCGAGCATATGGCAGAATACGGAGAAAAGGTGTGTCTAAAACATATGCATGAAAATATTGAATTTATTAACCTATTTGGTCTCCCATGATGGTCGGGAGAAAAAAAAACTTAGAAAATACCAGCTGCTTCTCTTCCCGCGCAGATCGTCGAAGCCGATCGAGGGAATGGGCGAAAAATGCAAATCTTGTAAATAGGCGATGCGGCTAGCAACCCATTACTCTAAATTCTCGCCGACCATCACGCTAAAAGTGGCTGTTGAGCCTTGCGACTCTGAGCTCTGTCTGCCCCATTTGGGATAAAGACGTGATATTATATGTATGTATTTTAAATACTTTTAAACTATCGCGTTGCATTATTAATAAATTAATGCATACGGGAATTAACGCGAAACGTACCATTTTTTATTTATGTATGTATTTTGTCCCTTTGTTGGGCAAAGCTCTTCCATCTTCTTCCACTTTTCTCTTTCCCGTGAAAGTCTCGACCATCCTTTTTGGAATGCGTCGAGATCGTTTCGCCAGTGCTTCTTTGACCTGCCCGGGCGACGTAACCATCTTTAGGCAACTTCTCCGTGGCAATTCTAGCCAATCTTTCGCTGTACATCTACCGACAAGCCCTGTCCAATTTCATTTTAGTATGATGATCCCACATCAATGATCCGTGTTTTGAGCGAATTCTGACGTTTGGGATTCTATCTATACTCTTATAACTCCTAGCGCACTTCGCTCCACAGGTCTCTGACCAACCTTGAGTTCGGTCTTTAAATCCTCGGTCAATGACCATGTTTGAGCACGATAGGTTAGGACAGGCAAGATACATACGTCGATGAGTTGCCACCTAAGTGATAAGGGAAGAACAAACGGCGTTTTTAATGCGGCGCAAAACTTATGAACTCTCTTATGAATAATACGAGTAGGTTTTGTAGAGATGAAAAAAAAACCTGTAAATTTGTGAACTTGCAATTGAAAATCTCTCGATTGGCCTCATGTTACAATTACGTCGTCCCTCAAGTTAAAATATTACGTTTTACACCCGTTACATACGCCATAAAAGACAGCTTCTGGCCAGGGGTAGACGTAAAATTGTATACAATTTACAATTTTAAAACATCCACCCATCCACATTTTTGGTCAGAGGGCTAAAAACCCGATTCCATATTTGTTTGAACCGTTCTCCAGCTCCGTAGTTGGCTAAGTTCAACGACTGCCGCCTCGTTATCCTGTTTTAGATCTAACTCACTGGACTTACACTTCACATAACTATATCGGCAGACGTGGATTGTAGACACATTTAATAAGCGTAGATGAGAAATACATGGAAAAAATGAGGACTACTCCTAGTCTTTGACGAAAATGACTAAATAAACGCTGTTAGGTCACTCCAGTTACGCCTTAAAAGATGTGCTTTACACAGCACTGCAGTAAAAACCACGTTAAAATCATTGACTTGTTTACATAAGTGTAACCAAAAAGACGCACAGAATGCAATGAAGCAACAAACCAATAACGACTTTATAGGCATATAAAGTTGTATTTTTTGAATCCTCATATTTGTGTTTTGATTAAAAAAGTTGGAAGACATGATTAGGCCCCAAAAAACGTCATTTTTATATACCCTGTGTTACTCTCACGATTAAGACCGTGTTAATAGATAGACCCGCCGCGATTCTTCCCTCCCCGCATGTCTCGCTATCTCGCTTCGGCCATAGTAAATTTGTGTGCGTGGAAGCGGGTGCAAAATTTTGATTATCCGCAACAAGCGCCCTCTTAAGACGAATCTAGCCGTTTAAGCTGCAGAGCATGCCAAAGAAATATAATACAACCTACATACATACGAGTAGACACATAAACTCAAAGTAGGTACCGAGTACCCGTAACCGAAGACCATGTATGAAGAAAGATGAAACGAAAGAGATCTGTCAGGATAGTAGCAAGTGGAGGTCCATAGTCTGCCTACCCTTGTGGAAAACAGGCGTGATAGTATGTATGTATGTATAAACTCAAAAAACATCACCCTCCTACTGGTGCAGTCGGTTAGAATTATCCGGATAAAAAGAGTTTCCTCGAAACGGTGTAATGATTATAGTAGGTACAACTTGTGATGTTACCATTTGCAAAAGAATAAGATAACGCCACGCTGTTCTCGGCCCGGGCCTAAAAAGTAATCAATATCATGTCAAGATCTCTAACATCAGTCTTCCATCGATCACCGCAATAATATGTCCCCCCGATACCGTATCCTCGTCCTGGACAAAAACCAGTTGTCCTTATTTGGGCCAGCTAATGAGCCTAATGGGCTCGCAGGACGCTCCCACGGGCTGCGGACTTTTTACTCCCATGTCCTTTTTCGAGGATTCTAACTATCGCTCGTTATGGACATTCTAAGTATGAATCCTGCGCGTCCAGTTTTTAATTTGTGCTTGTATTATTTGGTATTGTGTTTGGTGCAATTCTTTTGTAGACCTGCTAGGTAGTTTGTAACTTTGTGACCTCACTTCAAAATTTTTTTTTGGGACAATTCGGACAGATTGAGTTTTAGACCCAAAATAAGTTTTAAATTTGTGTAATGGGATACTAAACTCAACGATACTATATTTTATGATAAATACATGCTTGTACATACATAAATACCCAATACCTAGGACAAAAAGCGAAAGAGGTCTGTCAAGATTGTAGCAAGTGGAGGTTCATAGTCTCTGCCTACCCCTGTGGGAAACAGGCGTGATAGTATGTATGTATGTATGTACCTAGGACAAATAAAAAAAAATCCCGACTTTTAAGCGTTCATCCCCAATAAATTTTCATCAAGAACCAGTACTAGACCAGGCTTCAGATTATAGAAAACCTAATCGAAATTGATCTCTTCGTTTAGACAGACTCATAGACACGTGAAACTTATAACACCCGCCTTTTTCGTCGGGGTTTATAAAGGCCATTTTACAACTTTCCCTGGCCGGGGATTGAACCCGGAACCACCAAGTGGCGGACTAGCGTGGACAATACGCCACGCAGGTCTTCATCCACTTAAACATAACTTTCGAAAATAAGTGTAGCGGGAGTTCATTAACACTGCCTATGTTTATGAAGACACTTAAAGTTAAACTTGACGCCTGTAAGTACCGGCTTCCTACTTGTTTAAAATAAGTGTGGTGTTTACTCAACTTGCCGCTTCCTTCGTTCGCTGCTGGTTTAGTTATGGTTATAGTTACTCTGTTTAAAAGAACTACCGCGGAGATAACAGTGGTTGTGTTATGTCTTGGGATTAGCGTTTTCAGGCGTTTGGATAAAGCTAGGCTCTCAGGCTTTTTGGTTGCGTATCCGGCCTGTCCGGTTTTAGTGAGGCTTTTGAATTACAATGGGACAAATTTCAATAGTACTAGTGAAACCTCGCATTTTTATCTAATCGCATTAGTACCATCAATAGATGTAATGGTACTACTGCGACTTTCACGGTCGCAGTAGTACCATGGGACACATTTCAATGGTACTAGTGAAAACTCGCATTTTGATCTAGTCGCATTAGTACCATCAAAAGATGTAATGGTACTACTGCGACTTTAACGGTCGCAGTAGTATCATGGGACATATTTAAATGGTATTAGTAAGACATTTGTCATCATGTTTTGGTCCCGCCCGCCTCACCGAGCAAACTAGTACTTTCAATAAATAATGCTACAGCAAAGTTTTCCCCCTATTTCACCCCAATCAAAAATCGCAATCGCCTAAAATAAATTAAGGAACTTGTGTGCCAATTTTAGTCCAAATCGGTTGAAAAATGCGACGCAAAAAGCAATTTCTTTAAAACATAAAATAAAATACATGGAAAGTTGTTTTAAACAAGTTCTTCGCGTAAACTCCCCTGAAATGCTAATTGATAGACCAATTAGCATTTCACTCCTAGGCAGTTATTGCTGTGAGCTGAGAAGTTAGTCGATAAAACAGCCACAATTATTTCCCCGCGACAGTAAACTGTTTGAGACTGTCTCGAATTAATTTAAGTAACAAGACTAGCAAACAACTAGGAATTCTTGACTTGAAGATATTGTGACTGTTTCTTTAGAGTGAATGGAAATTGGATTAAAGAAATACAGAAGATGATTTTTGTTTTGGTTTTTTGTGTGTGTTATTTATTAGGCACTGGTATTAGATTTTTCAAGGTGCCTACTTAGCGTGTATTCCAAAGGTTAGAGGAACTCGAGATATTTCGTTCCACCTGTAGTTAACTACGCCTTGCATGCGCAAGCGCTCGTAATGCGTGCTCTGGTCAGGCCACCGATCAGTGCTCCTCCAAACTGTCGAGACTGTCTCGAATTAATTTCAAATAACAAGACTAACAAATAACTAGACATTTTCGTCTTGAAGATGTTATGGCTGTTTATTTATTTATTTAATCTTTATTGCACAATAAAATAAAAGTACAAGTGGCGGACCTAATGCCATATGGCATTCTCTCCCGGTCAACCATTAGACCAAGCAGAAAATATGTGTGGCTGGCGTTTATCTCGGGTGAATAGATGTTATAGTATAGAAAAAAATATGAGAGGTTATTTGTCATATTTACTTAAATTTTAACACTAGAAGGAGCGCGTGGGCTAGAAAGGGAAATGCACTTGGGATCAAGAGGAAAGAAGTATCAATAACTGACAGAACCAAATGATTGTAACTATTATACTGTGTTGATTCTACATAAAAGTCTTCACAAAAAACATCAGGAACAACCGATTAGAAATATAGTTGTTTGGATTTTGAACGGCTTAAGTAATTTACGCTTGCTTGAGAAAAGCAACGTATTAAATTGTCAAGCGTCTATTCTTTCCGTGATCAGAAGTAAACCAAGCTATTAAGAGCACGTGTGGTCCTCTCGGAATACTGACATGTAAATTACATGTTGTTTGACCTCAAGTGCAAATTCAGCGGGCATGACTTTAAAAGGTAATAGTCAATGCTTTGAAAGTGTATCTCTTCTTTCCGTGGTCTGTAATATTACCAGCGCGTGTGGTCTCTGGACTGACGCTTAAATTATTACTTGTCGGTTGACCTCAAGTGCGAATAATGTAGCTTGGACAGTTAAATATCTCTTCTTTCTATGATCTGTGCAATTACCAGTGCGTGTGGTCCCCGAAATGACATGTAAATTTGGTATGTGCTATATTGCGAATATAATAAGGTATTTAAGTCTGTGTCTGACACGCTACACTAACACGACTCTACTCCGATACTACTCTACTCTGACACTGTCCTACTCCTTTTATCTTCAAGGAGTTTTCTCATCATTCACGTGGAACTTATTCAAGATATTTTAAAAAGCTCTAAGCAGACAGAGCCTAGAGCTGCAAGATCTAAAGATCACTTTGTGACGTGAAGGTGGAAAATTCCATTTCCACCTTCTCGCCTAATAATAAAATAGTGATGGGTTGCTAGCTGCATCGCCTAGCTATTAATTATTCGTATTTTCGCCCATTTCTTCGATCGGCTTTTACGATCCACCTTTATGACAGAGAAACATCAATTCAATTCAAAATATATTTATTATCATAGGATATTTATAATATCTCTTAATAATAGTCACTTTCTTTTGTTTTTCACAAATTTTGACGTCATTTTCATTCGTCGTCATCGTTACTTACAGCTAAGTTTGGTGCCGTTTCCTAGTCGCTAGTGCAGAACAAGCGTTAACAAACTGCACTGCAGCATTTTCTCCAAAGACGTCAATTAACAAACTTACAACATAAAATTAGATATGTGGATGGACTGAGAATACATTGTTTGTTATGTCATAATCGAAATTGAATTACCTAGTATATTCTAAGTTTCTTTTTTTTTCTTAGACGAGCATGGAAGAAAGCTAATTAGACTACATTATAAAATGCGTAAAACTAAAGATGAAGATGCCTTTCAGAATAAATATATAAAGTAAGCCACCACACGTAAAAAAAACAGTTAGGAAGATGTTTACTATTAGCTACCTTAACAACATAAACTTGCACATACTCATTTAAGCTGCAAAGATTTTAATCTGTGAGTTAGGAGCGTCTTTGAGCGGCGGCGCCGGCGCATGTGTCTACGCATAACGCGAGTTCACACTGAACGAGTGGAGTGGCGAGGAGCCAGTGATGCAAAATAGATATGACCGAGTAATAAAGTAATGTGAAATAAAGTAACTTAAAATAAGACACTAGCCCTCCGCGGTGTTAGTCGTTTGTCTTCCGAAGTAATACCAACCTGCATTGAGAAATTAAGTAGATATCTAGGCACTCATCGTAGCTGCTTGTCTGCCATATTTTTAAGATGAGTGGTAACTGTAGAATGTGAGACTGTTATACTTTCACCGGCTTCACCCGGATTTATTATAGGTAATGTTTCTTAATTTTAACATTATTTTTTTTTAATCTTAATCATTTCAAATATCACATAACGATGGGGCAAAAAGATTCTCAAATGGCAACCACGTATTGGCAAGCAAACCGTAGGACGCCACCTATAAGGTGTTCAGACGACCTGACCAAGTTGCATGAAAACGCTGGATACAGGACACTCTAGATGGGTCATTTTGGAAATCCTTAGGGGAGGCCTATGTCCAGCAGTGGACGTTATGCTGCTGAAATTATGATGATGATGGTATAAGTTGTACGAGTACATATTTTAGTAACTTTTTTATAAAGTCCTTTATTTTGATACCTTACTCGATAGGTTTTGATAAAAAAAAACTTTAAGACAGATAATTAAATTTAAATAGATGTCTATATATACTTGATTTATTGAATAATAAGTTTACCCGTTTTGATTTTTTTTGTTTATGTTGTACTAACCCCAAAAGATTACTCTCTTAGCATCACCTGTTGGTTGACTGGTAGAAAAGGCCCCTGGCCTTAAGTCCGCCATTTACATTTAGTGTAATGAAGTTAAATAAATTAATATTTGTCGCCAAAATTTATTTTTATTTTTGATATAACCAGTGTCATTTTTACAACTTAAGACACGTCTTAGGCTAAAAACCATCAAATCGTTTCGGCTGCAGAGCGTGCTAAAGAAATATACATACATACACTCGAAAGTGCAAAAACTTTAATGTTAAAAACTAAGAAGTTTAGTACCTAACGGATTGCAGTTTAAAAAAAATATTGAGTGTAGTGTTTTCATCTGTCATCGTTAACTCGCCCAATTTGAACCTTCTCACAGCCATAGTGCCCGCAAACGAGCCAGCCTATTGTCTAGAATAGTACAAAGCTGCCGGACTGTGAAATTATCGACTCCGATACAGATTTATCGAGCTCTTTGTCTTAAATCGGCTTGCATTTGCCATGTGGAGCGAAACGCAGGGTTTTAGATGCAAATTGAGTTTTGTAATACAGTGATTGCTGTGGTTTGAATGCGAGCATACAATTTTGCGGTTGGGAAATTTGACATATTTCTTCTCTTACATTTTTGAGCCAGGCTGTTATCGGTGTCATTGTATGGATATAGATGCCCACAATGACGATTTTTATAGAGATCTATTCACATCACAAAGTTTATGCTTATAAACATCGGTGAGACCTCTCCAACCCGTTTAACCAGCGTGAAGAGTGAAGTCTAAAGCCTCTGACTGCTCTGGCTAATATGGCTCTGGTAGCACATAAAGGGTGATGCTCCTGCAGTGGAGACTTAAAAAAAGACCTAATGATGATGATGATGAATATTTAAAAAAATAAAATAATAATATAAAGTAGTAAATAAGGAAATGCGGGAAACCTTCGCCTTGCAGTTGACCACATATCAAGAATCAAATATTTATTCAGTAATAAGGCCTTCGCAGGCACTTTTACACGTCAATAATTCTAGTGTACACAACGTGTTATGTTTATTACTTACGTGTAATATAGGTTAGTAAAAAAACATATGTATAAGTAATATTATCATAAGACAAATAGACAGGAAATGATCAAAGATCATTAACGCGTGGAGATCATTTCGTTACATTACTTATCTCAAGTGGGAACTGCGATGGAGCAATCTCGCCGGCGGCGCCTGAGTCCCTCCAACAGGTGAGTGGACCACCTGGTCCAACCACTTCGTGCATCGATAGTTGTTCATACTTGATATACCTACCTTGATACGTATGATATCAATATATGTACTTACTTCAATGTATCTACTAAATAAAAAAAATCCAAAAAACTAAGAAACCTATTAGGTAAAATTATACAGGGTCTGACAAAATATACTGAAACTATTTTAAGGGTGAATTCAGTCCATGATACTGAACAACTTTCCCAAGAAACATATATCGAAATATGATAAAACAATATTTGGAAAAGTCGCGTCGTTTTGTTACTGGGTTCCTATAGCTCCGGCTCCATCATCAGATCAGCTTCTTGTCATAATAATATTGCATTGTCATCTGATTTACATTAGCATATAAGATTTTATCTCAATCGAAAACTGGTTATCTTGCAAGGTTTGAAACAAATAAACAACTACAAACAGGGCAAGCTAAATAAAAGCTTATAATAAAAACTACATTACTTAGTCAGTCTATTAAATGTCTTACAAAATATACTTACTGAAACTAATGCTGAGTATGACTTAGTCCATCATAATGAACAAATATGTAGCCATCCCAACTTCATTCCACATAAATCTTTCCCTATTCTTGCAATAGATCCTTCTCCTGCCGAAACCTATTCAAGGGTAAAGTGCCGGTTTTAGCCCTACCAGCGCCCTGGGCGAGATTTTACGGCGCACCTCCCCCACCCCCCTGACTACAATTTGATGTACATTTAAATGTCCTGTTACTTTAAACATCATAAGATTTTTTTTAAATTTACCGCCTTTAACCAGCCGCCCTTATTGTGGCAGTAAATTGCGCCCCATTTTGTCTGGCGCCCTGGGCCGTCGCCCATCCGCACCCTACCCTAACGCGGCTACTGCAAGGGTACACCTTTCATTGGTATATCCGAGAATAGATTTTGGCGCTAGCGCCACATTACATCAACTTCTCCAAAGGGCCTCTACGTGTTAGATCTGTAATTCTATATCCCCACGCAAGCCTCCCAAAGGACCGGGGTGAAGAGACCCGTGAATTCAAAGGAGAAACAAATATGTTAACTTTAAAACTAACATTATCAGAGGAAGGTTCCCGCTTTCGGGAGGTCCATGCAGACAAATGGACGGAAGAGCTTTGTAGCTTTATTTGATCGTGAAGTGCCCGCAACTCGTTTCGTATTTCCGTTGAATCACGTAACATGATGTTAGGGTTGTCAATACCAAGTATCGTCTAACAAAATAATTATACTAAAACTATTTAAAGGGTGAATTCAGTCTATAATACTCAACTACTTTCCCCCTAGAAACATATTATATCGAAATACGTATACGAAAAATAATCTTTATAGCTTTATTTGATCGTGAAGTGCCCGCATCTTGTTTCATATTTCCGTTGAACCAAGTGATGTTAGGGCTGTCAATACCTAAGTATGGCACTTGATTTCTATTGACTAT
The DNA here is from genome assembly GCA_963576875.1 of Acrobasis repandana. Taxonomy (NCBI): domain Eukaryota; kingdom Metazoa; phylum Arthropoda; class Insecta; order Lepidoptera; family Pyralidae; genus Acrobasis; species Acrobasis repandana. Next base: position 1,362,103 of record OY756216.1, read on the forward strand.
AGCGGCGGTAGTACACAAAATAATCGAAATCAAGTGCCATGTAACTTTGACTTCTACAAGGTAACGCCTGAATCCATTAATACTAAGTATATAACGTGTAACATATATACATATATATTTTGTAATCAAATTTTTGTAGGTACATTATTGTATAAGGATTATTCTCAGTAAGTGAAATGTAATATTTCTTTATGAGAATGAATAAAGTTCTTAAACCACAACATAATATAATGAAACTATTTTAGGTAAGGGTGAATTTAGTCCATGATACTCAACTACTTTCCCCAAGACACATATATCGCAATAGAAAAACAAAAATGTTTTCCATACAAATGTGCACCAGCTGATTGGCCAATTTGTATGAGAGGTCAAAAATTATTTTTTATATTTCGATATAACTACAACGTGGAAGGGACATACCCGTAATAAATCAAACCACAGCCACAGTCTATACTAGATCATTATACTCGTAGTACTCGTATAATGAACTTAAAAGAAAAGTCAAAAAACAAAAAATAAATTTCGGCATTTCCATACAAATGTGCGCAGCCCGGGCGATTTGTATGGGAATGTCGATTTTTTTTTTGGTTTTTTGACTGTTATTTTCATTTTATTATACTTTAGTGATCTAGTATATTATATAGGCCCGTGGTTCGATTTATTACGGGTATGTTCTTTCCACTTTGTATGTTCCTTGGGGAGAGTCAGTATCATGGACTGAATCCACCTTTTTAAATAGTTTTAGTATAATTTTTTAAATACCTTTATACCGTACACTATCACGTCTTTGTCCCAAACGGGGCAGACAGAGCTTTCTGGGTCTTACTGCTCTAAGCAGACAGGGCCAGGGCCACAAGACCCAAAGACCAGTTTAAACGTGATGGGGAGGCGAAATGGAAAAAAGAATCAAAATAGTGATGGGTTGCTAGCTGCATCGGCTATTAACATTGTTCACATTTTTCCTCATTTCTTCGATTCGCTATTACTGATAAGAAGGTAGGTACATTCTAAGATTTTTCTTTCTACCCAGACCATGTAATAATCAAATTTAAAAAAAGTTTTTGGATTACGAATATTGCAACAGTGCAATTATTTTTGTGCTAATTGAAATTTTATTACTTAATTACAGATGACCACGCCACGGAGGTCATCATACATGATGATCTCCGTGGCGTAATGGTTAACACGCTAGACCGCTAATCCGGAGGTTCTGGGTTCGATCCCCAGCCAGGGCAGGTTGGAAATTGGCCTTTTTCAAATTGTCCTGGGTCTTGGGTGTTTATCTATATATGTATTTATCATAAAATATAGTATCCTTGAGTTAGTATCCCATAACACAAGTTTAAAAAAACTTACTTTGGGGCTAGCTTAATCAGTGTAATTTGTCCCTATATATTTATTTTATTTATTTATTTATTTATGGCTCTGTGAGCTGTAAACCTCGCGACTCAATACCAAGGCAAAAAGTTGCGTCTTAATGAGGGTAACAAAAAAGTTTTATAACATATTTGATAATTTTTCGAAACGGCTGAAATATGATTTACTTAAAGTTTTAAACCCCCATATCTCTGCCATTTTGAAAAAAATCCAAAAACTAGATCTGCTTATAATAAAACCGGCCACTTGTGAGTCGGACTCGCCCATGAAGGGTTCTGTAGCAAAAAGTAACATTTTACGATTTAAGACGTATTAAAAAATAACTATCTTTGTCACCGAGACCGCTATAATTTGAATTGAAAGTACATACTTTGAGGTATATACCACATTTTTTTCAGAATTATTTTAGTAATATTTCAAAAGTTACGGTGGGGGGACACCTCAAATTTTAACTTTGTATTAGATCATCTCAAAACTGGGAGGTTTGATCTACATAGTTCAAAGCAGTTTTTGTTGCATTTTAAAAGACCTTTTCAACGATACCCTACACAATGGGGTTAGTCCAATTTAATTTTTTAAATTCACTTTTCGTTGTATGGGTTGAAAAAAACAACATATTTTCATAATTTTAGAAACCAACTTTCGGAACTTCAATATCTATCTCTCCACCAATTTTTATGACAATCGATGCAGTAACGGCGGAGTACGAGCCCGGACGGACAGACGGAGGGACGAACGGACATGACGAAACTATAAGGGTTCCTTGTGGACTACGGTACCCTAAAAATTACCTGTAGGCGATAGCAAAAACTGACTGACAAAAGCATTTTCGGCCTATCACGAAACTGAGACGCGTCGCTCGCTCTGTCCATAAACATGATAGAAATGTTTCCCCAAAAAGCTAAAGAAGCGTGAAAAGATTCCATTGGGATTATACGTTAGACATTATTTCATAAAATTTAATTCCATTATCTAATCACATACCAATAGCCATATAAATTACCGCCTAATTACTACTTGACTGTCCAGTTGCATCGCCACATAACTCTTCACTTTCCACGGCTTACCCCGTCAAGTTACAAAGTTTCTTGTCCCATTTAACATGTAGTAAAGTAGCATCTTCTTGATTTACCAGGTTTATAAATTGAGACGACACTGCTATCGCGGCGCGCCATCTGGCCCTCAATATGTTTATTTACTGAGTTATTATGATTGCGTGTGAATGGACCGCTTGATTTGTTGTTGTTGTGATATGAGAAATATTTTAGGATTTATTGTCATTACGGTAAGTACAGGGTGCGGCGCAGAAACTTGCTTATTTGAAAAGTCAATAAAACAAGATAATACCTAGTAGAGATGTGACTGTAATTGAATTTTTATTGTAAAATACAAAATCAAATTTTTTTTTGAAGTGAAAACTTCTTTAGCGGCGTTGTGCACTTTTTTGTAATGGGTAAAAAATGTTAAACTCGCGTCAGGACACGTGTCCTGATCGAAAATTCGTAAGACGGATGGAGAGTAGACAGCCGGCTACCCAAGCAATGAATATTTGACATAGCGCCATCTAGTTATTCCTTTCAACATTAATGATAACCTTACAAGCATTGAAAATTATTACAACGCCATCTATGAACGAGTAGCAAAACTATTTCGTTGAAGTGAAAACTTTTTTAGCAGCGTTGTGCACTTTTTTTGTAATGGGTAAAAAATGTTAAACTTGCGTCAGGACACGTACCACCTGATCGAAAATTCGTAAGACAGATGGAGAGTAGACAGCCGACGCGGTGTAGGAGAGGAAGTATCCCCCTCTTTTTCTACGGCGCGGCGAAAATGTATCCCTGCGCCTGCTGTTTCATTTAGCTGAGAGATAAACTTTTTAATGTAATATAAATTGTCATGTTTGTGTACGATAGCGCAATAAATAAATATTGTATTCTACCACATAAATGATAATACTTTTATACTGATAATTAAAGCAATTCGTGCAAAATTATTCCCTAACCATTCCAAAATATCAAAAATGCACAACGTTAATATTGAAGTTTTCACTTCTGCCGGCACTCCCGGAGTGCAACCCGTCGTTTTTTTTTTAATATGACATCGGCTCTCTTTGTCAATGCTTTGAGTTACCCGGTTTCTAGAGCGATTTCTGCCTCATGTCTTTTTGAGGCGACCTTGTTTGGCCGGCCCGCTCCCTCAATTTGGCTCCTTGTGACGTTTTTTTATGGGGTTGTCTACACTAATATTATAAAGAGGAAAGATTTGTACCTATTTTTGTATGTTTGTATGTTTGTAATGAATAGGCTCAAAAAGTACTGGTAAGCTACACTATCCCCGAGTGACATAGGCTATGTGTGTACCACGGGCGAAGCCGGGGTGGACTGCTAGTCTGAAATAAGTTACGCCAAGCCATTGCGAACATACCTGTCGATATGCTTAGAAGAGTTAAACGAATCTTTAGACATCGGGTTACTCAATCCATAGACGATGAGGGCCGACATTTGACCGATGTCATCCTTAAAACTATTTAATAAAAAATTTAGATGATGTATTTTAAAATAAAAATTTAATTACAGTGACATATCTACAACTTTTTGACGTGACAACGTCTTAAATTAGGTTGCGGCTGGGAGTCACTTATGAAAAAGTGTAACGCTCGGTAACGTTACGATGAGTCACCGAACGAGAGAGAGGCCCGCCGAATGCCTTGCGTCTCTCTCCCACTCAACTATGATCGGTCTGCCGCCGTTGTCACGTAAAATCTTCGCCCGTAAAACCGACTTTACAGGCAACCATTTTTTTTATTGAACTTTCAAATCAGCTAGTTTCCGCGCCGTACCCTGTATTTATTTGTTGTCTAATCTGTATTTTTGAAGCAGTAGCCTAGCAGTTACTATACTACAATTATCGTGAAGGCGGACCGTGAGCGGTCCGACCCAGCTTTGCACGATCATATATCAAAAATGCGAACGCGAAAACCCATCACTATTTTGATACCTTTTTCCACCTTCTAACCCATCATCATGCCAAAAGTGTCCTTGCGCCAAGCGAACTTGGCATCTGTCTACTTGATGCCGCAAGGCCCAAAATACTCTGCCATATCTGGGATAAAGACTTAATAGTTAACAAACTCGGATCCTAAAAACTCAACTACGTCCCAAATGCATGAGAATAGGCAATTTTATGATTTTTTCAAATCTATTTTAATTTGTTCACAGATTCACATGTTCACAGATAAATTAGCCTGGCCTTCCTAACTGCTCTAGTCCTGCTTACACATTTTGTGTACATATAGTCCATTCGTTCAATTGGAAGGAATGCCGTCGGCTTTTTAAAGACCCGCGGCCTCTGTAGCGCGCTGATGGCATGGCTTAGGCCTAATTCTTGAAGAAGTGTTTTTAAAAAGAAAATCACGAACTGACATCTCAATGGTTCTGATAGTAAAATAGTTCTGTTTCTTTCTTTCACAGGCCGAGCCCTCTTAGACCGCCTCACGAGCACCAATGAAGGCGAGATCTTAGTCCTTCGAGACGCGGGTCTGCTGCCCGCTCCGCTGGACGTGGCGCCGTACGCAACGCACGCAGCGAACGCTACGTGTGGCAATGAAGGGGCGGACGAATACTGCAGGGATACGCCTGGCAAGTATGTACTTATACCTAATATACTGCACTAAGTATTCATCCAAAAATGGCGACAACATAGTCTTTCATGTCTTTCTCCTTCGGAAATAGGTGACGCTCACAGCGAACGCTACGTGCGGCAATGATAGGGCGGAGGAATACTGCAGGGATACGCCTGGCAAGTATGTACTTATACCTAATATACTGCACTAAGAATCCATCCAAAAATGGCGACAACATAGTCTTTTATGTCGCTCTCCTTCGAAAATAGGTAACGCACACAGCGAACGCTACGAGCGGCAATGATGGGGCGGAGGAATACTGCAGGGATACGCCTGGCAAGTATCTACTTACACCTAATATACTGCACTAAGTATCCATCCAAAAATGGCGACAACATAGTCTTTCATGTCTCTCTCCATCAGAAATAGGCAACTCACGCAGCGAACGCTACGTGCGGCAATGATGGGGCGGAGGAATACTGCAGGGATACGCCTGGCAAGTATGTACTTATACCTAATATAATGCACTAAATATCCATCCAAAAATGGCGACATCATAGTCCTTCATCTCTTTCGCCTTCGGCTACGCACGTAGTGATTTCGACTCACGAGGCATACGCAACGTACGCAGCAAATACGTGCAGGAGGAGTACTTTAAGAAGTAGGGACATAATTCCTTTCATTGCAAGTATGTATTACCTCCGACACCACCTTTTGCATTTTGGAAGGCACGTTAAGCCGTTGGTCCCAACTGTCATCCTGATATGGCAGACTTCAAGCTATGTCAGATGCCTTTAGGCAGCTTGAAAAATCTCAAACCAGTGTTGGCCACTTTTACACACGAAAAACAAACAAACTTTATGATCTTAAACCTTCACTAAATGAATCTCTGCACTAATCAGTTCGATAGAGACATTATTAAACCATTAATTCTTTTATCAGTGTTTACTACAGTTTCAAATTCAGTACAGATGTATTAAATAGGTTTTTTGTTTACAGGCGAGGCGTAGTCTGTGACGTATGCGAAGGTCTCGACGGGTCCCCCTCGCGGCGTCACCCTGCGTCACACGCAGTCGACGGTGACCCCTCCACTTGGTGGCAGAGCCCCACACAGGCTGCAGGAGAAGAGTACGCTCATGTGGAATTTGTGTCCACTTTGCCAGCTGTAAGTACACTTTCAATAAACGGGTCTCTTTTGTGACGTCAGCCGTGGCGAAAGGACACGAAAATGAAAATAAAAAACATTTTTATTAAAAATTTGCATATAATTGAAAATAAAAATAAAAAAATATCGTGAAAATTTACATAGAAATTTCGATATTTACCTAAATATTCAGGAAAATAATTTATTTCCAATGAGGGCGTTCGTGTAGTCCCTATTAGCTGGTGAAGGTTATCCATTCTGGTGAAACCTCATTCTCCGTTAATCAAAACGATAAAATCCCAGTTAACCTTTAACCGCGGCTTTGAGTGTAAGCGACGAAAAAGTAATTAACACTTAGCAATTTACAACTTACGACTTGACGCGTCGGGAGCTTTTAGGACGATCTCGAGATAACTGCAGTCGCGTACTTATGTGTCTGAACTCGACGAAGTCAGAAAATACTGGGCTAATTTTGATGCAGTTTTCACTAACATGTAGGTAAATTTTCCAGGACGGTTTACATGTACGAGTATTATACATACTCGTACCTGCTCGAAGCTGGCTGCTAATAATTAATAAGCGTGTTTACAAATCAAGCGTCAAACTTCTTAATCAAGCGTGCCAAAGAAATATATATATATACTTTTGTAAAAATAACGTTTCGCGTTAATTCCAGTGTAAAACATTCAATAATTATGCAACACAATAGTTTAAAAGTAAGTAGTTAATTTATTTTGCTTCTCGAGTATACATACACACACTATCACGTATACCTAATGGGGAAGACAAAGCATTTTGGGTCTTGCTTGTCTCTAAGCAGATAGAGCCCAGCATTGCAAGACCCAATGACCACTTTTAGCGTAATAAAGGTCGAGAAGGTGAAAAAAATCAGGAAGGAAATCAGTATAGTGATGGGTTGCTAGCCACATCGCCTTCATTCTCAGGATCGGCGTTTACGTTCTGCACGGGAAGAGAAGCAGCTGGTAGATTCTTCTTTTCTCCCATACCAGCATGGAAGAAATTCCAATAATTACCAAATTAACCAACCAAAAGTACTTAATTCATTTAACTCGGTTTAATGTTAAAGCTTGTTAAAAGCTCGCGTTCAAGATAATGCGTGATTTGTTTATCTTACCGGAATTCGGCCGCCCTAAGTGGTTAATTTAACATTCAGGTAATTGCTGATAATGTTTGTGTAAAAAAAAATTTACTAGTAAAAACGTGTCTGACACGGCGATATCATCGCGGCGATTATGTCAATTCGTCGCCGCGATTCTCTCGCCCGTGGAGGCAAATACCGGTATTTTCTATTTTGATTCGCACTTGTACCTACCTCATTATGGCCATTGCTAAAAATCTGTATATTGCTTTTGAAGCAATATCACCACTGATCTTTGACCAATTTTTTTTTGCTTCATCGCGGAATCTATCTTTTTTTTTATAACAATCATGTCTTTTTTAGTCTCCACTGCAGGAGCACGACCCTATCGGTACACCACCAGAGCTAGAGTAGCCAGAGGATTTGACCTACACCCTCCACGCTGGCCAGACGGGTTGGAGAGGTCTCATTAATGTTACTAAGCTTTGTTTAGCTTGTAGTTCCTAATTCGTAATTCCTAATCTATATACCTTAAATATCTCTATGTTAGGTAATCTGTGACTCAGATGTTGTTATGGTTCTCTCTCGACAGCTCAATGACTGCCATCAGTCACAACAGCGATTATTAAACTCAATAGTTACCTAGTGTGCAGGTATTCTCAAATTTTTTTAAATGGTCCTTTGCTAAAAGCAAGTGGTGGTTGTTGAAAATGACCGTACATGAGAACAAACTCAGAAGTACCAGGCGCGTCTAGTGGGGATCGAACTCCTGCACAGCCAGTGTCTGATCCGCTTGGCAACCACCGCTTCGCTGTTCTTCTTCTTCTTCTTCTTCGTCTAAGCGCGTTCCCGGTTGCATTCTCAGCTGTGCTGCTTCGGAGCCCGGGGTACGCTTTCCCGCTTTTTTTCCTCCAAATACAACCTGCATGTCAATGGTCACCCAAAGATGCCAGACCTCGCAAAATGGAGAAGAAATAGCCGGAACAGTTTAAATGATTTGGCTAGGTATAGTTTTACGACCGCCCGCCTGCCTAACGTCAACCCTCCTTGGGAATGCAATTGTAGCACGAGATGTTTGTGCTTAGTCCTTTAGTCGCCTCTTACGACATTTACAGGAAGTGATGGAGTGGTCCTATTCTAACCCGGAACCACACGGGTAACCCATCGCTTCGCTGTTGGCTGTAAGTAATAAGGCTCCAAAGGAGCCCCCTTTTCTCACTGATAGCGATCTCTGGCCAAATGTTCCGCGGCGGTTCATGTCGCCGACACCACTGGTGGCGTCATTAACAAAGCTTAATTGAGCTTTTGCAAGCGAGCTTTAACCAACGTGGTGCTCATTAACATTCCATGAACTGGTGGAGTTAAAAGGGCTACCTACTTTATGTTAAGGCGTAAAATAATGTAGCAAAATTCAAATGTTTTTTCAATAATTAGGCCTTGCAGGTTTAAAAAGCTACCGATACCTACTAGCGTTTCGCAACGACCACTGTTGAGAATTAACGTCGAAAGAAACTCATTTACACAGTATTGGTCGCCTACTTGCCAGAAGGGCTTTGTCATGTCTGTCAATTTACAAATACTTATAATATAATACAAGGTTGACACATTATAACATGAAATGCTTGCGAACGAGCGAACAAACATAAATAACTTAATAAGAAATACTGATTAGTCAAAAAGCAAAGCCGAGCCTCTCTCTAGCAGTGGCTCCTTCGCAATTTTATATTTCTTATTCTTCATCTTGCTGCGTTCCGGGGTGCATCCTCAGGTGTGCTGTTTCGAAGCCCGGGGCGTGCCGCCCGCTTCTCCATATGCAAATCAATAATTACCCAATAATGCCGAAAACTAAGCGAATTCTACGATTTGGCTATATTTTAGGACTAACTTAGTAAAAATTTATTGAGGAAAACCAGTAAGCTAAACGAGTCTTTTCAGAGAACGTCTACGAGTTGACGTGCATTTAGAGCAAGATCAAAATGCACATCAACTCGTGTAAGTCAACAACTTTTCAAAATTTAAACGTTTATTCCATATAATACTTATTAGTTAGGATTTCTTTTAACTACCTATTTAATTGTCTCATTAGTACTGGCAGTATCGATTCATATCTAATTTTAAAATGTACTACATTTTATATACAGTTTTTAATAAATCCTACATTCTCTGATCTCTTTGTCGTCCTATAAGACGATTTAAAAGGCGCCCCGCGGCTCCATTACGTCCGATGAGATGCTATCGGCCATTACGCGCTCCTATTTGCCCCATTGTTGCCCAACTACCCCATTGTTGGGCACCGACCCACGAGAGCACCGAGTAAAAATTAAAACAATATTGCTGATAAAACTGATAATGTCACTTTGGAGCGACGCCAACTATAAACAACTTGAGTAACTAGTTTGTAGAATGAACAGTATCCTCGGCGATCTTCTAAATAGGTACCTAACCTATTGTATTTTTCGTATGATGGAAATGTTTCTAATAATACGTTTCATGGACCTCTGTTATATGTTTGCAAGTTTTTATAAAGTACAAAGTAAATCCATGAGCTAAATCACCATCGAAAAGGTAACGGTTCAGAGCCCGGGCTCCGCTATCTACCCTAGGTGATTTGACGACGTTACTGGTTTTTCCATGTGCTTTAAATGATAAGCACATATTCGTACGTGTTTGTGTGATATTTTGCGAATAGAGCGTAAGTAGGGATTTACAGCTATCTATCGTACCCAAAGAATATCTGCATCGGCTTACCGATTAATCAGAAGTGGTAATTATGACCTGATTATTTACAATAATTAGTCCTACTTTTGTTTGCTTATTTCCTTGTTCATTTAAATATTTTTCTAAATCTTACCGAAACGAAACGTTTTCTAGCTATGTACTCGTATATCATTATGGACAATCACGTCTTTATTCTTAATGGGGCCGACAGAGCATTTTGGGTCTTACAGCTGTAAGCAGACAGAGCCCAGGGCTTCCAGACTCTAAGGCTAATTGTATCGTGATGGTGGGCGAGAAGGTGGAACAAGGAATCAACACAGATGGTATACCATTAGGTGGGCCGTATCTCTGTTTGCCAACCTAGTAAGTACCTATAAAAACAGAGCGTTTGTTTTTATAGGTACTTACTTAGCAGGAGGTTCGATATTTTAGAACTCAATCAAATCAGTAAATTAATAAAATTCAAGTATTCCATTTACCTAAAAAAGATTATGCACATGTTTATTTCATAAATCTTAATTTTTCTGCTCTATTTTCTGAGAATAAACATCGTTATCGTTATAAATTCATTGGCTTTTGAAGTCGAAGGTAGTAACTATTTATTAATCTGTGGTCGAAGCCCCAAATTCCAGTAATTATTTATGCTTCCTCCCCACGTGCCGGAACGTATCGATATCGATAGAGTTAAGTGGCGCGGCTACTTTACATTTTTTCTACCTCTCGACCATTATGTCACGCTGGGCAGATAAACAGAAATGTCCAACAATAACTTAGGAGTTTAAAAATAATGCCATAAATTATGATGTGGAATACTTTTTCAATTCAGTTCCATGTTGTCTATAAATCTGTTTTATTAAAAATTCGAATTCTTTTTTAGTTGAGTTATAATTAGTTATAACCAAACTGTTGATATAAGGAATTCATTATGTAATTTATTCAATCATGATATTTTTTGGTCTATAAGGATGAGGTGGCTCGGTTCCTTAGTCCTGCACATTTTATACTGAGAATTACGAGTACATTACTTAGTCGATAGTTAGGACTGCCGTTGGTGACACAAAACCCTTCCCCGTTACAGTCGGGGACTCGGGGTTCACCAAGGCTCGGTTCTCAGTCCCTACCCTGTTCAGTGTGATATTAGATGAAGTGTCGAACAGCATCAGAGACACCACATACGAGCAACCCTCGTGGCTGCTCATGTATGCTGATGATATCGCACTGGCAGATGCGGACAGAGGGAGACTGGTGCGACGCGCAAATGTGTGAAGGGAGTCGCTTGAGAACGGTGGTCTGACGCTAAATGGGGCTAAAACAAGTTACGTGGGAAATAAATGTATAGTAATGCCGCTTCCGCCAAGACCCGGCAGACGTGGTAAACTCAAGAATTGTTGGCTTTACGTCGTCAAGTATGATATGCGTGCCAATGGTCTTATAACCAAGGATGCTCAAGACCGTGCGAAGTTGAGAAGGAAAAGCCGGAAAGCGAACCCTGGGGTTCACAGCATTGCAGTTGAAAATGCAACTGGAAATACGCTGAGATAAGAAAGAGAATTACGAGTACATTACTTGCTATTTGATCAAGATTATTTGCGTGCTTCCGCTACCAGTTAGTTCATGCCATTGCATTGCGGCGCCCACCCACTACTGTTACTCCCAGCATACCTGCCACCAACAGTCCCAGCGCACCCGCCACCAATAGTTGAAGCATGCCCTGCCTATGCTGTTGCATCCATTGTGGCTGCAGCACCATCGGCTGTCGTACTCGCGACACGTGTCACTTCTACACGAGGCATCCTGAGGTACAAAACCAAACGTTGATCGTTCGGCGGTCAAACGACGGTTAGATTATTTGTATAAAATTGATACCGTACGATTATAAAATTAAAATCATTGCAATCGAGATTGATCGAAAATTTTAAAATTAAAAAAAAAATTGAGCACCCCCTGTATCGTGGGAACATTTGAGCCGTGTACGATAAGGGGGTTGTCTCTTAGATTAATAAATTTGACGAAGCGTGTTGCGGATTACTAACTGAAAATTTTGACGAAGCGTGCTGCTGATTACTAAGTTGTGAAAATTTTGACGAAGCGTGCTGCGGATACATTTTTGTGACTATGTATTGCGAGGAAGCATGTTGCGGATATTTGAATATATTTCAACAAATTTTGTCCTAATAACTAAATTTAAACAATTAACTAATGAAAAAACGAAATTAATACTAAGTATTTTGTATCAAGATAAAAATATAACTGGCGAGCCTCCGAAAAAAGCTAATCTTATGTTAGTTTTATCTAAATTTCTAAAAAAGTCCCAAACTCGTGGTGGTCGTAGCGTAGCATGCGCCGGCGCATCTACGATTTATTGTCTCTGCAGAGATAAGCTGGCGGCAGCTATTGTAATGCGGGAACGAAAAGTTGAGGTTACAGATATGAAGCTCGTATATCTCTTCTCGACACCAGACAGAAATTTGTAATGCACTGTCTCGTGTGCTCACGGGCTTTGTTGCTTGTTTATCATATGTGTAGGTGGCCAACACTGGTGTCAGATTTTTCAAGCTGCCTAAAGGTATCTGACATTAATTGACAACTGTTATACAAGGCTATCAGCCGGGACTAAATTCACTTTATAATTTCTTCCGAAGATTTTCGTAAATGGCAAGGGGAAAAAATATCCATGTTGTAAGAAAATATATCCAGATCATGCGATATGTCCTTAAAAAAGTACTTAAATTTAACTTGATTGACCCGCAAAATAATTGTCATATTAAATTGAAAATACAAAATAAAGTTGTAATTATGCTTGCCGAATTAATAGGTATATACAAGGCTTTATCCTACATTTAAAGAATAGAACATGATAAATTTGTTATTATTACGGACTCTAAAAGCGCCCTCCTACACTTGGCTCGATGCACCTCGAATTGTCGAGGTACACCGATAGCCTACTCGATTATTGATGCCATCCGTAAATTAAGTCTTAAAAATAAATTTGTTACTTTACAATGGATTCCTTCTCACGTATGTTTAAGCGGGAAATGAAGAGGCAGATTCCTACGCAGAGCAGGCCTCTTCAGAAGAAATTCTATGCCAAAATCTTCCATATTATTCAGAATTATTATATATTATTAAAGATCGTTGCATATGAAGAGAAGATTTTTTTGATGAGAGGATCCCTCACTAGGGGCATATGGTTCGGGACTATTCAGCTCAGTCTGTCTCGGGGCCCATGGTTCGTTGGGGCGAAGGGAAGCGGACTTATCCGAGAATGGGAAGATATCCCTTTCTCGGATAAGTCCTTCTTCCTTCGAGTCTTTTTTTCTTTTTATAATTTTTGAAGTGAAAACTTCTTTAGGCTTGTTGGGCACTTTAGAAAGATGGGGAAAAACCATTGAACTCGCGACACTGTTACTGACACTACCTTGTTCAAGTTTTTACTTCTGTCGGCACTCCCGGAGTGCCAATGTTTTTTATTTGATGTGTACTTGTATGTGATTTTTGTGCAATAAAGATATTAAAAAAAAACAAACAAGCTTGAAAAGGTTTAAACAACCATTACCAAAACATAGTGATACAAATGTTTCTATAATGCTTTAGTAAGCTTTTATGTATTTAGCAGCCCAGAATACTTTGTGTAATTTTTTATTTTGTGAACAACGCTGGGGGCTACATTATTAATCTTTTTATGTACAAATTGTATAGGTATTGTATCGGTACTTATAATGTAGTTGTTTGTTGTTCCGATTGAATAAATAAATAAATTAAAAGTAGATGTCAAGACTCATTTCTGTAATCTTCGTCTTTGTGACAGCTCTGGCAGCTCCTTTCACACGCGCTATCTACTCTTAATAGCCGATAGTCTTCCATGTCCAGTTTCGGTGAACTTTGTTGGATTTTTTGTAGGAAATAGGTACCTGAAAAATATTTCGTAAATCAAGCCAGTTATCATAAGTACATATATAGATTACTGATTTTTGTGATAATTTTGTGAACTGTCATAAAAACACGAATAAATACTACCTACATATAACTATACATACGTATAGATTCATTCATATACGTTCGTAATAATCGACATCTACCAAACATATTGATTGGTAGATGTCGATTAATTTTAGGTGGATAATTGTTATTTGTCTCCTTCCTCTACCATTATACCAGGAACTGAGATTGAAGACGTGACTTACAATAAAAGAGCAAGACTACAATTACCTAGCAATCCAATACGACCACGCGGTCCATAATTACACAGTACCGCACAGAAGTTCGCGCGGCACTCCATTACACCGCGCCGAGCAAAACCGCTCGTCTAATTGCAGAGTGGTGGAGTTTAAACTCACATAAATTGCAGTAAGTGGTGTGAGAATGTTGATTAACATTGGAGACTTGGTAGGGGACTAGTTTGTGATATTTGGAATACTTAAATTGCTTTTAAGAGTCCCCTTTACCCTAGATAAAATCAAACTTTTCTATACAAACGCAGTCAAGCTTTTCTTTTAAAACATTAAGAAGATTTTGTAATTTCAAAGAAATTGCATTTATAAACCACCGTTGAAAGTATTTACATTAGTCCGTCTAGCTTTAAAACTTGCCTCCGCCAAAAGTGGCCACGGCAAGTTTTAAAGCTAGACGGATCATCAATAATAGTTTTAACGGCAGTTCATAAAATAATTTAAAGGGCTATCTAGTGCATGACGTTGAGCAATATGGAAATTATCACCATATTTACGAGTTAACAATTTATTTCACACTTCAAGGCCATTTGCCTATATCTTCGCCTTAAGCTACAGCGCCATCTAGCGTTGAGTAGCAGTTTCAATCGCTAACTTTAATAAAATATGAACTCGTACCTATTTCAAAAAAAGATAATCGGTAAAATTACATTTTTACTTCTCATGCTCGTAAAGTTTGTCTTTATGTCGAGAGAAGGCTGCATAAAATTAGTTTTTATGCTCTTGTGCACAAAGTTATTTCTTATTTCAACCTAGGTACACAATACACCACCGTCAATTAAGTGAAATATTTTTATGAGATTTAGGTTTTTACTTAATTTAATTACGACATATGTATTACTATCTAAATACAAATTTACGATTAGGTAATACGGGCGTGCATTTAGGCAAAAAAAATATAACGCATATATTCATAATAACTTGGCATTACGGCTCAGACCATAGTCGAACGTCACATAGTTAAAAATTGAAAAGAAAAATTGTGGGGCGGGGGCTAATTATTCAACACACATTACAGAAACCCTTTTAAAATAGCCTTACATTAATTTTTAACTACTTGGAACTTACGTTTATTTAACCTGTGGTTTAGCTTAACGATTGATATGCTAAACACAAGCGCCAGCTTTATCTACTCGTGCTATCGTATCGACGAAAGGTCGGGCGCCAGTGCTCGCGATTTGCTTAATACAGACTGACTTTTTAAACACTGTCCAAATTTTTGGAGCAAGTTCAGTCCATGATATTGAACTACTTTCTATAAAAAAAAGTTATTAAAAATCGATAAAAATTTTTCGTCCTCCCATACCAATCTCCAAAAATTTGGACAGTGTTTAAAAAGTCACCCTGTATAAAACGCTGACTTTAGTACCTCGTTTTCATCTAAACGCGTTCCCGGTTACATCCCCAGCTGTGCTGCTTCGTAGCCCGGCGTGTGTTTTCCCGCTGTTTCTTCTCCAAATATAACATGCATTTAAATGGTCACCCTAGGATTCCCAAGACTTTGATAAGTGGAGAAGAAATAGCCCGAACAGATTCATTGATTATTGCCCGTGTGGTTCCGGGTCAGAATAGGACCACTCCATCTCTTCCTGTGGATGTCGCAAGAGGCGATTAGAGGATTAAGCACAAAGATCTCGTGCTAGAATTGCATTCCCAAAGAGGGTTGACGTCAGGCAGGCGGCCAGTCGTAAAACTATAGCCAAATCATTTTAACTATTTCAGCTATTTCTTTTCCATTCTGCAAGGTTTTTGGCATCCTTGGGTATTGACATGCATGTTATATTTGGAGAAGAAAAAGCGGGAAAGCGCAAAAGCTCACCCCGGGCTCCGAAGCAGCACAGCTGTGGATGCAACCGGGAACGCGTTTAGACGAAGAAGAAGAGATTAATTGATTATAGTTTCACAACCGGAGTTTACTTGGTTTAAACCATTATCCGCCCAAAACAAAGACTCTCGAAATGAGTCACCTTCTCTTTTGTCGCTGTCAATTTTATTTGGGTGAATATTTGTTTATCTACCCAAAACAAAGAAGACTCCCGAAATGGGTGACCTTTACTTTTGTCACTGTCAACTTTATTTGGGTGAATAATGGTCTAAATCAAGTCCTAAGTTAGTTTCCATTTTATATTATGATTATAGGCTTCATGTGGTTCGCGGTAGAGTAGAACTCCAAGTCTTTCCGTGGATGTCGTAGAAGGTGACTTAGGAAATACAAGCTAAACAAAGCTTATAAACATCGATAGGGACCTCCATTCTCCAACCCGTCTGGCCAGCGTGGAAAGTGTAGGCCAAATCCTTTGACTGCTCTGGCTAATATATGGCTCTGGTAGTACAGAGAGGGTCGTGCTCCTGCAGTGGAGACTAAAACAGACCTGGTGATGAAATAGGCTTCCAAAATACTGTATGATGGAGATGCGGTCAGCACTATTTTTAAAAGCTTTTATTTAGCTTGCCCTGTTTGTTGGTTTTCAGGGTTCCGTCTGTCCGTCTGTCCGTCTGTCACAGGGCTCTATCTCTTGAACCGTAATAGCTATCGTCTTGAAATTTTCACCGATTATGGATTACTGTGGCCGCTATAACAACAAATACTGAAAATAAAATATAAAAAAAACCGGCCAAGTGCGAGTCGGACTCGCGCACCGAGGGTTCCGTACAAACCTGCAAGGTTTAGTATTTGGTATGAATTTCAATTTAATACCTCTACGCGTTTATGAGGAAATGGGTAGTAAGTTTAAAATTATTAAAAAAAAAAATATATTATGTGATGTAACTAAAAATTTATGGTTTTCTTAATTTTTCCTTAATCTATGCTATAAGACGTTGCTTCGTACCAAATTTCAAGATTCTGAGTTCACGGGAAGCACCCTGTAGGTTTTGATTCCCTTGCAAGTGTCGAAAATTTGCGGCATAAACGGCTGTATCTTTTGATTGCGTTGGCTTAGAAGTTTGATTTTTTCACAGCTTCAAGGGACAGTAGACCTGAGTAATTGATATAAATTTCAGCTTCATACCTCCACGCGTTCCTGAGAAAAAGGGTCTTGACAGACGGACGGACGGACGGACAGACGGACAACAAAGTGATCCTATAAGGGTTCCGTTTTTTCCTTTTGAGGTACGGAACCCTAAAAAGTCAAAAATTAAACGGGGTCGCCATACAAAAAACGTGTTTTTTTCAGCGTTTTTAACTCAATCTTTATAATGGCATTAACTAGATACTTGAAATTTTTACAGATTATGTATTACTTTTGCCGCTATAACAACTAATACTAAAAATAAAAAATTAAAGGGGGTCGTCATACAAAAAACGTGTTTTTTAAGCGTTTTCAAACATTGTACGAAGGTACGGAACCCTTCATGTACGAGTTCGATTCGCACTTGCCCGTTTATTAAATTAAAAGCCACTGCCCGGTTTCGGTAATGTAAATCTTATGACAATGCAATATTATTATGACAAGAAGCTGATCTGATGATGGAGCCGTTAAAGTGGCTATAGGCCCCTGTAATAAAACGACGCAACCCCATTAAGATTGGGCTTATTACGTTTGTCTTGGTTCTTAGGCCCTTTATAAAAGCTTGTATGATTTTTTTTGTCAAAAACCTTCCTACTCGTATTTCCCGTCTTGCCGACTTACATACAATCACGCTGACATTGGGCCATTTGCAGGCAAAGTCTGTGGGCTCTGTCTACACCGCATGGGATAAACGTGCTAGTATCTTGTCATCTCCGTACAACACGTCAAAATGAGGTTGCAATTATTAAGTTTAACATAAACACAGAATACTGGTATAATCAAATGGGTTGATACTTGTTAGTAAATAAACATGTGTCATCGCCGGCAGTGCGCCCACGCGTGGGGTCACACGGGCCGTGGGCGAGTCTGCGCCTGCGCCTAAAATGGTAGTGATTGCCGCACCCGGCACGACATTGTAAGGTGTTACGGGAAGTGCTGATTAGCTAAATACTTCTTGTCGGTATTTATAGATACTTTTCAATTTTGTTTACATACTGTCGCAACACCCAAATTATTTCTCTACTTGGTCCAATGGTTGATTGGCAGAGAACGCCATAAAGCGTTAAGTCCGTCATTTGTACACTTTTTATGAGCAAAAAAATTAAATAAATAAATACATGATAAATACCTACAAATTTTTTACCCCTGATAAAAAAGAGGTGTTATAAATTTGACGTGTCAGCGTGTCTGTGCGTCTGCTTTTTAAAAAAAAATTTATAATTTACGTATAAATAAAAATTACACATAATGTACACAAAAATTATTGACGTGTAAGAGTGCCTGCAAAGGCCAAATTGCCATTGGGTCTTGCGGCCCTTGGCTCTGTCTACTTAGAGTCGCAAGACCTAAAATTAGCCCATTACATACATATAAAGACATAAAAGTATTTATGTAGTTATAAGTCTAGATTCCGACTTATATTGGTACGTTCAACACCCAATTAGATAATGAAGTTTCTCAATGGGAGCTGGGTACAACAATAGACAATAAATTTCTTTATGACATAAATAGGCAATACGATAAAGCTATCTGGCAAGTTTATGTTTGTGCGACACAAATAACAATTTAATCAGTTAATTCATTTATTGCTCTTGCCAATTTTTGCAGAAAAAGGAAATTTTATGATAAAAATCGTTAATCGCAAAAACCAATAGGTACCTACGTTGGAAAATAAATTTCAAAATAATTTTATGGGAATAGGGATGTGAACTTGGACTAGGCAATAAGGGGTGAAAACTAATTGTTTTAGCCAAATCCAACACCTCGCTACGGATGTAGGTCGACTTACTAGTAATCCTGTATATCCATATTTGCCCGTAGAGCAGGCGCGGCCGCAGCGGGAGCTGAAATGGTTAAAAAGCGCAAGTACGCAGGTCTGGGCGAACCATATATATTTGCGCCCTTCGCCGAGGAGACATTAGGGCCCTGGGGTGCGGAATCTCGTCAATTGTTTAGAGAGATCTCCGCACGTTTGATCCACGTCTCTGGGGACCCAAGGGCTGGTGCGCATTTCGGCCAAAGGCTCAGCCTGGCCATACAACGTTGAAATGCCGCCAGCCTCTTGGGGACCTTGCCTACTGACGGTGGCGATTTGGATTAATTTTTTTAAATAAATTAATGTTTGTTGTTTGTAATATTAGTTTTAGATTTAATTTATTAGAGTTCCGTACAAAAAATGAAAAAACGGAACCCTTATAGGATCACTCGTGCGTCTGTCTGTCCGTCCGTCTGTCACAGCCGATTTTCTCCGAATCTACTAGACCGAATCAGGTGAAATTTGGTAGAATAGTGTAATTGTATGACCCAAACACATATGTGCAAGGTAAATAAATATTTTTTTAAAGTTAAGGTCAATTTCGGGGGACAAATTAGGAAATTGAAAAAAAAGTTTTGCAAGCCTTACTGTGTTATATATCAAATGAAAGGGCTCCCTATAAGGATCTCAAATATATTTTTGTTATAATTTTAAAATAAATAGTTTTTATTTTATTCATGAAAGAAGTCGAAAATTGACCATCCCCCCCCCTGATCTCCGAAACTACTAAACCTAAAATTTTGAAAAAAAAACAATAGTTCATTGCTTGTAGATTACAGGAAAACCTATAAGAATTCAATCAATTGTACGGAACCCTCTCCATGCGAGTTTAACTCGCACTTTGCCGGTTTTATTGTTGTTATTTTTAGTTTTAATTATATGCAAATAAATGTATCTAAACTGAAAAAAAAAATAGATTAAAAAAATACTGTAATCTAATTACCAGTTGATACGAATAAGCTATGATATGAATATTCTTCAATCGTGTCTTTATCATATTTTCTTATTAAAACAAGATAAAAATTAATAAGGCTGGTTTCACAGCTGTTTGTGTTCGGAAGATCCGTACGGACTACCCTACGGGCTCTGGGAGCGGGGATTTGACAAACGTGTGGCGCTAAAAATGCTAGAACATGGTTTCACAGCGACGTTTATCTAATAGGTAATTAATTATCTCATGCACTGTTGATGTGGTTTAATGAAAATGCTATAGGAACATTTTATATAATTTTATTTACAATATAAAAATATTAGGTGTAGTAATACTTAATTTACAAGCTTAGTAGTTTTCAAATAGGATTTACGACGTTTTTATTTCTTCTTATTATTACTATAATAATTCTGAAAAAAATGTGGTATATACCTCAAAGTATGTACTTTCAATTAAAACTATAGCGGTCTCGGTATCATAGATAGTTATTTTTTAATACGTCATAAATCGTAAACCGCAATTTACCTTTAGAACTTTTATATTATGTTACTTGCTGCTACGGAACCCTTCATGGGCGAGTCCGACTCACACTTGGCCGCTTTTTATATTTTACCACAAATTACCTCCATAAAACACGAACACGCTGGCGACTCTAGCGCCATTCTGGAGGGATTTGGAACTGTTTATTACGGATTTCTACTGAACACTTTTGCAACTGTTCCCCCATATGAGATGGTTCTCCACTATTCTACCCTCCATACCACATAGGTAAGCCTTTGGCTATCTGTTCTGAAAACATGGCGTGTCATGCGTCTATCTTGTAATCTTATCAGTAACTGTAACCGATATCATTTTGCAGAAAAGTAAATAACAATCTATTTCTACTGATAATATTATGCTAATGCTTAATCAATTACTTATCTGTCACGCCAAGTCGTGTCTTTAATCACTTTAGATAGAAATGAAATTTTTTGGTCGTCGATATTATTAGTAATTTCCAAAATAAAATATTTGATTTGTTAAGAGGAAATCGATGGGCCGTATTGCCATACAAGCGTTGTTCCCTGATTCCTAGGACAGCGCGAGAGCAATTTTTTTTTTATTGTTGGTCGTATTAACATGTTCCTATGTTTTCTTTTTTTTTCATTATTAAATTATTCCTTGGCCTTCATAAACCTGAAAAATTTGTAAGATTTTCCACTATGTTCAAACAAATTTGACGAGATTATATTATAAAATTAATAGGAAGTTTTCTTCAATTTATAATGAAAAAAATATTAAATCAGTTTTGGGGGAGAAATTAGGGGACTACGAAAGGTTGATTTTGTGTACTTTTCATAGGTTTTTTCGGACCTACCTACAGTTTTCTCTATCACACTTACTCGGTTATTGATTGGGCACAGCGCGACAGCAATAGATTTTACAAATACCTATTTTCCAATTCTCTCTACTTTGACTTTCTACTACAAGATCGTTCAAAACTAAATCATGTATGGAACATACTCTCTCTAAGGTAAGAAATACCGTAGCTTAGTTATACATATTTGTTTAAAAATTTAATAATGATGTTCCTATAAAAAAATTATAATTACAACAATGTTTAAATTAGAATTAATTGATGTACCTAAGTAATGAAATGTGATACAGTTTTATCAAGTAATAGTTTAAACTTGTGTATAGAGAGCGGGTATCACTGGCACAAGGATATCCATGCTCAAAAGTGATTCCCATTACCACTCAGAAAAATAAAAACTCAAGTACTGAATAAACTATTATAAATTGTTGATTTTTTTTATATACATATGGAGTAAATTATGAAGATCACTTTATAATAGGCAAAATATTAACGCACCAGTTGACCAGTCAGAGATACGATTAAGGGCTAGCTATATTAAAATAAACTTTTATTTTGTATTTGCAACAAAGCTTGAACATTGGCAAGAATTTCAGAAATTTCCGTAACTGGATCATATCTCTTTGTAGTAATACAATTATTACTACAATAAAAGCTAGTAGCTACGAGTGTATAAACCAAGTCGCAACTTCTGGATAGAAGTCGCAGTTTACAACATCTTACAATAATCTTATCTAATCTCCACGTCCTCAAAACACACAGGTGTATGTACTGTCATGTCACACATTTTTCTCGGCGAATTCGTTTTGATTGAACGTAGCACGTCATAAATGTTTTAGTGGAAAATTATCACTTCACATACTTTCCTGAGTCGTTCTTAAGGTCGTACCTGAATTTTCCAGGGTCCAGTGCTGCCCCCATTTAAAATAAATCATTTCAAAGAAAACGGAGACATTATTTAAAATTTTGGAACTACCAAGTGCTAGATAACCCTTCAAAGTAATTTATGAACTACTGTTTACAGTTTAAAGTGAGAACGTTAAGCTTTACTACGCACATTTGCCAAAAGTGGCCGTTTTTCGCAAATATGCGTAGTAAAGCTTAACGTTCTCACTTTAAACTGTAAACAGTAGTTCATTAAATACTTTGAAGGGTTATCTAGGAATTAGTAGAAGCAAAATTTTAATGATGTCTCCGTTTTCTTTAAAATGATTTATTTTAAATGGGGGCAGCACTGGACCCCGGAAAATTCAGGTACGGCCTTAAGCAACCTTATAGTAATAAAATTTTATAATTTGATGCCAATAGGGACTTCACATAAAATTATACTTAAGATACAAATCATGATTATTTAGAATGTCTATTTACATTTTAATCTTGTCCTGATTCGATACATCTTCCATAATACAAAGATCACAAATTCACTGGATTAAATCATCACCATCAAGTGGTCATCAAGAAGGATCATATTTGCTCCTATTGAGACAATCTTTTTCTACGTTGAGACACAGTTGCATATCAGTAAAATCTATGAAAGAAAGTAACCACACCATCAATGGCGTTACTATAATGAACGTGACTCCATTCACAAATTTTACGGTTTTCGCTTCCTATTCAGCTGTCGCTGGTTTTGTCCTGAAGATGCCTCCAATGACATCATCTGCGCTGACTCCTTTCGTGGCAAAGGTGATGGAAAGGCTTATGAGGGCACCCAGCAGAATGCCGACAGCTAGTGCGAGGACCTTTTGCGCAAAGGGCCATTTTGAGCATGCCCAGTACTGCTCGCGGATGACGCTAGAAAAAAAACCTTTTTAAGTTTTGTTGTTCAAAGGAATTTATAACTGCAAAATTAGAGTCAAATTCCGAAAGATGAAACATGTAACTAAATGAGAAATTTGAAAAAAAAATCTGATCGTTCAGAATAAGGATTTTTCTATTCCGACTGCTAATCTGCTGTTCAACGGCTTATAATAGACGGCAAGTCAATAAAAAGTAAAAAAAATTGGACGTAGCAATAAACATAAATTGACTAAAATAATACACATAAATAGCCTAGACATCCTAATCAGCATAAGAAAAATTACACTGAACAACAAGATTCTGCCACAAGCAAACCAATTCCTTGTTATGGCCGTACCTGAATTTTCCGAGGTCCAGTGCTGCCCCCATTTAAAATAAATCATTTCAAAGAAAACGGAGACATCACTTAAAATTTTGCAACTATAAGTCCTCGATAACACTTCAAAGTATTTTATGAACAACTGTTTACAGTTTATAGTGAGAAGGTTAAGCTTTACTACGCACATTTGCGAAAAACGGCCACTTTTGGCAAATGTAATAAATCGAACCACGGGCTATACTAGATCACTAAAGTATAATGAAATTAAAAAAACAGTCAACCAAAAAAATATCGACATTCCCATACAAATCGCTCGGGCGGCTGTACACTTTTGTATGGAAATGCCGAATTTCTATTTGTTCTTTGGCTATTATTTTAATTTCATTATACTAACTATAATAATCTAGTAAAGACCATGGTACGATTCATTACGACGGGTATGTTCTTCCACGTTGTATACGGGTAACAAAGTGACAATCTTTCTCGTTTCGATACTATTTGTAGGTATAATTAGGATTTGTATAATGATTCAAATCGTTAATTTTTTTTGTTACAGGTAATTATTCCATCATGTTTACAATTTATATTTCACATGACTTAGCAAAAATATCATAAATATTTATTTTTTATTGTAGAGGAAGAATCATTCTTGATTTTGGCTAGTAAAATTTATTTCTGTTAATACTCGTAATGTACTGTGAACACTCACAAAAACAATTAATTTTAAAATATTGACTTTGGGTTTTTTAAGGATTCCTGGCAAATCTGCAAACAAAGAGTCATATTCGTGTTTAGCACACCAAAATCTATATGAAACAGTTATTTGTTGTTATATGACAGACGAATGCCAAATTTTTTTAGACCAGTGTAATTGAATCTTATTTTACTGTAAACTTTTCGATCTATAATGAAATTAATAGATATTGGGATTAATATTCAAATAGGTACAAGGCTTATCTTTATGTTGTAATTTTAAGTGAAATCGCCGGTGAAATACAAATACGAATAATTAATATTCATAAGATATCTCATATCAGCGATTACACCTTTATTTAAAAGATGTATAGATTATTTATTTGTTTAAGTGACGTGTACGTCACTTAAACAAATAAATAAATTCTTAGATAAATGATAATGTGTCTACTAAAGCAACACTTTAAAGTATATACAGCGCTATTTTTATATTCGTCAAGTAAAACCAATAATTAGTGATACCTCAGCCGGGCCCCTGGAGAAGTTGTAAATACCAGAAATGATGGCTTGGCGGAATCATGTAAAAGCCAAGGGTCTCAGAACACAACCATAGATGCCTAGGTGCGTGAGACATGGGAGAAAATAACACATAAACTGGCCTAAAATAGGGAACAAATGTTAAGAAACTTCACGTGTTTTCTTACATTTAGTTATATTCAGATATAACTATCCTTGGCATGTAATAACTATTAGAAGCGGGTATCAAAGCACCTACAGCACTGTCCGGGCACCAGCCGGTAACAGTTTGCATAAACTATGAGGCAGAAGCAAACATAGTGCCTAATTTAGATCAAACACCTGAAACTCATACTCATAGCCGTGAGCATCTAGCTCAAGTGCTTTTCAAATATTTAGAAATCGCCAAGTCAAGCATACTTCAACATTGTATTGGCTATCGCCTTTAGTACCACGTAGAGATAACGTTTGCGAAAGATTAGATACCGGCTGGCACGGGTTACTTGTACTTTTAATGTAAACATGAATTCTGATGCATACACAAGGCTTAGCATGTCAGTAGCTGCTGGCAAAGCAAATAGAACTTTATTTACCTTTGTCACGGCCACATAAAGGACATTATTTGCTTTTTACGTGCAAAGTTATGTTTTTCTAAAATCGTTATCAAAAATTGTTTGATTTCAACCATTTCTTCAATTAACTTGATTTTATGACAAGCATATTTTTATTTATTAATATCAAAGAAGAGATCATCAACAATGTAGAAATAAATCATATCAGTTAAATCTATAAAATACTTTGCACGATAAGAATAAGATTACTTGAGAGGTAAATGTACTTAGCCTAGGTTTATGGTTTAGGATAAATACTGATGATTTTTGAAATAAGAATAAAACTAACGAGCTTCATTAAATATTTCTGCAATGAATCATACTTGTAATAATCAACTTACAATTAAAGAGAGTGTACAAAGTAATGGTTAACACGCTAGACCGCTAATCCGGAGGTTCTGGGTTCGATTCCCAGCCAGGGCAAGTTGGAAAATGTAATTGGCCTGTTTCAAATTGTCCTGGGTCTTGGGTGTTTATCTATATATGTGTTTATCATAAAATATAGTATCGTTGAGTTAGTATCCCATAACACAAGTTTAAAGCTTACTTTGGGGCTAGCTTAATCAGTGTGATTTGTCCGTATATATTTATTTATTAATCATACCACTGAGATATGTACTGTAAATCACATCGTGAAGTTGATAGAGTACCTAAGTAAGTATCTGAGCTGTACCAATGTTTAATCAATATAGGCAAAATATTGTTGTTAAACTTTAATTTTCCATTCCCATGGAGCTGTAAAAAAGGATGATATTTTCAGCATTGCGAAATATTTTAAAAGCTGTTAGATTACCATAGCTCTAGTGACCAAATTCTACAACATCGCTGAAGAATGTCCGCTATACCGTTTTCCTGGAGGACTTAGGGAACTTCATAGTTTAACCCGGGCAGCCGTGGACTAGCTGACCTAAACCTGCCATTGAGTATTTAGGATTCATGCAGTAAGATGCCATACGACATGATGATCTCTTAGCGAATCTTCAAAGCACAGCCTCAGTAGAAATAAAGAGAAGAGTCAAATCACAATCACAAAATACTGTATCAAATAACAACCTTGTGGGTGGGCAGTGTGGTTCTTGCAGCCTATTTAGAGGCACATTACTTCCAGCAATATTATTAACACTTCCCACATACGCTGAATTCACATATACATAGTCCGTGCTTCGACTGGATATTTTTGCAACCCCTCTATTGTCAAGAGTCGAGAGCGCCATCGGACCATGCGTGTGCCTTCTAGGCTTGACTATTTCCACTTTCACCTCCCGGATCCCCCCCGGCACGGCAGAGCTCCTGACAACTTCTTTCCCGGACATTATCAGGTCTGCGTGCTATCACATTTCGTGAATAACTGAACTGATATCGACCGCACTCTAGACCCTGATAAGCTATCAGATACTAGGTGCTACTTCCGTGGCGTTGTTTTTAGAGTTGTTTGCGAATTAATAATGGAATGAAAGTGATTTTTTGGAGCTGATTTGAGGATTCTATTACCTCTTTACCTACAGTTAAGATTGACGAAGATCAAAGATTAGCTAAAGGTTCAGACGTATCCAGAGATCATTAAAGTAACAAAGCGCAGAGAACTTATGGCCTATATATGTATCGGGCAGAAACCATATAAAGATTTTTAAACAGTAAAAATTTTTAACCAATCGCATTGGGAAATAATGATAATGTAATAAATAGATCGAATAAATCACATTGCTCAATACTTCAACACGTATCTGGGCAACAGTTTCTTGATATTTAGAAGTTGACCATAATACCGAAGACGATCTACACAGGCTATCCACTAGCGATAAGAAGGATTTTCATAAAACCTCAAATCATAAAATCGGTAAACATAACTTGTTACATTTTGCGTCTTAAGAACTGCATCTTACTGTTATACCCTACCCTATAAAATAAATACAAAACCTATTGTTAGAGTCAGCAAAGTAACTTATCCATCAATCATCGTGTTTCACTGAGAAACCAATTTCTAATTATTCCCTGACCCTCAGCAAACTGGTCGCGATCTAGACACAAAAAGTGAAATGTCCGCCATAGCTCGCGTGCCGTCGCCGGCTCATTACCAGCGCCATACATGGCGATCATATCGAGGGAATGCCGCCTTAAGTGGACGAGGTATACGTAGTGTGGAATTAATCAAAGCTTTATAAAAAATTTTTAAGAAAAAATAATTTTGTTTGGATTAGGATAGAAGTAGAGAATGACGGAGAAACAGGATGGAGCGCTTAGAGTTATAGACTACATCTACACAACAATAGTAAGACGATTTATTTTATTAAATTTGGAAAAAGAACAATTTTCTTTTAAGAGAGGAGTGCACTCTTATCTTTTTGATCGATGTTAGTATATTTCTTTATTTTACACCATCATCATTCATTAATTATATGTATTGTAGGTTTGTATATATTTATTTGTGTATTATATATTGTATTATATTATACATATAGTGTTAAGTAGGCATATATTATATTATGCACATATTTTAATACTTTATTTTGTATTTAGTTTTTTGCGCCGCAACATGATTCGTATCTGTTTATTCCTATGGTTGACTGGGAGAGAACGCTTTTAGCGTTAAGTCCGCCAATTGTACCATTTTTTTTATTGTGGAACAATAAAGTTTTTTAAATAAATAAATAAAAATAAGAAAAAGAATGTCACTTATCATAATAAAAACATTGAATAATACAGTAGATGCTTAAAAAAATAAATGAAAAATGAAACTGAACTATAGGTAATAAAGTACTAAGATTAATTTAATCTAAAAAGAACCACATTCCGTCTCGGATACCTACTACCTGGTTCAAAGATGCCCATCACACTTGCTGCATTTCCTCTCTGTACAGCGATGGCAATTCTTTGAACCAGATACCATCCTGAGTGGGGGTCGAAACCTTTGTTTGATAAGCCGCGCCCTATCTCACTTATAAAGCTTTTTGTTTATGAACACCACGGGCCAGCAGTTTCAATAGCCACAGGTAGAATAGAAGAAGATAGATAAAACTTCCCTTTCGTCCCTTTCTCTAACTCAGTTAAAGACTTGGGTCTCCATATAGATAATGCATTGAACTGGGATACACAAATTGCTGAGGTGAGTCGCAAGGTTTATGTTACAATGCATCATTTAAACCTCCTTAAAAACTTTGTCCCTTTCAAAACCAAACTAATGATGTTCCAGTCTCTCATTCTTCCAATCATTGATTATACTGATGTGTGTTACCTGGACACCAGAGAGGAACATCTCAATAAACTCGATCGTCTTCTAAATAATTGCATTAGGTTCATATATTGCCTTCGCAAATATGACCACATCTCCTATTATCGTTCTGAGCTTAAATGGCTTACTATCCGACAGCGCAGAGACCTTCACATTTTATGTCAACTTCATAGTATACTATATAATCTTTCTGCCCCTAACTACTTAACGTCTCAATTCCAGCTTCTATGCTCTAATCATGACAGGGTACTGCGCTCTTCCGACAAATACTAACAACAAAAACTCTTA
The DNA here is from genome assembly GCA_963576875.1 of Acrobasis repandana. Taxonomy (NCBI): domain Eukaryota; kingdom Metazoa; phylum Arthropoda; class Insecta; order Lepidoptera; family Pyralidae; genus Acrobasis; species Acrobasis repandana. The sequence continues at coordinate 1,390,860 of OY756216.1, forward strand.
ATATTCCTTCTCACCGTACTGGATTTCTCTCAAATTCTTTTGTCGTCACGGCTGTACGACTTTGGAATGCCCTTTCCGATAACATCATGAGAGCACAGACGCGGGATCACTTCAAAATGCTGGTAATTCGACACTATCGCGAAAAAGCTTTGCTGCAATAATTTAAGTAAGTATATTTATTTTATGCTTATGTATTCATATTCATGTAAGTTTAAGTATGTAAATATGTATATGGATTAATGGAATTTATATATGAATATATGTATAGTGTATATATCTTATGTAATTATACGAATTATATTTGTTTTATTATTTGTATATAACACTCTTCTTTCTTTATTTTAAGTAGTTAAACTTGCACCCCATTTACTACCTTTTCTGCTACGTCCGTAAGTTTTACCTTTTGTATTATAATAGTTCGATTATTGTGCAATAAATATTAAATAAAAAACTCGATGAAATTCTTAGAAGACGATGTTGCCAAAATATCACATGGACGAGTGTCAGGACTTGACTTGACACGATGGTAAAATATTCGGCATGGCTCGCGTGCACTTGTCGGCTCATTACCAGCGCCAAATATAGCGAGGTATGGACAAATGGTGCCATTGAAGTTTTTTTAGAGCCACCAAAAGCTCTAGTAATGTCCCTTAAGGCTTGCATGTCGTCTCCACCTGATCACAGCTGCATTTATTATTCAAATGAGGTGCTATCGACTCCTTTCACTCTCACCTGCCTTATCGGGAACAAAAATGTTAACAGGGTGTTAGTTGGCGGCTTGTTTTGCATATTGCAAACAAGTTGGCAATAGATAGCCATTCAATGGTTACTGTAGCATTTATTTTGTAAACGAAGTGGGTGGTAATTTTTATTTAATTCAATTCATTTATTGCATTCATAACATAAACCAGTTCTTAGTCTTACTAATATTACCACTGTTCTTTATTAGGTACATTATGAACCCTGTTGTGTATTGCAAAAATAAGATGTAATGATGCAAGCAGGCATTCTTATCCAAAAGTAAATTTCAATATCACAGAACTACTAGTATTAATTTAATCATGTTTACCTGCTCATCGGACTTAATCAATATCTAAAAAAAACTCTTACCTAATTACGCATGTAAATGCTTAGTATCCTGAATATACCTTTTGAACATCATAAAATTAAATCGCCTGGTTAAACCCAAGAAAAAGTTCGGTATGGCTAATGAGAATTTTTATGACTTCAGGCAATTTCAAAGAATCATATTAAGACTTAAAACATATTAAAACCAATCGCAATGCAGTAAACAATGACAAAAGATAAACATGCGCCCAGAACTGTAGATACCTAAGTATTATTTATTTAGTTGTATTTACTAAGATTTACTCTGATAAGATAAGAATCAAGGCGTGTCACCTAGCTACCTATTTAATCTGTGTTAATAATGTATTTTGCAGATTGCAGGTGTAAAAATAATAACCTGGTGAATAAAAACATAAAAACAATCCCAACAGATGACGTAATCTTGGACTAAACACGTGATCCAGCTGTCATGGGAAGAGAATAGGTACCTTGTTTTATTATAACATGATCCAGTGCTTATGGAAGCTATGTCAGTGACCTTCACAAGTATAGACCAGAACTTTGAATAGATGTACAAAGTATACAATGACCTCCCAAATGTTCAGGTGCAGTGTTAACATGTTAATAACATATTCCCACGCGTGGGCGTAGGCGTGTTAATGAAACTAATTCTCCAACCACGACTAACTCGGATAAATCTACGTCGTCATTTTAATTTCTATGTTAGCTTTACGCTTTTTGTGCTAAGTGACTACTTTTGAAAACTTGAGCTTCCAAGACTATTTTTAGTCAAACCGGGTCTCGATGAATAAAGAAAAAAAGTTCTTTGTCTTGTTTATCGTGTGTGTAAGTGGCCAACACTGATGTCAGAATCTTCAAACGGCCGAAAGGCATCTAGCATAGCTTAACGACTGACGATGATAGCCAGGACCAACGGTTTTATGTGCATTCCGAAGCACAGTGCTTGAGAATTTTTATGCCATCTATGTTAACCCATCCAAGTGCAGAACAGGCCCAGGTTGTAAAAGCGCCGGCAATGCGTACTCCCCCACCCAGGGCCAATGAGCTCCTCAAAAAAGGGATACAGACCAAAATGATTGCGCTTTCCATTCGAGGGTAAATAACCAAAAGTGGTAACGAGTAGTTGAAGTGATAATAACAACTGGCCTTTTGTAAGAAAAACTGATATGTTTTATTTATTTTCAACTTTATCTTATAGGTAACTAGAGGACCTTTAGGGAAATGGACAGAGTATGAACATGTTGTAATTTCTACGAATTTTTCTTTAGTGAATGTCCGAAATTAGATAAGACCCTCAATCAGTGCATAGGTATCTAAGTTTGGAAATTCACGACTCATTTTTGCTTTCCTTTTTGAGTAGTCCCTTACTATGGGTGTCATAAAAAGTCGCCCAACGCGTGCTATGGAGAGAGCTATGCTCGGTGTTTCTTTACGTGATCGAATCAGAAATGAGGAAATTCGTAGGACAACAAAGTCACTGACATAGCTCAGTGGATTAGCTCGTTCAAGTGGCAGTGGGTAGGACACATAGCGCGACGAACCGATGGCCGATGGGGCAGAAAGTTTCTCGAATGGCGAAGCGAAGCGTAGGACACCCACTCACAACGTGGTCAGACGACCTGAGCAAGGTCTCTGGAAAGCGCTGGATACAGGCCGCTCTAGATCGGTCATTTTGGAAATCCTTGGGAGAGGCCTATGTCCAGCAGTGGACGCTATGCGGCTGAAATGATGATGATTGAGAGTTGGATTATGCCACTGACCTCGAAGACCGACCGGGTAAATAAGAGCACACGTAACAAAATTTTCCAATTCAAAAACAACTCCTTGATTTCAGAAAATGGAGCTTCTCCACGTAATAATGAAGTCGGGCCCGTCCCCGCGGCCCCTCGCCTGGTCTCTTGAGGTGTCTTCATCAGAGTCCGGAGAAGACTGGCGCATGGTACGAGCTTTTGGAGACCGGGAGCATTGCAGGTAAATATTTACCATCATATTCATGGTAGAAAAATAAGAAGAGAGTATTTATTAAAATCTGTTTTAAAAAAAAAGTCTTCCATACCTGCCTGCTCTGGGAGAAAAGAAAAAACATAGAACGTACCAGCTGCTTCTCTTCCCGCGTTGGTCGTAGAGGCCGATCGATGGAATGTGCGAAAATGCAAATCATGTTACTCGTAATAGGCGATGCGACTAGCAATTCATCACTATTTTGATTCCTTTTTCCGTCTTCTCGCCCACCATCACGCTAAAAGTGGCCTTTGAGTCTTACGGCCCTGAGTTTTGTATGCTTAGAGCTGCAGGATCCAAAGTGCTCTGTCTACCCCGTTGGGGATAAAGATGTGATAGTATGTGTCTAAAATAGTACAATTGCGCTTATTTGTTTCTGCCAAAAGTCAGTATTCCTTAAATTGATAGCATACTCACTATATGTTTAGTACAAGTTTTCATCCTTTTTTTTTTCAACATACAGGAGGTTATGGGATCTACGACCGGAGAGGCGACGGCGGAAAGCCAGGGGTACAAGAAAAGGACGAGCTGATAAGCCCACCTGTTCCACCCAATTTGCTAGTCCAAAACCGTTAGAGAACGGAGAGGTAAGTAAACTTCTTTCTAATTCCATGGTCTCTCAAAAGAAGGACTTTCTTACGTAGAAACCCTCAGTATTTTTGGCAGAATAACCAGGCTTTTCATTTAAAAAACTAAGTTAGGCTTAAACTGTGAATTGAATGAATTTCATGTCATTAATAAAAAAAATGCTTTATCCTTTGCCCGGCTGTCATGTTTTTTAAAACCAAAGCCTTAAAATAAATAAAGGAAAATAAATCTTTTGTCGTGGAAAACAATTACATCTCAAGCCTCAATTTAGAAGAAAACGAAAGAAAAAGAACTGCACGGATACTTAATTTAAAGCTTAGATATAAAGAAAGCCGGCTCCGTGTAATGAAAAATTACTAGGACAAATTTACATTTTCCATCGTAACAATACTTTGTAGCAGAAGTTATTCAACTGAACTGTGGTTCAGTTAATATGAGTATTATCTAAACTAAAACTTATTTTCCAGGTGCACGTGGGTCTCGGAGAAGGCGTGATAGCTCGTCGAGTGCGAGTGTCCTTTCGTGGCTCCCACCCTGCGCCTGCGCATCGAAGATACTACACCCTGCGAGCGTTGACATTAGCTGCCCGTTGTATTTGCCATGGACACGCGAGACATTGTACTGTTGATGCTAAGGTAATGTCTACCGTCTGTAATGTGCGTTACTGGTAAGTCTCAGAGCAGGAGTGGTGGCCCGTCAAGTACCGTAAAACGGGGTTAATAGAACTAATAGGTATTTCGTGGCTCCCATCCTGCGCTTGCGCCATGAAGATACTACACCCTGCGAGCACTGGCGTTCGCTGCTCATTAAATTTTCCATGGACATGCGAGGCATTTGTCTCTCTGTAATGTACATCATTGGTAACAGAGAAGGTGTGGTGGCCCGTCGAGTATGGGTCTTCGTGGTTCCCATCCAAAGCCAGCGCATTCTCTGGCGCTGGATGGGAATTATTATTATATATATTACAACCTGCAAGCACTAGGCTGACGTTTGCTGCCTGTTGTATTTGTTATGGATTTGGGAGATATGACAGTATTTTGCATTGCACTGTTGATGCAAAAATAAGATTTCTATTTGTCTATTTGCAACGTACCTACGTCATTCGATAAGAAAGTTATAAGTCAATTTTAACTTAAGCCTGAGTCATTGTGTGCCACCACCCTACCTCCGCACATGATATTCACCGTGTACTTACCTCCATCTCGATAGTTGGTCATTAGTTTCCTGAAGTACAAAACAGGCTGCGCAGAAAGTATCTTTTTGTCGGATGTCGGTTGGCGCATGTATACCTGAAGGGCACAGTTGGAAGGAAAACTCAGCCAATTGAGATCTAAATAAAAACTATTTTAAAAATTTTTAGGTCAGCTGAACACTTGTATGAGTAAAAGAAAATAAAAACAAGTAATTTTCCGGGGTGTGCCTGTTCCTATCACCCGTCATCTCGAACTTCTCGGTATCGATCTCTCATCAAATCTTAACTTCGGTAGCTATATTGAGTCCAGGGCTAAGACGGCTTCTAAAAAACTGGGCATCCTCTCCAAGGTCCAACGATATTTTACCCCTGACCAACTGTTGAGCCTTTACACAGCTCAAGTCCGCTCATGTATGGAGTATTGCTCCCACCTATGGGATGGATCTGCCCGCTATCAGCTCGAAGCCCTGGAAGCTATCGACAGACGTGCCAGAAGACTCGTTGGTGATGAGTTGCTTACGGCAGGACGGCTCCACAGCCTCGAACATCGCCGACTGGTAGCAAGTCTGTGTGTCTTCTACAGGTTGCACTTCGGGGAGTGTGCGCAGGAATTACATAATTTAATTCCCCCTGCACCATTCCACCATCGGACAACACGACGTGGACAGGGATTCCACCCATTTGTGGTCGATATTCCTCCTCATCGTACCTCTCGATTCGCCTCCTCCTTCATTGTGCGAACCGCTAAGGTGTGGAATTCCCTCCCTGCGTCGATGTTTCCCCATACATATAATTTAGGGATTTTCAAGGCAAGAGTGAACAGGCATTTTTTTGAGTCTGCGTGATACACCTTAGACCTCATCTTAGCTTCCCATCAGGCTAGATAGAGATCAAACGCACTCAAATTTCTAATAAAAAAAAAAAAAAAATAATAATAATTTATAAAAAAAGCCTGATTTTTTTTTTACTTTTTTTAATATACTCTATGTGACTCTGACGATTAGGCGAATCTAACGACACCCTCTAAAGCTTAAAACCATCAATGCGTTTAGGCCATAAAAAACCTCTTGGTTGGGCTGCAGAGCCTGCGAAAGAAATATACATACATACACTCTAAAAACAAAACCCTCCGTTTAGCGCAGTCGGGTAAAAATGCCTTTGTCGCTCATTTAAAAGAAGTGCCCATTGTATGACATTTAAATCACTTTTGCGGTAACATCTTCGATTCATGTATATTCTGCTTCTTTCAGGGAGCCAAATGCGAATGCCTCCACGACACTTGTGGACCACAGTGCTCTCGTTGCTGTTCAGGCGGCCACTGGCGGCCTCACGAGCCTTGTCCTGAGTCTGACGACAAAGAATGTTCTTGTGGGGAACGAGGAGCCTGTACTTACGATGACACTGGGGCCATCATCTGTGTCAACTGCACGGTCAGTATTTTAAGGTTCTGTATGTGCATGAATAGGGACTTAGTGTGTAGCTAGCTTCATAAGAGTATTTACCGTGTTAGTCTGGCTTATAAGTCAGCTAGGTAAGGGTTGAGTCTCCTCATCATTTCATTCCACCATTGGAGGAACTACTTCCGAGTTATGAAGTCCCATGGAAAAACCTTAATCCCACCAAAATCATTTTCATGTAAAAATGTTGCCAAGACGAGTCTACATAGCTCACCCTGTGAAAAAGTTATTAGATTTCGTATAAAACCAAGCTCTAAAAACTACACGCTCTAAACCTACAAGCTCTACATAACACCTTAATCAAAATTTATGAAAAAGTGGTCAGATCTTATGTAGAGCCAAGATTCTTGATCTACGCGCCCTTTTACCAAGCCTAACTTTACATACTCTACATTTTATTCAAAACTGATGCTTAGCCGTTTTATTTCACACACGATGAACGAATGCCTATGAAGTCTTCGTAACGGTAGGAAAACGGCCAAGCATCACGTTTTGAATAAAATGTAGAGTATGTGAAGTTAGGCTTGGTAAAGTAAAGGCACATAGATCAAGAATTTTGGCTCGACATGAGATCTGACCAAACCAAAGTTATGAGAGTTCAAAAAAAACGTCGAAACGTTTCGAGAAAAGGTAGGTCGTGCCCTTGCGCTCCACTTGGCTTGTCTTAACGGGGGCACTCCGGTGCCCCCAGAAAATCTAAAGTATAATAGCTACGATATTCAAAATTTGTTATGTTTAATGATTGTACTAGTGACATTATATCTTGAAATTTTGACGTGACAACGGGCTGCATGGCCGCTGCATGCACGAAAAAGATGACGTCATTGTCGCGTTCCGCAAGCGAGAGCGCGGCACGAACGAGAGAGAGGCATGATCGGCTCGAGCGATCGGCTCAGTTCGGAATGTTTGACGTTGTCACGTCTAACTACCGTCCGTAAACCGACTATACAAACAAACAATTTTTTACTAGTTAGCATCATCCAAAACAAAGTTATGAGAGTTCAAAAAAACGACGAAACGTTTCGAGAAAAGGTAGGCAGTGCCCTTGCGCTCCGCTTGGCTCGTCTTGGCGGGGACACTCCCGTGCCCCCAGACCACCTCTGAATTGAGGAGTGCCGGTGCAGGCATACCTTGGCCTGATGGCGTTATATTGATTCAACTGCAACACAGTGTCAGTGTGGTTATACCGATATAGCTTTCAGCAAGAGAAGTTGAAGATCGTAGTCTAGGAGAAATAAAAAAAAAAAAAATAGGAAAAAGCACAAACTAACCCCAAAGTAAGTATAAACTTGTGTACTTAATGGGATACTAACTCTACGATACTCGGGATCGGACTCAGAACCTCCGAATGACGGTCTAGAGTGATAACCAATGCGCCACGGATTCGGGTCTTCAAAAAAGTCAATAAGAAACGTCAAAGAGCAAAGAAGGATCTCTGAGAAACGTACAACGTCACTCTTATATTTTAGCGCCAAAAAATATTTATCAATCCACTAGTTTTATTTAAGACTTTTTGCAAATAAAGTATTTTGTAAATTTTTAGGAGAATCGCGCTGGCCCCCTGTGCGACCGATGTCTCCCTGGATTCTACAGTGTTCTACCAGACGGATCCTGTCAGCCTTGTGAATGTGACCCAGAAGGCTCTAACGGTAAGAATACTTCTAAGAGTAAGGTAAAAACTTCTTCCTTTTCCTTTTTCCACTCTATGTTACATACTAAAACATGATCTTTCTTCATAATTCTTCTTGTTTACCCATTAGCTATTCAAAACATAACCCGTATTCTGCCACAGATAGAGGATAATAAGTGGCGACCCTGTAGACACAGGCCGGAATTTCCTAAGGTATGCGTAATATGCATCCCCGTTCCCCGTCCCCGCACCTCTCCCCCGTTTTCGCCTCGATGACTCACGTTGGCCGTCAAGAACCGGGGAAGAGGTGCGGGTGCGGGGAACGGGGACGCATATTGCGCGTACCTTAGGAGATTCCGTTCTGTTTACTCTTACTGTATTCTGTGCTGTAGATCTGTATTCCTTGATCTGAGGTGGTGACGTACTACAGAGATATTTTTTTATCCTACGACTCTATAGACATTCTGTTACCACAAATAAGATAATTATTTAAAAATAATGTTTTCAGGAACCTGCCACTGGAACAAGAAGCACCGCCAAATCTCCTGTTCATGCAACTCTGGCTTCACGGGCTCCCTGTGCGACTCCTGTGAAGACCCAGCCGCGGTGTTCCCCAATTGTCTGACGCCAACTGAACCGCCGTGCAAATGTGACCCGAGTGGTATCGTGGACCCCACCAGGACATGTGATGAAATTTGTGAATGTAAGGTACGAGTATGGTTAACAATTTTTTTAGGGGTCAAATCTTAGTATCTCATAGGTAGTTGTCAATATAACTGAAAAAGAAAAGTGGGTGATCAGATGTAGCCAATAGTTCCTGAAAGTATAATGTTTGACTTTCACGATTTATTTGTTTTTGCTAGCCTATGATTGTTAGTATGTCCCATAAATGTGCAAAGGCATCCCACTTTTTCTTTCATACATATCTGTCTAGATAAATTATAAAATTGATTTGATTATAATGCCAACTTCTCTTACTTGAAAGTTAAGCGGTTAGCGCGATCTGTTACTGTCAGTAAGAGTTAAGAGTCTAACGAGAATCTAAACTGAGAGCAGAAGTTGCATTTGCTAGTGGCTCTTTATATTTATCTTTTCCGATTTTTATATGGTTTAAACAAACATTGCTCAGGTATTTTGACTCATCTTTATTGTCATTTCCTGTTTTTTAGAAAAACGTGATGGGTGACCGCTGCGACGCGTGCGCGTTGGGGCACTTCGGCCTCAGCGCAGATCTTGTCGACGGCTGCAGGCCGTGCTACTGCTCGCACATCACTGACTCCTGCTCCGCTGCTCCTTATCCCGAGCCTGATAAACTAAATGTCAGTATTTTTATTTACTATTGAAAAATTACCACAACGTCAGACAAAGAAGTTTTAAGAACAATCAAAAATTATAATCTTCTTCGTCTTAGTGCATTCCCGGTCGCATCCTCAGCTGTGCTGCTTCGGAGCCCGCGGTGCGCTTTCCCGCTTTTTCTTCTCCAAATATAACATGCATGTTAATGGTCACCCAGGGATGCCAAAGACCTTGCAAAATGGAGAAGAAATAGTCGGAACAGTTTAAATGATTTGGCTATAGTTTTACGACTGGCCGCCTGCCTGACATCAATTCCTTGGGAATATAATTAAAAATTATAATCTTATGGTAAAATCCAGTTATAATAATATTTTAATATTGTTTTCAGATAGTGCTACCTTTGGGAGACGCGTGGCTGGTGAGCGATGCGGAAGGAAACCAGACGCTAGAGTCATCAGTGGACGAACAAGGAAAGCCGTACATTGTCAGCTATGAGGTGCGCCCATTTCTTTTTATTTGTTTACTATTCCTTGCATTGGAAAATCAATTCATCCCCGTTACTAGTCTATTCACATTTCATCAGGAGTCTAATCTTAGTGTTGGACAATCCGCATTTAATAAAAAACATAGTTTTTAAAAATCATTTCTGCAAATACGTTACTCCAGAAAATTCCATCTTATTACAACATTTGGTTTCTGATAATAACTTCTGCACATACTTTACTCCAGAGAAATTAAAAAAACATATGAAAGTATTCAATTATGGTCCCCAGATGAGGAAGAGGTAAGAATTTATAGTGCTTTTCAGTATCTGTTTTGGGTTACTTGCTTTATTTGAGCCTATTTCGCGCGATTTTTTTCCCAAACCAGATCTGCTTGACACGTCCTTTCTGCTCTTTAATCGGTACTAGGTACTCAAAAACACTTCCTTAAAGTAACATTGTTGCAGGTAGAAGGCTGGGACTACTTCTACTGGTACTCCCACTCGTGGCAAGGCGAGCATCTCGACACGTACGGAGACTTGCTGCAGGCTCACGTCTACTGGAGCATAGTGAGAGGAGATACTGAGGGGAACCCCACCCTGGCTCCTGACTTCATACTCATAGCTGCTGGTGAGTAGAATTTCCAGAGAAGTCTTATAGTAAAGAGGAAACAAACAGATACTGCCATAAAAAAAGGACAACTTGAAATTTCTTGAATTAGTTAGTCATTTCAACTTTGGTTGGTGTAAAATTTACAAAATCTTCAACTGAGATTTTCTAAGGCGACTATAAAACAAAATTAGAATTATAATCTGAAGACCTACTGAGTGTAGAAGTTAATTGGGCTCGATACATTATAATTTTCACATAGTATTTGTCCCACAGACGGCACTAAACTGGCATCCACCAACACCAGCCACGAAGGTGCTGGCTCCATTCAGCTATCAGCACCTTTGCTTGAAGGTAGCTGGCATATGCTGGGAGAAGAATATTCGTCTATAGCTACTCGTGTGCAACTTATGGATGCGCTTCGGAATCTACAGGGACTCATGCTACGAGCACATTACCATTTTGATCAAGACGAGGTATGTTTAGTTTTAAATTACTGGATATAATTCTCCTGTAGGTTACTATTGTATATTACTTAGTAAAAGTACCTAACACTGATGTCCAATCTTCTTTCGACCAATTAGATTCAAGATATCCCCGTTTAAGGGAAACGGGGATTGACACAAATCTGGTTCTAGCAGTGATTGTAATGCTAGGGATTTAAAATCAACCTTTAGTTTTGGAATATCGTTTAAGCTGCTGCTTAATAACTGACGTTTTACGACTATTTCCAGGTCCGTCTAGAAAGTGTCGGGATCCAAAGACGGTCCATCCCCGGCATTCGCGAGCACTGCGCCTGTCCCATCTCCTACGCTGGCGCCCACTGTTCACATTGTGCGTGGGGTGCTGCCAAAATACTTCGTTCACCATTAGCTACTCCGCAGTTTGAATGTGTGCCTTGTGCATGCAATGGACACGCTGGTTGTGAGACAGGTAAGCTCTACTTGATGAGTATTTTCTCTCCAGATCATGATCTGTTTCCATAACATTAACTTTATACTAAGATTATCTAAAATCTAAAAATATATATGTCGTAGTTGGATGGTATAAGCCGCTAATTCACTAAACCTCTAGGTGTTTGGCATTGCAGCTCGGTTATGTTAAACAGCTGAATTTCGTTCAGCTTGATTGTCAATGTGTCACGTGTAACAAACCAGCTAACCACGTTTAGACCGCAGAATAAGTTATTTGCAGGCATGTTATAAACAAACAAATTTATGATGGGGCATTAAAATAAAACCTCAATTTAACTTCTTAGTAATCTAGTAATGTAATCTAGTCTCCAACATCATAGAACACCAATAAAGAATGATACAAAGTTCGATGCAAGAGAATACAGAAAAGTTTGTTAACGCGACATAATCTCAATAGCGGTAGCGGTTTCTCTCGGCCTTCATTTGATTCACGTAAATTCTCCATCTTGCCGGAAGGCGGGCGTCGAAATAACTATATGGGAACCAACTGAAGATCTGCTTTATTTTTTCTAACCATTTGCAATCCAAAATCATAAACAATGCCTCCGATATCTCTCGATGACAGCAGCTTACTCTCGGAACGCTGTGAAGAATTAAATAACTAAATCTAAAATCTTACGTCTTGCGCCGCGGCATTGATGAATACAAATCGTTAATGCCAATCTGCGTATGAGGTGTCAGTTATTTCACGCTGTTTAACGAAACCGAGCTGTAATGCCAAACAGTTTAGTGAATTTGACGATCTCCGTGGCGTAATGGTTAACACGCTAATCCGGAGGTTTTGGGTTCGATCCCCAGCCAGGGCAAATTGGAAAATGGCCTTTTTCAAATTGTCCTAGATCTTGGATGTTTATCTATATATGTATTTATCATAAAATATAGTATCGTTGAGTTGGTATCCCATAACACAAGTTTAAAAAAAAACTTACTTTGGGTCTAGCTTAATCAGTGTGATTTGTCCCTATATATTTATTTCATTTAATTTAATTAGCGGATTATACCATTCAACTGCGACATATATAAACTGACAGATGGAAATTAGAAGGATCCTAGTTTCTAGGATATCTTAATTACTAATCATTCTGATTTTAGAATCAGAAACTGAGTTTTTAATTAACGCACACTCTAATAAAAAATATTGGAGCTTGAGAACTCTACAGTTCCAATATAATTTATAACACTGTGCTTTTCTGTATTATGAGTAAGTAAATAAAACAATATTAATATGTGATAAATGGGTAACTCACGTAAAAGTTCGAGAGGATTCGAGAGGTCGAAACACAACGGCCAGTAGTTATGTGAGTTACCGCTTATTAATACGCGTAATGCCTGTGTCTCACGTTAGTTTTCACTAAATAAAAAACACTTATAGGTGCCTACCATATATTATCATAGATATCATTACCACTTTTTAATTTTCGAGCAGTTGACGGACCCTGCGGCCCGTGTCAGCATAACACTACAGGATCACATTGCGAACGATGTCTACCGGGACATTACGGAAATCCTGTTCAGGTAAATTAACAATTACTAAGCATCTTGGTTTTTAGGTTAAATAGCTTTAGATACCTTCTTGTATTTAATATTTACATCTAAGCGTATTATCGGGAACTTCTTTAGCTGTGCTGCTTCGGAGACCAGGGTGCACTTTTTCGTCTCCAAAGACAATATGCATGACAATGTCACTTGAGAATGCTGAATACTGTGGGAAGTCTGGGAACATTTTAACGATTTTGCTATGGTTTTATGCCGGTCGACCTTGCCTTATGTTAGCTCTTCTTGGGAACGTAGTTGTTGCACAAGATGTTTCCACTTATTTTTTTGGACACCCTTACGACATTAACAGGAAGAGATGAAGTGATCCTATTCTAGGTCGGAAACCAACCAGAACTAGTATATCTAGTATTGTACAGTACCTATTTAACTTCTTCCTTTTTACAGGGTGCCTGCAAGCCGTGTGCATGTCCACTATATCTGATCACAAACAACTTCAGCCCAAACTGCGCGCTGGCCAGCGCTGAGGGCGATGACTTCGTGTGCACACAATGCCCTGATGGCTATACTGGAGATCATTGCGAACAGTAAGTATTATATCGTCTACATATAATATTTAGAAAAATACTCTTTAGTTTGGTAGAGATAGTGTACGGAAAGGTTTTCTTCGTAGTGTAGCTTGATATCAATAAAACTGTACACTTTTGTTGGTAAGTAAGTAGACACCCAGAAAGTGTTATCGTTTCCCATGGACATTTGAAACCTTTCGAGATATTGTCAATACGAGAACATCTACGGGTTTTAAACACAAGTTCATCAATATTTTAAGAAGTCATAATTTTTGTAAAAATATCATTTTCTTGCTGCCAAAGCACTCTTCTCAAATTCCCGTGGGTCAACCGTGTTCATAAATCTGTTTCTCTAATTTTAACGCTTGAGCAGAAAAAAGATTGAAAATTATGTACCTATTTAAGTATTGACAAAAAATATGGTTTACAATTATTTTAACTTGTGATTTCAGTCATATAAGCCAGGTTTTTTTAATGTAGCATTCTTTTCTAGTTGTGATTTTGGCTATTGGGGCTCTCCAACGAAGGAAGGCAGCAGCTGTAAGCTTTGCGACTGCGGCGGAGCACCCTGCGATAGGAACACAGGACTGTGTCTCACCTGTCCTGATAACACAGAGGGCGCGCGCTGTGACCAGTGCAAGGTAACTTTAAAATTAAAGATACTCGTATAAATGATTATCTATACATTTATAAAATATGACTTCTTTATCCCTAATGAGGCAGACAGAGCAAATCAAGGCCACAAGACCCAAAGGCCACTTTAAGCATGACCATCACGCTAAAAGTTGACTTTGGGTGAGTAGGTGGAAAAATTAATCAAAATAATGGATGTTTATCTATAAATGTACTTATTTGTTATAAAATATAGTATTGTTGAGTTAGTATCCCATAACACAAGTCTCGAACTTACTTTGGGCTAGCTCAATCTGTGTGATTTGTCCAAGATTTGTCCGTATACCTATATTTATTTATTTATAATGATGGGTTGCTAGGCGAATAATCGCTTATTACATGATTCTTATTTTCGCCTATCTTTCATCTTATCTACTTACTTATTTCTCTTCCTATTATTAGAATATTTTTCACATCCATAGCTATTTATAAAATTCTCCCTATTATATTTGAAATTGACGACTGTGTTATGCGATGAATCGCAGAAAATGACTTCCTGGGGCGGCCATTGCCTTCTCCATTCCACAACCTAGGAAGTAAAATAATTTATGGTGCTTCGGTTGTGGAAAATATTGTCGCGAACGAGATAGAATCTTCCCGAACAATATTCGCGAACGAATACTACGATAGAATGGTGCAAGCCAAATTGGCCCATAGGTCTTGTGTCATAAAGTCTTGCTTAGCCATGTTACACTCACACACATACCAGTTTCGTAACAATATCTTTGGCAGGTGGTCATTTAATTTACTTTGATGCAGGAAGGCTACTGGTTCGGCCTTGAGGGATGGCGGGGCGCGGGCTCCGCTTGTGTGGCGTGTGGCTGCGGGCCAGGGGCCTTGGCTGTCGCCTGTGATGGCCGCACTGGGCAATGCGCATGTCGGGAAGGATGGGCTGGCCGAGCGTGCGATGTATGTGCGGATGGACATGGAGGTACGTAAATATACGTCTCTGCTCTTGTAGCATGGCACCGGTGACAGCGTTTATCGAGCGCTATCATCTATCACTATCCCGCTCTAAGTAATAATAACGAGCGGGATGGCACTAGTCCGCCGCGCGAAATGAACTTTATCTGGGATTATCCACGGTGGCATGCTACGGGTATACGTTGTTACTTATGTATCTATAATTATACTGTAGTGTAAGTATATAACTCTTGTCTGGCGTGCGGTTACGGATCAGGCGCCAGTGCTGTGGCTTGTGTGGCCACACTGGACAATGCGTACCTATGTCGGGAAGGTGCTCTGAAGGTCATGGAGACGCGTAGGAGCCACATAACAATGTGAAGAACGCATAAAGCAATCTTTATCTGCCAACTGAATTGGCTCATGTTAAAATCTTCTTGGTCTACAAAGTTGCATATTAACCATTGGATATTTTATTGATTTGTTTTAAACGAGGTACCTACTTATGTTTAATTTATCTCTTCTGGTGTAGGTGTGGAAGAAGGCTGTCCAGCCTGCCACTGCGGCATAGCAGCTCGGAACAACGTCTGCGACACTGCGACTGGGGAGTGCGCGTGCGCAAGTGGCGCCGCACCGCCGCGCTGCGACGACTGCCTGCCGGAGCACTACGGAGTCAATGTTACCGGCTGCTTGGGTAAGTGCTTTTCTTTGACTTTGTGATTCACCGAAGATTCGATAGATGGCGGTGTGAAAATTTTCTTTTCAGGACTTTTTATTGCTAAAATCTATTCAGAAATTTAATTCTTCATTGTTTGACTAAAGTTATGTCTTACATTACTATATATGTCTTACTTACTAAATAATTTTATTGTTTGACTAAAGTTATGTCTTAACTTAAATATACCATTTGAAAGAAATCATTTCAAAAGAAACAGAGATATCATTTAAAATTTTGTCTTTGTGACCGGGTTCAAACTATTTTATAAACTACTATTTACATTTTGAAGTGAGAACGTTAAGCTTTTCAACGCATTTTTGCCAAAAGTAGCCGTTTTCCGCAAATTGCGAAGAAAAGCTTAAAGTTCTCACTTTAAACTGTAAACAGTACCTTGTTCATAAAATAGTTTAAAGGGTTATCTAGGGCTTCACAAAGACAACATTTTAAATGATATCTCCGTTTCCTTTGAAATGATTAATTTCAAATGGGGGCAGCAGGGGGCCATACATGAATTTTCCGGGGTCCACACGGAAACTTCAAACTTCAAACTTCTTTATTTGTGGAAACAAGTTACAAAAGATGACAATTTAATATGGAGATACAGCACTCTGTTTCCTGCCCATAGAAAATTCATGTATGGCCTAATTAAAAACACAATCATTTTTTCTTGGTATTAAAGGTTTTCCAGTATGCCAGGTTTTCGTATATGGCCCATTTTATTGGACCTATTTAAATTTTTAAATATTAAGTGGTTTTTTTTCCAAAATTTTGAAGTCAAAAACAATCCTAAATATATTTTTTTTAGGTCTAATAAGTGTCCCATTGTAGGGCAAAGGCCTACTTTGTGCGGATTATTTAAGTGAAAAAAAAAAACAACGAAGACTAGACTGTTCTTGTAAACAATCAGTCTTTCATAACATTCTTTGCTCTATCTCAAAAGCAGGATCTCCTAAGGCACTCTGTGCTCTACAATTTGCCAATGTGTGATGGGGTTTAATTTGCAAACGACTCTCTGTCACAAAATCCGAGACTACAGGTATATACTCCTCCACCACACATATCAAAAATACCTAAGCAGGGTACAGTTTGCAAAGCAGGCTTGTCTTTTATAGTTTTAAATTGAAAATTGAAAAATTCTTCATTTAGTGATACAAATTACACATAAATTACAATCACGTAACTATAAAATTTTCACATAAAACAAATATACGTATTTGTTCAGTGATTTCACTATAAGTGTATTTCACTCAGCCTTTGTTGCTGATTGCCGTGCATGGCTTACAGCAACACTGATCTTCCGTGGAACCACAGGCACAGACTAGCTGCCTTCTGCATACATAAACAGTTATCTTGTCTTAGGGCTTGTGATTTGTACAGTCTATCTCTGTCACAAACTATACGTGCGATAGAGACGCGGCATTACGTGACAGATTTTGCTATGTATGCTAGAGTAGCTAGACAACTAGAATAGGCTGAAGACGTCGCGTGCGCCCGATTAACAAAGCGGACACGCTTAGTTCCTGTGATGGTACTGAATTTCTGTTGTGTGTGCTGACATATATTTTTGGAAGTCCTATAGTCTTCTTGTCTTGCCCTTCCATCGTCATACGTGTGTGTGTATTAAGTCAATAATTTGTTGCCTCCCTCAGTCCCACTGCTGGGCAGTCATTCGTATCTTGCCCAGCAGTACCTAAGCTCTTACTCATTCTCAAGACTCTATCCTCTAGAGACTAGTATCTAGATTAAATTGATGATATAGGAGGGAGAATCTTTACTCCAAAAGGGGTACTAAATGGTACATAGCTACGCGTTCGCTTTGCAGTGTGACATTGAACGCTACGAAATTATAATAAAGTCTAATTTAGTTTGACATAGAAATAGGACGAGCCACGAGACTATCGGACGACTGTCGTGTCGTGTTGTTTTTTGGAGTCCCAGTTCTATTTCTGTAATTTTGTAACTTATGTCTACACGATGCAACGCGAGACCCACCACATATCCCCACCTGCGGCTATTTCCTACCTACCACATACACTGCTGCATAACTATCAAATCATAACGAAAGTGTATTTATACGCACATCAATGTATTCCGGAAAATTGCCATGAAATTCGCGCTCGTATACCACCCGGGATGTTTCTAATAGCTCGAGGATTCTTTACACCGTAACGACTTTGACAGAGATCAGAGTTGTAGTTTAGTTCAGTTTTTAACTTGTTACCTAAATTGTTTTAAATTATATTTAATCGGTCCCTTACTAATACATAGTAGTAATCCGCAATTTGACTTTTAAAAAAATTCGGATATCCTTTTTCATATTCAAACAATTTAGTTCAACGAATCCAAAAATATTGAACGTGCTAGAAGTCGCTAGCCCGTTAGAGCCCTTATAACTTGCAAGGCTCTAGCTGCATGACCCAAAATTTTCTGTCTACCCCATTAGGAATTACTTATGTCATGTCACCTAATATATAAAGCTTCCTGAGATCAAGATTGTGTCAGTTGAAGTAGGTATATCTACTCCCTGGTATTAAAATAGATCAATCACGGATCGGCCGTTTCCCAGTGTAAAGAACCCTATAAATTATGACGTCAGTTGTTCGCGGGCCGAGTGGCAATTTTGCGGCATTATGCAAGATTGCATGTTGTGTGTTTTCGTCATAAATTATTATCGGCCATTACGCCCGGCGGGTCCAGGGCGCGGCGTTTGGCGCGAGATGTTTGCACTGTGTTAATCAATTTGTCGCGTTATTTCACAACAGACATGATTACATTATTTTATTATTGCACATCAAGCAGTGTGGTTCCCAGGTGAGTAGAACAGGACTACTCCAAGTCTGCCCGTGGATGTCGTAGAAGGCGACTTAGGAAACCCACGCTTAACAAAGCTTATAAACATCAATGAGACCTCTCCAACCCGTCTGGCCAAAGTGGAGAGTGTAGGTAGGTCAAATCCTCTGACTGCTCAAGCTATATAGCTCTGATAGTTCAGAGAGGGTCATGCTCCTGCAGTGGCGACTAGAGGGTAGAATATACTTATGTACCTGGCTGCTCTGGCCAAGTATGAATCTATTAGTATAAAGAGGGTCGTGCAGGTGCTCCTATAGTGGAGACTAAAAAAGATCTGATGATGATTATTATTACATTTATAATTTCTTCTTATTTCTTATCTGGGGGCACGGGAGGCCCCCGTCAAGATGAGCCAAGCGGAGCGCAAAGGCACTACCTACCTTTTCTCGTAACGTTTCGTCGTTTTTTTGAACTCTCATAACTTTGGTTTGGATAATGTTAAATAGTCAAAAATTTCAAGATATAATGACACTAGTACAATCATTAAATATACAAAGTTTGAAAAGTCGTAGCTATTATACTTTAGATTTTATGAATGTCTAAAAACCCCCGATTTCGTCACTGATTCACTCACGCACTGACTCACTCACTGATCATCAAAATTCTTAAGGTACTTCCTGAACTCCTAGAACGCTGAAATTTGGTATGTAAGCTAATATTACTATAAAGACAACAAAAAAATTAAAAAACCAAACCTAACCAAACTTAACCTATCCCCTCGGAATAGGGTGAAATAAAACGGCCAAGCATCACACACGATGAACGAATGCCTATGAAATCTTCGTAACGGGTGGTAACGGTAGCAAAACGCCAAGCATCACGTTTTGCATAAAAGAGTATGTGAAGTTAGGCTTGGTGAAGTAAGGGCGCATAGATCAAGAATCTTGGCTCTACATGAGATCTGACCACTTTTTCATAGATTTTGATTAAGGTGTAGTGTAGAGCTTGTAGGTTTAGAGCGTTTAGACTTTAGAGCTTGGCTTTATACGAGACCTGATAACTTTTTCACAGGGTGAGCTATGTAGACTCGTCTTGGCAACATTTTTACATGAAAATGTTTTTGGTGGGATCGGAATAACAGCCTAGGATTAGCCCATAATTACCACGCTGGGCAGACGGGTTGGTGATCGCAGTAAATGGTATGAAGTCGTTGCGCAGAGGACGCTGTTGCCCGTACCTTTTTCCTTATACCTACCTTAGTCGCCTCTTACGACACCCGTGGGGGAGCAAAGGGGTGGTAAAAAAATTGCACTCTACTCAGCCGTCACCACGATCAGTTACATTTGAGGGAAAGTCGATGGCATGTGTACGCATTACTTACGCTTGCGGACGTTAAGCAACTCCAGGCGTGGTCACCAACTGGATCGGTGACTACGAGTGGTATAATATCTTCAGCTCCTTCGCTTTCGAAGGCTCATAAAGCTGTTGGTCCCGGCTATCAGATGGCAGTGGCCTACGTCACATGCTGCTACGCAGCTTGAAAAATCCGACACCAGTGTTAACACACACAAAAACAAAAAAGCCATCCCTAGGCGTAGTCCTTAGATTGATTACAATGTAAAGATTAGAATATTACTAAATTATACACATATTTCTATACATAATGTGTGTGAATTGGAATAACGTGATAAATAATCCCTAAACATTGACCAAATAGATTGCTTAAATTGTGACCCATTTTAAATTGAATAGCCACATTAAAGTAAGTGAACTGTGAAAAGCTTACAAACACTAAGTTATGATGCCATTTGCTACAACAATGGGGCCAGGAATTTGCCACAAACTCATTCAAAATCAGTCCTAATGATGTATTTTAAATGAGGCATATCGCTAACAGTCGCAAAGTGGTCGTATAAACACACAATACATGAAGTAGAGAAATTAGACTTTATAAATATATATATATATAATATAAATATATAAGGACATATTACACTAATTAAGCTAGCTCCAAAGTAAGTTTAAAACTTGTGTTATGGGATACTAACTCAACGATACTATATTTTATGATAAATACATATATAAATAAACACCCAAGACCCAGGAAAATTTGAATGAGGCCATTTTCCAACTTGCCCTGGCTGGGGATCGAACCCAGAACCTCCAGATTAGCGGTCTAGCGTGTTAACCATTACGCCACGGAGGTCGTCAATCAAAGCTCCCTGCCACGCTATTTGGTTTCTGATATGTACCTATCCATGGTGGGTTTTCCACGGCAATCCAATAAAATACGAGCGGATCATTCTGAATTTCTGTTTAATCACTTGAAACTACAGGATACGGCATTAATAAATACTTCTCCAATATATACTCGTAGCAAATTATGTTCTGGCTTCGGAACATACTCCTAAGTTATCGTTTCGTCAGAAAAATGGTGAGCAGCCACTAAGTGTTGATATAAATTAACTTTTGTTAAAATCTAGACTATATTATTATTTTTATTACTTCATTTTTGCATTGCCCACTTTATTTCACAGTAGCTGTTTCCCGCGGTGTTTTGATAGATTTTTTTTTAGTTTTCTAATTTAACCCCCAATGATTGAAATGAATGAAATTTAGCCCTCATGTCTAAAATTCATTTATTTACGCTACACGTCCGTCTTTGGGTTACTGATTTACATTATGTGTTCTTTGAACTCAATCGGTCCAGTAGTTTCAAAGAAATAGACTGTAATGTGACAGACGGACGGGCAGACAAGAGAGTGATCTATATAGCTATAAGGTTTCCGTTTTTTTCTCTATAGATACGGAACAGTAAAAGGGTAGTATGTCTTAAATGCATTTTCTTTCTGTTATCTAAATGGTTGGTGGCATAAATAAACGTGTATAAATGTGTAAATCTAACGGCACAGGTCGTGACTAGCGAATAAAGCAGAAACAATGACTCACGTTCACATCAGATCGCAAATGTTTGAACAAACGTTGGCCGAAGAAAGATCTTTTTTTTATGTTTAAATATTTTGTAATAAATAAATGTGTAAATCGATCGGCTCAGGTCGTGACTGGCGAATAAAGCAGAAAAAATGACACAGATCGCAAATGTTTGAATAAACGTTGGCGAACATCTTTTCATAATCTTACATATTGTTACGAACCAAATATTTATTCAGTAATTAGGGCTTCGCATGCACTTTTACACGTCAATTATTTTAGTGTAATGTTTATTTATAATATTAAAATTATTATATTTTTTTAAAAAAGCTACCGAATTATCGTTACGCAACGTCTACTGCTGAGAAGATAATTGAATGCAGTTTTATTGGCACAAACATTTGACCAAATGTGCCAAGCCAGATCTATTGCAGGTATTGGTACAAACATTTGATCAAGACAAGCGAGATACGATCTGTTTAAAGCAGGAAACATCGACAGGGCGGCAGTACTGTCTTCGCAGAACTGATAAGTGATATAAGTATATAACCGAGTTCGCTCTACTTACAGATTTCAACTACGAAGATCAAAGGATTCGTTCATGTCGTATGGCATGTTACTGCATGAATCCTAAATACTCAATGTTAGATTTTTTTGTCAGTCTACGGCTGCCGGAGTTAAACTATGGAGTTCGCTAAGTCCTCCAGGGAAACGGTATAGCGGACTTTCTTTAGCGATATGCTGTAAGTTTTGGTCAATAGCTCACAGTTGCATTCTGGAGATAATTTGGAATCCTACTTGTTGAGACGGTGGTTATATCAGCTATACTTAATTTAATTTATAACTCAAACAATTTTGTAATGTAATGTAATTCTCAATTTAAAACGACTGAGAGCAAGATATCAAATGTGCATGCTATTCGCTACAAGTACCTATCATCATATCAACCACAGGAAGTCCACTGCTGGACATAGGCCTCCCCCAAGGACTTCCAAAACGACCGATCGGAAGCGGCCTGCATTCAGCGCTTTCCTGCAACCTTGCTCAGGTCGTCTGACCACCTAGCAGGTGGGTGTCCTACGCTGCGCTTGCCGGTACGTGGCCGCCATTCGAGAAATTTTCTGCCCCATCGGCCATCGGTTCTTCGCGCTATGTGCCCCGCCCACTGCCACTTCAATGAGCTAATCCGCTGGGCTATGTCTGTGACCTTTGTTCTTCTACGAATCTCCTTATTTCTTATTCGATCACGTAAAGAAAGATCTAGCATAGCCCTCTCCATAGCCCGTTGAGCGACTTTGAACCTTCTTATGAGACCCATAGTAAGGGACCACGTTTCAGAGCCATAAGTCATTACTGGTAACACACATTGATTAAGCACTTTCGTCTTGAGGCACTGGGGTATTTTGGACGAGAAGACACTGCGTAACTTCCCGAACGCTGCCCAGCCGAGTCGGATTCGTCGAAAGACCTCTTCCTCGAAGCTGGAATTTCCTGCCTGGATCAATTGACCCAGGTAGATATACTGGTCTACAACTTCGAGGGTGGAGCTCCCAACAGTAACAGATAAAGGCGTTACGTGCATGTTCGACATGACCTTCGTCTTGTCAATGTTCATTTTCAGGCCAACCTGTTGGGAAACTCGATTTAGGTCTTTAAGCATCGTACTTAAGTCCTCCATCGATTCTGCCATGACAACGATATCGTCGGCAAATCGAAGGTGAGTGATATACTCGCCATTGATGTTAATTCCCAGTCCTTTCCATTCTAGAAGCTTGAAGGCATCTTACAGAGCAGCGGTAAACAGTTTTGGAGATATGACATCTCCCTATCTCACGCCTCTTTGCAATGGAATAGCCTTCGTACTGAGCTCCTGTACTCGGACCGACATAGTGGCTTTGTTGTATAAACACTTCAATACCTCTATATACCGATAGTCAATACGGCACCGCTGGAGAGACTGAAGCACGGCCCATGTTTCGATCGAATCAAAGGCTTTCTCATAGTCCACGAACCCCAAGCATAACGGCTGGTTATACCCCCTGGTCTTCTCTATAACCTGCCGCAGCGTATGGATGTGGTCCATGGTACTATAGCCTTTTCGGAACCCGGCTTGTTCGGGAGGTTGGAAGGCATCAAATCTGTTAGCGAGACGGTTCGTGATGACTCTCGAAAACAACTTATAGACATGACTCAGAAGTGTAATGGGCCTACAGTTCTTCAAGAGAGTGTTGTCACCCTTTTTGAAGAACAGAACCACTACACCCTCGTTCCACTCCTCTGGCGTCACTTCCTCGAGTAGAACGGAATTAAAGAGCCTTTGAAGGACTTTCAGTACCGGCGTTCCGCCCGCTTTCAAAAGCTCTGATGTGATTCCGTCCTCGCCCGGCGCCTTGTTGTTTTTAATCTGTTTAAGAGCCATCCTAATCTCGTACAGACTGATTTCCAGGATATCTTCGGTATAGTGTCGGGTTAACTTGGCTCTTGGATCTCTTGCCGTATTTATGTTAGGTTTTGCAACGGATATATATAACTGCCCATAAAACCTCTCGATCTCTCTCTCCTTTGTGGACACAACGTTTCCGCCCTCCGTCTTCAGCTTAGTCAATCGGCTCTGACCAGTAGACATGGCCTTTGCAAACACTTTGGAACCTTTGTTTTGTTCTATCGTCTTCTTAATACATTTAGGAAATTAAAGGAGCGAATGTCGTGTCGCAAGGACTTTTGAATTTGTCGGTTGAGCTTTCGATATGACTTAGCGTCTTCGGAGGTTTGCAGCGGCATGGATCATCGCTGTGTGATTAGGTCTAGGGTCTGAGCAGAGATTTTTTGAGGCTTTCTTTTAGGGCGGGACTTACAGAACTTAGATCCCACTGCTTGGACAGTTTCTATAAACCCGTTGCTTATGTCGTCCACTGAAACGCAATCCTGGAGAAGTTCAAAGCGATTGGAGAGTTCAACTTGAAAGCTTTCGGGGTTTTGGATCTGGCTCAGCGATGGTCGGAGCGTAGACTTCATAAGCCTTGACCTTTCGAGTCGGAGGTCGATATTCAAGATGCCTCTTACAATTCGGTGATCGCTGCCGGTTTTAATCCTATTGATCACGGAGACATTATTGAATATCTGCTTCTTCGCTGTCTGGAAGAAGTCTATCTCGTTCTTGACTGGGGGCTGGTTATTTTTACTAGGACCCATCCAGGTCCACTTCCACTGTGGCGGCTTCTTGAAGAAAGAGTTCATCGCAAAGAGTCCCTCTTCCTCCAGAAAATCAGCCAGCCTGTGCCCACTGTCATTGCGCTTACCATATCCAAATTGCCCCACCCTGATCTCTCAATCGCGTCCCTTGCCCAGTTTTGCGTTAAAATCCCCCATAATCACCGTGAAATGGATTTTGGAGGCGTGTATGGCTCTACTAATGTCCTCATACACTACCTCAACCTCCGCATCTGAGTGTGTTCCGGTCGGCATGTATACCTGTATGACCTTCAACGAGTATCTTTTGGATACTCTGAGTATCAGGTATATTTCCCTTTTAGAAACACTGTCGATGGTCACTACGTTATTTATGAGGGACCTGTGAACGAGAAACCCGACACCATGCTGGGACTTCTTTTCGTCTCCCTCCCGGTGATAGAGTAGGTTACCAGACTCTAAGGTTGTCGTGCCCTCGCCCTCTCTTCGGACTTCAGACAACCCCACTATGTCCCACCGTAGCCTACTCATCTCCTCTTTCACCTCAGCCAGTTTCTCGTCTGTCCTCAAAGTGCAGACGTTGTGTGTTACCAGGGCCAGTTTTCGCCGGTGGTGGTAGCCGGATCCCATCCAGGAATTCGTAGCACCCCCTGCCCTGACGTTATCATGACCGCTACCGGAGTCAGGAATAGCAGGACTGCCGGGTACTGGGGGCCTGGTCGTATTTTGTACTTCCATTGAGGGGTTTTTCCATACTCGCCAGGCGCCGCTTGGCAGGCGGGTTGGCAAGCGCAGTGGGGGGTCACTATCGCACTTCCGACGCTGCTGCCCATCGGAAGTCCGTTTATGTGCAGTGACGGAACTGTCCTTTAGTAGCCTTTTACGACATCCATAGGAAGACTTGGAGTGGTCCTATTCTACTCTGCCGGGAACCACACGGCAGGGCCTATATAGCCTAGCAACTTAAATGCTCTATTTGTATATGTATAAACTTGTGTGTTGTTCAGCCAGTGAGCGAACCAAATATAAAACATGAATATACCCTATTGTGTAGTATTAAATCTAAAAACAAGAGCTCCTAATTTAGGAGACAAATGTGTGTCATATTTAAAGCCGCAGCGTCGCGCTGTCTGCCCGTCTGTCTTTCGCGGACTCCGGAATTAATTGATCAAAATTGTTGCTCTACAGACTAGAATGGAGAATCTCGGTGGTATTACGTATTACTAGCGTTTGTGCATGTTAAGTGACTCAGGGCGTGGTCTGCACTTGGATGGGCGACCACAAATTTAATACAAATTCTCCAGCTTGAGGGTTTGGGACTGGGCTGGACCGGAACGAATGAGCCTGCAGGCAGCTCATTAAACCGTTGGACACGCCTGTTAGATTATATATGCCAGATGCCTTCCTGAAAAATCTGAAGTCAGAATACTTTCAATAGAATGAAAGAAACAACCTTTGCGACTAGGTATGGCAATCTTACTTCGAAATCCGAAAAGACTGGAAATCCGGATTTTTTAAACTTTACATAAATTCAGATCTCAGTACCTATCGAATGCGACTGGGATGTCATTCAGTCGATGAACAACTTTCTGTCATGTCCGAGCTGCCTTACGTCATGTACCATAGAGGATCTTAATGAGGCTAAAGTCAGAGGGATCGCCGTGGCCACATACTGGTCAAAGATGATTAGAAATTGTAGCTACAGTAAAACCATTTTGACTCGTTAAGAAGAAAAATAATGAAAATGTAAGGTTTGTGGAATTATATCCAACGGAGCGCTGCTTCATCATTAGGGGAAAAGATTAAAAAAGCATTAACGCTTTGCCAGTCTTCGCTTACAAATCGACAACTTTATTTTCAATATTATACCAGGCACAAAACAAAGCCCATAACAAAGAAATGAAAAACAAAACCAGTTGTAAAGCAAAGAACACAATAGTGTGTTGGGTGGAATTTGGAAATTGGAATCCGCACAATGAGTCCGCTTCATGATAGCTATGCGTTAGCCGAGCCCTTGGAAGTAGCGCACAAATAACTAGAACTATCCACAAAGTGTGTTCTAGACATTGGCTAAGCATAGCCCGAAGACAAAATGTAAGTAATCTGTTCTTTGCTTACTCTTTGGATCAAATTGTGAGTACCATTTGGATTCCTTGATATTTTTTGGTGTATTGCCAACACTGATGTCACAGTTTTGAAGCTTCCTAGAGGGATCTGACATAACTTGATGGCTGCCATACAATGACAGCCGGGACCAATGGCTTAATGTGCCTTCCGAAGAACGGAGGAGCTCGAAAAATTATTATGCCATTTGTGATCACCCATTCATGCAGACCATGCCCGGGGTCACTTAACTTGCGTTCTTTTACCGGGCCACCAAGCTCCACTTCCTTCTTCTATTTATTATTTTGTGGATCTTACTTCCTTCTTCTTTTGGATTCCCTTTTTGGATCTTCCGCATCTTTAGGTGTAAGACAGCATGCAGCAGTATCGTGTTAAGAAAAGAAAAAGCCGAAAATATACTCAGTATCCGAGGCAGCACATCTAAGGAAGTACCTAACTAAAACACGTTTAGTGAGGAGGAGGCTCTAAAAATAGACAAAACTAAGTTTCAAAACATCTTTACGACGATGCGGTTTGTAACATTGTATAAAGGCGAAAACTAAATAAAGCTACATCAAATAAATACTTACTCCGCTGGCTCAGCGACCCAAGTGGATCTTGTCCTCCGAGACGAGAGAGCGCCACAATTTTATATTCTAAACGATATCTTGCCAGCTTCTATCTCCCGCAGATCAGTCTGCACCGTATCGCTTCAGCGATATCTGGGTCGACCCACTGGTCTTCAGCCTGATATCTTTCCCATATTGCTGCCTTGACACCACGATCTTCCTTCATTCTTTCCAGATGTTCAAGCCATTGCAAGCGGAGGACTTTAGTAAAATCGATTTTATCTTTATGCTCCTAGTAATGATTATAGGATTACAATATATGAATTAAGTATCTTTTTCTACTAGCTCCTTTAAAAAAAAGATGCTAGCCTTAAGAACTAAAGAGGAATCAAGACAGTCGTGATGTGAATTTATTGTCTCGATGAATCTCTACGGAGAAACGGGCAACTAAAATAGAGACAGACGCGTATTCTGAATTGTCTGGTGAGATTATTTCTGGAGTGCCAATTGATGGATGCTCTTGTTGATTGTCAGACACTGTAAACATACCGTTATCTTAAATATCAGCGATTTTAGAATTGGACTTATTTTTTTTATATTTGTAATGAGAGATTAAAAGAAAACATGAAAGGATTTATACTTCTGGATTATTAAAAAAAAAGTAAGTCTTGGCGTTCTATCGTTTCTCATAATCTAAAAACACACTTATTCTATGTGTAAGTCTACATATAATTTTGCATGCCTTAGTTTAGGTTGGATACATGATACTAATTATGCAATTCACATCTTATGTACTGTATTTGAGCAAATAAATTATTCTTATTCTTATTCTAAGAACAGTGGACCTAGCGAGCCCTTATGGACATGCAATAACCGACAGTTACCCCCTTTCCCCTGGCTATTACGCTACAGTAAACATCCCCGTTTTTCCTTCCTCCGCTCCCCTCTTTTGGCATTTTTTATTTTTGCAAAATCTGTCTGTTGAATGAAGCCCTTAGTGAGCCTCTCTAATTTTATTAAAATCCGTCAATAAATAACACTACAGCAAATTTCCCCCCTTTCCCGCTTTTTGCGATTTTTGTTTGAGGATCAAACAAAAATCGCGATCGATGACAAATTCTAAATAAGTCAAAGAACTTGTGTGCCAATTTTCGCCAAAATCGGTTGAAAAATGCGACTTGTAGGCAAGAACCATGCGAGAACAGAAAAAGGGACAGAAGAATTTTCGGCAAATCTCGAAACTGAGACGCTTCGCTCGCTTGGTCAGTTACTTCTTATTTATTTTCTTACTTGCTAGCTACACATCCGTACTCATCTAACATTAAAAACTTTTTCTCTCTCAAAAAACCTCAAATTGTAGGTACAAATAAACGGGCAAGTGCGAGTCGGACTCGTACATGAAGGGTTCCGTAACACCGTACAATATTTTAAAACGCTGAAGCAACACGTTTCTTGTATGACGACCCCCTTTAGTTTTTAACTTTTTTTTTATTTTTAGTATTTATTGTAAATGGCCATAGTAATACATAATCTGTAAAAATTTCAAGTATCTAGTTAATGCCATTATAAAGATCTAGTTAAAAACGCTAAAAAAAAACACGTTTTTTGTATGACGACCCCTTTTAATTTTCAACTTTTTTTTATTTTTAGTATTTGTTGTTATAGCGGCCACAGTAATACATAATCGGTGAAAAATTCAGGTGTCTAGCTATTACGGTTGAAGAGATAGAGCCCTGTGACAGACGGACAGACGGACAGACAGCGGAGTCTCAGTAATAGGGTCCCGTTTGCGCCCTTCGGTTACGGAACTCTACAAATGACTACCTACGCTAGCAGATCATAACACTCCATAAATCATAAAGCGCAGCGATGGTAATAAATTATGGCGGATATGTTTACGGAAGCTACGTTAATGTGCGGAATGATAAACAGCTGCTAAACACTGCCAAATGAGATGAAGGCCAGAGCATGGCATTCAAATTATCCCTTATGATCCTGGGCTGAGAGAACTAATAATTTCAGGATGTGTAACGAGATGATATTAATGATGTATACTTAACTATGGAAAAGGTTATACAAAATCATCTAGTTTAGGTAGCGGACCCCGGCCTTTGAAGCGTTACCGCTGAGGATGTAACCAGGAATACACTCGGATGATGATGACCTATAAATAAAACCGGCCAAGTGCGAGTTAAACTCGCGTGGAGAGGGTTCCGTACAATTGATTGAATTCTTATAGGATTTTCCTGTAATATAATCTAAAAGCAATGAACTATATTTTGTATTTTTTTTTAAATTTTAGGCTCAGTAGTTTCGGAGATCAAGGGGGGAATGATCAATTTTCGTCTTCTTTCATGAATAAAATCAAAACTATTTAGTTTATAATTATTACAAAAATATATTTGAGATTCTCATAACGAGCCCTTTCATTTGATTTACGACACAGTAGGGTTTACAAAACTTTTTTTTTTCAATTTCCTAATTTATCCCCCGAAAAGGACCCTTATTTAAAAAAAATATTTATTTATTTGGCACATATGTGTTTGGGTCATAGGATTACACCATCCTACCAAATTTCACCTGATTTGGTCCAGTAGATTCGGAGAAAATTGGCTGTGACAGACGGACGGACAGACAGAAGCACGAGTGATCCTATAAGGGTTCCGTTTTTTCATTTTTTGTACGGAACCCTAAAAAGGTCTGGATTACTGGAATACTGAGAGATAGATGATACATCATTATTTGCTGGCAATGTCTCATACTTTGATGTGCAAAAACATTTTTGTAGACATACGAGTATATTTTACCAGTGCTGCGCAAAGGATCCCTCATCTTCCAGACTCACTATCCAACGACATTTCGAAAATATGAGAAACGGTAGATGCGTTTCTAATATTTTCGAATATCGTCATTTACTCAATTCTCTGTCTGCGTCTTTTGCGTGACCACCTTCGGGATCGTATATCGCTTCAAAATTTCCCTAAGGTTATTAGGAGGTTTAATTTCAGATTTATACCAAGATCGACGGAAGATCTGGCTAAAGGCAAGGCTAAAACAAATTGATAATGCAAACGTAATAAGACAGACCCGTTACGAATCGTTCGCTTGATTTATGGAGGCAAATTGCTCTGCAGTCTGCTCGCGACAGACAGGCACAGAATGAGAAACCATTCCGGCGACTACGACACACGACTTTATATTTTTACCCGATTACGGCGAAGCCAAAAGAAGGGGTTATGTGTTTCGCTGTTTTTATGTCCATCTGTTCCATCGTATATACTATATAATATCCATGATACCTTGACATATGAGATTGTTGAAAGCGGACTGGCTGTCCGATGGTTATAGGATATGTGACGTCCCACTAAATTCAACATGGCGCCCTCTAATAGGCCAGTAAGTAGTGACCTAAAAATATAATAAATCAAATCATATACAGTGTTGGGTATCAAATTCTTTTTAAGGCGGGGAACCTTAAAAAGAATTTGATACCCAACACTGTATATGATTTGATTTGATTTGATCCAACTAGTGAAGGTTGGCGATCAGCTTGGTGTAGTCATTGTTTTCGGCTTCAGCTCGACGGAATAGCTTGGGTATCAAATGAAAGAGCATAATTAGCACATTTTAAATAAACGGGCAAGTGCGAGAAGGACTCGTACATGAAGGGTTCCGTACCTCCGTATTATGTTTTAAAACGCTATAAAAACACATTTTTTGTATGTCAGTGGAGTCTCAGTAATAGGTCCCATTTGCACCCTTCGGGTACGGAACCCTAAAAAGACTGACTTGCTGCTGTAGGTACTTTTCAGTAAAAAAAATTCGGTAGTCGGGTTTTAGTTTTTAAAGTACGAAAAATAAAACGGGAGATCCGTAAAAAATATGACAAAATAACTACGGTTCTCCACTTTTTCATCACTTACCTATTGTATCCGTTTTATGCCATTTTAAGATAAAACTTGCACACCATATATCGAGAAAAAAGATACATGAATGACAGCCTTGGAGAAGATCAAAGATCTTAAAACTCCGCAATACAGATGTCCAACCCACATCGTGCATGTAACAGATTTCAGTGACCTATTTGTCTTAAAGTGTAAAAAGACCTGGATTTCGTAAGAAAGCCAACGCTTTTGATGTGTGATCCGACCACCGACCACCGGCTGCCTGCTCCGGCTACCGCGCTTGTTGAGAAGTATTGAAAATAAACAGTTACTAAACTGTCTAAACAAGAGTTGAACGTACACTGTCAGGCAGGAATCCATTGAACAAACAACATTTTTAGGGTGATTTGGAAAAGCAAAATAATTCTCCAAGGACTAGCTCATTGTCATTCGCGACATAGCTTACACAGAAAAAATCTTCTAATTTAATAATAAAAAATTCTGAAAAAATGGTTAGCATTTCATAAAAATTGAGTAAAACAGATCAAGTTTTTTTTTTAAAAACAAAAAATTTCATATAATTATCAAGTGTGCCATAGCTTGCATGGTTACTTTTAAAATGTGTTTAAGAAGAAGAAATCAAAGAAATCAAATATTTATTCAGTAATAAGGCCTTTGCAGGCACTTTTACACGTCAATAATTATAGTGTAAGTTACGTGTAATGTTTATTTATATCTAAATTATTTTTTTCTTTGTTCAAATGCTACCTATACTAGCGTTTCGCAACGACCACTGCTGAGAAGAAACGCCTAAAGAAACTCATTTACACAGTATTGGTCGCCTACGCGCCAGAAGGGCTTTGTCAGTTTACAAAGATATTATGCCTAATACAATGTTATCACAACATAATATGTAAAGCTTGCGAATGAGTGCCAAATTAAATTTACAGAAATAAGTTACACTGAGTAGTTTTAAAAAAACGGAGCCCAGCTGACCAGTCCCTACTGGCGGCACCAGTTCACGAGTTGACGCGTGGATCAGCCATCGCTGAACGCAACCATATTAGAGGGAATTCATATATATAGATATAGGTTCATATATGTAGATTGTCAGTGAATCACACGGAAACTTTAATTAGGATAAAAAATGGAGATGTTGTTTAGCAAGTAACCTTGCCCCCAAGTGTACGGTATTTATAGTAGGCGTATTTAGCACGATGCAGATCCACTGGTCTGCAGTGGTTCGGTTTAGTGCAACTAAACACTATAGACCAGATGCGAAGTAGAAATTAATGCAGATTCAGATTTAGATGTTTATTCAGCAGAACAAATAAATTAGAGGAACAATGTTTGCAATGCTCAAAATATTAAATAATATATTGATCTTCCCAGTTCCCACCTATGTATACTAAGACTTGGATAAAATAAAATATCATCATAGTCCAATCAAATGCAGAGCAACAAATTAGCCGCTGAATGCCTAAAAAATAATGCAAACGTGAATCGTAATTCAACATTTTTCTTTATCCATTCTTGTTGTAAGTTTTATAATTGTGATAACGTTGTATTAGGCAAATTATCTTTGTAAACTGACAAAGCCCTTTTGGCAAGTAGGCGACCAATACTGTGTAAATGAGTTTCTTTCGACGTTTCTTCTCAGCAGTGGTCGTTGCAAAACGCTAGTACCGATAGCTTTTCTTTAAAATTATTATTATTTTTTTGAGAAATAAAGATTCAACGTAATATATACTAAACTTATCGACGTGTTAAAGAGCCTGCAAAGGCCTATTATCTAAAAAAAAACACGAACTGGAAATTTCCCACCATCACGCTAAAAGTGGCCTTTGTGTCTTATTACTTGGTACTAGGCTCTGTCTGCCCCGTTAGATATAAAGACGTGATAATGTATCTGTAAGTAGAAATAATTGTATTCATAACGCGCTTGTACTTTCTATTTGTTGTAGCGTGTAAGTTTTTCAAACCAGATGCCTTCAAAAGTCAAATTAGCATCGGAAGGCATGACATTCGACTTTTTATCGGTTGCTTATTGGTCTGCAAGCCCCAACCACTCGATCACGTTAGAGTTGGATCTCATCGTTCGTTAG
This sequence comes from Acrobasis repandana, assembly GCA_963576875.1. Taxonomy (NCBI): domain Eukaryota; kingdom Metazoa; phylum Arthropoda; class Insecta; order Lepidoptera; family Pyralidae; genus Acrobasis; species Acrobasis repandana. Next base: position 1,424,105 of record OY756216.1, read on the forward strand.
CGTTCCGTCGGTCTCTCTCGCTCTAGCAAATGACGCTTCTGAGCGACAGAAAAGGATAGCAGCATAGGAAAGTGCTGTTCCGTGCTGATAGATGAGATCCAACCCTTAACCGTTGTATGTCGACGACGGTGTCAATCAGAAATAGAGCGGGTATAAATAGTACTAATAAAACTATTACTGTCGCACGTGGTTTACTGTTAATACCGTTCTTAGTCTGTATTTATTGCGTGTTATCGACATTAAACTTGTTCAAGTCATTCCGTGAAAAGTGAAGTATTTTATGAAAAAGATGTTTGAGTGAAATGGGACGGAGACTTAGGATGGAGACAGAAAAATACAGGAATACTTATTATTATTTTTATAATGTTTAAAGTTAAATTGCAATGAAATATATACATACAAATAAATTTGGTAATAGAGTCAACATTGCATAATTCTAAAATTGTGCATTTCTTTACATCTAGCAGATTTTTCAAAATAAGCGTATGTACAAACATTTCTCAACTTTTAATGTTAATACTTAAATAATTAATGTTTACTATGAAAGCTCTCTGATCGTCTTTGAAGTATTTTATAATGTCATCACATTAGGTTTATATGTATCTGTATTTACTTGTTATTTCTAATGGCAAGAAATTCTACTCAATTTGTAGATAAATTTATTCATATTAATAATAAGACAACTAATTGATAGGACAGGCTTTTCTACTACATTAATTAGAATAAGGTAGCTACAATTGCGCAAGACAAAACTATGCAAATAATCATATTACTAACATTTATCATCTTATTTACTCGCTCTATAACTATGGAATGTGTTACATTACCCATAACTGCATTTTAATCTGCATAACTAGTTTTCCCTTATCTTTTATCAAATACGGCATTTATGTCATTCTGATGAAATTCATGCTGTATGATTACATCTCACAACAAGGTAAAGGAAAGTCAGCCTTGCCTCTTTACGTTTTAAATTCATAATGCTCTTAACGTGTGATGACTACATTTATAATTCATAGAGGTTATAAAGTATAGGGAAAGGATTAAAGAGAATAAGGAAATGTGATCTTGAAATGCGACGGAGCATTGAAAAGGTGGCAGCGAAGACGTGTGAAATCATATCCGATGTACAGCTAGACCTTCGTGCCGTTGACGATAACCATCTCAGGGCATTAATTGGAAAACTGAACGATATTTCAAATGCAGTGACAGATGCTAATGTAGCCTCTAGGGAGAGTGGAATAAGGATGGAGATAGTGTGATGTACTGAGGTCGCAGTCACGACCACCCGCGTGTTTTTATCGTCCGCTATCAGCGGAGCTATCTTAGATCCGAGCATGGCCTAATTAGTGGACTCGCGTGCCGCCGCTGCCTATCAAGCCTATAAAATGCCGCAATACATCCAACTCTACTATAATTGCTTCTCAGCGATGAATTTCTAGTTTCAGTAATCTAGGAATCTAGAAAACATTTCATTTCTTTCATGTCTTTATGACATCATGATTTAGAAGTTGCACTTTATTCTCTTTCGAAGTTGTTAATGGCTTAATTAAAATGTTAATTGCTTGGGGCGAGGTTTTAGCGTCCAGGACTTGCCTTAGTCCTCGGGTCGGCTCCAGGGCCAGAGCTCCAGTCGCCGCTGGACCGGCCGCGCGGACGCATGACTCAACGAAACAGCCGCGCCTTTGCGGCCGATCGCGATATCGTACCATCGTATGTTTAACTTTTAAAACTTAAAAGTTATGGTCATGTAAATTCGTTTTAGGCATTTAGGTGTATTTGTGTATTTTAGCCCATAGTATAATTAAAATAGGATTGTAAAAGAAATAGCCATGTGATTTGTAGTGTTCTAATCGAAGCTAAGTTTAAATTTAACTAAGATAATAAATTAATAATTAAATAAATATATGTCAAAAGTAGTGAAGCCGAAAAAGGTTTTGTTAAAGAATTTGTGAAGTGTAAAAGTAGTGTGTGTATTTTCTAAACTAAATTCAAATTAAAGTATTAAAATAAATTAATAATGAAACTGAAGTCAAAAGTGATGAATCCAGGAAAGGTTTAGTTGTTAAAAATGACAGATGGATGTAAAGAACAGTGATGCGGTGTTGGGTGTTGTCGTTAGTGGTCGTGACCACAGTGCTGGTGTCGGCAAAGGTGTCGGGCCCCAGGAGGTGCGCGGGCAGAATCGCAAGGGAACGCCTGAAAGCGGCAGAGAAGATCAGGGATAAGAGGTTCTACCTCTACTGCTGCACGCCCACTTGTGTTACTCCCTACAGAAGGCCTAGGCCTCCAACTTCGATTAGGCGCTACCAGCCGTACCATAAAACGTGGTATGGACTAAAGTATGGTATGTTTAGTCATGTCTTACTTATAAAAAAAAATTAAAAATGATATTTAAACTTTTCAAAATTTATTTGTACTAAATGTATTTAGCTTTTGGTCCAACTTTGAATGCCAAACAGCAAACAATCACTGAATCCAGTTGTTTTATAAATTTGACCCCAATCGTATTATGTAAAGTAAAAGACAACTTTAAAATTTCTTGACTAGATATCTATTCTGATTTTTGATCATCTCGCAGGTTTTATAAATGAAATAATCTTCATTGCCATATCCAATAATAACAAAAGAAGTGATAGAATCGCAAACGTAAATAGTTTAGGTAGCAACTCGTATAAAACGTTCATGGTCTAAATCTTATGGCGTATGAATACAAAAAATGTGCACATTTTAATCAGACCCTTGAAATAAGAAGATAACTAACTCAAGACTATCACACGCTCAAGAAATTAAAATCAGTGAAGTATTTGCTAATGATTTATGCATTCAGCAAAGGAAACTCGTGTCTCTAGATAATAAATGCCAGGAAACAGTTCCGTGCAATGTTGGAATTGTAAACATGGCGAATGGGAATTGCGTAAAGGCTGTGACATTACCATGCGAGATCCATAGACACGATACCAAAACGTAGGACAAAGTGCTAGCTTTGTCGAAGTGAGAAATATGATAGTGTCTGCATAATATACGCTCCTAAATTTCTTATTTGTAAAAAGTTTTCCAAGAATTTTTTAAAATTTTACTTTTTCACGTGCTTTGTACTTGTTAACAAAATGTATACTTACTCGTATCATAGAATTTATAAAGTACTAAATTATGACTGTTGTAAACAAAATATGTAATTTAAACTATTCAATTGGATTTTCTTTTCTGAAAACATAAGTTAATTATGTATTAAAAACTGTTAAATTTTTCTATAAAATAATGATTAATATAAAAACTTACTATAACACACTATGTGAAAATCACAATATTTTCTGTATATTGTATATTGAGATAATTTTAATGTTTAAACTAAGCTCTTCATGTTGAAAAATCCATAATCTAAAATAAAATTTCATCAACGTGCTGCATAAAACTTACAACCGCTAGGAGAAAGCTTAAATCAAATATTAATCACAAATTTAGTACCTGTTCAGTTTTACATCCTCGATAAATTCCCAACACTTACGTCTCATGTTTAAGCAAAACGCTGAAAGCTCCTCGTAAAATTTGTTTTGCGTGTTCACATTAATGTTTTACACGAGTACCCTAATAACCATGGTGTTTTATCGTTTATACAAATTGTCAGGAAACCAGAGTGGTATTTGGAACGCGATGGAGTGACCTTTAGAAATGGGGCCGATCGGGCGGTTTGCTCTCACGCCACAGGGCTGGGTAAATAAAAAGTTACGGTCTTAATCTGGTTCAAGTAATAACCTTTCCAAAATGGATGTTATAATGTTTAAAATTATGGAAAAATTCCTTGGATAATAGGTAGTTACATAGTCTTTTCAGTCAGTCAGGTTTTTTTTAGTCTCGACTACTTGACCAGAGCAGCTATAGGATTTTGCCTACACCACCTACACTCTCCACGCTGGTCAGATGAGTTGGTTCACTAATCTAATACTTAAGTTTTTTAGCTTGATAGATTTCCTAAGTCACATTCTACGACATCCACGGGAATCCAGTGGTCCTATTCTACTCGGAAACCACAAGGCGTAATCCAGTAGGCGATACTTTTTTTTGTCATAAAACAGGTGATGGGTTAGATTTTTTATATCCTTAATTGTTCTGTTATTTAGCCAAAATCTCACCCATTTCATTTCTATCTATGTATTGTCACTTCCGGCTACAGTTTCTCAAATTCACAACATATTTTCCAGATCACCATTTTGTTTGAAACTACCTTATTGAACGTAGTCTAGATTCCTATAGCTTCTTATATGTAGTTTATTTTATTGTCCAATACAGATCTATCCTAAAAGTCAATGTTCTTTTATCTCTAACTCCATCTTTCTCATAATCAAGACAAAGGTCAATGTAATTATATTTAATGCTATCCCAATTTATAGGTAGTAAATATTCTCATTTACTTGTTTATTTTATTCAGAAGATAATGCTATCGGTCAAATTTAATTTTATGGGCTATTTGGTGACCTTTGAATAGGTTCGCTGTTTTGTGTGTTTATTTAGATTTTTAAAGTCTTCTCCATAGTAACAAACAAATTAAAAATATCAATGTGACTAATCAATTAATTACGTCATTCTAAATATATTGAAGGCCATCGTTTTGCCTTCGATTCTGTGAGTTATGTTTGTTTCGATTGTACTCGTAAGCCCCTATCGATAGTGTTGTAAGTTCGACAATACGAAATCATATTATTATATATCATAGAAAACTTTCTTTTCATAATAATGAAATTGTTTTTGTTATACTACGAAAAACAACGCCAGACCTATCAAACTTTAACGCTATTTTTAATGTTGTACAATTCAAAAGTAATTAAGTACCTTATTATACGATAGCCAATAAAGCATTTTTATGATACTTGGTCTATGTGAACTTTACACGTTATTTTAATTAGTGGTTTTATATAAATGATTGCATCAGTACTATGAATACTTTTTTAAACAGTTTACTCACGTAATATACTTGGAAAAGCTGACCAGGTTCTATAGATTTAGTTAGACGATCATCATCAGGGCGAAAGTTAGGAGCGGCGACCCGACGGTTTCGCTTCAATCTCTGCCTTGTGTGATGTTTTATGTGCAATATTCATAATGAATATATCTTTCGTTTGATTTATTATAATAATTGGACTAGTACTTTCGGTAACCCTACTGTCGGCACAGTCTCAGGTTATCGGAAGCCCGCGTTCGTTGCCCTTTCTGAATCGCTGCCAAATCACAAATCTCCATTCATACATGTGTCTGATAAACTTCAATCGGACTTCCGTCTAATTCGGGTCATTAGAACGGCTTTGCAGATAAGGCTGCGCGTCATAGGCTGACCTCATCTAGGATTACTCGGAAATAGGCATGGGCCGGTCTTGGTATTTTTAATGTGTGCCAAAAGATTTGGTACTATTGATACACTATCACGTCTTTACCTCTAACGGGGTAGACAGAACTTATGGTTAACCCCCCTTTAAACCTAAAGCCCTCATTTAGCGTGATTGTAACGAGTAGAGTAGATGGAATAAGGGAATCAGAATAGTGATGGGCTGCTAGGTATATCGCTTATTGATATGATTCGGATTCTCGCCCATTCCCTCGATGCACGGGAAGAGAAGCAGCTGCTACATTCTACGTTTTTTTTTCTTTTCATCCAGTCCAGCTTGGAAGACATTCTATTCAAGCTTTGTCGATACATTTGCATGATCATACATATGCACGAGATCAAGAGCGGTCGATACGTGTAATGTGAATTGTGATCGGTCGGTAATGTGGAGCTGGCGTGATCCCATTTGAAGTGCTCGATGGACAGTGCGAGTACGCAATACTATTAATTATAATAACCACAGGCGTGGTCCACACTTGGATTTTCGGCCACAAGTGGCATAAAATGTCTCGAGCACCTCCGTGCTTTGGAAGGCACGATAAACTGTTCCTAATAATGGCCGTCATCATGTCATGCCAGTTGTTTAGCTACATCACATGCGTTAGGCAGCTTGGAAATGTGACGCCAGGATGGGGCACTTACACAAAATGCTACACTATGCCCTTACGAAAAATTAAAAAAATCTATTATACTCTGTGTATACTAACTATAAATCACCTTTATTATTGTTGAACACGTTGTATTGTCGATACATTTCATGATCTTCTGATGGAGATCAAGAGCGGTCGATAGCGTGTGAATCGTGTGATCGATCGGCTCAGCTTTATTGATCCATCGGTAATGTGGAGTTGGCGTGATCGATGTGCCAAACGACATTAACAACTGGAAGTTTTTAATATAGCTCTTTATTTATGAAATTATTAACTGAATTTTCAAAGTCTAACCTTGCTAAGGACGCCCGAATACCTAGTATGTGGGGGTCCTACGCTGCGCGCCCCGGTACGTGGCCGCTATTTGAGAATCTAATCTGGGGCTATGTACTTATAATGTTACTACTTAAAAACTTTAATACTTGTAAAACTATTGATGTTTTTGAACCAACCACGAAATTTTAAAATTCTAGAAATATAAATTTAATTTGTTCTCAAAGCTGGTTATGGACCAGAAATCAAAACGCGAGAGTTGTCTCGAGAACTAGGAACCTGATCAAAATTATCATTTCATTACTATTCGCTTTCGCTGCATTATAAATGCACATTGCAGACATCAGAACAGAGTGCCGATTGTGTTGATAGTTCTATCGAGCCGCTGGCAATCGTCTGGTGAGCAGCTGGGGCTAGTCGATCATAGACTCTCTAGTAAATAGCATGGTTCATATTCTTTATTTAGACAATTCGCTAGCCATTACTCGGAGGATGTAGGTTCGATCCCCAGCCAGGGCAAGGAAAATGGCTCTTTGCAAATTATCCTGAATCTTGGGTATTTATATTTATTATAGTATCGTTAAGTTAGTATCCCATAACACAAGTTTAAAACTTACTTTGGGGTTAGCTCAATGAGTGTTTCTTCCATGCTGGTTTGGGAGAATTGCAACCTATCACTATTTTGAATCCCTTTTCTCATCTTTACGCCCACAATAACACTAAAACAATGGATATTCTTAATAGGTACACATGATTATTGTCAGTTACTTTTGCTAATCTACCATTTCATACAATATGTGAGATTGATATACCTACGTCAATAAGGAATATGCATGTAATACCAATCCGGCTCATATTTTTATTTTACAATTTCTTTTAATACGTTACCACGCCTAGTTAATTATTTTTCTTACTGACTCTTATTTGGATTAGAAATAAATTATTGAAAATATGCAAATATTGCGCGGGAACTTTTGACAAACAAAAGGGAAATGACGACAAAGTTCATAAAAAGGAAATGACAAGTTTGGGTGCGTTCGGTAGAACTGTCCGTCCATGTAGTTTGACTATCAATGACATTCGAAATGTATGTACTTTTATATAGAAGTTTGACAAACATCACTGGCTGATAACATCGAAAGTACCCAAAAAAGAAAAACATGCGTTGACAGCTTCTGTCTCTAGCGGATATTGCAGACGTTGACGTCATATTTTAAAATGGCGTGTTTTAGTTGTTATAATCTACTTGCAATTTTTAATATTTATTTTCTACACCATATATATGATTTTCGGCACTGATTTATTTTTTGCGGCTATTTCTCGACGAGGACTATCGATTAAAAATATAAAAAAAATTCATGCATACTCTCTATTGAGTTCGAGGTTCGAACTTCGGATAACGTCATCTATTTTAAATCGTACACATTATGAAGTACACACATACTAAACGTGGGCATTCGTGTCTTACGGCCGTAGATATGAAGACGTGATAGTGTGTGTAACCAGCTTATAAACTAGCGATAAAAGATCGCATCGTAACACGTAGACGCAGTCAATTAACAGCAAAGTAAAATCATTAAAACTGCCTACGCGAACTAATGCTTTCAATTTACCACTTATGGATGAAATCGTCTTGCTACGCCCTTTCCGCAATTTGCAATAAAAGGCATAGGTAATAAAGGTACTTATAAGTATATTCTAAGACGTCATCGAGCGTTTCATCATCATCATTATCATCAGGTCCTCTAGTCTCCACTGCAGGAGCACGTACTATCTCTCTGTACTACCAGAGCCATATATTAGCTGGAGCAGTGAGGATTTGGCCTATACTCTCCACGCTGGCCAGACGGGTTGGAGAGGTCTCACTGATGTTTATAAGCTTTGTTTAGCTTGTGTTTCCGTAGTCGCCTTTTATGAAATCCACGGGAAGACTTGGAGTGGTCCTATTCTACTCTGCCGAGAACCACACGGCTGTTATAATATATTTAACATCAAAATGGTATAAAAAAATAATGTACAATATTTTATTGTGAGTCCTACGAACCAAGACAAATGTAATAAGCCTAAACTCGATGGGGTTGCGTCTTTACAGGGCACCTATACCTAGCCACCTACCGGCTCCATCATCAGATGAGCTTTCTGTCATAATAAATTTGATTTACATTACAATACAAAATTTCGTCACAATCAAAAATCGGAAGTGGCTCTAATTTAACTTGCAAGATTTGACCCAAAAAACAACAAACATGACAAGCTCTTAAAATGGTGGTAACTAACATCTATCGTCTACTGGACAAGCTATTCGCGAATTGTGATTAAAGACAAACACAGTAATGCTTTTAACATTAAATGTTAATCAAATATTACAATGGTGTATGTATATTTTGATTATAATTAACGATTTGGGTAACAATACCAATTCGAATGACGGATGTGGACAAAAACAGTGCGCGTAAAAGCCTTCACATAGCAACGTTGTATATACCTGGTTATTCAAATGATAATGCACAGCCCACAAACGTGCAGGAATCTCTTGACGTTATTGAGAAGGCCATAAACTTAACACCAGCGGATTACTTCTTAATAACCGGCGATTTTAATCTTCCCTGTATTCAATGGACACAAGACCCTCCTTCTGTGCAAAAAAATGGGCCTTCAGAGGTACAGGAGGTTGCCTCCAATTTGTTAGATAGTCTTGCCTTATTTGGATTAAATCAATATAATACATTTGAAAATCGTAGTGGTAACATACTTGATCTTGTTTGCAGCAACTTCCACCTTGATCTATTTCGCTCTGATGATCCGGTTATTTATGAAGACCCTGCACATCCCTCTTTATGTATAAACATTTCTGATATCTTTACTCCACCGATGCGATCGAATCCTAGTGAACGCTACAATTTCCATCGCGGGGATTACTCTAATATTATAAATACGCTTAGTGAGGTGGAATGGCGATCGCTTTTAAGTGAAGGAACAGTGGATGAAGCAACCAATATATTTTATGAAAAGCTCAATAATTGCATCAATCAATTTGTACCTAAATGGACCTCAAAAAATCACGGTTCATTTGTTTATCCTGATTGGTATAGTAGTTCACTAATTTGTATTATAAAAGAGAAGTCAAAAGCACACGGACGTTGGAAAGAAACAGGAAACCGTTTGGATTATGAAGAATTTAAGCTTTTGCGAAATCGCCAAAAGAGAATCCAAAAAGAGTGTTATTACCAACATATAAAATTTTCTGAGGGTTGTATTAAAAAAGACCCTAAGAAATTTTGGTCATTTGTTAATTCCAAACGTGGTACTTCTAATTATCCCCAATCTGTGACATTTGAAGGTAAAACGTATAGTAGTAATAGTGAAGTTACAGAAGTATTTAATAATTATTTTTCTAGTATGTTCTCTAAACCAAACGATAATGACAATACTTATAACCGAAATTTGCCTCCTCCAAAGAACGGCGTAACGAGACATATTAGCAACTTTTATATCACAAAAGAAGCCATACATAAAGCCTTGGAATCACTGGATATATCCAAAGGGCCCGGTAGTGATGGACTGCCTCCTTACTTCATTCGTAGTTGTGCCTCAGCTCTTGTTACACCGCTATATATCATATTTAATAGATCACTAAAAGAAGGTGTATTTCCTGCACGGTGGAAGGAAGCACACATAGTACCGGTACACAAAAAAGGTTCTAAGTTGAAGGTCGAGAACTACAGACCTATATCTATACTTAATATATTTGCTAAGATCTTTGAAAAACTAGTTTATGATTTTATTTATCCTAATATCGCACAAGGTATCACTACTGAACAACATGGTTTTCTGAAAGGCCGTTCTACTTTATCTAATCTTCTTCACTTAGTAGATTTTTCGCTTAAACATATGGCAAAAGGTAGGCAGGTTGATGTGATCTACACGGACTACGAAAAAGCTTTCGACCGTGTGGTTCACAGCATCCTGCTTCTTAAATTAGACCAGCTCGGAATTCACGGAGATTTGCTGAGATGGGTTGAGTCGTATCTAAGCAATAGATCACAGGCTGTTGTAATTGGTGGTCTTAGGTCTAACTTTGTGTCAGTGCCCTCTGGCGTCCCACAAGGTTCGCACTTAGGGCCTCTTTTCTACTGCGCGTATTTATATGACATTTATACATGTTTTGATAATTCTAATTATTTACTTTACGCCGACGACAAGAAAATTTTTTTGGACATAGGAAACGTCAGAGACTGCACTAAACTCCAGAATGACCTGAACCGTTTGGAACAGTACTGTGATATGAATAAAATCACTGTGAATTCTTCAAAATGCCAATGTATAACATTTTCTAGAAGCCCTAATCCTATTAATTTCTCTTATAAAATTAATGATAATATAATTAATCGCGTAAATACTGTGAATGATCTTGGCATCTTGTTAGATCATAAACTAACCTTCAACCCTCAATACGAAAATGTATTTAATAAAGCTTACAGGAATCTTGGATTTGTCACTAGAGTATGTAAACCACTAACAGACGTTAACTGTATCAAATTTGTCTATTTTGCATACGTACGTAATGTACTAGAGTATGCTAGTTGTGCTTGGTCGCCTAAATATAAGACACATATTGACCATCTAGAATTAATACAGAAAAGGTTCCTAAAGCACTTACAGTTCCGTACTCGTGCACGTTTGGAGACCTATGAAGATAGGTGTGGTCATTTCAAAATTCTATCATTGGAGAATCGTAGAACCATGGTTGATATGACCCTGTTTCATGCGTTGACCAATGGTTACTTTGGTAACGAACATCTTGTCTCTGAAGTTCGTCTGAATGTACCCACTAAGCGCACCAGGCACTCTAGCTCTAAACTATTTCATGTACCATTTAGCCGTACAAATTACGTCCAAAACTCCCCTATTATCAGAATGAGTACAACTTATAATGATCTTTTCTCGGATGTTGATATCTTTTCCAATTCTAAAACCTCATTCAAAAATAAAATTTTACAATATTATATGGGATAGCAGATTCAAACAATCACATAGAAATAAACACTCATACTTCTTTGTTACAATTACACCACAGACACACACACACCGTCTCTCTCACACCCACACACACACACACTACACACATACACACGCACTTGTGCTTGGGTCAATACGTCCTACGTTTAAAAAAAAAAAAAAAAAACCTTTTATTGGCTAAAAAATGTCATTTATATGTAACTTAACATACTGTTTGTAAAAAGCTGTTGGTTTTTTTTGAATAAATAGAAAAAAATAGAAATAGAGAGTTGAGGGGGAAAGCATTCCTGAACTCTCTACGATATATTGATAGCCGTATTAACATCTTTTCAGTGGCAGTAGTTACTGGACTAGGTATAGGTCTTTTACACTACGACATCACGTCCTTATCCCTAACGGGACAATACCTGGGGCTTTTAGACCCAAAAGTCTTCATAAGTGGAAAAAGGTAATCGGAATATTAAAGTGTTTTTTAGCCGCATCGCCTATTGACATGATTCAGATTCTCGCCCATTCCTTCGATCAGCTTTTACAATCTGCGCGAAAAGAGAAGCAGCTGGTAATACATTCCATGTCTTTTTCTTTTGTCCCAGATCAGCATGGAAGCATTTTGTTTGCTAGTGCCTACGTAAGTTTATAGTAGAATAAAGAGGATAAAAAAAATAAGGATAATTTAGTTAAAACGCTGAATGTCATTATCAGTGTAATCACGAAGGAATTAAGTCTCAATCCAGAGCCTGCATTTATCAATCACGACACTGCAGTTACAGAACCGGTGTGCCAGGGTTGACAGCAGCCGGAATGTAAACGTCTAGATTGAAAAGCTGCCTCAAAGAATGCCTGATGTTGAATGAGTTTGAATCAAAAAATGGCTAACCGAGTCATTTATCAAAGACTCATCATCTGAGAAGTTAGGTAACTTATCTTATGAATAGCACTTAGTCCTCTTTTTACCCGACTACGGTAAAGCCAAACGGAAGGGTAATGTAATGATTCATAATTATATTCGTACTAGCTTTTGCCCGCGGCTTCGCTCGCGTATCCTACGGGAACATTAAATTTTTCCGGGATGAAAGGTACCCTATGTCCTTCTCTGTAATCTTAACTATGTGTATACGAATTTTCAAAAAGATTGATTCAGTAGATAAAGCGTGAAGAGGTAACAAACAAACAAATATACAAACTCACTTTCGCATTTATAATATTAGTTAGGAAGTTAGGATTAGGATTTCATGTCATGTCAAGCTTTCCGTAAGTTTGTATTATTTGCTGACCAGCCCCCTGATTCCGACGATAGTAGCGCAATATAAACTCAACAATGCGATGCTATGTAGATGTAGCTCTGGTAGCCCTAAGCAAGCGGTCAACTTGACCCCACTACATTACTGAACGGGACATATTTATCAATGTATCGCATCAGATTGATTCATAGTCTCAATCGGCGAATCGCTAGCCGTACATCATCCGGAGAGCGGTGATTCATTCATGTCTTAGGCTGGAAGACTACAGTCGTTCATCATTGCTTTTTGTTTTTCGTCGATGAGGAAAGTTTATTAATCACTTATTTAGCCCTTTCTTAACTTAGTGGAGTCCTCACTCCGTTACGTTTTAAAGATTTATTTTATTCTTTTATCATTACAAAATAATTATAAAACTTTTATTTACAATAACGGGCTTAGTCAAAAGGTTACCAAGATTCATCAGCAACATGCTTCGTCAAAAGTTGTACTTACCTAGTTACAAATAAATATCCGCAACATGCTTCGTCAAAAGTTGTACTTACCTAGTTACAAATAAATACCCGCATCATGCTTCGTCAAAAGTTGTACTTACCTACGTCTACGGTAAGTACAACTTTTGACGAAGCATGATGCAGATATTTATTTGTAACTAGGTAAGTACAACTTTTGACGAAGCATGATGCGGATATTTATTTGTAATTAGGTAAGTACAACTTTTGACGAAGCATGTTGCGGATATTTATTTGTTAGTTACAAATAAATATCCGCAACATGCTTCGTCAAAGGTGTATTTACCTAGTTAGAAAAAGATATCCGCAACATGCTTCTTCAAAATAAATAATAAAAATTCGCATGAAAATACACAGCGAATAGATGACACTTATTTATCAAACAATTGGTAACATTGCCCATGGGCCCTTGATAAAACGAAAAATATGACCCATATTTTTCAGTTTATCAAGGGCCATTATTTTTACTATGGACAATCTAACTGACAGACTAAATAAAATACAATTTTTCGGACTCAGTCCACAACCGTATTCTTGTGAAATTCCATAAACTCAGAAAATAATATTTTATATAATCAACCAAAACCCGAGTTAGCCAGCCTATCAATCAAACACCTCAACCAAATCACACAGCCTCCACCTGCTGGTAGCGAAACGAGCCAAGCGTATGAAATCCTGGTCCTTCGGCCGTCGACCCCGGCGAGGTGGTCCTGTCAAATCCGACTCATTTTTTCCGGTTACCTTTACCGGCTTTGTTATGTAATTACCGAAGGCTACGGGGTCACGGTTCAAACGTTAAGCAAAGACTTTTGAAATAATGGACAACAAAAAAGTAAGTTGAAGTGATGATGATATTGCTGTATGTAAAGTATTTACAAGACTCACAGGCAACTAGATTTTCTTAAACAAAATTGAACAAGAGGTGTAAATGATGAAATTAAAAAACATTTTTTTATTTCTTCAGTTGTACATTTGTTGAAGAGGGATTGGGCGGGTTACGTTGGCTGTATGCATCCGGATGCAACAGATGGATACATAAAGAGATATAGACCGAGGACGAGATGAGCAGACGATTTGCATGCATTTGGCAAAGACTGGAAATTGAAGACCAAGGATATCGTGGAAGGAAAGAGGGATCTTTGCCCAGCCGTGGGACATAGATGGTTAGTAAAAAATATGTACAAAAAATATTTAGTGCCGAATCTCAAGAAGAAAAAGACAGAAAGCAGACTCCAGGCTCCAAAATAGCACAGCTAATAATGCGAACAACATTGAAATGAGATGATGATAAATATTGCCTATTGCTTTACAGAATAAAAAAAATCTTAATATTTAGCCAGATATTTCGAAGACCCTGCTGCCGTTATGGCCGCTGGCCGACTGAAGTACTGCGACAGAATGCTTATTACCACCACCTTACAATTAAACAATATTTAAAATGAGGGCGCCACTGACCCATTCCCCTAAAATACCGTTTGAAATTATGTAAACATTTAGCTGGTCGCCATTGAAAGCTGACAGATCGTATCGGTCGAGCTGATTGATACTTTATAATCACGGTGATCAGGAGCCTATTATTGAACGCGGGAGTCAGCGGAACTAATCGTTTAGTTGAGTCATGAATTACCATGACACCACCGTATTTTTGAAACCGTCAATCCGTCAACGAAATCTATAAAAATGCAACGTGAAACGGATCTATCTATCCAAAATAAGATGCAAGAAGATCTAGACAAAGTAGTTAATTGGTCGGCTGGAAATGCGTTGGTACTGAACCCACTGAAATGTAAATTTATGGTTCTTGGCACTAACATGCAGATTAAAAAAATATTACAAACCAACCCTGCTCTTAACATTCTTGGTCAAGATATACAGCATGTTGAACAGGTTAGGAACCTGGGCATACATTGTGACAGCCACTTGCGATTAGAAAGTCATGTTTTGAGCCTTGTGAAGACATGCTTTTATAGATAGCTTTTATACAAAGTGCGTAATTTGCTGAGCGACCCTGTCTGTATTATTTTGTGCGAATCTCTTATTCTTTCAAAATTAAATTATGGTGACCTGGTCTACGGCCCGCGAATGCTACGTAGAACACAAAAAATTGTTCAACGTATCCAAAATGCTTGCTGTAGATTTTGTTTCAATATTCTTCCTCGTAGTCATATTACACCGTTCCTTAACAAAGCTGGCATGTTGAACATGGCGTCGCGTGGGCAGCTTTATCTTGCAATGCTTATGTTTGACGTAATAAAGTATAAGCAACCCCTTGTTTGATAGATTGAAATTCTGTAAGCCACGTGGTACTGGTACCCTTCGATCAATGCGACCTCCGTTATTAGGGCACAAGCACAAAACAGCGGCATTTGAAGGCAGCTTTCGTTACCATGCGACTAAGTTGTTGTTGTTGTTTATCGTGTGTGTAAGTGGCCAACACTGGTGTCAGATTTTTCAAGCTGCGTAAAGGCATCTGACATAGCTTAACGACTGCCATACAATGATGACAGCCGGGACCAACGGCTTATACGTATGTGCGACGAAGTGTTGGAACAAAATTCCACCCCCTCTTAGACTTCTGCAATCTAAAAATAATTTTAGAAAACGTTACAGGTCTACACTGTTGGATAAGCAGATGAGCTGACAGATGTAGAATTTACAACAGCTGGCGGCTTATCTGTTCTGTCCAAGGACCCGAAATTGAAAACTTCGTCGCATGGTAACTTGTGGCTTCTTAATACTTTTTTTTTCATTTATTAATTAATTTTATTGCACAGTTCTTGAAATTATCTATTATTCTTTTTAAATGTGATCAACTTATCCAAAATAACCTATCTATTTAATCAAATAATTTTTTTTTTCTTATGCGTCATTGCATTACCATTACACCCGACTGTACCTACAGGCTAAAACTGAAAACCAATGTGCCGCCTTTTAGGCCAACCACGCTGAGTTTTGGCCTACTTTGCGCTACTGCAGCACATACATGTATTGTATAGATAGTATTATTGTTGTTTATTGTGAATTGTGATTGTTGCATGTTTATTATTAAGTATTGTTTGTTTTGAACAATAGTTCTTTTCTTGTACCTTATATATCTGTGTATGCGATGCAGTTTTCGTGAATACACGTATTATCTATCTATCTAAACAAGACATTTGTAGCGTAAACGACTGTTCAAGACCACTTGTTGCAAATACTTACTTCGCGTAAGAGCGTTTCAAAATGTAGCTCTTTGGAAACGCTCGCGCGAATTATTCTTTGTACGACTCCCGCAATAAAAAATGGGGCTCTAGTACCTGCGGCGTGTGGGAAGCTCGAGATAAGAAGGCTGCAAAAATTATTGCAAGTCAATGTAAACCAGTTACAAAAACCAGTGCTCCAGAATATTTTATTTTTATTTTGGCAGTAACTATATTGAAACAAAACAAAGAATGACACAAATATTTAGACTTCCTTTTGCTTTTTCTTCTTGAAAAAGTTTACACCATTGTTGGTCACTAACGAAATGCGTTTGTAGCAATGTTGGACATTATAAAAAGATACCTGTAAACATACATACAAGTATACATACCCTTATATATCTCAGGCTAGCTCAAAATGTGTTTAATTTAGTTTAAACACATTTTGAGAAAGTTACTTTTGTCAAATGTCTCACGTTCAAAACTGCGCTCATGGGGCAAGGCCTTTTTGGCAATGACTGATAAAAATTGATTTTCAAGTCATAAAGGCTTAGATGATAGATTACTTGGAAAGAATGGACAACACTAGGGCTGTCAAGTTATCACTAAGTGGATCCTGCAAAAGAATAGACCCAGAAAGCGGTGAAGTGACGTCGAGGAATATATTAGGAGAATAGGCAGGTTAACATCTTGGAGAAGTAAGGTAACGGAGCGAAATGGAAAAAAATCGTAGAGAAGGCCAAGACTTACGAAGGTTTATAGCGCCGCAAAAAAAGAAGTCGAAAAAAACAAAACATTTAAACAAATTATTTTGGAGGATGCAGAAAAACACAAGCAACTTTGACATTTTACAATAAGTTCAATAAAAGCTGGTTCGACATTCTTACGTGGGCTACAATTACTTCAACAAGCGTGTAGTTCTGACAAAAGTGTGTATTTATTAAGGCGACGCGGTTTCATTGTAGTTTGTGGTCGAATCGACCGCGAGCACGTGCTCTGTACTGTCACTACTTGTCATAACAAAAGTCGATGGTCAAAAGACGAGTAAATATTATGCTTACAGAGATTAGGTATTAAACCAGAATTTTCCTTGCACAGAGTTTATGTATAAAATTTCCAGAATATTCTAATACAGCAAGGTGTGCTTATTATTATTCTTCATATTCTATAATGGAGGAAGGCCTTTGCCCAGAAGTGGGACACGTAATGGCTTGAAATAAATAATATTCTAATTTATTCTGGCAACATACAGTCATGTAATTATATGTAAGTATACTTATTATATGACACTCTTAGTTGTTAAGACGAATCTAAACACGTATAATTTAATAAAATCGGTTTTGCCGTTTAGTAGTTACTAGGCACATAGAGTTAGACACACATAAAGGTCAAACATATTATAACTCTCCTTTTGGGCTTAGCCGCAATTGGATAAAAAAATGCAAATTGAAATTGATTGCTACCTATATGTAGAATCAGTGAGTATCAGTAATTATTCACCCAAATCAAATAAATTAAGTTTACAGTGACAAAAGAGATGCGGATAATGGTTTTAACCGGTTAAACTGCGTTTTTTTAATAAACTTGTAACGTAACACAAGTTTGTGACCATGACTGTCCGTCACAATTTTTCCCGATTGTTTCTTCATGTTCCACTTTCGTCCCCTATTGTACTGGCTTATCGCCATCTGACATGACGTTCTTTGTGCGTACTCTAATCGTGTCCGGACTTCAATAGCGGCGCCATCTACCACTAGCATCTCAGCTTCACGAAATACCAACCTTATCCCTTCGTAATAACTAATAAGTCTCAGGAAAAATACCAACCATCGTTATTACTCGTAGTAACTTTTTAAATCTGTTTAAAATTACCTTTATGTGGAGGCAGCAAGGGCTTTAGCTTAATTTTAATGCAGTTAAAAACATTACTCGTTTGTAATGTTTTACAAATTTTCCTGATGAAGGCACATATTTCGAATCTTATTACAAGGTAATAGGGCCTTAGAAAAATAAAATTTGAGATATTTAACATGTGAAATGTAGTCTCTAAGACAAGGTAATAAGGGCGTATTAGATTTAATTGATGATCTAACTGTACGTTTTTGTCCAAATTGATGGGACGCGGCTTGACGAGTGAGATGACAATAGGATGTCATCTACAACCTAAGTGTGACAATTTTTTATATCCAGAAGTTAGGTTAAAGTACCGTAACTCCCTTCGAGTCAATAACACGTGCCTAATAGATAACCTTTCGGAACACATGGTTATGTAGGTAGATATTTTACGTCCATTTTGTTTTTGTAATCACTAACTAGCGTATTTATCAAAAATCTGCTCTCATATATAAATCTTATAGATCTATTATAATAGATAAATTATATATACGAAAGTTTGTATAGATGTTTGTTCCGGTTTTATGCCAAGCAGGCTGAACGGATTAAAATGAAATTGGCATGTAAGTAAGTAGATAGCTGACATAGGATATTATTTATAGATAGCTTATATAGGATATTATTTATCCCAGAAAAATGTGAGGTTATTTTGACTTTGACTAGCACCTTTCTTTCTTAACGCGTGTGTTGTTACTGACACCTGTGTCATTTTTTAAACTGTCTAAAGCAAAGAACAATAACCCATAGAGGTCTAAAGACATAGCTTAATGACTATCTTCTAGTGACATCAATCATTAATGCACACTAATGAACTAGTTTGCAGGTTTTCTCAAGATGTTTTTTTGTCTTCACCGGAAGCAATTGCAAAAATCTTCACCATTCGGCCACCGCCGCTGTAGGCTCAATTTTCATTGCCGCGGAATGAAAACAAATTTTTAAAACTCTACAAAACAGAATACGCGGGACTTCCCGCGAAGTTTCTTTCTTAATGCTACTTGGTACTTACTATAGTAATTCTAGATTAACTAAGTCATTACATTATCCTATGCACATTTCCTAAAATTTGCCTCGATTCCGCGGGAACGTTAATTGAGCCATAAGCTAACGGCCCGAGTTGCCGACCCTGAACAAATCTTAGTACAATCTTTTTAAAGAATCTTATGTTGTGATATATGAAAACTATCAGTAACTCCAACGCTCACTCAGAATGCAACAATTATACACCAGGGGCTCAAATCTACCTTTCTGCCGCAAAAAGATTGACTTGTCACTCGAATCATCTCTTATTCTGCTTCATCTTAGCGCATTCACGCTGTGCTCTTTTCCACTTTCCCGTCTCCAAATATAATATGCATATCAAAGGTCACCCAAGGATGCCAAGACCTTGTGAAGTGGAAAAGAAATAGCCGAAACAGTTTAAATTTGCTATTATATAGCTTTACATCCGGCCGCCTGCCTGACGTGAAACTCTCTTAGAGAATCGTCTCCAACGCTCACGTGGAATAAATTCAGAATGTAACAATTATGCACCAGAGGCTCAAATTAACCTTTTTACCGCAATGAGATTCTCCTGTCATTCGAATCGTGTGTCCATGCCTTATTTATCAGGCATCGAATTCCTCGCGTCGCATCCTAATTTTTTCATGGGAACGAATTTAAATTGTGGATTGCGACTTTCACAATACTGGTTTCAATTTGATTGCCTTACTTATGACTTACTTATGATTGTACGGTTTCTTTTACACTTACCCGCTAAGGTACAGTCCACAATTCCACATAGTCGGTAGCTGGTGCCACATTTTGTTGATTATAGTTGAGCTCAACCGAAATTACCTATCAGATTTTAATACCTAACGATATTTAATGCTAGTATTACACAATCTTTTTACATTTTAAGGTGAAGACATAAGAGAAACCGTGTAAACGAACTGATTTTGGGCAAATTTTTTGGCTTAAATATAGAACGTGAAGTTTTGAAATATTTATATACTGTATAGGATATCCTAAAGTGTTATAATCCAGCCAGCAAAGTATCACTACGAACCTCGTACTCGTAGCCTAACTATATTCAAGGAATATAATCTTTCATATGTATAATATCTTGTTTCGACAAATGCATACCAAAAATCTCCCATTTGAATGTCACCGCCCGCTACCAAACTCGTAGCGGGCGAAGCGGGCGGCCAGCGAGCAGGGAGTGCAACGGCCGCGCGTATAGTATAGTCAGTAGGTTAGCCGTTTATTAGAAGAAGAAAAAAACACTACTAATTTTTTTACGGGATTTTGCTCTATAAATGTAAAAAATCAACCTGTATTTTTTAATCATTGACAATTATTTATCTCTAAATACGCTTAGACGTAGAAGAATATAACCATTTCTTATAATCATGACAATTTACCCAAGTTCATTACGAGGAGTGAGTTCGATTAGTTCAAAAACATGAAGTAATAAATTGCAGTAGTACAAACATGAATCATCTAGTTACAACCAAGTTGCAGACTCGTACTCGTAACGTAACGTAAGTTATAATTTACTTTTAATACTCGTAAGTCTATCACAGATGCATATTTGCTTGGGTTCTGTTTTTAATAGTTAAGTTTTATTATAACTAAAATAAAGTTAAGAACAATTTTGGCTATTAATTTCCTAATTTTAAGCTATGAAGGCATATTTACTTACTGGACAGCAATAACCATAATAAAATGTCAATTTTTTAATAATATTGATAGGTTGGTACTGAAGGATGTTTTTCCAGCATTCTTAATATTTTTTCAGGAAATTCATTCTATGATACTGGCATGGACGAATTTTTCGTCCTTAATACTGGTCATTGGAAAGAACTGGATTGAGGCAGCCAGAGACAGAGCGGGATGGCGCGGACAAAGGAAGGATTATGCCCAGCAGTGGGTTTTTGAAAGAAATTTCGAATTACGAAAGATAATTCAAACAAACTCACTGATTTTTAGGATGAAAGATCTCCAACATTGTTTTCGATCATTATATCTTTCTAGGGAAATTAAAACAATATATTTAGACCCCGCTAGTTATCATTGTTGGGAAAAAGCGTCCCTCTCAGTTTAAACCTTATTACTCCTCTCTCTTGAACAATATAACCGTGAGATAACTCCTTTATTGATACCATGACATGCATGTTATATTTGGAGAAGAAAAAGCGGGAAACCGCACCCCGGGCTCTGAAGCAGCACAGCTGAGGATGCAACCGGGAACGCGCTAAGACGAAGAGGAGAAACGCTAGATGGCGTTCGGGATCCAC
Organism: Acrobasis repandana; assembly: GCA_963576875.1. Classification (NCBI taxonomy): domain Eukaryota; kingdom Metazoa; phylum Arthropoda; class Insecta; order Lepidoptera; family Pyralidae; genus Acrobasis; species Acrobasis repandana. Next base: position 1,445,524 of record OY756216.1, read on the forward strand.
AGCTTCACGTGCCTTCCGAAACACGCAATCATCTTTCTTTTCGTCTTCCTTTTATTAATAAAAACCGTGCTGTCAAAAATTGCTCACTGGAAAAAGAACTGTATTACTACAGTAGCGATGTCTGTACAAATACTTATATCGATTCCTCACATAAATTATAGACAAATTCTTACCTCCAAAACACGTATCACTTGGTCATTAGTGAAGCTCGTTCTTCACCCAATTAAGCTTCCCATTTTTTACACCTTCCTTAACGACCGTAACCAATGAGATAACCGAATGTTAAAACGGGAAGGGTTCTAATTAAAACGCGTTTGGACTCACCTCATCAGCCAGTGATCCTGCGATAAGATCAAGTTCACAGTAGTCAAGTTGACCGATCTTCCGATGAATTAGATTTTTATTTACACAGCTTAGTTTATATGCCGTATGGTTTCCGGCAGAGTAGAGTAGGATCCCTCTAAGTCTTCCCGTGGATTTCGTAGAAGGCGACTTAGGAAACTCAAGCTAAACAAAGCTTATAACATCAATGAGACCTCTCCAACCCGTCTGGCCAGCGTGGAGAGTGTAGGCCAAAGCCTTTAACTGCTCTAGCCAAGTATGGCTCTTGTAGTACAGAGAGGGTCCTGTTCCTGCAGTGGAGACTAAAAAAGACCTGATAATGATGATACAACTAAGTTAGGAACAGGCATTGTTTGTGGTTACCGAAGCCTATATAAACGGCCACAGGCCGGAATCTCCTAAGGTACGCGCAATATGCGTCCCCGTTCCCCGTCCCCGCCCGCACCTCTCCCCCGTTTTCGCCTGGATAACTCACGTTGGCCGTCAAGAACCGGGGGAGAGGTGCGGGTGCGGGGAACGGGGACGCATATTGCGCGTACCATAGGAGATTCCGTTCTGTGCAATGCGCTGGAGGTACCACACGCGCGTAACCGACCTCTAAAAAAGCTTTTCACGCCCTTTTTATACGACTGCGCCGCGAACTGCTGGTATTTGTTTTTTTTTTATAATTTCTTGATTTATAAACTCGTGTTGTTGTCTTTAGTGAAAACATTATTTATATTATCATATTTATTATTTATATATATCATTATTTATTATATATTAGTAAGGAACTCATGTTTATACCAAATTTCATACGAATCCCTTCAGCCATTTTTGACTAATTTAGTTAAAAAACATCGAAACACTCAACTTTTACTTTATTAGAAGACTATTTCTACTACAAATACTTCTAATGGTATAATATTACAAGTATAATTATGTTCTTTTCTATATTCTTCTCGTTTTATAGGTACCTACTATCAGAATGATACATATTAGATCATTCTCGAATTATTTGTGCGACACTGAATTTTTTTTTTCAGTTAAATAATATCTTTCGATTAGATTTCTCTTAATGTTAAAGTTTCCTCAGGGGTTTTTGATTTAATTGTGAAACCAAAGGCTACACATACCAATTTAAGGTGATCATTATTTCTCCTGACACAACCCATCAGCTATTCGCCACGGCTCGACACTGCCACTTAAAGTAATCACCCCAAAATGAAGAGCATCAAAAATTGAAAATGGCGACTGGCCTGACCCGCAGGTCAGGGATCCCACACTGCCCGACCTACACACGTGCCTCCATATGCTAGAGGTCCTTACTTAACCAAGGATACATTAATAATAGGAGATGACATCTTATTTTAATTTTACAGGACTTCTCGCAATCCGCTAGATGACAACAAGTCAAATTAGACACTTTTTTCTAAACGTCAAAACAAACATTTCTATGGGATTTGTTTGAAATACAAAACCGTGACGTCATAGATATTTGGAGTCAAATAGCGCTCTTAATATCAGTTTTTCTGCATTTAAAAATCGTAAATCACGTTGAAAATGGATATGACCAATGACAAGTGACACTCTTTTGTGACGTTTTATTCTCATAACTGTACCAAATAATTTATTTTTGACCCAGTCATCTATTCAATTGCATTGCGGCAAATGACAGCAACTCTCCTTGGAGACTCCCTCACAAATAACTCTTGCAGTTGTTGCAAGAGTTATTTGTTTTCTTTAGTCCTTTAGTCTTACGATATCCGCAGGAAAAAATGAATGATCATATGATCGAGAATATTCTTGACCGGAAACCACACGGCACTATTGAGCTAGATTTACAACCATACCTACCAATCTACTAAACTGAAAGATTAAATGCACGGGGAGCTGCAGCACGAAATACTCCCCTCTCCCGAATTATTTAAATTAAATAAAACGCTGTCCCTTGACCATAAAATCTTTTTTTAATTCAGGTCCACTGCCGGGGCACGCACTCATTAAATTTTCTTTTTACTTCGTGTTCTTGAACATTCCTGTAACATGTTTATGATATCTGGTGGCGTAATTATTAATTCATTCTCAACCAGCTTTCCTTCTATAATGAAGATACACTTATCATGTACGAACAAGAGCTCTGACAACCTTCATACTTTGAGGCATAATTCGATTTTTAGAATGATTTGATTTGGTTTGAATTGATTTAGTTTAAATATTGTAGCTAGATGGAGCCACTAGTTTGCTGTACTGCTTAATTTCGGAAAGATGGCGGTATAAGCGTTCATTTTCTATGAACAAACAAGCGCCATCTCTGATTTTTCGTGGATACCGTCAGTACCCAGCCTCCTTTGTATGGCTAGCAAACCAGATAGTATTAAAATCTAAAAATAATATAGGATTGTAGGTTTCTAGCAGAGTACGCATTTTGTATGGAGTATTCATGTCCTCTTGTATTTGTTCGTCCATGCCTTTTATTGATGACTAGCTTTTGCCCGCGGCTTCGCTTGCGTCCTTTCTTAGCGGATGCCTACGTCATAACATCTACCTGCATGCCAAATTTCAGCCCGATCCGACCAGTGGTTTGGGCTGTGCGTTGATAGATCACTATGTCAGTCAGTCAGTCAGTCACCTTTGAGTTATATATATTTAGATGTGAATATGTCGTCTCCATAGCAACGTTATCTCGGTGACATGATACCTAATACCTAATTTGTGTAAAGAGTAAGACCTCATCAGCCGTGGGAGTAGAAGGGTCCGCCCACTGTCGGCGGTACAACGTGGAGATTTACTTCGCTAGTGGGTTTGCAATCGAGAAAAGTCGAGATTTATGCGCAATTGCACCAATACTAAAATCATCACTAATTAGAAATAGCTTATAGAAATGACTTTCTACCTCAACTTATATTACTTTGATAATATATAGTATAAACAAAGTATAGTTTGTCGTTAAGGCCCCGTCAGTTCAGAAACAAGAAAACTGTGAGTGTTTTTGAAAAATCACTGTAATTAAACTACTACAGTTTATTCCTCAAAAGTTTTACATAAAAATCTTAAGGCTTTTTAACAGAAACCCACAATATCCAAAACACGATTGAGCATTTTTGTCTCCATAGAAAAAAATCACAAACATACCTCTAAATTTTTTAGTTTTATTAATTATTATTTTTGTATGATGTTTTGTCCCGGGAAGGGGCTAAGATTTACTTTAAAGATTTCACCCAAAACAACAAGCAGGGCAAGCTTATTAAAAGCTTTTAATAAACAGATCTGGCGGTTGGCCATTTTGACAAGCAGTCAATGAATGACCAATGACGAAATAAATTTGTAAGTGCCTATTAAGAAGAAACCCCTTTTTATCTTGTGAGCGAAGCGAACACTTTTAAATTAGACGATCGATTCGTTATAACGTTTTTTTTGTAATAAAACGGTCTAAGTTAGGTATTATTGGTATAATAAGTTCTTATAAAAAGTCAGCAATGTTTTGTGTCTACACTACACAAGGATCGTTCAAGTATTACATAAGCAGAATATGAGCCATTTTTAACCCGGGGTCTCCCTTGTCAGCAAAAGAAAGCAAATCTCTTGTCCCTCCTATGGTTTTAAATCAAAAATCGTTAAATTTACTTAGAATATATAAAAATCAACTAAAAAAGATCATTACAAAAAAATAGCAAGTGATTGATTTGCTTTTTTTACCCCCTTTGGTATTTACGTAATACTTGAGCAGTCCCACACCGGGTATCTGGTCGTATCATCTTTATTACCAGAATTACCCCCAGTCTGATTGGCTTTGTTTTATTGTTTCACATTAAATACCATCTATTGCAGACGTGGCTTATCTTTTATAACATTAATTAAAACCTAAAATGGTATAGCAGTTACCGCATTAGCGCAGATATCTACATGTATTGGTTAGGATGTATGACTGTAAATTCAAAGCTTATATAAAGAAAGAACTTTGTGAGAAGGCTTATTATTGTACCGATGATTACCTTGAAGACAAAAAAGGCTGGCTTGAGCTTGGCACGGGTCCCTTTTAAAAATTTGTAAACTCACGAATGTCATAATTTGGGACATACTAAATTAACAAATTGACATTATTTTCAATTTTACTAATGACATCATTCTTAATTTATAATTATGTCATTACAATGTATTCTCAATCCATATGGGTATCTGACGTATTTGGAGAAAATGCTGCAGTGCAGTTTGTTGCCGCTTCTTCTGCACTTCTGTTTAGGAAGCGGCCCTTAACTTTTATGAAATCGAAAGAAAAAAAATTACAATTATCAAGTGATACGAACATCCAAAGATAAATTCTTATAAAAAAATTAATAATAATAATAAAATAAATGATTTTGACTTTGACTTTGGTAAAATAACATATATACATTTTATCATCAGTGAAATTCATGAGATTCTGAAGAAAAATTGCGTCTTTTTATAATTACCTAATATGATTCCTTCTTACCCAAGACTTCCCGATACAAACGAAGTCTACGTTTTATTTCGAAACGACATGTCAGATACCGGTAAAAATTTGTTACTTTAAAGAAATTGCATATATCTAGGTTTATAATTGGTTTTCATAGTCAAAATATGAACTGCTTGAGTAAGGGGACTCTTAATAGAAGAAGATTATGAGCTCAATAATACTAATCTGCTAGTTTCCAACAAAACAATTTCCTTTCTATAGGATTTGTATGAAACAGGTACCGGACTATGATGTCATAGTTTCTTGCAGTCAAGTAACTCCTATTATCATATTTTCTGCAAATCACGTTCAAAATGAATATAATTAATGACTAGTGACATTATTTTGTGACGTTTTCTCTTTTGTCAGTACAAAATAAATTATTTTTGACCGAAGATACTTGGGGAAGGTAACCGACAGGTATCGCGGGCATACTGATCTCTCAGCTCTTAGATCTAGATGATCAATACGAGTCTATAACGAACTTACATTGATGACGGCATATAAATCAGGCCGGCTCATTAGCTAGTCTGTTGTAGCCACTCAAAGAAGCTCAACCGTCTCGGTGCGAACTGGGCGATCGCTTCGCTGAAACAACGGTGCTCTGATTGTCACCAATACAGGCATATGACCACCAAAGATATCACCCGACAAATGCATACCAAAAAGCTCCCACTTGAATGACACCAGCTCACCACCCGTTACGAGTTCGCGGTAGGCAGTAGGCTGTGGCTGGTTAGCGGCCGCGTGTATAGTAGTCAGCCATTTATTAGAAATTTGTGAGAAAAAAAAACAATAATAAGTCACCTTTTTACGGATAAAAAAGCTAAGCAAAATTTTAATAATGCTAGGCGCAGTGGCGTAGACTGGGGGGCGCCGAGGGGATCATGTCCCCGGGCGGCATAGAAAGGGCAAGGCTAAATATTATTCCATGATTTTTGATTGACACTATACTATCTGCACGGCCGTTGCCCTCCCCGCATGGCACATTGGGGCGGTTGGTTAAAGGCGGAAATTTTTTTTTTCAATTCAATTGTTTTTATTCGGATAACTATGATCCATGATTTGTTAGTATTACAGAAACTTAAAACTAGTGTTAGTACTATTTTGGGCTACGAAATATGATTAGCCTGGCAAATTTCCAGTCAGCCCGGGGCGGCGAAAGCCCACGCTACGCCACTGGCTAGGGGATACAAAATTAACATGTATCATAATCAGGTCTTTTAGTCTCCACTGCAGGAGCACGACCCTCTCTGTACTAGCAGAGCCAGAGCAGTCAGAGGATTTGGCCTACACTTTCCACGCTGGCCAGACGGGTTGAAGAGGTCTCATTGATGTTTGTTAGCTTTGTTTACCTTGCTTGTTAAAATCAACATGTATATTGCAATCTAAATAGATACAAGTATAGCAGTGGCTGCTATGACATAAATCAGCCGGCTCATTAGCTAGCCTGTTGCAGCCGCGCGGGGCAGCTCGACCGCCCCGGTGCGCCCCGCCTGGGCGGTCGCTACCCAGAAACAACGGTGCTCTGATTGTCGCCAATCGTAAGTAGTACAGTTATGATGGAGACTACGTCAGGTGCCTTAGGGCAGTTTGAGCCAATTACACACATTCCATAATTTTGATAACCATATATAACTGTTACCATAGCTCCCTCCCTCCTAATTCTTGTACAAACATACAAAACTTGCACGCGCTACCGCCGACTTGAAAAGCTCTTTACAGATTAATACCAACCCACTCGCATTTTTTAACACGCAAAATTCTAAATAAATAATAAAACAGATGGGTTAAGATTCGGATCATAGTAATATCTGCAAAATAGTACAAAAAATAACCATAAAAAATATGTCCCCAACCTGTCCCCAAGTGATTGATTCCATTCACTCTAGATGATAAAAAATGCCACCCAGATAAGAGACTGCGCGCACATTATGCACCGTTAAAGGCAGTGGAGTGGGTAATTTGACCTGATTAATTATTTTTACGTCGCACGCGCATGTCTTGAGAAGATGTATGACGTTGGCGCAAAATCATAACTTGCAGATGGCGAGTTATACAAATATTACTCAACCTTGCCTCATATACAACCAAAAAATGGCTAAGATAAATTCTCAGTCTGGACTGGAGTCTCAGGGGTGGTGGAAAAATTGAGAGTCCTAAACTAACATAAATAATTAAGTAGTATATAACACCCATTTTTGAAAAGTGTCTCAATTAGATTCCGTGGTTTTGAAATTTTATTCCAAATTTATTCTTTAGACGAATTATTGTAAGCCGCGAAAGTAAGTTATTTTAACCAAAAATTGGCCGAAATTTTCTTTCGCAATACATGATTGGGCTGATTAGAATGCTTTTTTTATAAAAACAGTCAGTGAAACGCTCACAAATTTTCCGTATGACAAAATAATATTCTTGATACAACTGTCAAACATATGCCGCCAAAACAAAATGGCGGCAAAAAATTGTATACCTCCATGTTGCACCCTGTATTTTTTACATAGATTTCTCGAACATCGTCTATGTAAGATATAAATTAGGGATTAGAACGCGACAAATAGACTAAATCCATTCCACATTCCCCTGCTCTAAACCTACAAAGTGGGTAAATGCGTTCACTTATTCACAAATTTATAACCCGCTGTACAAAGTAAGCTAATCTGTAAAGAGCTTTTAAAGCCGGCGGCGTTAGCGCGTGCAAGTTTTGAAATATATTTGTACAATGTGAGCTGTGGTTGGCTATCAAAATTATGACCCTTTCTCATTTTTATTGTGATGATTGAAAAAGTAAACGATGATACAGATTGACCCATTTTCTTTTTTTTTTCTAAGCGACCTCTGTGGCGTAATGGTTAACACGCTAGTGTAATTACTCCGGAGGTTTTGGGTTCGATTCCCAGCCAGGTTAAGTTGGAAAATGGCCTTTTTCAATTAGTCCTGGGTCATGGGTGTTTATCTGTAGGTACATTAGTTACTTGCAACTCAATCATACTAGTTACTAACTATATAACCTTCCACCGAATATCCTGTAAATATTACCACGATCCTAAAGTCAAGGTTTGTCGTCTCAAAGAAGAATCAAAGAATCAAATATTTATTCAGTAATATCCCTTTGCAGGCACTTTTACACGTCATTAATTTTACATACATAACGTGTAATGTTTATTTATATTCAAATTATTATTTAAAATAAAAGCTACTAATACTTCTTCTTTTTCTAATACTAGCGTTTCGCATCGACCATTACTGAGAAGAAACGCTAACATTAACTCATTTACACAAGACTATAGTCTAGTTTGAAAAAGTAATTCTGTGTCTATCAAGACTATTTCTGTCCATGTGTCGAATGCGAAAAGCTTATGCATTATGTACTTCTCGTATTAGCGATTCTTTTGATCTCACTTACCAGTAGCCACAAGGCGGTCTTTATCCGACCTCAATTAATTCCTCCAATGATAAATGCCAGCACTCACGTGTTATTTTTATTTCATACGAGGTGCGTCACTGGCTCTACGAACAGGGAGTAATGCACGCTTTTAAGGTGATTTTTTACTGGTGAGGTGAGACGACTATTGAAACTATTGCCGATTACTTGCCTCGCAGTTGTTAAATAACCTAAATAGTCAAAACACGGTTAAGACCACCAATCCATGCCCAAAGCTTACTCTCAGGAGGAAGAACAAACTCACCTCACTGGGAGCAGTAAACAACTGAACACCTCAGAGTAAGTGAAAAGAGGGCTATCTCAAGCAAACCTCTGGTGTTAACCATTTGCAGCGAAGAAACGGGGCTAATATGGCCTAAATCGAAGCATTTAGCTCCTACTACATTGCAGTAGGTAGATAAAACTTCTACCTAACCTAGGAGATCATCCAAGCCATAGTTAAACAAGTATGCTTCAAAGGCTGCTGTTCGATTTATCTGCAACCAAAATACAAAAATTTCCCTTTCATCTTAGCGCGTTCCCGGTTACATCTTCAGCTGTGCTGCTTCTCAATATAATATGCATGTCAGTGGACACCCAAAGATGTCGAAGACCATGCGAAGTGGAGAAGAAATGCCGGAACAGTTAAACGATTTGCCTATAGATTTACGACCGGCCGCCTGCTCGAAGTCAACCCTCTTTGGGAATGCAATTGTAGCACGAGATGTTGCTTAGTCCTTTAGACGCCTTTTATGATATGGATATCATAAAAGGCGGACTAAGATGAGATGAAGTGATCCTATTCTAGGACGAAAGCCACACGGCACAAAATACAAAACTTGTAGCTTACATTTAGAAGAACAGTTCGGCGAGCAGCGCCTATCTTTATGCCTCGCTTTGGTCAGCCGGTGTAAAAGGTGTCTTATGGTTAGTGCTATATGAATATTATCTCAATTATAGTAATGGAAATGAAGCATAGATAAAAAGCAAATTGGCGCTATGGGATTGATAATGAGATGTGCTCCTGCTTTTTATTCATCTTGAAATACATTTCTTTTATTGAGTTACTAGCTTTCGCCCGCGGCTTCGCTCGCATATCCCATGGGAACATTACATTTTTCCGGGATGAAAGGTACCCTATGTCCTTCTCTGTACTCCTAACTATGTGTATGTAAATTTTCAAGATTAGTTCAGTAGATAAAGCGTGAAGAGGTAACAAACAAACAAACAAATATACAAACTCACTTTATAATATAATATTAGTTAGGATTAGGATAGGATTTCAAGCTAGCCCTCGCTCACAGTGTAAGTCTACTTAGACAATCCGAAATTTGTATAGGTCTAGTCAATAACTCTAGTGTCTTTGATTTTCACTTCATTAAATTTAGTGTGTGAGAAGGAAGATGAGACAACACGCATACACACACTATCACGTCTTTATTCCTTAGGGAATAAAGACGTGAAAAACCCAAAACCCAAAATGCTGTCTGCCCCATTAGTGGGGCAGACTGAGCATTTTGGGTTTTAAGGCTCTGAGCAGACTGAGCCCAGGACCACAAACCAAAAGTTGACTTTTGGTATGAGAGAAAAGTCTAGTAAACAGATTAACAGCAACTTGTTTTGAAATTAGGAACAGATTAGTCACCCCACTTTTTCAAGCAAGTCGGCTAGAATCGATTACATCATCATTGTCCCCGATCGATGTATCGAGACATGCGAGCCTAATCGATTTGACATCCCTCGATCCGCCTCTCGCCCTATAAGGCATGCTCTAGCCTCTTACCAACATTGTAGTCTGTAGAGTTAATAAAGTAATTATGAAGAGATAAAATTCATAGTGTAATCTTAATGAAGATATGTTTTTAATATCGATCAAATTATGGCCATACATGAATTTTCCGGGGTCCAGTGCTGCCCCCATTTGAAATAAACCATTACAAAGGAAACGGAGATATCATTTAAAATTTTATCTTTGTGAAGCCCTAATAACCCTTTGATGGGTTACTAAAAGCGTTTTCATGTTGGTATCGTTAATCGTATGAAACTGTTTAACTCTGGTACCGTTAATAATTTGCAATTTGTAGTCCGTTACGTTATTTACTTAATTATAATGACAATATTAATTCATTTACTATCATATACTGAACAGCTTTTACACTACCATATCTATATCCCTAACGAGGAAGACAAAGGCTAGGGCCGTAAGCGTAATGTGTGACGTGAAGGCGGAAAAAGAAAATCAGAAATACGAGTAGTGATTGGTTACCGCATACATAAATAAATATATAGGGACAAATCACACTGACTGAGCTAGCCCCAAAGTAAGTTTAAACTTGAGTTACGGGATACTAACTCAAAGATACTATATTTTATAATAAATACATATATAAATAAACACCCAAGACCCAGGACAATTTGAAAAAGGCCATTTTCCAACTTGCCCTGGCTAGGGATCGAACCCAGAACCTCCAGATTGGCAGACTAGCGTGTTGACCATTACACCACGGAGGTCGTCAATTAAATACACGATTCGCGTTACCGATAAATTTCTCTGCTTTTCTCTACTTGGGGTCGACTCTGTCAACTCTCTCCATAACGGAATAAGTTGTAACGTTATATCTTTCTTCTTCTTCTAGGTTTAAACTATTATCCGCCCAAATCAAGCTGACATCTAGTTAAAAAAACACTATCTCATCGGTCTCTATGTCAACTTGATTTGGGCGGATAATGACTAACTGACCACTCCAAGTTAATCCGTGTACGTCGTATATTGCGAGTTAGGTAATACATGATAAACAAATAATTAGCTAAGTAAAGCTTATAAACATCGAGGAGACCTCTCCAACTCGTCTGGCCAGCGTGGAGAGTGTAGGCCAAATCCTCTGACTGATCTGGCTCTCGTAGTACAGAGAGGGTCGTGCTCAATACTCAATATAATATTATAAAGCGAAAGAGTTTGTTTGTTTGTTTGTTTGTTTGTTTGTTTGTTTGTTTGTTTGTTTGTTTGTTTGTTTGTTTGTTTGTTTGTTTGTTTAAACGCGCTAATCTCAGGAACTAATGGTCCGATTTGAAAAATTCTTTTTTTGTTGGGTAGTCCATTTATAGAGGGAGGCTTTAGGCTATATAACATTACGTTCCGACAACCACGCGAACGAAGTCGCGGGCACAGCTAGTAATGAATATTTTATCGCAACCCATTAAGTACATAAGATAACAACAATACTGTTGTTATGTTATGTTACAACGGGCTGTTTATGCTCCTGCAGCCTAGTGGAGACTAGAATGATGGTAAGAAAATTAGTCAGTGTTTTAGGAAACGGATATATTTACAAAATACGAAAGACTAATAAACAATAAATCTTTTTATTGTCAAACGTATTCATTGGTTTAGCGCTCCAGTAATCCAGTTGATGGTATAATTTACTAACTATAGTGCCCGGCCATTTCAATATACCTGCTTTAAATGATTTCTATTCATCAAGGACAGTGACGAGATTTTGATGCCTACATTCTACCCTGCATTATAATTCTGAATTAAAACAAAAAAAAACTGTTGTTTTCATTCAAAGTCAGTATTTGCAGAATAAACAAAGTTTTGGTAACTCATTTGTAATTTTAGTACGATGTCTCGAAAATCAGAAATAGTAAAAAAAAAAAAAACTGTAGCTATTTAGAAAAAGCGATAACGGTTTTCACCCCTTGAACCTGCTCCGATTTTCTTAATTTTATTTTTCAAAGATTTTTCAAAGATTCAAACATTTATTTTCTTACTATGAGTCATAAAAACATACAGATGTTAGGTATAATTATGTTCTAATCATAGCAAATCAAAGAGTATTGCATTTTCGAAAAAGTTGTAGATATTACACCTGTAAAATTATAATCGTTAGTTTTGTTTTTTTTTTACTTTTTAACCCAAAAATACAATGTTAATTATATTTTGGACCCACTGCTAAGTAAGAAAGTCAGTTAGTCATCCCAGCATAGTTTATAATGCACACTAATGCAGTACAATTTGTGAATGCACCGCCCACGGTACAGTTGCGGAAGCCAGACGTAGTGGATCATGAACGAGGTTGCGGTGACACGGTTTGATATTAATGTATGATCTATTGTCACAATCACACGCATATTGTGGTAGGTTCGTTGCTTTAAGATGTGTTTAAATATGTCATCCAAATATATCATTGTTGCGTTTTATGTTTTTCTGTGATTTTACGGTACTTTACGGTCATGGTAAAATAAAGTTTTTTGTGTTCTAAGAAAAATATTGCCCATGATGTAAGACATTTGTTTTGCTCTGTAAATAGTAAAAAAAAATATTTGTTAGTCATTGTACATTCAAAATAGTATCCTCTTTCTCTTCGTGTTGTTGTCTCGGTGTCTGCCCGTTGGAATAATAATGGTATCAGGAACATCGGGGTATCGCAGCATCTCGTCACGAGGCGAGCTGTTAGCTGTTCCTTTTCACAGTCGGTATCGGCCGCATCGACATTCGGCATTAGGTGCTGCAGAGCGGTAAAATGAACAGATGGAAATATTTATTTTATCTTGCGATATTTTCTGACTGAAAAATTATACAATTGTATCCTTATTAAACTTTGCACAGGTCTTAAAAAGATTCATTGATTGTCATAATAACCCGAAACCAAACTGTGAAAGGGTCTATGTAACAGATCTTTTTATACATCAAACGTAAAATGTCTACAGTGGCAACTCGACTAGTTCTTACAAGGGGTGACTCCTTGTAAAAACTAGATTAAGAAAACTAGTCGAGTATTACCACTTGTAAAAATTATTCGAGTTGCGACTGTAGACTTTCTTTGTCGTTTAAGGTCCCGCCAGTTCAAAGCCAAGAAAACTGTGAGTGTTTTTAAAAAATCCCTGGAAATAAACTACTCTTCTACAGACACCCACAATATCCAAATCACGATTGAGCATTTTCGGCTGGATTGAAAAAAATCACAAACATACCTCTAAATTTGCCCTTATAATACACATTACTATTTTATACAATCACCTTTTTATATGAAAATTATACAAAAAATGTATTATCTAAATATCTATCCGTTTTGGCTATAATAAAATTATAAATATAATACAAAAAAAAAACAGTAAAATATTCGCCGAGAGCAAAGGAAGGCCAGGAGCCGTGCACGGCGATATTTCGCAGTGTTTTATTTATATTTTTTTGTAAAAAATCCTTAAGATTTTTATGTAAATTTTTTGAGGAATAAACTGTAGTAGTTTAATAAACAGTAATTTTTCAAAAACACGCACGGTATTGCAAATTGTGAACCCACGTCGCCTTAACGTTTGAGTCGTTCAACGCTTTTTGAGATACTACTAAAATAGAAACAGTATTCTAGTAGCCTAACTGCGGTCCCATTGATAACATCTCGAGTGTTATTCCGATCATATCGGACTTGTGCTGGAAATCGATTTAGCTGATCGTAACTATCGATTGCAGAATTGGGGACACACGACTTAGTATGTTTTATAAATCAATAAGGGAGTCATGGTTTGCATCCAAGAATAGTGAAGTACGTGCGAATTTGAGAAGAAAATGCCAGAAGTATTAGGTGTCATCCTAAGGGTACATCGTTAGTTTGAGGTATACTTCTATGTATTTCTGTCAATAGAACTTGCGCCTTTACGTTAAACTCATTACTTTTTAAAATATTTTTATGTCGGAATACCTAGTATCGGAATATTGCACTGTGTCGTGACTTCGAACCCGTGCCATCGCGTGGGTGCACCCACGGTCAAACTAATGGGCGGGCAGAGATGAATGGCTCCTAGAGATTAATTGCTGCTTTAGAACGCTACATTTTGAATGAATCTGTAATTCATACAAATAATCTGACGTGAGACGTAACTACAAACATTATCATCGTGCAAAATGGCTCCACTTTATATAAAATGACTGTCGCATGAAGCAGCATCAACTGTCAGCCAATGTCCTCTATGACGCAACGTCATACAGCACTCGCTGATTGGTCTAGCAATTGGCGTAAAGTAACGTCAATTACATTATTAGTGGAAAACGAGGTGTGTTTTAAAGTAAGTACCGCCTACTTTAATGTGGGTACTTTTGATGTAGGTTTTCTGCGCTTGATTATGTTTCAATAGTATTAAAGTTCTCTGTAACTCTGTTTACGTCTCTTAGACTCCAAGGAAATGGTTTCCACCTGTCGTCAACGCTTCTTGCAAATGCAGTTGTTACACGAAATGTTAAGTAATACTTAATCGTTTAGTTGCCTTGTATGACATCCACAGGAATCAAATTAAATGGGGTGACCTAGGCCAACAACCGAATAGTATAATTTATGTAGTAGTATAGTATAAGTTAGGCCACACTATGCGGTTGTTGGCTAGGTTACCTTTATCTTGATTTCTTTTATCTTGATATTTTCTTTAGCTTTTTCTTTAGATTCTTCTTTGATGATGTCATTGCGTGGTTTTAATATAAACCAGCAATTAGCCACCTTAAGAACCCTCTACCTGCCATTCATCTCGCCTGACCATTACATCCTGCGTAGGCGCACCCACGCGCAAGTTCAAAGCTACGGTGCAATATTACTCAAATGTACTATGCCGGTTCATTCATTCATACATTTCACATACAGAAGTGTAGCGACTAGTAAGAGTTTGATTGTAACTTCGCAACATTAATTCAAGTTATTCGATATCTGTTTTTTTGTAATAGTAGATTATATACCGAGGCGGTAAATAATGTCTGAGTTTGCAGAATTTGGCCAGAGGCGTTTTTGTCATCGCCAGTTTGGAAAACACAATTTAAGAAAATGCTGCAGTGCAGTTTGTTGTCGCTTCTTCTGCACTTGCGCTTAGAAAGCAGCACTAAACTGAGCTGTAACTAAATGATCAGACGTCAACAACTTTTATGAAATAGAAAGAAAAAAATGACAATTATCAAGTGATATAAACATCCAAAAAATTTTGAGTTTTGAATTTTGATTTGATGATGAATTTGACTTTGACTTTGAAGATCTTTCCATGATAAGAAAGAGTATATTTTCACAGGGCGTAAAGCTATTTGATTAAACATCACCACAAATAACAAAATAAAATGTTTTGTTCCTGACAAAACGTAAGTATCTCTTATTTTAGGTTTATCGTATGACAGCTTTAAAAAAGAATCTTCAATCATTTTAGAAAAAAAAATGTTTTTATTTATTTAAACGAAACAGTCACTGTAATACTATCATAAAAGGTGTTTAGAACGAGTTCCGTACATTCATACACTGGCCCGCCCACCAATGTGTGATTGACTGGATTGACATAGCTTCAAATGGCTTTAAGTTGTAGACATCGTCTCTATAATTAGTGGTACTTGTAGTAAGAGTGGCTATCGAAGTAGCTACATAACGCAATTACATTTTAAGTATTACTAAAGCGCGACACAGCATATCAACATATGCAGATACTTTTTCGTTTACACCTGCCTATGCTCCTACGTTCAATAGTATTTAGAGTACGAAAATGCCAAATAGGTTACTTTATTTGAGTGAAATAAACACTTATTCCAGTATCCCTTCCTCATTGTTACCAACGTTAGTATTTATGTGTACGCCTACCACGAGAAATTTTATTCTATTTATCCCAAAGGTTGACTGGTAGCGAATGCAATTAGTATTACCAAAGTCCGCCCTTAGTACCATTATGTTTCGGAAAATAAAGTTTAAATAAATAAAGAAATTAATAAAGTATCTAACTTTATGAATTTTGAAATTAAAAGAGGCTCTGTATTTGGACTTCCACCAGGAACGCATTTTCAACGCGAAACTGATTATCGAGTTAACATCGCGATAACTATCGGCTACGCTTTACCGTAATGGTACAATTTCTTCCTTGTCACTTCGGCAAGCCACGTTTATCTAAGTATTTATTTTTAATATAAGATGGAAAACCAGACCTGTTATTTACAAGTTAAGTCATTCATATACCAGCCCGCCCACTACAAGTCTGAATGAGTGGATTGACACAACTTGACGTGCTGTGTTGACATCATCACCATCATTAGTGTAGGTACTTGTAGTAGGTACAGCTACGGCTATCAAAGGTAAGTCAAATAAGGATCTAGTTTTTGCAACCGCTGTTTTTACCATGAGGGCAGGGTTCGGATTAAGTGTTACTAGTCGATAAAAAAGAGAGAGTACGGAAATGTAACTTGTTATATCAAATACAGGATTTTTGTTTACAATATTACCTAAATCCTTCGACGATACAACCTACCCTAAATCTCACTTTTAATGATTAAGAAATTGAAAATTTAATAACAATAAACTAAGCTAATAACAAAAAACGCTTCGCTATTTTCGGAAACCGTATTAAAACCTCCCCAGTTCAATTCAATTCAATTCAAAATATCTTTATTATCATAGGATATTTATAATATCTCTTAATAATAGTCACTTTGTTTTGTTTTGCACAAATGTTGACGTCAAATCGTTACTTACAGCACAGAATACATAAGAGTCAAACAGAATGGTATCTCACAGCGTCTCCCGCAAATTGGCGTCCCCGCACCTCTACCCCGCACTTTGTGAGCTTTGACGGCTCCAAACCAGGGTTTAATTACTAGCCGCACGCAATACGCGACGTGTGTTGTCTTGCGAACTGTCAACCAATAGTAACCATCATGGTGAGAAGGTGCGCGTATAATAATTGTTTATCCACCCAATACTCTAAAGAACGTATATTTCATACATTTCCAAATGATGAAAACAGGTAAGCAAAGCAACAATATAATTTCACGTTATTATCCAGCAACCATCTTGATATATATACCCTTCTCGCTCTCTCGCATTGGCGGGAGATACACAAGAGCGAAATTGTAACATTACCGGATTGCTAATAAGCAAGCCGGTAATATTACATAGGTTCCTCGCTCACAGGTAATCACATACACGCAGATGCCAACTAGATTTTCGCGGGTTATAGTGCTAAATGCCATTGTTGACAATAACAACTTGACATGCTGTGCGTGTAATAAGCGTGATAAATATTTGTTTATTTTTATTGAATTTATTCATATAATTACCGTATAGTTTTGCGCCGAATATGCAAATTACTATATTACAATAGTGAATTAGTGAAATTAGTAAAGTGAACTAATGGTGAAATGGACAATGGACATAATGAAAAATATTTGTGAAGTGATATTATGTAGCTGTTTCCGACCTTTCTGTAACATTTAATACATATAAAACAGAATATTTTTTACGTCATAGTGTTCGCAAATCTTCCGGTATGGAAAGATATAATCGTAAATATGTCGAACTCGTTAGTAGGTAAGTATTAAAATAATTCTGCCGTGCGACCCTAAGTATAAAACTCACACATCGACGTGTGTACAGATAAATTGTTTCGTTTGTAGTAGTAGTAGGTATATATGTTACTCTGAATCAATGGAGAGTCATACCAGTCAAGTGCTTACAGCTAAGTTTACGCCGCTTCCTAGGCGCAAGTGCAGAAGAAGCGGCAACAAACTGCACTGCACGTTTTCTCCAAAGACGTCAACTAACAAACTTAAAACTTAAAATTAGTTATATGGATGGACTGAGTTTACATTGTTTGTTATGTCATAATTAAATTGAATTATAAGAATTACGAAATTTAAAATAATGTCAATTTGTAAATTTAGTGTGTACCAATGTACCTAAATTATGACATGTCTAAGTATACAAACCTTTAAGAGGGTTTTAACCTTTAACCGCGCCAAGCTCAAGCCAGACCTTTTTGTCTTTAAGATAGTCATCGGTCATATAATAAGCCTTCTCACAAAGTACTTTCTTTACATAAGCTTTGAATTTTCTGTCTGGCATATCAAGGACCGATTCTGGCAATTTATTATAAAACAGTATACACTTCCCTATAAAAGACATACTTACTGTATTCAACCTGTAATACGGGCTAACTAAGTTTGAATTTTCTGTCTGGCATATCAAGGACCGATTCTGGCAATTTATTATAAAACAGTATACACTTCCCTATAAAAGACATACTTACTGTATTCAACCTGTAATACGGGCTAACTAAGTTATTCTTATTACGTAAATTTCTATCTGTAAAATCACTTACTTTATTGAACATGGAAATATTTTTCCTTACATACATTATATTTTCAAATATGAATTGTGATGCAAAAGTAAGTTATACCTATTTCCTTGAATAATTCTCTCAGTGAGTCTCTCGATCCTAAACCGTAAATGGCACGAATTGCTCTTTTTTGTAAAAGAAAAATAGTCTGAATGTCGGCTGCACTCCCGCATAGAAGTATCCCGTAAGACATTAGACTGTGAAAGTAACTAAAGTACACTTGTCTAGCAGTTGCTACATCTGTCAATTGTCTTATTCTCCTAACTGCGTAAGCCGCAGAGCTAAGCCTATTAGAAAGTTTAGTTATATGAGCGCCCCATTGAAGTTTCGAATCAATTGTGATTCCCAAAAAGGTAGTACTTTCAACCAGATCGAGTTTCTGACCATTAATTAGTATGTCAACACAGGCTTGATTCACATAAGGAAGAGAGAATCGAATGCATTGGGTCTTGTTCGCATTTGACATGAGGTTATTGGCTGAAAACCAATCAGAAATTGAAGATAAGGTGCTGTTCACTGCGCTAGCGTCACTGTTATGTCGATCTATTTTAAATATTAGCGAGGTGTCATCAGCAAACAGCACCATGTCTGCCTCTTTCTCAACCATGTAAGGCAAGGCAAGCTCATTGACATAAACTAAGAAAAGGAACGGTCCTAGAATTGAACCTTGGGGTACGCCCATTTTCACATTAGACCCGTGTGGTTTTACGCCATTTATATCAACAGTTTGAAGCCTATCTGTTAAGTAATATTCTATTAATTTAATTGACTTATCATCAAAACCGTATTGACGAAATTTGAGCAAAAGGTCTTTTTTTCCCACGCGTCGTAGATATTAGTAATAAGTGCTACTCCTGCATCGGTGGTCGATTTTCCAGCAGTAAAGCCGTATTGTTGGCTATGGAATAGATTTTTGGTCTTAAAGTGAAGTAGCATTTGATTGAGCATTATCTTTTCGAACACCTTACTCAAAACTGCCAGAATAGAGATAGGTCTGTAGTTGCCAGGGTCTGGTTTTCTCCTTTTTTTAAATAAGGGGATTAGTTTACTACATTTAATTTCAGTAGTGTCTGAGTTATCTGGAATGGAGAAACCAAATGCGCGCCGTTTTATAATTTTTTTTTTATCATGAGCTTTTACTTAGCTTACTCTGTTTGTTAATCTTTATTTGTTTTGGTCAAAACTTGCAAGTTAAAGAGCCACTTCCCAGTTTTCGATTGAGATGACATTTTATATGCTAATGTAAATCAGATGATAATTTAATATTGTTTTGACAAGAAGCTGATCTGATGTTGGAGCTGGAAGGTGGCTATAGGAACCCTTTAATAAAACGACGTAACCCTATCTAGTTTGAGCTTATTACATTGGTCTTTATGAGTAATAAGGACTCAGCATAAAAGCTCGTACGAAAAACAAATTGCAAAATTTATTAATGAGCACCTACTGTCCTTGTCAGTCGCTCAGGTACCAATGGATCAACGAAGAGTAGAAGACCTGCAGCGCGTTGTATTGGAGACAAAGTCAATTACAAAGGAAACAGTAGTGAAGTAAATAGTATATAGATTTGTACTTTTTTTAATTTATCGTTGAAGGCCATAATGGACTTTTAATCGCGTTTTTTAGAGTGTAAAAAGTTTACGATTTGAATTTGGCTATTAACTATATAAGATTAGCATAATTATACACGTAGGTGTGAAACGTATTTTTTAAACGATTAGATAAAAATAATATAATATTACCTAAAATGTGACAATGCAGCTAAGTGGCACAAAAATCTGGTTTTCAAAATTGCAAATACTGGTATTTATTAATTAATTAAAACTAGGTTTACTCACTTAATACAGGGTTACTTTTAAAACACCGGCAACATTTTTGGAGCAAGTTTAGTCCGTGATACTGAACTACTTTCCATAAAAAACATTTATCGAAAATGTATAAAAAAAATTGTCCTCCCTTTACAAAATGTATTTGGCTAATTGCTGATATGTATGGGAAGCCGACATTTTTTTTTCGATAATTGTTTTTATGGAAAGTAGTTCAGTATCATGGACTGAACTTGCTCCAAGAATGTTGCCAGTGTTTGAAGAGTAACCCTGTCAGTCAGTCAGAAAAGGCTGACCAGATTTCGATCTATTTAGATGATCACGTCGGGTATCAGGACTGTATTACCTACTCCAACTGTTTTAAATCAATTATGGAGTTATCTCACGTTAGATTTAATGAAGTCATAATTATTCATAAAATAGTAACCAGTATACTTTTCTCTATCTTCTCTTGAAAAGCTTAAAGCTTATACTTAATGCAATCCTCTACAAAGTTTCTCACGTCGTCTGACACAAATCCACGTGATATTAGACGTGTTAATTATATCGTTAAGTGTCACCAGGGCCGGATTAAGAAGGCCTCAGGCAAACTTAGTGTCAGGCCTCTGCAGTTGTACCTAGGTCTGTTTCTCTTTCCATAATGACGACGAAACGCTTCAGCACCGGCCGTGCTGCAGCGTTCCGTCGCTCTCTCTCACTCTAGCAAATTACTGTTTAAGCGACAGAAAAGGATAGCAGCATAGGAAAATGCTGTTCCGTGCTGATAGATGAGATTCAATCCTTATCTGCACAAGTTTTGGGACAATATTTATTTTTTATAAGCTTTTAATGTGAGGCCTAAGTACTAATCAAGAGAAATGTTATGAGCCCAAACTCGATGGGGTTGCGTCGTTTTATTTTAGGGTTCCTATAGCCACCGTTCGGCTCCATCATCAGATTATCTCCTTGTTATAATAATACTGCATTGTCATCTGATTTACATTAGCATTCAAAATCACATCTTAACCGGGAACTGGCTCAAATTTAACTTGCAAGATTTGAACCAAACAAGTTAACAACATGAAAAAAAATTTGAGTACAGTCCACATTGTCTGATCACATTTTGTAGATAAATGTTGATCCTTCTAGATCTCTAAAAAGGAAATATTACTTACTAGCTGTGCCCGCGACTTCGATCGCGTGGTTGTCGGAACGTAATGTTATATAGCCTAAAGCCTTCCTCTATAAATGGACTACCCAAAAAAAAAAAAATCAAATCGGACCATTAGTTCCTGAGATTAGCGCGTTTAAACAAACAAACAAACAAACTCTTCCGCTTTATAATATTATAGTATAGATAAAGGACTTCTACTTATTTAAATAGATGTAAAATATTGAAGATTTTCACTAAGTAATGTTGGTACGTAGTTCATATTACTATCATTAGATCGCTATACGATACCTGTAACTTATGTAAGCCCTTCAAAGCTTTGCATATTGAACTTGTGAATGATACAGGATGATTGCAAGCACAGCTTGTACAAACACTCTAATAGTCGCTATTTCACCGCTGTGCCGTCGGCTTAAATCGCTCAGCGCATTATTTATTGTATTTGCACAGTTAAGTGGTCCGCCAAGAATGCAGGAATCGTGACTGGCCCAGGACTTTACACCACGAGATCCTTCAACCCTAAATCTAAAGAGTTAAAGTCTTATATTGCATGTTTGTGATAGTATGGAAGTGTAACTCGTCGATTATAAAATCAATGAGTATTGTTCGGTATTTTTAGTGTTTGATATGCTTATGCAAGTCAGCTACTGCAAGGTGCGGAAGTCTGGTAGTTTGGAAGTGAGTTTAATAAGTAGAAAGAAAAAGAGTACGAAAACGTGGGTCAGGGTGGTTATATATTTTACCCTTTGCAGTACAGGCAATGGGGTCTTGTTGCTAAAGTATTTCTTAATGTCATCACAACGCGCCTCATTTAGGCAGCTGATGATCGCAGAGCGTAGTTAGCTATTTCTGTCAGCGTATAGGTATAACGATTCACTGAGGAAACGTTGCCAGTAATCTGGGTACGTTGCCACAATGCGGTGCGTTGAAAGAAGTTGTTGAGCTCAATAGAAGTATTCTATTTGTAATTTATTTTTATTGAATGTAGTAATGTATGTATTCTTTGAATAAATAATTTAGAAAGTCTAAAAAGACTTCATAATTTCAAAGATCTGTCATATTCATAAAAAATATTCACTCCTTCAATAGTTACTTAGTCATCATAATTACATTACGGAAGCATTTTTTCTTCTGTCAATTGCATAAAAAGTGTGCAGTCTTAACCTCAAAATGTTTGGCTTTGTTTGTCTGTGAGTTTGTATGTTTGTTACTCAAACTGTTTTTTTTTTGTCATCGTAAAAACAGGTGACCGTATGGAATTGAATTAATCAGTACAATGTAATGTCACAGGCGAACTTTAAGCCTTATGCATGCATGTATACCTTATTGCCGAGACAAAAAGACGTTGGAAGTGAGTGCTTATTATGTGATTACATCCTGGCACATATTTATTTATAACATTCATTAAATTGAATGTGTATGAAAATGCCGAAAATTATTTTTGTTTTGTGGTTGTTATTTTAATTTTATTATACTATCTAGTCTAGTTTAGATCGTGGTTTGATTTATTACGGGTATGGACTTCCACGTTGTCGTTGTATAACGTCTAACAAAATATACTGAAACTATTTTAAGGGTGAATTCAGTCCGTGATATTGAACAACTTTCCCCGAGGAACATATGTCGAAATATAAAAAATAATTTTTGACTTTCCACACAAACTAGCTGATCGGTCAACTTTTAAGGGAGGCCAAAAATTATTCGAGTTCCTTGGGGAAAGTTGTTCAGTACCATGGACTGAATCTACCCTTAAAATAGTTTCAGTATATTTTGTTAGACCCTGTACTACGAGGGCTGTTTGATAAGTACCCGTTTATGGAAAAAAAACGTATACATAAAATTTTTACAATTTGCTGACGCTGTATTGCGTCTGGCAAATGCTATGGTAAGATGCTATCTATACCCAGACTAGAGTTAAGTGCCGACAACCCCTAGCACAACGCGAGTTGTTTTACATGAACCTTTCTGTAGAGAATTGCATGAGATAGGACTAAGTGGCCGGGCCGGTGGGTAAGAAATAACCAGTGGTATCCACGCAGGTAATACAATTTTAGCTTATACGAGCAGTTTTACTCTGAAACTTTATAAAACTAAGAGATTTCATCATTGAAATACCGCTTCTTGGCTGGTCTGGGTGAAAAGAAAAAACATAGAATATACCAACTGCTTCTCTTCCCGTGCATATCGTCAAAGCCGATCGAGGGAATTGGCGAGAATTTGAATCATATGAATAGGCGAAGCGGTTAGCAACCCATGCCCATTCATGCCCACCTTCACGCTAAAAGTAGCTTGGGCCTTTCCTCCCTAGGCTCTGTCTGCCCCGTTAGGAATAAAGACGTGATAATATGTATGTCCTGACACGGAGGTGAAATAGGAATGTACCCATTTCAAATAAGTTTGTAAATTCAGTTCATTACAATGATCTTGTAATAAGAAATGTAGTGGATTCCAGGAGTAGTACCCGTTACTACTAACAGCGATAAACGTTCGGATTAACGTGGTCCGATAATGAACAGACAGGGAGGCGGATACTGTCAGACATATTTATGTACACTGGGGAGGAGTGGAGATTCTACAATTAGGCACTTAATTAAAGAGAGAAATAGAAGAAAAACTAAAATTCCGGATCGCAAGTAGAGTATTTGCAAGAAAAAATCCGGTCAAGTGCGTGTCGGGCCACGCGTAGTGTAGGGTGTCGTAGTCAGTACTTGTTTAACGTAACTGAATGTCTAACTAATTTCAAATTTCATTTCTAGGAAATTTTCCGTCTCGATCACTTCCGTACTTCGGAAAGCGACATACATAAAGCTCACAGAAAATCGACGTCTGAGTAGTAGCTTCACCGCTACTATCGAGAGAGCCGGAGCCCCATCTCCCCCTCAAGGGAGGGCCCTGAAAGGCCAGTAACGCTCTTGTTACACCCCTGGTGTTGCAATTGTCCATGGGCAGCGGTGATCACTTACCATCAGGTGACCCGCTTGCTCGTTTGCCGTCCTATAACATAAAAAAAGCGTGGAATACTGTTGGTCCTGGCTATCATTATTGTATGGCAGTCGTCGAGCTATGCCAGATGGCAGCTTAAAAATCTGACACCAGTGTTGGCCACGAACACACACGGAAAACAAAACTAGTACCTAGCGTAAGTTACCTTAGGTGTAAGCACTTTCTTCGCAGACTGTGACCTCAGGTCAGGAGATCTAGAACGGAACATTCTATTCTAACATTACATAGACATAGCC
Source organism: Acrobasis repandana (assembly GCA_963576875.1). Lineage (NCBI taxonomy): Eukaryota > Metazoa > Arthropoda > Insecta > Lepidoptera > Pyralidae > Acrobasis > Acrobasis repandana. Next base: position 1,470,080 of record OY756216.1, read on the forward strand.
TGTTAATTAGGCTAACTCGGGCTACGCTGCTTTCCATAGGATGGCAGGAGAAACGATTTTCCTCCACTTAAGTTTTTGTTTAAGCCGTGTTTAAGTTGGTTTTGCTCATAGCTTGTTTTATTTTTAGACATAACATTATTTAAAATAAACTAAAAATACACACACCAGTTGAAGTGATATTTTTCAGGATCCCAGCTCTTTTTTGTAGTCATTAATGTCTAATATCTACTCGTAAGGCTTTTGTTTTAGGTTTATTTGCAGAAAAACCTAAGCTCTCTCCTAAACGCATCTAATATTAGTTCATCAGGGATAAACAACATTTCTTGGCTCTTAATTATTAATGCTCTCCATTTATAACTATGACCTAGTTGAATTTATCAATGAACTTATCTATGACATGATTTTGTTATGAATGGTAAGTTTATTATTTATTAACATCAGAGCAACAAAAATAACGTTAGAAAATGAGACTGTAGCCATTCATCAAAGTTGGCTTCTTGCCCCGGAAGACCGGGGCAATTAGATAAAAAAAACTAACAACAATTACATATAAATATTTACATTACTTATGAATTCATAACCACCCATTTTCGGAAATTTTATATCTACGTGGTGCATTAGCGCAATGCCGAATTGTGGCCTTTTTAAAAGCCGTGTTTTGTGCGGCTTTTTTAACAGCAGTAGCCGCTACACTTTACGATATTTTTATGGCCTCTAAAGTGTTATAAAGCGTTAATGTTTCGCTTTGCATGCTTTTTTGGTAATATTTTATAAGTGCTCGTAAAATGAGTTCTGGATATCACGTTCAAAGTGCGATTTACAGGCTCTTTACAAATGTTACGGGACCAACGGTTTAAAGGTGATTTTATCTTCATATTGACTTCATTTTACGACCTTCGTGGTGTAATCGTCAACACGTACGAGTACACGCCAGTACGCTAACCCGGAGGTTCTGGGTTCGATCTCCAGCCAGGGCAAGTTGAAAAAAAGTCTTTTTCAAATTGTCCGGGGTCTTGGTGTTTATCTATATAGATAAGTATGAATTTATTACAAAATATAGCATCGTTGAGTTAGTATCTCATTATACAAGTTTAAACTTACTTTGGGGCTATAGCTTAATCACATCACAATCTCTTGTGATTTCCTTTTCTATTTATTTATTTATGAAATAACGTTCAACTCTTCCTTCTTTTTGTTGAGGCGAAATGGATCCAGTTTATTTTTAATTGCAAATGATCTTTGACCGCAGTATGTGGCCACGGCGATCCCTCTGTCGTTAGCTTTATGACTTAGGGTCCTCAATTGTACATGAGGTAGGGCAGCTCGGCCACGACAGAAGATGGTACATCAACTGAATGACACCGCAGTCACAAATTATCAATTCTCCCTGTGGATGTCTTATTACGCGACTGGAGGACAAAGTACAAACTTTTCAGGCAACGTCTGCATTAGGATGTTTGACATCTAGCGGCGGCCAGTTGTACTACTACCAACGCGGAATGCGAAGCAGTATATCTTAACATTCTTATCTTTAAGCGCCTATCGTTCCTATGTTTTTCCTAAAGGCTGGCTAGTAGAGAATGCATTAGCATTAAGTCCACATTTTGTACCATTGTGGTCAATAAAGATTTAAGGCCGTACCTTTATTTTCCGGGGTCCAGTGCTGCCCCCATTAAAAATAAATCATTTCAAAGAAAACGGAGACATTATTTAAAATTTTGCTACCAAATCCTAGATAACCCTTCAAAGTATTTTATGAACTACTGTTTACTGTTTATAATGAGAACGTTAAGCTCTACTACGCACATTTGCCAAAAGTGGCCGTTTTTCGCAAATGTGCGTAGTAAAGCTTAACGTTTGCCTTTTAAACTGTATACAGTAGTTCATAAAATACTTTGAAGGGTTATCTAGGATTTGGTAGTAGCAAAATTTTAAATAATGTCTCCGTTTTCTTTGAAATGATTTATGGGGGCATCACTGGACCCCGGAAAATTCAGGTACGGCCTTAATAAATAAATATTTTTGCTCCCAGACTAGCATGGCGATCTTGAGTATTACTTACACTATTACGTCAGTTCATGCCATTAGAACTGTGCATTAGAAGTTTCCTCACAAGACTTTACAGAGTACATTGCGTACATCAATTAATCTTTGATAACCTCGCCAGCAATTAGGCTTTGTTTAAATGGCGTCTAATTAGCGGTTACCTAAAGCTCACACTTGAGAATCAAATCGATCAAGTTAACACGTCGTTAATTATTCGGAAAGTGGGTCGTGGGCTGGGCGGCCACGCGTTACGAGCTTTTGGGAACTTACAAAAATATCTGAAATCCAACTAAGTACTGGCAGATGATTTCAGTGCTTACATTTCTACAGCAAGTTTCGTTCTTGATACTGATTAGAATTCTAAGAAAATAAATCGGGAAAGGAAAAAAATCTGTAATAAACGCACAAAAGTTGACAATCACACCGTAATCAGTACCACCATTGGACTGAAATAGTTTCACTGGACTGAACTAGTAAGAAATTATTATGTAGGGAGGTAATACTTGTTTATTATTTTATATATTATTATTACTTACACTATGACTGCAAGTTTCCCCAATACAATAACATAGTCACGAAACATTTTATCTATTATTCTAATTCTAACATTACACATAACAAATAAAACTGCCTTTGTGAATTCCGTCAATGAGCCGCCGAATAGGTCAGTTTTTGCGAACTTGTTTAACGTGTGTACCTATAAGAAGTTCAGATGTAAATGGATCAGAAAATCGCAGACTCTCTCACTTACTCGTAGAATGCTCAGTCAAAACCAATTTATGTGTCGGTACGGTAAATGCACTATTTCACTACAATCCAGCGGTAAATGCATGTTACCTATAATTGCAACATTTACAACACTATGGGCTACAGTTATGTCATTTATTAAAGTTGCAGTGTAATGTATTCATTCGAAGACTTAGATTGGGTAAAGGTATACCTATATCAGCCCTGGTTTCATGAGCTTTTTCAATTATTTAAATTTAAATTTTACTTAATTTGTCATAAATGTACCCATTTATCGTCATTATTCTAGACGCATAACGTTTCGCGAAACATCTTCAGAATTATCAATTAAAGAATCATCTTACCCTAGGCAGAATCAGACTGTCCCATACAAACGTCGTCTAGACATGTGAGATTTCGGCAAAATTTAGTAATTTCATAGAAATTGAATATATTTAGGCATAGGTTTAACTGGTTTTCACAATCAAAATAATGAACTTGAAAGAGAATATTGTGTATTATATGACCATCAGTATGGGAAACTTAGATTTTCTTTCAAGTTCATATTTTTTCAGTCGACAACTAGTTAGTTTAAACGTAGATTTAAGCAATTTCTTTAAAATTCTATAATACTGCCGAAATCTGACATGTCATTTTAAAAATAAAAGTTAGACTACGTTTGTATGGAAAAGTCTAGGGCCAGGGAACTGTTAAGGGACAGAAAGGTTCTCGAATAGCGACCACCTATCAGAATTATTCTCTTACGATAAACTATTTAACACAAAATCGTTAGACATTGGTCGATTCAACAAATTTTATTTAGACTACTTGAGTTGTTCGGGTTGGCCGAAAACACCGTGTTTTCTCACTACCTAGATATAATTTTTTAAGCTGATTTGATAGCTCATACAAATACTTCTACTTCCTTGCCAATGTAGGGTTGCGATTTCCAAAATTATAAAAGCCGAACTCTGCGCTGGATAAGGCCGGACATATAACACTAAAAGCTGGAATTTATACAGTGGTGTAGCAAGACCAAAGTTTTACGAGTTCGTAGTGCTGGCGAGGTCTAAAAAAAGGTCATCCGCTTTGCCAAAATTCCGGACAGGCCGGACACAAATATTTGGCCGGTCGCGACCTGAAAAAGCCAAACATGTCGGGCTAAAGCCGGACGGACGGCAACCAAACTTACGGATATTATATTGATTAGTTCAAAACCCTAGCCCTTTTCTTACGTTTGTGTAGAGTTTACAGTTACTCTACAATTTGCGTGGTAGGGAATGTATCTTGTTCCTGACTGCCAAGTTCTCTATTTCACCCGCAATCGTAGAATCTCGTTTACAATGCAGTTTATGGTTATTAAATTATGTCTCGTTAGCATTTATTGTAAGAAAGCTGCAAATGTTACAGCTGAGACGCAATCCAGATTTTATTAGTCAAATTTTTTGTCGATGAAATTAATGTAGGAACATTTATAATTTACATCTGGTAGGTGGGCCTTACACACTTACACATTTACACGTATGCTACCAAAGAATAACAGACAAAAATATCTTTATTCAAAACTAGTACAGCACGAATTAACTATTTAAGCATATAAGATATGTACAATTATTTATTGTTGCGTAAAGAAGGAAGTAAGCACTTTCACGCACTAAGCTAAAATGAAGTCCTTCCATAGCTGGTAGTTTGTTCTCTAGTTAATGCCTTGTTGTGTCTACACAGTCAGCAAATGCGTGCAACAATGCATTGTTTCTCCCTAAGGGCTTTGCCCTCCCCTTCTTTGACTTAAGCCCGCTTTACATTCTCGCCAAAACTACACGGAATAGCCAAATAGAATGTAGAGGCAGTATTCGGCGAGTCTCGGATATATTCGTGTAGTCTCCTCTTTAGAATTTAGTGTCGGTGTTTCGGGCCCGAATAAAAGATCTCTCGTATAACTAGTTTTGTGTCCCTCAACATTCTTGACGATTCTCGTTATTATTAAACATCTTACTTTGTTCTATTGGCATGAATTGATATCATCCACCATCTTCGCCTATTACAACGAATCCGTAAAGCATAAAATGTCTTTGTGATCTTTTTGTTTGTTTGTTTGTTTGTTGTACTTTATTGTACATTGAAAACACACAATTAAAGACAAAAACAATCCCATAATGGAATCTCTTCCAGGCAACCGGCGAATAAGTAGATAAGACAAAATTACTCACAAGAATTGTAGGCTTTTCGAAAACGTCCATTACCGAATAGACAAATGTGCAGCGCTCGAGTGTGGAGGGCCACTCTCGGTCTCGTCCTGTCTCGACGAAACCCGAAATCAAGACCTTTCGTCGATAATGTTGAGCGGGCTTAAAAAAATCTATAACGTAGGTACTATATACTTTTATGCTAGGGATATTAAGTAGAATTCCATTGAGAAATTAATGATTTAAAAGTTGTCTTTTTCAAATTCCCTCGCAAATTTCCGAAACGCAACGCTATTGGCGAAACGAAACGTGACGACACCAAACACTGTAAAACTTAATTTTCTAAATAGTATGTACTGTTAACCACAAATTAGAAAGAAGGAGAATCTGTCACTGTCAATATGTTTTTGTAATTTGTATGATTGTTGGAGGTTATTTTCATTGTTTTGCTAAATTATTAGTGTTATTTGAGAATTATTAGCTGAAAGTCTGACTCCTAGTGAAAAAACACTTGCTACAATGATTGAAAGTGGTTTTGTTGTGGCAGATACAGTCAGATAATCTGCCTAAAATTGATGTGTTTATGATGACTACGTACTTCGCAAGTAATTCCAATTTTACATCCTTTGAACTCAGAGGCAACTAAAAGCCGTAAGGTAAATAATTATAGATATTTGATAAATTTCCATTTTTCTCAGTTTTGTACTTATGAGACAAGTCAATCAATTAATTCTAACCTAAAATTTGGTACTACTATTTTTTGATTTTCTTTTTCCATTGACACTGACATTGACAGTGTGCGGTGACTTCACAGAATAAAAGCGCAAAATGGCACCGCGTTTAAGTCGTCCGAAAATGATAGAAGTTTTAATAATTTTTTTTAAGCTTATTTAATAATATTCTGTGAGTGTGATATTTTTTCCCGTTTATATAATAACTTATAGAATCATTTAAAAAATAAAAAAAAGACATGAATATACCCTATTGTTCAACATAATCCCCCTATTAAACTGATTTTATATAGACGATCTTATACTACTGTCACCTCTCATTAAGTTTAAGTATATCAGTCCACTGCTAGACTAACGGCCTTTCCCAATAAAAGGAGGATTCCCCTTTTTTTTAGCAAAGGATCGCCCTTTGACTTTGTCAGTCTACGAGTGACCCATATAAGTTAATGGTTACTAGCGTAACAGCGTTACAGATATCCAATGAAGAAGAAGGTACGGAAATAACAAACTTGTGGACTAAATACATATTACCAACTGTTCACATAGCTGACAGCACACAAATTACTCTCAGAAATTACTAGCAAACCTGCGAAAAGTCGATAATAATGGTAATAAAGGTAAGTAATATTTAGTGGCACCTATAACAGAAAAATTACGGAGTAATAGCAGGCCTGTGTCACCCCCCGTTTAGGTATCGAAAATGTTTCTTACATTATTACAATGCGCGCAGGCGGCCCCTCCGGGTGGTAAATTCAGTTATATATGAATTTGTCCAGACTAATAAGAATGAAATTGGCTTGCAATGGATATCTAGGTATCTATACGAAAAGGTGCTGAGTTTTGACGTGAGCTAAATTAGCCATTTTATTTTTTATTTTTATTATCACACAAAACAGATTACAACTATTACAAAACTACACAATAAGAAACAAACAAAAACAATAAAACTGGTTGCAATCCAAAACATGTGTGTACATGAAATAATAAAAGAGGTGTTCTTACAATCTAAGAGAAAATAAGTAAAATAAAAATATACAAACTCTTACCTATTAAATTTGTATACACTTCAAATTTCAATCATTAAGCCATATTGAGCAGATATTTTTTTGAATTTCTTTGCTGAGTTAGACTTCTGTACGTTAGTATTATTTATTCTGTGGTAATAGGATAGGCTGGTATGGACATGTTCAGAGAATGGAGGAAAGACATATAACCAGGCATTTTTAAAAATGCAGATAAAGGGACATAGAAACAGAGGAAGACCAAAGAAACGTTGGATGGATTGTGTAAAAGAGGATATGGGTAGGAAGAGATCAAGGAAGTGACGGACAAATTGACTGAGATAGAGCAAGATGGAAAAAACTGACATGCTGTGCCGACCCCACATGAAGAATGGGATAAGGATAAGGTTTAAGAAAAAGAAGAATAATTATATATAAATGTATTAAGTCTACAAATTAGCTATTTACGTGCCATCCAATAGTTTGTATGACATTAATTGAACCTATCGGGCCACCTAGATAGACAGATAAATCATTTATTGCATAACACACATTAAATAGAAAATGAAAAAAAAAACCAAGCTGTTACAACTATGTATGATTTGTATTCTTAAAAGTTGGGGCAAACGTAAATGCTGTTTAAATAAGCTAAAATTCCTCAATAAAATAAGTAATTTACATCTCACGGTATGCGCCGCCAAAGCTTTCAAAAACCCCACTTAAGTATACTTATTTGTATTCTTAAGTGTATAATAACGTCACTGATCAGTGTCAGCAAAGCAAATATTGCTTTTCATAGAAATGTGGAGGATTTGCTGCATCCAGATAATTGAATTTGAGGATAATCTCAATAAATAGTCCGTAAATAACAATATCACCGACACAGTATACATTAAGCTGCTTTAATCGCAAGATTTATGAAGTAGCGCAAATCCTTTCCGTTTAGATTTGATTCACCTATATCTACATATATATACATTGCAACTAAGTTTAGTCAACCTATGATTTCCTAAGTATTTCATACATACACTATCATAAAGTACTCAAATTAAATAATGAAATAAGAAATGGTAAAAAAATACCACGTGAGCAGGACTCAGATGGAAAGAGCATAGTCGTATTGAGACTAAGGTCGCGGGTTCAAGTCCTGCTCACGTGGTATTTTTTCACCATTTCTTATTTCATTATTTAATTTGATTACTTTAGTACTGCATCTTGAATGCCTAAAAAACCCTATAAAAAATATACACTATCATGTCTTTGGGGCAGACAGAGCATTTGGGTCTTGCGGCTCTAAGCAGATAGAGCCCAGGGCCTTAAGACCAAAGGCCACACGAAATACTTAACTGCTTCTTTTCCCGCGCAGATCGTATGGAATGGACGAGCGATGCGGCTAGAAACCAATCACTGTATTGAATTCTAAGCTGACATAGCCCAAAGCCGCAACACCCAATAAGCTGCTCTTCTTCTTCAACCTTTCTCCACCCACTGTTGAGTGTAGGTCTCCTCACATGCATGCCATTCTCTTCGGTCTTGAGCCTTTCTCATCCAGGTCTTCCTCATTATATGGGCTATGTCATCGGTCCATCTTAATGCTGGTCTTCCTACGCCCCTGTGACCCTGTCTTGGTCTCCATCCCACTACCCTTCGACTCCATCTGCCATCTTCTCTCCGGCTTAAGTGACTCGCCCACTTCCACTTTCTTTGAGCGAAGATATGGACTATGTCTGGAAGTTTAGTAGGTACGCCTGTATTTTTAATTAATTAATTGTAAGTAGATTATTTAAGTAGTTTCTTCTGAATGTTTATTCAGGATGAGAAGTGGATGGAATGAGTTAGGTGATGAAGAGATGTGCGAAGAATTTTAAAATGGAGCTAGAAGTTAAAGTTTGAAATGTAGTTTTTAAAAAGGATGAGATGGAGAAATGAGGTAGATATTAACATGTAGGATGAATAAGATATACAACGTCGTAACAGTACTTGTACTATTAATAATTGTCCTACATCTAAAGCTTACTATCGCCTCGTGTTGCAATAATTCCAAGAACACCAATAAAAATAATGTTATCGCAAGTTGTAGCAACTAGCAATACTCGTATATGAAGCAACGATAAACGTATGTATTCAAGAGCGGATCTATGTAAGGGGCTTTTGGGCTGCAGCCCGGGGACCCGCGCATATGAAGGACCTAGTACTATAATTAACATTTATAAAAATAGATAATTTTTCCAAAATTTAATTTTTTCTTGTTTTATTGTAAGGCCTAAGTATTTATCAAGACGAATGTAATAACTCCAAACTCAATGGGGTTGCATCGTTTTATTACAGGGTTCCTATAGTCTATACCTTCCAGCTCCGCCATTAGACCTTCTCGTTATACTCGTAATAATATTGCATTGTCATCTGATTTACCTTATCATACAAAATTTCATCTGAATTTGACCCAAAAAACCAACAAACAGGGCAAGCTAAATAAAAGCTTTTAATAAACATAAAAAAATCTATACCTTGAATTTATTAAGTAGGTAAATCCTAACGTTTGCAAACTTCAGATCAATACATCAACATCACATCACAACATGCACAAAACTGGTGTCAGGTCTTTCAAGCTGCCTAATGTGGTTTGACGTAATTTGACTTTGCTAAAATGGCAAAATCAATTAACTAGCCAAGCCCCCAAGTAATATTAGCCCAGGGCCCCTATAAACTCACAAGCCGCCGCTGTATGAATTGAATGGTATTATCGGACACGTGTCGAAGTAGGCCAGGCCGGTGTCTACTTGTACGAGTACTAGACTGCGGGACGCGGGATAGTGTCGGGACACCAGTCGTTTCTTCAAAGAATCAATATGTTTTTTTAAATCTCTTAACGAATAGACCAATTTCGATGCGGTTTTTTTAATTAAAAGCCTTTTATTGACTGCCGTTCAAGAGTAATTAGGGGTGAACACTTGAAAGTCGGGGTTTAATTTGTCTGAAAAATAAACTTGCTCAGTAGTTAGATTATGTAATATTATATAGAAAGTTCTTTTTTTCTTTGTTAAATAATACTGCAGCTGCTGCACTAGCACCCCTTCTACCAGCTTCTCGACATGTCCCAAAGGCAAACTGGTAGATAATGCATTAGCGTTAAGTTTGACCTATTGTAATCAATCAAATATAAGATTGTGTGCAAATAAATAAAAAACCGGCCAAGTGCGAGTCGGACTCGCGCACCGAGGGTTTCGTACAAACCTGCAAGGTTTAGTATTTGGTATGAATTTCAATTTAATACCTCTACGCGTTTATGAGGAAATGGGTAGTAAGTTTAAAATTATTAAAAAAATATATATTATGTGATGTAACTAAAAATTTATGGTTTTCGTAATTTTTCCTTTATCTATGCTATAAGACGTTGCTTCGTACCAAATTTCAAGATTCTGAGTTCACGGGAAGCACTCTGTAGGTTTTGATTCCCTTGCAAGTGTCGAAAATTTGCGGCATAAACGGCTGTATCTTTTGATTGCGTTGGCTTAGAAGTTTGATTTTTTCACAGCTTCAAGGGACAGTAGACCTGAGTAATTGATATAAATTTCAGCTTCATACCTCCACGCGTTCCTGAGAAAAAGAGTCTTGACAGACGGACGGACGGACGGACAGACGGACAACAAAGTGATCCTATAAGGGTTCCGTTTTTTCCTTTTGAGGTACGGAACCCTAAAAATTAGGCCTTTGCAGGCACTCTTAATAGTGATGTGCCGTTACCATTTTTCCATTACCAGTATTTTACTATTATGTTTGGAGATGAAAAGTCAGATATAACCTGGGATGCGTTTTTTGTTTCAGTGCTCTAAGAATTCAACCGACGCAATATTTTGAGAAAAAAAGATATAAGTATCATATTAATTATATTCTAAGAAAGACGACAAACGGTTTATACAAAATTTGACACAAATACCTAAGCTTAGTAGTCAGGGTAATAGCGCAAAACCTTATGCCTGACCCACAAGAAAAAAAACATTATAATTAATTTTAAAATTTCGTAATTTAATATATTTATGTGGAATTACTTTGATTGTGCGTAAGTAAATGGAATTACTTTAATTGTAACTTACTCGTACTAAACATGATTTTGCTTTTACATTCCCTGCAACACCGTCTTTGAAGAATGAAAATACTGCATTCCTCAGGCACTTTATAAAGCCGCTATAATTGTTGGAGAAACAACCAGACTCTGCCAACTACTCCATTAAATAATTATAAGATCGACTCTTAAGCTAAGTATACACTGATGATAACGTTTGTAGGTTGTGTTGGTCTGCTGATCCACGCGTCAACTCGTGAACGGGTGCCGCCAGTAGAGACTGGTTCGGTTTTTAAGACTACTCAGTATAACTTACTTATTTCTGTAAATTAGATTTTGCTTGGCACGTGTTAGTAAGCTTTACATGTTATATTGTGATAAGATTGTATTAGGCATAATATCTTTGTAAACTGACAAAACCCTTCTGACGCGTAGGCGACCAATACTGCTGAGAAGGAACACCGAAAGAAACTCATTTTTCTTTCGGTGTTTCTTCTCCGCAGTAGTCGTTGCGAAACGCTACCACAGTCAACAAATAAAAATTGCCCTTGGGATAGTCAACTCAAAATTAACAGAGACGTGCGACAAATATGTATGTAACAAAATAATTTTAAACTGATAAATATTGGTATTTTTGGATACCTTAACGGACTGACTAAATAGATTATTATTTGTGACCCAGTCATTATCCTTAGCCTGAGTCTAACTGACTACCTACATTTAAGAGCCATAAGCTCTTTTCAGTGGCATTGTGGCACAATGACTATATTTTGGCAGAGATAATGAACTGGTTTGCCATTGCCTTCTCCGAAAGCTGAGTCTACACGGCCTGAATAATCAACAAGTGTAAAAATGTGACAATATTTGTTTCTTACTAATAAAAAAAAATTAATTCTACATAATGACCTTACAAGTTACAACTTACAACCTACTCAATAAAATACATAGCGAGGACTTAAAATCCTAATCAGAAGTATAATGATGTATTCGCAAAAGCTTTTAGCCTAACGGTGATCATAAGACCTGGGAGATTTATCTCTGAATTGCTTGTTCTACATTAGCTTGAGATAAGAATTTATTATCAACCCGACTTCGCTTGATGGCACGGGCAGTAGCTTTAAGGAAAGGGACGGTTCACCGGCTCACCGCCCAAGGGCGGCAGACTTAAAGGGGCATCTCGTATGTGGTGTACAGGGCTATGGATTTTAGCCTCGGCATTCGTTTATTTCCTTTTTAAATCTTACAGATGCAGTTTTATATTTTAAGGCCCAAAGGCTACGTAGGTAAAGCGTGATGGTGGGCGGAAAATTTTAAAAAGGGAGTCAATATAGTGCGTCAGTATTGTGTGTATCTGAATCAAGATAATACGCATCGCGTATTATCTTGATTCAGATTCTCGCCCAGTTCGTCGACGTAGTTCAGAAAGTAGTTAGACGTAGTTCACTTTTTAAATAAGTGGTTTCATTAATGATAGCTTTTTTGTGTCCTGAAAGTAAAACAAAAGAGTTATCATCATTTTAATATACTTATTATTAAAATTATTTTCTATAATTTTTGAATTACAAGATAATTCTGAATTATTTCGCATGTATTTTCTTTCTTTGTTCACTGATCTTTGTTCGGGGGCGCTTTATAAATCTCACCCAAGGGCACCAGTAGTCCTAAAGCGAGGTAGTAATTATATTTTCCTTAACCAAGGTATATATAAAAGCTTGTTTATTTATTTAGTTTACTGAGAAATTTGAGCAATATTTTGTGTGACAAAATGCGTTAGTGAAGCATTTCTTTAAGAAGTTTCTTCAATATTTCAAAAGTTCTTTATCATGTCTTAACAAAATTAATATGGGACCAAATCAAAATCGGTATATAGCGTAACATACATAAAAAAAACATACGGGTCAACTTGATAACCTTTTTTTTTAAAGTCGATTAAAAATAGGCTTTCCTTTTTTTTGTAACAATCATTAGTAACAATACGCAGTATACAATCGATAACATTTTTTTTTATTAAAAATAAAACCTTTTTTTTACTCTGCTTCTCTCGTAGACCTCTCAGATTTTTTTCTTTCGAGTGGATTGGCTATATAAAAATTAAAATATTTTTTTATAATAGGTTTGACCAGTGCTTGGCTACGCTGACTGCCCGATCATTTGCCTCGTTGAGATCCTGCATTGTGCAAGGTGTATGGCATTTGGGGCAGGTTGACTTGACAGCACCGCATTTTTTATGGTTATATTAGAAAGGCCTGAAGCAATAATCCCATAGTGCGTTTTGTTATATTTTTACATAAAATTTAATCTAGGACGTTAATCTTACAAAACAATAGCTGGTTGTAGCTTTAACCGGAACAATGGAACAGGTGTCGAGTGCAAGGGGCTGTGAGTCATGTAGAAGAGTGTAAGTAAGTAGTACTAAAGTACCATATTCATCATCAGGTCGTTTTTTAGGGTTCCGTACCCGAAGGGTGCAAACGGGACCCTATTACTGAGACTCCGCTGTTTGTCCGTCTGTCACAGGGCTCTATATACCAAATTTTCACCGATTATGTACTACTGTGGCCGCTATAACAACAGACTAAAAATAAAAAAAAGTTAAAAATTAAAGGGGGTCGCCATACAAAAAACGTGTTTTTTTCAGCGTTTTTAACTAGATCTTTATAATGGTATTAACTAGATACTTGAAATTTTCTCAGATTATGTATGACTATGGCCGCTATAACAACAAATACTAAAAATAAAAAAAGTTAAAAATTAAAGGGGGTCGTTATACAAAAAACGTGTTTTAAAACATTGTACGGAAGCACGGAACCCTTCATGTACGAGTCCGACTTGCACTTGCCCGTTTATTTAGTTTCTACTGCTGCACGACCCTCTCTGTACTACCAGAGCCATACTTGGCCAGAGCAGTCAGAGGATTTGCCCTACGCTCTCCACGCTGGCCAGACGGGATGGAGCGGTCTCACTGATGTTTATAAGCTTTGTTTAGCTTGTGTTTCCTAAGTCACCTTCTATGACATCCACAGGAAAGTGGTCCTATTCTATTCTGCCGGGAACCACATAACTCACCACGTGGTTGAACACAGAAATTTTATTTATTGTGACCAGAACATTAAAGCCCATTTACATAGTGCAAGTTGCTTGCCTGTTGCATTCAATTCAATTGAAGCAATAAATGATTCGTATGGTTGACGTTTTGTTTAGACCTTGTAGGTCCCAGGTGCTTGACGACGACCTCCGTGGCGTAATGGTTAACACGCTTGACCGCTAATCCGAAGGTTCTGGGTTCGAATCCCAGCCAGGGCAAGTTGGAAAATGGCCTTTTTCAAATTGTCCTGGGTCTTGGGTGTTTATCTATATATGTATTTATCATAAAATATAGAATCGTTGAGTTAGTATCCCATAACCAGTGATCGGAATAGGTAGATTGATTTTATGTACTTGCATCATGTCATAGATAACATGGATAAGCCTTTTTCCCGGGATTCGTTTCAGTACTCACGGAATTGAATTAAATATATTTAATGTATGATTTTTTTACACCAGTATATTTTAAATGTATAAAAAGCTAGTAAGACATTTTTAATTGATTTACATACATACTAATTTTTTTAGTAATAAAGTGAATGTGACTTTTTTGTCCAATCGTAAGTTACCGTATGACTAGTGTAGTAGATTTTTTGTTATATGTTTGCTATCTAAATGTTATATGTTTGGGCTCTGTTAAAGAGCTGTAACCTCGTAGATACCTCACCTAAAACAAAATACAATAATTTTAATGGTCTTTTTAAGGTTCCAAACCCAAAGGGTGCAAAGGGGACTAGACGCGACTCGACGCTGTCTGTCTGTAACAAGACTCTATCTTTTGAATCGTAATAGATAGGCACTTGAAATGTTCACCGATTATGTATTGCTGTAGCTGCTATTACAACAAATACAAAAAATTTAATAAAAAATTAAAGGGGGTTGACATACAAGATACCAAACAATATTAGCGTAAACGGTAACTGAGTTAAAATGTTATTTTGTTGCGTCTTAAAACGGCCGAGGTACTCGAAATAGGAATAAAAATATGTATTAAAACTTACATACCTTTGAAAAATAACTTCTAATAGATCCAATTAAAAAAAAAGCAAATCAAAGACCGTTGTTTCAAGCCAAAGTCGTCGTTTGAAGAAGATCCAGAAGTCAGTATACAAGCCACGGTCAAATCTCGTTTTCACAACACAAAAAGTAACAAGTGCACTCTATGAACCGAAGTAATTGAGTGAGCTGCCTGTGACGTGACCGCGCGCGCATTGTTCTAACAAATACCTGGTTACTGAGTCATCCAGGTTACTCTGTTGTGATCGGTCGTTGCGTAGCGTTGTACGTACAGAGTAATAAAAAGTAATTTATTTACAAACTTTAAGATAAGAAAAGTAACAAATACTCCTTTTGTTTATAATATATCTATCCTTTTACCAATTTATTTAGTGTCAGCGCAATATATACATTACTTGCATTTTTTTCTGTCTATTTTCCTACGTTTTTTCCTCTAAGATTTACCAAAGCATAGTTTTTTCTCGAGAAGCAATGTTTAGTCGACTATATAAGCAACTAAATGTAAATCTATATAAAAATATTATTCCGTTATCACGGGTATTAAAAGGAGGGATAAAATTTGCCATTTTCTGTATGCTTAAATTATAGTACTAATTGGTCTTTTGAACTATATGCTATAGTTCAAAAGATATCATAAGATTAGTACCACGAAAATAATGAAGCCGGACAGACGGAGTTATCGTGGCGCGCGACCTGGGTTACGCGCACAAGTACTTACAACAACCATTTGTACCCGTGTGAAGACGGAGCCAAAAGCTAGTAATGATATATTCTTCATCCTACACGTAACGATTTTAAAGTTCAGAAAAAAAAATCTTATTAATTAGGGAATCCCGGAGGCATGTCCATATTAATATATACGTGTCAGTTTATTGACCCCAAATCAATCTACCTATTCCGATCACTGCCCATAACACAAGTTTAAAAATTACTTTGGGGCTAGCTTAATCAGTGTGATTTGTCCTTATATATTTTATTTATTGCTTCAATTTAAGTGCATGCAACAGGCAAGAAACTTGCAGTCTAAATGAGTCTTTAGGTACCTACGTTCTTATCTAGAATGTACTTTACTAAGTCGTACTAAATATTGGTAAGTGGTACGAATAATTACCAAGCAAACCAGTAAAGCCTTTAGAACTCACAGCTCTAATAGCTGTATCTACTCCAAGTGCTAGTTCCATCACACTAAAATTGCACTACTACGATATTCTCCGAATCATTTCTATGCTAATATAATGTAGAAGCTACGTTTATGGGAATGTTATGTTTGAAACAACTCCATTTTGTGGCTCGGGGTTAGTCAATCAACTTCGTAGGATGGCACTTAGGCTTTGACATAATTTTGTAGTAAAATAGTCGTAAAATCAAAGTAAATTGGTTATTGAATACAGTGGCGTATTTAGCTTAAGACCGAGGGTCCGGGGCAGCGGGACAGTGCGAGACGATGTAGGCAGCTAGTTAGAGCTTCTTCTGTTGCAGCTATGACAACCAAATTAAAAATATGCAATGAAAAATTTCGCCACAAGTTAGATTCGAACTCACATTACGTGATGACGTGATAACGTAAGTAGGTATCTGTACCTATAACGACTTTCGTGGCGTAATGGTTAACACGCTAGACCACTAATTCGGGTGTTCTGGGTTCGATCCCCAGCCAGGGCAAGTTGGAAAATGGCCTTTTTCAAATAGTCCTGGGTCTTGGGTGTTTATCTATATATGAATTTATCATAAAATATAGTATCGTTAAGTTAGTAACCCATAACACAAGTTTAGAACTTACTTTGGGGCTAGCTTAATCAGTGTGTTTTGTCCCTATATATTTATATTATATTTATATAAGTATACAGATTATCTAGCCGCTTAGATTTTTCTAATTTCCACCAACCGTGGCAAACCACGTAACTTGCTTTCAGATTAAGTTTAGTATAAATACTGTGGTGTCAATTTGTCGTGTGTTGATGACCCACCACTTTCCAAGACAAACCTCTAATTTATTGATATGAGCGTTTTATAGTCGATTAGCAGCAAATTGATGCAACGGTGTTAAAAGATAACGTCCCAATGCCGACCAGTGCATTATTCTTAATGGCTTATTGGAGTTTTTAAATAACAAATAAATTCTGACTGTTATAACTTAATGCGTGTTAATTTTCGACGCCCGTTATTTTGATATCAACATTTATCACGCAGTGATTAATATATTTATTGGAAAAATGAAGTTCCATCCGGATTTCTATCCATATTCTTTGTCTAAGCGCGTTGCCGGTTGCATCTTCAGCTTTGCTGCTTCTGAGCTCGGGGTGCGCTTTCCCGCTTTTCCAAATAATTTTAATTTCTCTTTGGGAATGTATTTGTGCAAAAGTTTTATAACCGGCTTCTGCCCAACGTTAACCCTCCTTAGGAATGCAATTGTAGCATGAGATGTTTATGCTTACGTAGTCCTTTAGTCGCCTCTTACGACATCCACAGGAAGAGATGGAGTGTTCTATTCTAACCCGGAACCAAACGGGTTTTTTTGCATTCTAACTATGCTTACTTTAATTTAAAGTTACGTCACATTTAGGAACTATTGTCATATAAGACTGTCACCAATTCGTCACAGAATAGTGAATCACTAGATAGCAATAAAGTACCTGTGAAAATATTAAAATATTTTGCTTAGGTAATGTTAGAAGCATATAGAGAAGACAAAACATGCAGAGCCCAAAAAGTAAAGAGACGCCTAAAAAAAGATTTATACTTAAATTAAAAAAAAAAACAAATGTAACAACCTCAGAACAATCCCATATCTCTGGTAACAGGTACGTAGGTACGAGTAACTCAGCTGTCACGGGAAGTGAAAACCATACGAAGTATACTATTATACCTACCATAATAACGAACTTATGTTTTAATAAGTCATTTAAAATATTATTTTGTATTTGTTCCAGGTTGCAACTGCTCGAGATTGGGTGCGGAAGGCAATGCGTGCGACATCCGCACGGGCCAGTGTCGGTGTCGGCCGCATGTCGTGGGACGAGCCTGCGACACCTGTGAGGTAGTACTTTAACAAAAAGATATATGTTTTAATTCTATAAAGAATACGTTTTTAGATTGACTCCCTCCGTGGTCCAGTGTCAAAGCGTTTGCCTTTTAATTCGGAGGTCGTGGGTTCAAATCTCACTGGGGAGCATACCTACGTTGTGAAATGCATACTTACAAACCTGGACGGGATCTGCCCTGGCCTGCTTGGAAGTCACTCAATAGACTGCGAACCCAAGAAAATCAGTGTGGAGAGCTTTTGCCCAGATGGAAAATAAAATGTTGTTCCCAGTCCCAGTCTGCTTACAAAATTTCATCACAATCAGTAACCGGGATGTGGCTCGAATTTAACTTGCAAGATTTGACCTAAACAAATACCTAACCAACAACAACCAGGGCAAGCTAAATAAAGCCTGTAAAAACGCGTTGGTGGCCAAGTATTTTAGGCATTGGCTGAGCGTCTATTTC
The DNA here is from genome assembly GCA_963576875.1 of Acrobasis repandana. Taxonomy (NCBI): domain Eukaryota; kingdom Metazoa; phylum Arthropoda; class Insecta; order Lepidoptera; family Pyralidae; genus Acrobasis; species Acrobasis repandana. Next base: position 1,488,423 of record OY756216.1, read on the forward strand.
GTTTCTCCGTGTGTGTAAGTGGGCAACACTGGTGCCAGATTTTTGACTATGTGACTATTAATTTTACTAGTGTGTGAAATCGAGAAAGAAATGGCAAACCACTCCATATCTCTGCCAAATAAAATCGTCATTGCGTGCAGTTCTTTCCATACAATGACACCGACAAGAGCTTGACTCTCGAATGTAGCAGTATGGACCTAGCTATTAGTAGAGAGAGGGAGCAAATGGCAGATTGTAAAAGTTTATGAAGTTACGGTAAGTTAATTACAGTATTTAATTACAACTAAAAGGTTTGTCAAAGGTGTTAACAAGTTTATTTGTCAAATTAAAAATACCCCGACATTCAAGCGTACCTCCAATAACTATTGATTCAATTCAATTCATTTCAATTCAGAATATCTTTATTATCATAGGATATTTATAATATCTCTTAATAATAGTCACTTTGTTTTGTTTTGCACAAATGTTGACGTCAAATCGTTACTTACAGCTAAGTTAACGCCGCTTCCTAGGCGCAAGTGCAGAAGAAGCGGCAACAAACTGCACTGCACGTTTTCTCCAAAGACGTCAACTAACAAACTAAAAACTTAAAATTAGTTATATGGATGGACTGAGATTATATTGTTTGTTATGTCATAATTAAATTGAATTATAAGAATTACCAAATTTAAAATAAGGTCAATTTGTAAATTTAGTATGTACCAATGTACCTAAATTATGACATGTCTAAGTATACAAACCTTTAAGAGCGACCCGCGCCAAGCTCAAGCCAGACCTTTTTGTCTTTAAGATAGTCATCGGTCCTATAATAAGCCTTCTCACAAAGTACTTTCTTTACATAAGCTTTAAATTTTCTGTCTGGCATTGAACGGCTAAACCGATTTTCATCAAACATACCTAAGGACTATCTCGTCAAATCGGTTTAGGAGCTATGACAGATACACAGACGCGTCAAACTTATAACACCCCTCTTCTTTGACGGGGGTTAATAAGTAGCTCTTATTACATGCAACTTTAAAAAGTGGAACCTAAACATGGATAAATGTGCTTTCGAAATAGTATCCGCATATTGTTTAGACCGTATAAGTATTTCCACTGTTAGACTTATTAACACTGTCTGTAATACCAGTTGCGGCCTTAGGGGGTGGCGAACCGGGCAGTTGCCCGGGGCCTCGCTCTTGCAGGGGCCTCGCGCAACAACCCGAACTGATTTATTTTTATTAATTTTGTAAATGTTGATTCCTCGCTCTCAGTTACTGAAGCCCAGGGCCTCGCAATGGTTAAAGCCGCCGCTGTGTAATACCCTTACCTTCAATCATACAATCGATCCTCAATATAAACTTTCGGCCTGATTTTCTCCGCAAGTACGCAGAAATAACAGCAAATGCCTCGGCGACATTTGCTCCGTTCCAACCGACGGAATCCGTTGCTGTAGGAATAAATTGGCCGCTAAATGCCGCGCTCAGAATTACGGATGTAGGTAGGGCTGTCGCTGTCACTGCTCTGAGTTTTACCCACAATGCACTTAATTAGCCAAATGGCAATTTTTTTAGAAGGCGTCAACATTCCTTCTAGCTTAATAATTCTTCCCTCTGTGCACGTAATTCTTACCATATTTTCAGCAAATGTAACATAGCTAATAGTATTCCATACAGCTTGGTACTCCAAGCAATTATTTGTCTTGATTTGGTATTAGACGTAAGTTATAAATATTTTAACACGGTAACTCACGTAGTGTAGTCGAGAAAAGACACTAGTTTCGATTTAGATTCAGACGATCATCATCAGGGCGTGTGTTGAGAGCGGCGACCCGACGGATTCGCTGCTCTCAAAGCACTGCGTGAGTAAGCCGTGTTAATTTTAGTGCTGAATTTATTTCACATTAGTTTAAATAATATTAAAAACGTAAGTTTTTTTATACCACTGACGAAGCGGATCCCAAGAATCCTTTTGCCATTGGTCAAAACGCACGTTGAATTTTGAGACGAGATCGACATTTTAACGTTAAAATTTTAACGTCTGAGTCTGACTGTCACAAAAGGTGACAACCCTAAGTGTGCCATGTCACTTTCACCTGCCAATGTGATATGATTGTCGACGTGATTGATGCAGTTATCCCCCAGTCCATAACTGTCAGCATTGTAACCTGATTGATAACCATGTTGTAGCATTGCAATGATTACGAATCCAAAGAGTTTAAGTACTCGTATTAATTTACTAACTTCTCCAGACTTTAAAATTAGCTTGAGGAAGAGTAGCTTATTCTCGGGGAAAGCGGTCCCCGAGCTTCGCAGCATTATGATATGAATGAGGATGCAACTGGGAATACGCTAAGATGCTACTACTGCTTACTCTCTCATCTTAGCGTAATCCCAGTTGCATCCTCAAGTTTGTAGCCACTACAGCATACGTCGCGCTGAAAATTCATCACCATATTTGGTCATCAACTTGCATCGCACGCGCTATTCGTCGATAACTCCAAATTAGGAAACATATCGGGACACGGGAGCAGTGTCGCACCGCGCCAGCCAATCAAAACACAGGAACGAGAACATTACCTTATTTGGCTATCTGTTTGTCCCTAACCACTGTATATAAACCCGAATTTTGTAAATAAATTATTCATTCGACTATCGACTCAGGAGCATAGAACACGCATTATTATTTACCTCCAGCTAGGTACACGTACCCTACTACACACACCATCGTTAGCATACATAAGCTACAGTGGTGACCCCGACGTGATACAGTGGTGACCGCCGACGACTCCGCGTGTCACGCGACACGCGGACCACCAGCTCCAGCGTCAACCGACGCGACGTCCTAAGCAAGTGATGTAGAAGCACTCACCGAGCCCACATCCTCCGCACCCACGTCCAGCTGCCACCGGAAGAAAATTGCCCAGCTGCGCGCCGTGCACCAGGAACTCCAGCTTATCTCTACGCAACCAGCGTTACTTTTATCGTGCACTTTATTTCACTGGCACTGTATGTACCAAGCACTACGATGTCCACGACCGTTCAAGAATATCAAGAGCTCGTCCAGAGTCTTCAAAAACTATCACAAGAAATCGCGCACCTCAAGAAAGTCAGATCCGCCACTTTGTCAAACACCGGGTACAGCCATCAACATCGTCAGTCGAGTCATTACCGTCCGGCACATTTTCATCACCGCTCACGAATCCCACTACCGCGTCCCACGTCACCTGCCCGTTCTACGACGACCTGCCACAAGGAAGCTAGAACTCTCGCATCGACAGACAACAGCGACGCCGCCGGAACATACCGCCTATTCGTCACTGATAAGAAGACAGGCTTATCATTCCTCGTCGATACCGGTGCAAATATTTCCGTCCTACCACGCAGAGCAGGCCAGCAATCGACGCCTCTATCTTTCAAGCTGTACGCCGCGAACAACACTACGATAAATACCTACGGAGAAAAAACGCTCGAACTCGACCTCAGCCTACGCCGTCCATACAAATGGAAATTCATAGTCGCCGACGTCTCGAAGCCTATCATCGGAGCCGACTTCCTCAAACACCACCAGCTTGTCGTAGACCTCACAAATCGAAGACTTGTTGATGGAATCACGAATCTCCAAATTCACGCTCCAGTCTGCGCCTCAAGCACTCCGACTATACGAAGTATCGACGTTCAACAGTCATACCACGACATATTAGCTGAATTTCCCGGCATCACTCGCCTAACACCGACAAAAGTTAACCCGAAAACAGCTGTTGAACACTACATCGAAACTCAAGGCCCACCAGTCTTCTGCCGCGCTCGCCCGATCGCGCCTCATCGCTATGAACAAGTACGAAAACTATTCGAAGATATGATGCAACAAGGAATATGCCGCCCAAGCAAAAGCCCTTGGTCATCACCACTCCACATCGTACCTAAGAAGAATGGTGACATCCGTATCTGTGGCGACTACTGACGACTAAACGCCATCACGAAACCAGACCGATATCCCGTACCACGTGTTAAAGATTTCACATACCAACTCTCCGGCAAGAAAATATTCTCTACCATCGACCTAAATCGTGCCTACCACCAACTATCAGTTCGTGAAGAAGATGTTCAGAAAACTGCGATAATAACACCAATGGGATTATGGGAATTCCCAAAAATGGTTCCAGGTTTGAAGAATGCCGGTCAAACTTTTCAACGGTACATCCACGAAGTACTCAGAGGACTCGATTTCGTCTTCCCATTCCTCGACGACCTACTGGTAGCTTCCTCGTCAGAAACTCAACATCGCGACCATCTACGACAAGTTCTCCGACGACTTGAAGAAAATGGCCTCACTATAAATCCCGCCAAATGCAACCTCGGCAAGACAGAAGTTAAATTCCTTGGCTACACAGTTTCACAAAACGGCATCAAACCACCCGAAGAAAAGGTCAAGGTCATCACAGAATATCCACGTCCAAAAACAATAGAAGAACTTAGAAGATTTCTCGGTATGGTCAACTTCTACCGTGAGCACATACCGAACGCCGCCGTCATACAAGCACCGCTTAATTCATTTCTACACAATTCGAAGAAACGAGACAAAACACCAATCACTTGGAACGACGAAGCTACGAAAGCATTCGAGGCATGCAAAGCAAGCATCACCAACGCTGCTCTGCTCGCCCACCCATCGCACGAAGCCACTCTCGCTATTTTCACCGACGCGTCGAACACCGCCGCCGGCGCAGTACTTCAACAAAACATAAACAACACATGGCAACCACTTGGCTACTTTTCGAAAAAATTCAGCGACGCACAAAAGAAATATTCGACGTACGACCGAGAACTACTCGCAATCTACATGTCTATGAAACATTTCCGAAAAACATTCGAAGGACGACAACTTATTATTTTCACTGATCACAAGCCACTGACATACGCAATGGGCAAGGTACAATCCGCGACCGAGACACCACGGCGAACGCGACAATTAGCCTCCATAAGCTACAGTCCTTCAGTTGCAGTTGTTCTTGATCAAGTCAATTTTTAAACTAAAACTTAATTAAAAGCAACGAGATCTATGTACTTACGTACTAGAGAAGACGCCACATACAACAGTTGTGTTTTGTTCATCATATGCTATCACTGTCACAGAATACAGTAAGAGTAAACAGAAGGGACTCTTCTAAGGTACGCGCAATATACTAGAATCGAGGCGAAAACGGGGGAGAGGTGCGGGGACGGGGAACGGGGACGCCTGGGTGACGCATATTGCGCGTACCTTAGGAGTGTCCGGCCTGTGTCACTGTTTACCTCACATTAGTCACTCGCTAGCAATACGCGCATAAAACACTCCACAATTCATTAAAGAAAACACTGTCAACTTAGTCAAAAATGCCTTGGTGTGTGTTGAGATACTGCACTAGTAATTCAAAGAACAAAGCAAAATATGAAGGAATAACTTTCCATCGGTCAGTAACTAGATTTCATTGATTGAAAATTAAATACGGATTGCAAAATTTCGGCTGCCATAATGAATGTAATGAGTGAATGATCTGTCAACCGATGGAATGATTCGTCATAGACTAACAAAACAGAAGTGAAATGTAGACATCATAAATATGCCTACATTTCACTTTCTTCATAGAAGCATCGAAAAACTATTTGTTTGTAAAACGTTTAAAAATGTTTAAGTTTTATGATTTTTATCTACATATGCTATAAATGCTTTACAAAAGTGTCCTAAAATCCTATAAATCCTTTATAAAATTAAGTCATATCTCGTAACGTCTCACTAGGACCTCCGATCAGAGGACTCAAAAATTTTGTATGTGGGGTTGTACCCCTACAAGTGCCCCGCGCAACTTGAAACTGCTATCAGATTTTGGATTCAAGATGGCCGCTTACACATTTTAGATGTTTTATTATGTTTGTCCCTATAATTCTTTTTCCTCGTAACTGCTACGCGGCTAAATCGATTTTGATAAATTATTATATAACTATATGTAATCTAAATAAACATATGTAATTTAGAGCCAATACCTACGTATATGATTATATAATACATTAAATACAGAGATAGCTAACAAAGAAAAAAAAACAAAAAGGTATACAAGTACAAGTAATCACTTTCTTCTAGCGCAAAACATTATGTAAAGAAATTAAGTAAGAATAATAAAAGATTACCAAAGAAACAGATATGTGCAGTTTAACTTTTACCTTTATAAATATGATAGTCGTGAGTCTACGAGTACAATCTAAAAATCTATACAATCATACAACCATCCATACACCCATCCGTACATCCAGCCATACTTACCAACATCCGCATTTATTAAAATATATGTAGGATTTAATTTAAACCACGTACTCGTAGGTATGTAAAAATATATTGACCTTTCTGTACTACTCTCGTGTTTAGTCTATATTACCAAAAAGGACATGGCCGTGTTTGAAGATGCCGAGTCTATATATTCATGTCAATGATTAAAAGCCACCCTTGACGCGTATGGTGCTCTCAGCCCTTAAGGACCGTATGCGTAAAGCCACGTGGTCGGATTTGGCTCTGAAATATGCAAAATTTTCCCGCTAGGGGAATAAAAATGTCAAGATGACGTTGCATAGAGTTAATAATGTGTAAACGGGACAATAGATGTAGGTAATCATAAATTGTAACGTAGAATTAGTATACAGCTTACTTTTTTCTTTTCGTCAAGACTTCCAGTCCGCGATACTTATTAAAATTTTCAAATCAATCAAATCAAAGAATTATTTTGTTTGAATTATTATTTCTGAATTAAGGCCTTGGCAGACGTCATTATAATGTACTTAACACTTTAGTAGACAGGCTATCAGTAGAAAAAGTAAATTCGAAAATACAGTAGTGTGCGTGAATGCAAGACGTTTATTTAAAAAGCGAGTTTAAATATATGTGAAATTCATATAGCACTTTCTAGAAAATCCAAGTTATAGTTATTCGAATCTTGCGTAATATTTATAACTTTTTCAATTTATTAGTCGACCTCCGTGGCGATTCCTTAACACGCTAGTCCGTCACTCGGAGGTTCTGGGTTCGATTCCCAGCCAGGGCAAGTTGGTAAATGGCCTTTTTTAATTTGTCCTGGTTCTTGGGTGTTTATTTTATCCCATCAAAAACATAAATGTAAAAATGCCAAGTTCGAATTCCGACAAAACAATTGAAATTTAAATAGCTGCCAAGTTATTTAGGTAGAGAAAACTGAAATTTATTCATAAGAAACTCAACATTTAACTTGAACAACATTAAGATTGAAAGCACGGTCACCCATCCTAACTGTGACCAAGCTAGTAGTTGCTTAACCTGTAAAAGCACGGTCATTCATCCATCAATTTTTGAATTTATCGAATGCGAAGTGGAGCGAAATATTTGCACAAGTGGTTTTGATTACTCGTATTTTGAAATTTGTTAAAGCGAAAATGATAAAGAGCCCTTAGAATAGGGAATCTGTTTTGTTTCACGCAACTTTTTAGGGTTCCGTAGTAAACAAGAAACCCTTATAGTTTCGTCATGTATGTCTGTCTGTCCCCAGTTTTACTCATAGACTATTAGTACTAGAAAGCTGTAATTGGGCATGGATATGTGGTAATAAAAACTTGAAAAAAAAAATGTGTGGTGTGAGACGTCGTTGAATAGGTCTTTCAAAAATATTGTAAGATTATGAACACCCTTTTTCGTTTTAGCAATCCGTTTGTGAAATATTTGGTTTTTGATTGCAAATTTTTGTTAGAATCATGTGTCTCCCCTCTTTGTCAGTTAAACGGTTGTATATGGACATATAAAAAAAATTCACGGCAGTAGTATATAACGTCTCCCTGTACTAAAACTAATTTAAGGTGGATTCAGTTCATGATACTGAACAACTTTTCCTAAGGAACACATTATATTTAATAATGTGTTCCTTAGGAAAAGTTGTTTGAAAAGAAAATGTTTGCTTTCCATTCGACCTCCGTGGTTTAATTGTTAACACGCTAGACCGCTAATCCGGAGATTCTGGGTTTGAGCCCCAGCCAGGGCAAGTTAGAAAATGGTCTTTTTCAAATTGTCCTGGGTCTTGGGTGTTTATCTATGTATGTATTTATCATAAAATATAGTATCATTGAGTTAGTATCCCATAATACAAGTTTAAAACTTACTTTGGGGCTAGCTTAATTAGTGTGATTTGTCCTTACATATTCCATACATATATTAGCCTCCTTGCTTTAAGGTAAAGAACTATTAACTGTATCTTTTTCAAAAGTTTGGGTTCAGTGGTTTCGGAGATAAGGATTATTTTATTATTTATTTTCAAAAATAACTTTAAAAACACCAACTTAAAAAATATAGAAAATATATTTAATATTATCATAAAATGCTCTTTCATTTGATATTTTACGCGATATAGTTCATAAATATTACATTTTGCCAAATCTTGTGTGTAAGAGATCAAAAATATTTTTTGTATTTCGTTTGTTCCTTGGTGAAAGTTGTTCAGTATCATGGACTAAATTCAGACCTAAAGTTAGGCAGTTGTTAGTTACATAAAACAAGTAGGTACTGACTACGGAACCCTACACTGCACGTGGCCCGTCACGGCACGTGGCCGGTTCATTTTGGTTAAGTTGAAATTTTAGGGAACCATAGACAAATTTATAATATTTCTGCGTAAATCAATATTACTTATCGCTGACAGGACGGTTTCAAAAATACAATCAAATAGTATTTTAGCCGAGCGGTGACTTGGAAAACTACACGTTTTGTGTTCCACTGACAGAAAATATACACATTTGAATTTTCTTTATGAAACAATACGTTTAGCGACCATCTGCAATCGTAACACCTTTCACTTCTATTCACCTCATTATGTAAGTTCGGAGAGTAAAAAAGGATTGCACGTTGAACAGATCAACGTCTTGGCTTAGCAGCTGTATGTCCTCAATCAATGACTTGACTGTTTGATTTTATACAATATTTTTAACGAATCAACAAAGAGCACTAAAAAGAAATCTTTTCCTGAAAACGGCTAAAAAAATTGGTTGATTAATGAAGCAATAATTAGCCTCCTTGCTTTAAGGTAAAGAACTATTAACTGTATCTTTTTCAAAAGTTTGGGTTCAGTGGTTTCGGAGATAAGGATTATTTTATTATTTATTTTCAAAAATAACTTTAAAAACACCAACTTAAAAAATATAGAAAATATATTTAATATTATCATAAAATGCTCTTTCATTTGATATTTTACGCGATATAGTTCACGAAACCCTTTTTTTAATGTTTCATTTATCTCTCATACAATACAATACAATACCCTTTATTGCACAAAAGTAAAAAACAGAACATAATTATCTTAAAAATTAGGAAATGCGCAAAAGGCGGCCTTATCGCTAAGCAATTTCTTCCAGGCAACCTCGTTTATATAGAAAAAATTATGGAAATTAGGTAGTGTGGGGTGGTCAATATAATAAACATACTTGGATACAATAATTATAATAAACATACATATACCTAATACTTAAATACATACATACAACTTACACAAAGAAAACATAACAGGACAAAATGAAGAAACTAAGTGGAAACAAGGGAAGGAAATTACCTTTCATAAGGATAGAAAATGCGATTTTACTTGGGATTTAAAGCTGGCTAGCGTTTGGGCGCGTCGGATAGTAAGTGGTAGTGAGTTCCATAGACGTATGGCTCGAACAGACAAAGACCGCGAGTAAAAGTCGGTGGAGTGAGCAGGAATTCTTAAAAGAAGGTTTAATAATTAATAATAATAATAATAAATTAATATAAAATAAAAAATAAAATAATAAAAAAATTGGGGCCACTTATGGGCATAAGTGGCCCCAATTTTTTTTTAATTTATTCATTTACCTACATTTAACTTCCGTCTTTGGGTCATAAATTTACATTATGTGCACCACATTTCAACTGAATCTGTCCAGTAGTTTAGTAGGGGGGTAAATTTTCGCCCATTTTCTTAAATAACTTAAAAATACCGATTTAAAAAATAATAAAATATATATATATTTAAAATTGTCATAAAAAGTTCTTTCATTTGATATGTCACACGATTTTGTTATCAAAACTTTTTTTAATGTCTAATTTAACCACCATAAGTGGCCCCCTTTTTTAAATTTAATTTATTTACGTTATACGTCTATTTTTGGGTCACTAAGTTACATAAGTGTAGGTACTAAATCTCAACTTAATCATTCTAATAGTTTCGTAGCAAATTGGCTGTGACTTACGGACAGACAGACAAGCGAAACCCTAAAAACAGTAAAAACACCAAAAAAATCAGTTCCTATACAAATTTCCCGGGCGGCTGCACACTTTTGTATGAAAATGTTATTTTAATATCATTATACTATACTAGCAGTCCACCCCGGCTTCGCCCTTGGAACACACAAAGCCTATGTCACTCGGGGATAGTGTACCTTTCCAACGGTGAAAGTTTTTTTTAAATCGGTCCAGTAGTTTCGGAGCCATGTAATGCAAACAAACAAACAACCAAATCTTTCCTCTTTATTATATTAGTATAGATAAATAGCCTACTATAGCCTGCCTGCCTAGCCAAGTATAGATCTAGTATAGCCTGTGGTTCGATATATTACGCATAATGTCAATTCGTATTTTGATATACATTCATGGGGAAAAGTTGTTCAAAATTTCAGACTGAATCACCTCTCAAAATAATTGTAAAACCCTAATTAAACAGAACCTTTTATTACAAAAACAGTTAATATGATTCCGCGACCCGAGAAAGTTCCAATCGGATTTTCACCCTAATCGCCAATTAAAAAATATAGGTAATAAATCAAACCAAATTATTTTTTTCATTGACTTAATTTTTGATAAAATAAAAAAAAATGTGCGATGCCGTATCTGCGATAGCATTACATCTTTGCTTGAATGTCAACAAAATGTCAAAACTGTACCATAGTGTAGCAAAAGTATGACATAATTTGGCAGTTTGTACATAGTTTTTTATTGAAATATTTTAGACTGTAATGCAATTTTACGTAATTCGAAAATGGATATTTTTGAAAAATTCGACACGGCCTCCTTCCTGAACGCCCGGCGGGCAACTGAATTTGTATGGAAGAATCATGGCCGCCATTTCAGAGAATTCTGTCAAAAACGTTGCAAAACATCCAATTTTTTAAATTATTTTTTTTATTATTGCGTGATTGCATTGCAAGCAAATATTAAGAATAATGTTTCAAAATAGCCTTTATTTTTATAAAATATATGCAATCCCTTGCTAGAATATTTCTTTACGCAGAAAAACAAGCCAGTTTGTAGCAAGATTTTCTAAAATATTTCTTTCAGGTTTCTTTACAATTATCTTACTTTTTCTGAATGAAAATTAAAAAAATACGGTTTTCGTCTACTGGCTAGTATATTCACCTATAACTAGGTATATAATTTTCTTAGTGGTCTTTTCTACTTAAGCCATAACTATTGCCCGCGCAAAGTGCGTTTTGCATGTTTTTGGGTAAATTCAATGCTTGTTTTTAGGAAAACTACAAAATATTTTAAAAAATCCTTTTTTTCGTCTACTGTCCCAACTCTTCCTCTATCTATGTGTATACATTATTTGACTTAAATCAAACGCTTTCTGTACAAACTTGTTGCCCGCGCAAACCCAGTTTACATGGTGCCGACCCTTAAGAGGAAACACTAAGGTCGAGAAAAATGAAAAATAGGTAAGTATTTGTAAAATCTATGCTGTCGCGCTGTGCCCGAATAACAACCGAGCGAGTGCGATAAAGACAACTGCACTGCAGCTGAGACCGAAAATACCTATGAAAATACACAAAATCTACGTTTCGTAGTTCGTAGTCCCCTGATTTCTCCTCCAAAACTTAAGAGATTTAATTTTTTTTTATTAAAATTTTAAGAAAAGCTTAATGGTTTTGTTCTTATGTTTCATTTTATAATATAATCTCGTGTTTGTTTGCTAGATGTTTGAACAGAGTGCAAAATCTTACCATTTTATAAGGTTCGTAACTCTTTTAATTTTTGAATTATGAAAAAAATAAACATAGGGACATATATGCTATTACTATACATAGATTTTGTTTTCAACCAAATCATTGCTCTACTAGCGAGGAATCAGGGGACTATGCTTGTATTAAAATACAGCCTATCGATTCCTTTTAACAGTTGTATAGATACAGCGACCCAAAGATGGTCTTGGTCTTCGACACCAAAAGACATCACTATTCCCTATTCTGCCCCATCTGCAGATCTTTTTGGAGGACTTTCTCTACCTAATCAGCTTTACCTTTTCATATTTATCTAGGTATGTACCCTATGTAAGATATCATAATTAGGTACTTATGTAAATTTTATAATTTTGTATTGTATCTCACAGGTGGGGTACTGGGGCCTACAGCTGGGCGGGTGCCGTCGCTGCGACTGCGGGCCAGGCGCGGCGGCGTGCGACCCGGAGACCGGCGCGTGCGCCTGCGCACCTGGCGTCGGCGGCGCGCAGTGCGACCGCTGTCTGCCCGGCTACTACGGTTTCCGCCCTGCAGGCTGCTTACGTACGTATTATTGCCCCTGGCTGCAGTCTGTTAAGTAGGTAGCTGGGCGGGTGCCAGCGCTGAGAGTGCGGGCCAGGGGCGGTGGAGTGCAATGCAGTGACCTGCGCGCCCATTATGCGTGCGACGTGGTGACCGACGCCATAGCCTGCGCTACTATGGCTTCGGTTCTGCGGGCTGCTTACATACGCATTACTGTTCTTTGGTTACCTTCCATTCTGAATGGGTAAAGGTATACAGCTGCGCAATAGCTGGTTCTGCGAGTACGGACCATGCGAGACATACCTGAAGCAGCACGCAGTGCGACCACTGTCTACCCGGCTATACGGCTGTTGGTCATCATGGTATCGCAGTCGTCAAGATTTTGGAAGGCTCAGGCAGCTTGAAAAATCTGATGCCAGTGTTAGCCACTTAAACACAGTAAACGCAATTTGAGGGAATCTAGGATATTATTCCATGTTAGGTACTCCTATTTTGGCATAAATCACAAGTGCTTTTATAGGCAGCCAGACACTGACAGCAGCAATAACCTAAGCTGGTTATTGATTATGGGTTTTATTGTTACCGCTAATGGTAGGCTCCGTTTATAGCTGTTTATAGCTGGTTCGAACATGCAGACGGTCACAGAAACGATGCATTGCCCGTTTGATTATCACCTTCTGCCGTAAAACGCCAGCAAGAAATTGCCAAGAATACGGTCATTTGATAGGAAGCAGTATTTGTGGCCATTGCATGTGCAAGGAGCAATTGGAAATATTGCAATATATTCTTCGATTAATTTTTATTGCATATTTATGACTTAAGACTCGTTAAAGAGTCCTCTTACCCTAGACTTTTCCATACAAACGTAGAGCTTTTATTTTAAAATGACATGTCAGATTTCGATGGTATTTTGTAATTTCAAAGAAATTGCGTATTACCTTTCGACAGTCAAAATACATATATGAACACGAAAGAAAATACAAAGTGGAAGGGACATACCCGTAATAAATCGAACCACGCGCTATACTAGATCACTAAAGTATAATGAAATTAAAATAACAGTCAAAAAACTAAAAAAAAAATTGACATTCCCATACAAATCGCCCAGGCGGATGCACACTTTTGTATGAAAATGCCGAAAATTATTTTTGTTTTTTGGCTGTTATTTTAATTTTATAATACTATAATGGTCTAGTATAGACCGTGGTTTGATTTATTACGGGTATGTCCCTTCCACGTTGTATAAGGGGGTAGAAGTTTTCTATGGATACTCATGGTCAAATATGATATGATACCTACACTATATTCTCTTCCAAGTTCACATTTTGACTGTGAAAAGCAGTTATATTTATGCCTAGATCTCCTTCTTAGTCTAAGAGCATTCCCGGTTGCATCCTCAGCTGTGCTGCTTCGGAGCCCGGGGTGCGCTTTCCCGCTTTTTCTGCTCCAAATAAAATATGCATGTCAATAGTCACCCAAGGATGCCAAAGACCTTGTAAAATGGAGAAGAAATAGCCGGAACACTTTCAATGATTTGGCTATAGTTTTACAACCGGCCGCCTGCCTGACGTCAACCCTCTTTGGGAATGCAATTTTAGCACGAGATATTTATGCTTAGTCCTTTAGTCGCCTCTTACGACATCCGCAGAAAGAGATGGAGTGGACCTATTCTAACCCGGAACCACACGGGTCTAATACTTATGCCTAGATATTATATGCAATTTCTTTAAAATAACAAAATGTTGGAAAAATCTGACATGCCGTTTAAAAATAAAAGCTAGACCAGGCCTGTGTCGCTCCCCGTTTAGGTATTGAAAATGTACCTACATTATTACTATAGATATTTCTTTGAATTTTTTTGCTGAGTAAGACTTCTGTACGTTAGTATTAGTATTTATTCTGTGGCTAGACTACGTTTGTATGGTCTGTCGGTAAAGTCTGACTCTGTCTATAGGGTAAGGGGACCATTTCATTACGTTCCTCTAACCACTTGATTAGGGTTACTTATAACAATTAAAATTTTATTTACAGCCTGCCCTTCTTGCTCGGATGGCAAGATCTGTTCACTGGACACAGGCCAGTGCGTGTGCCCTCCTCGATCGCGTGGCCCGGGATGTCGGCAGTGCGCGCCAGGATACTGGTCACGGGAGAACGGCTGCCAACCATGCACATGCGGAGCTGGGGCTACGTCAAGTAAGTTTACATTTTACTGAAGTAGGGACCTTTGTTTATGGCAGAACCAACAAAAAGACTTAAAGAAAACAATAGTAAGTCGATGTTGCAGTGTGTGTATGTAACAATAGCACTTTCACTGCCAAAGAGAGTCAATTATGAACAACAAAAGAAGTGACGCATTAATTGCTCAACATCCTCTTACTACCCTAATCTCAATTGATATTCCTATGTAATATTTTGTAACGTATTCTCTACCAGATACATGTGACCCAGTGACTGGTCACTGCAAATGCCGCACCGGTTGGGCCGGGGCACGTTGTGAAAGATGCGCTCCTGGCCATTTCGGGCCACGTTGTCGACCCTGCGATTGCTCTTTAGCAGGAACTAGAGACTGCGAAAATAGAACTTGCGAGTGTGATGAACTAGGACGGTGTCTTTGTAAGGTAAAATATATTTTCAAGATTTGCTTTTTTTGATTTTTCTATGCAAGTTTGTACCTTATCTGAATTATTTTTTTTTAGTAAAATTATCAGTTAGTAATGGTTAAATTTGCTCCTTTTGCCATCTTTTGGATCAATCCTCAGACTAGCTCTATGACATAAGTCCGATATCCAATCGTAATATTTACATATATTTAAATGAATTTTGTTCGGGAGATTTTATTTGGGAACGAACGGATGTAGCATGACGGGTTCTATAACGTTGTCAACCGATTTACAAATTTTGATGAAATTAAATGCAATCTTGTTAAAAATGTCATTGATTCATTCTTCTTTTCCAGGAAAACGTAGTAGGTGACAAATGCGATCAATGTTTGGACGGCACCTTTGGCCTTTCAGCGGAAAATCCGTCAGGATGCACCGCGTGCTTCTGCTTCGGTAGAGCGGCGCACTGCACCCAGGCTGCGCTCACGCGCGCCGCGTTGCATAACACCAACCCCATGCATCTCACCCTCCTCAAAGGAGATCAGATCACTACGGTGAGCATCACTATCATGCCTTTTGAATGTTCGATGACTTAATTAATTTTATTTAGCCTATCACTCGCTTGCCTAAGATCAGTTTAAATTCGCTTTGGCATGTCACTATTTTACAGTTTACAGTTGATTTTAATAATCCGGCGTTTGTATGTATGTACATATGATTGTTAGACATTAACTAAAGTATATTTGATTGGACCTTCATGAAATTTGGTAGTAAATGTATCAAAAAGTTTTTTTTTTTTAAATTTAAACATGAGCAGAATCAGTCAAATTGCTGAGATATGGGGTTCACTAGTTTATAGTTCGGGGTGAACGGGGTTTTAAGGGAGAAAATAACTAGGTATATATATTGTTTTAGTAATGTAGAAAGTCATAGAAAATATGTAATTATTTATTTTCTGTAATTAATACACTTATTGTGGGATGCAACGTGTGTCAGTACCTTTGCCGCTTCCCACCTTAAGGACACTGTCAGAAATGCACGATCAGCTGCCGAAAATGCTGCTAAACTTAAACATACAAAATATGCTCCCCTTGAATCAGCCTATATTTTTGTGCCTGTAGCTTTTGAGACCACGGGTGCTTGGGGGACTGAGGCTCAGACATTTATTCGGGAGCTGGGCCAACGCGTCTATGAAAAGACGAAGGATAATCGCTCGTGTCGTTTCTCGCTCAAAGAATTTCTATCGCTATACAACGCGGAAATGCTGCTAGCATTATGGGAACCTTTTGGGCCAGGGACGGTTCGGGGCGGATTATTAGATTGAATATTTTGACGAAGCATGTTGCGGATATTTATTTTTAACTAGGTAAGTACAACTTTTGACGAAGCATGTTGTGGATACCTTTTGTACACTTTTTGACGAAGCTTGTTGCTGATTTATTTTTGTATGTTTGGTAGGTAATCTAAGATTTTTTAGAATAATAAAGATTCCGTAAAAAAATATAATTAATTACATCTTCAGGTGGACATTCACTCTCCGCTAGCTGTACCAATGCACAACCAAGACGTAACCATATCTCTACCCTGGCCACCGGCACCAGTGTACGTTGAACTAGACAGCAGGTAACTTTATTTAAATCTTTTTTTGTTGCTCATCTATTTGGCGAAGTTAAGTGTAGGCAACGTCACCGCCCTCTGCCTATCGTACCAGAACCATAAAAAAAAACACCCATAAAACAAACACCAGAACCATAGATTACATTTAAGTTACTGCGTCAGGGCCTCGCACGTGAAGCGTTATGAGCTTTTTACAGTACTTAGTCTAAAGCCTGAAAGGATCTTTTTCCTGCCTCTACTGTACTAAAAAGAAGCTTTGCAAAACTAGCCAACTCACTAAAACTTTGATCTCGCTCTGAAACCCAGTATAAAAAAGGAATAAAACAATCAATTTTCTTGATGAAGTAGTATAGCCTGCAACTAAATCCTTCTATTTAATTTTCTTTAGGTTTCTCGGTGACAGGATCACATCCTACGGAGGATTACTAAGGTATACTGTTGAGGAGGAAGGCGGGGAAGAATTGTCATTGGAGACGAAGTTGCAAGCACCACTAGTCAGCGTGTATAGTGGGGACATTGTGCTCGATTATTATGAGGTAACGTACTAGTGATAGTAAGTCTGACAGCATAATACAAAGAACATGTAATTTGATTTTTCAAATGGCTTTTACGCAGTACTCGTGATGATAAAAATATTTTCTTTCATCAGTAATTTTATATCTATATCAAAAACATTATATAACTTTCAATAATTTTGGGTAAATAATTTAATAAAGTCATAAGCAAGGTAGAAAAATAATGCTCGGAGATCGCATCGCATCGCTCGGACAGAAAAGCTTAAAAGCATATGCGGGAGACCTTTGCCCAAGAGCAGGACAGAGCAGGTTAAATACCTACCTCTAATAATTAAAAAAAAAAGACAACATCTGAATATTTTTCCAAGGATTACGAAGAGATTTTTGATAACTAAGTCTCGTATACATAGATGACATATTTGTTTTCAGCATGCCCCAGCAAAAAACGGTAGCCACGCCATTCGCTTCCACGAGTCTTTGTGGCGGGTGCGAGGAAGGGGAATTAAAGCTAGTCGAGCTGCCCTGATGGTGGTGCTGCAGAAGTTACAGAGGGTTCTGATACGCGCCACCAGCAGAGCACCTACTGCCAAAGACCATGTCCATGCTTTGTGAGTAAATATTATAATTTCAGAAGGTAAAAATATGAATTTATTATTTAAATTATTTGCGACTGAATTCTTACAATTATGTTTAAGGTCACAATAATTCGTATTAACTTAAATGTTTTTGACCGACTTAAAAAAAATTGTAGGTTATTAATTCCACTGTATTTTTTTTTTTTGGAAACATTTATGTCCCGCGATATCTTCGCTATTTGTAAACCGATTTTGATGATATTTTTTATTAGAAAGATTTTTTTAATATCTAGTTGGTGCTATAAATTAAATAATATAAAAAAATTGGTGAAAATACGATGCAAAACTTGGAGATATGGAAGAAACTCCTCAACGTCCAGCATTTCGATGATATATGTGATATTTTCACAAAATGTAATCGAAAGAGTTATATTAACTACCTATAACTTCGCAATACCCTGCCACGATTCATGGACTTACGTACTAACCTTACTTATAAAGTGCATGTAAGCGAAAAATAAAGAATGAAATCTGATTCTTTACCATCTGTTTGGTCAATGTGAATTTCATGAATGAAGCTTTGAAGTCAGTTGATTTTTTTTGTAAAAAAATTCTTTATTTTAAATTCGCTATTTGTTCTTGTATTCACAGATTACTAAACGTGTCTCTCGACACAGCAATCCCTGGCCTAAGCCGAACTACCGCCGCACTTGGAGTCGAGCGTTGCGCATGTAGAGAGGGATACTCTTCGGAATCCTGCCAGAAGCCAGCGAGAGGGTACTGGTTGCCGCAGCAGCGGATACGGATCAGTTCTACTGACGGCACGGTTATAATTGCGATCGATGGAGAGGCACAACGCTGTGAATGTAACGGCCGGGCAGTGGCTTGTGATCCTGATACAGGAGCTTGCGTAGTAAGTTATCAAATCTCTATCATACTCCAAAGGAATCTCTAGTAAGTCTATTGGGGCTAAAATTCCCGTTTTAACTACTGTAACGTCATAGCTCACTGGTAGGTCTATTGGGACGAAAATTTTCGTGAGACCTACTGGTAGGAGGACCTATCTTGGTAGGTCTACTGAGACTATCTCAAATATTTACCAATCAGCGTAGTTTTAAAGCTTCCAGAACTACTTTTGAAGGACCACTTTAAAAAAATTTAATTAAATGATGTTGCAGTGCAACTGATCAATATACTTCGAAACTCTCAAGTTTTGTGGTCTTTAGTAAATTAGGAACCCAAATATTAAAATTTTAGCCAATAGGTTAGAATTTGGAAACATTTTCTTGAACCGCTGCTTATGTACTGTACCAGATGAGCTCGGTAGCCGGTTGGAGTACGCATTACTAGACGCTTTCGCAAGTTAAGCGAAACCAGACGTGGTCCGCACTTAGATGGGTGGGACCACAAGTGTCGTCATTCTATGATAGATACCTTTAGGCAGTTTGAAAAATATGACACCAGTGTTGGCCACTTACACACACGAAAAATAAAAAAAAACTACTTAGATAAAAAAGTGATTGAGGAAGTCCCAACGTCGTACCTATTTAATTTTCAGAACTGCACAGCAGGAACTGGCGGCGCTCGGTGTGAAGTCTGTGCGCAGGGCTACCACGGTAGTCCCCACGTCGCGCCAGGCTGCGTGGCGTGCCCGTGCCCGTCGCGCGCAAGGAACTTCGCAGACGCGTGCGAGTTCCACCAAGGCCAGCTACGATGCCTCTGCAAACCTGGTGAGTGCAAATTGAAAATGATAGGTTTATGTGTAGACTTCTACCCCAACAGCTTAAAACTATAAATACAAAAAGATCGAAGCTACCACAATAGCTCACAAGGAGCATACGAGACAGTACTGACTGACACATCCTGCATCTAAATATGAGTTTCTACTAATGGCCGGATGTATGCATACAGCCATCGACAAAACACCGCCGGAGCCGCGGTTCCAAGAGCGCATATTATCACCTACCTGGCGGGAATATCTTCCCTTTATGATAGTCTAGCATACCATGAACCATGGAAAGTATTTTAAAGTAATCTAATATAACGCCTGCTAAAGTAACGCTGAGCTAATACTGCTTGAAAAGTTACAATCAGAATTCAATAATAATACATAATTTTAGGTTACACGGGTATGGAGTGCGAGCTATGCGCAGAAGGCTGGTTCCGCGCTCACGACGGCAGCTGCATACCTTGTGAATGTGATTCCCGCGGCGCTGTCTCTGGCTCCTGCGATTCCTCGGGCCAGTGTCACTGTCGCGTATTCGCAACAGGCCTGAAGTGCGGCAAGTGTCGCGCACTTAGAACTTATTTAGAGGACGGCGAGTGCAAACGTAAGTATCCAGAAAAGGCGGCTGTTTTTCCATCATATACAAGTAAGGAGTTTGGCTGTTAAGTGGAGAATAAAAGTGCCAGTTTCTATAGCAAACGTGAGAGCCATAGACTTATAACTATCCAAAGGGGCTCCTATCTTTATCTCCTTTCGATATTTACGAGTATTTTAAGATGAGAATTAATTTGTCATCACCAATAAATTTTCTTTCGTTTCTAAACTTATTATTAGACACACTGCAGTAAGTATATGGTATGTTTGACATTAGTTGTATTTCATATGTTAGAAATGGTAACATTTATATTTATGTTTCTGTTTCAGAATGCGACAACTGCACGCAAACTCTCCTTGACTCTATAGAAGAACTGACAACCCACCTACAAAGAAACGCAAACCCCACCGAACTAAGTCGAATACCAAAGCCCTTCCCCGCCTTACGAGAATTTTCTCGCAACTCCACCGAACTTAGCACTAGACTAAGAAACTATAGGATAGACGCAGAAAATTCTAGAAACCTAGACAGCACCATCAGCAGACTGGAAGCTGATGAGCATAGGATATTTACAGATACCAACACATTTAAGACTGAAGCTTTAAAAAGACAGGATGAGGCTAGATCGTTAAGTCTAGAGAGTATGAATGATTTAGAAAAAGTTATTGAACAAAGGAGGAAGATAGGGGAACAAGTAAGTGCTTTAGATGAATTCGCGAGAGGAGAAAGACATTTGAGTGCTCACAAAGCTCTGAAAGAGGCTCGACGGTTGCTGAGACATATCAATGATATCAAGTTGATTGACTTCCTTGGAGGAGCGAATGATGTTTTTGAATCTGTAAGTTACTATTACAAATCCAACAGCATTACTAAAATTCCACTTTCAACATTTGTCTTGTGATTTGACTATTTATTTCCATATAAGTTTTGTTCCTATTTTTATATACCTATCTTGTTTTATTACGACTTTTCAGTCACATCTCCAATCAACATCCGTCCAAGAATACAACTACCGTCTTGACGACCTCTACAAGCGGGTCCAAGGTCTGCAGAGACGACTAGACGACTGGGAGCGGAAAACCGACGACCTTCCGAAGCTTGCCGATGTGGTGTGGACCGCGGGAGACACTGTGGCAACGGGGGGGAGGGGCGTGCGGCCGAGGCTGGCGACTGTCAGGGACGTAGGGCTGCGCTGCCGGCTTGTACTGGAGGTGAGAGCGTGTCAACTGGCAACTCTAGGAGCTCAGAGAAGTGATAACAGTCCGTATTGGCATCTGGGAAACCTAGCCAAATGTTATGCAGTTATGCAGTATGTTATGTAAAATAAATCCCACCAAAAATATAAATGTTTAAATGGGAGCCAAGATATTGATCTTGGCTTGGCTTGGCGGGTAGGTATTAACCTACCCGACAAAACAATCGAGATCTAAATGGCTGCCAAGTTCTGAAATTTATTTTTAAGAATCTTAACATTTGACCTGGCTTCTAGACAAGCTAAGGGGCTTTAAAAAATATGGCAAATTTCACGTATGTAGGTTTTCAGTTATGAAGGGGTCATCGTACTTAATAGCAAGGTGTGAATATTTTCAGGCCCAGCCCATCAGTTTAGAATCCGTTGATTGATTCGATAGACATCACAGTAAATCTATTGGTATTATTTAACTAGAAAACTATTATAACTTATTCAAAATTTCAGCGTTTGTAGAATAGTTTTACTTCATGTGTACTTCTATATTATGTCTCGTTTATCGAAACCTACTTCTCAATAACTTAAAATAGATCTAATTTCTTTACTTCAGGACATCACAACCCTTTCGGCCCACAACCTGACCGACGAAACCTACTCCGCATACCTCCAGGCACAAGCCCTAGCCATCAAGTTCCCATCATTGACGACAGAGTTGGCAACCCTAATGACTGCTGCGGAAGAGAAAGAGGGGATATTGTACAACCTGACGCCGGTTTATAAGGAGAAGTATTTAAACAGTGTAGAGAGACATGTGGCGGATTTGAACGAGAAAGCCTTGCAGTATAAAAGGTGTGATTTTGTTCTTTACAATCATTTGTGTAAAAATTCAGTACATGCTAGAGCTTGGGTGAGGACATATGCAACTTACTTTTTACCCGTCTACGGCAAATCCAAGAGGAAGGGCAGTGATCGACTAATGTGAAATGAAGTAACTTGGCCTAACAGAAGACAAGTCAAGACAAAAAAGAGCTGTAAAAGTCCTCGGAAGAAAATAATAAGACATGAAATGAAAACTAAAAATATATTTTTTTTCTATTCACGCTGCTTTCCGATTTTTACAATAACATACAACTATAAGAAAAAGATTGTCTGTAACACAATAAATTTAACAAAAACCATTTAACGTGAAATTCTAGTGTTTTAGTGAGTGTCATCTTCAATGAATTTTTTTGAAGATTGTCCTTTGTTTTCAGCTTATTTGCAGACACGCGAGCTGCATCAGCACACGGCGTGTCTGCAGCCCGCGCCTGGTCAGAAGTCGAAGACCAGCTTCGAGACGCGGCTGCTGCTGCGAACGCTGCTCTGACAACTGCTGCCGCTGCTGCTACTCTTGCAAGAGGAACCAAGTCAACCACAGAGGAGCCTGGCTTTAAGACATCAGATTCCTTGAAGAAGAGGGGTACTGAGGTTCTGACAAGGGCAGAAGGTCAGTTCCTACTAGTTTCATGTTCAGAGACAAATCAGACACGAAGTTTGGATTTGTCTTCAATGATCTGCATATATTATAGGACATCTGCTAATGTAGTTAGAATATATTTAAACCACTTTAGGTACTAGAGACATCTAGCTGCTTCATCTCCTGATATTTTGCAGAACTGAGAAAACAACTGGACCAACTTGTCCGCTCAGCAGACGCTGTATCAGTGTCACTTCGCGGTCTTGGCTGGGCGGAACGGGAACTGGGGGCTACGCCTCGCGCTTCCGTTAGCGCAACCTTAGCTGCGGCCGGCAGACAGGCTGACAGGGTGTTTGTGACGACTAGAGCGCTTTATGACGAAGCCAGCGAGCTGAGGCAGAAGATGAGATATCAATTAAGAAGACAGTTAGCAGATCTACAAAGACATGGAGACACAGCTTTAGGGGCAGCCCAGGAACATGGTAAATACAATGGTTTCTTTGTAAATTTCGCACTTTTCTGATCATAGCGCGTACTTTGGTTGCGCATGCGCATCTGGTTTTTATTTATAAGCTCTAAATATAAAGACATGCCTGATTTTTTTATTTTTACGTTGCAGTGTCACAAATTAGCAGCAACACAGTGCGTGGTGCAGAACTATCGCAAGCCCTGGCGGGAGCGGCTGCAGCGCGCGCTCGAGAGCGAGCTGCAGCGGCCGCCAGGAGAGAGCCAGCACTGCGAGCGCTGAAAGATGCCGTGGCCAAAGCGAAGCATGCAGCGCAAACGGTGAGTGGTTACAGTATCGCCAACAATTATCATAACAATACACTGTCTTCTACGACAGACTTCTGTTCTAAGAAAAGTTCTGTAGCTCTGACCAGGCTCAATGGCTTTGGCTGGAATCCGAATATTAACGGTCACGAACCATCAAAAATCGTGATAGATCTAGATTACTCTGAATATACTTATTGTTCCAGATATCAGTATCACTAACTTCACCACCCGGCTCTGCTCCCGGCTGCTCCAGAGCATACCTTCTTCGTTCACATTCTCCATCAGTGACGCGGCTGTCACTCGCACTATCCTTTGATGGAGTGGTTCGTGATGGCAAGCTTCTGTACTTGGCTGGAGAAGATAGACCGCAGGTAACTATCCTGGAAAATATTGCTTAACTTTAAGAAAGTCTTCTTACTAAGTTCTCTACTAAATATTTCTCTTCATTACTGGTGACAGCAAAACTTTTTTACATTAATGCTTTACGGTAAAGTCAAAAGGTGCAATCTCATTTGTCGTCAGGATAAACTGAGCTACATGCGGTTGTTCGTGCACAACAAGCGGCTACACTTGCGCTGGGAGCTGGGCGCTGGGGAGGGACACATCCATCACCCCGAGGAGCTGCTGCCGACGCATGATGACGCCGATCATACTACCTACAGGGTTGAGATCGAAAGGCAAGGGTTTTATAGTTACTTAGTCATATTATGCGGTGGTGGAACAGTTTAGGCACTGGATTGGCATCTGTACGATTTCAATCCTCACTACACTAGGCGCCACTTGTAGTTTGTTCTCATGTACGGTAATTTTCAACTACCACCACCTGCATCCAATGAAGGAAAACAAAAAAAAAGTTGCACTACTTAATGTGTGAAATGGAGCGTAATAGCAAACCACTCTATAATCTTTGCCAAAAAAGTGTCATTTGTGTGCGTCCACACAATAAAACAAGATCTTGGCTCTTAAAAGTAGACAGACAATTATATTTTGATTGAAGAAATATGACACCAGTTGTTACCTCAACACCACTGAATAAAGAGTACTACAAATAATGTAATAAATACATACAAACTTTCATACACAATACACATATATGGTTACTATGATGCCTGTTTCTGAAAGGATTAAGCAGACACTAATATACCTCCTTTTGACATGATCCTGACAGACAATTTTGATTCATCTACACTTAATCATCCTCATAATGCAAGTGAAAAACAAGAGTACCTATGTTTCTTCCCTGCGCAAAGTTTGAATTTCTTTTTTGATTTATGATTTCAATTTTCAGGATATGGAACACGGTTCACCTCCGCGTAGAACGAGCTGGGTCATCATTAGTATCCGCTTCAAATAGCAGCGCGGCTAGGGCTGACTCCCTGCGGGCTTCCAGGCTGTGGTTGGGAGGTCCCCCGGATGAGGGGTTGTGGGCGTTGCCGGCGTGTGTACATGCGCTGCATACTGATGATAGCATTGTAGGGTTGTGGAACTTTGTTGAACAACCTAAGGAGGCGCAGTGCACGGGCTGTACGCAAAGGTGAGAAACTTGATTGTAGTAAAGTAGTAAATAATAATCAATCAATCAATCAATCAATACGTTTATTTGCATAAAATGTAGGTATAGGTGTATAAAAATCTTAAAATTACCACTCCCTTTTATATTTTACCTTCTTGCAAGGTATGCAAATTTTTTATTGTTTTTAAATTATTAATTACAATTATTTACTATTATTTATTATTATTATTATAATATTATTAACAATTAATTAAATAAATATTATAAATTAAATGAATGATAAGCCTAATACAATTGTTATTTGGATAAGTCCCTCTTGCCACTACATGGCGATCCTGTAGATACAGAAAAAACATGTTCTCTTTCGTTTCCTTTTAGAATAAGAGGAGAATATCGTATTTGATAATGTATTATACACCAAAGGCGATACAAATTTAAGATTTGTCTTATATGGCTTATGTATAGTTTACTAAACATATTTTTCACTTGACAAAACATATATTTTTTTATTGTGTCAGATGGGTGGGTTCTCGTGGTGGGCAAGCCGCCCTGGCGTGGCTCGGCGGAGGCTACGCAGAACTGCGTCGGTCCTCTTTGAGGGCACCCGACAGACGACATTTCAGCTTAGCACTTACCTTCCGTACGAGGGACCGGGACGCGCTGCTGTTCATGGCATTGGATGCTGCTAATGTAAGTACTTACCTACACACAAACGCATTTTGCAAATTAAAAACTGATAAACTTACTTCAACCATTAAATCTTTTTATACTTCAATGCAAGACTGGATCAATGACGAGTTAAAGAGTAAAAAGGAGAGCAATGCGTATACATATGGCAAGTGTAACAAAAAAGAGCGTTGGTTGAAGTATGGCTCTTTGGCAGAAAGAATGTAGATACTCGTACTAAGATAGATTTGTTATAATTAAATGTAATCAGCGTTAAGTTAAATACGAGTATTATCGAAATTATGAAACTTCTCCTATAGCTGGATCATCTTGTACACTTTTCCCTACATTTGTTTCTAGAACCGTTCTATATCAGTTTGGCTCCGCTCCTGCCGAGTAGTGTTCGCCGTCCAGTACAGCGGCTCGCGCCTGGAGATCACGGCCGGCGGGCAGCACTGCGACGGGAGACCGGCTCACGTGCAAGCCATCAGGGTGTTTGCTGGCAACCAGCTGGAGAAAGGTACGCTCATCATGACATCTACTTTTTCTTTCAGTCTTTTCCTTTTCTTTATCTTTCCTTACTTATTATTTTTACTGCAACATGTGTCTCTCTTTATTCCTTTCTCCAATTCTCAAGTTCGTTATCTCCAAGAGGATCAAATTCCATTACCTACCGTAAACAGATTGTAGAGGTATCTAATGTTACTTTCGAGAATTCCAGATTTTTTTCAGCTCTTTGATGAATGTAGAAAATCTGCTGGTTCATTTTCGTGCGATACTAATGCATATGGTCGGCAGGCAGCCTGCGTGTGAACGGCGAGGAAACCCTGGGCTCACCGTCTCCCCCTGTTCAATCGGCCGCTGCCTTGCCAGACCTTACCCACTCCCCCTACTGGGTCGGGGGGCTTCCCCCTGGAGCTGGAGTGGAAGCCCCCGCACCGCCGCTGCTAGGTTGTTTGGGAGCTGTGTCGGTGGATAGAGAGGGATATGACTTGATGGACACACCGACCAGGCACGCTGTGGAGCCGAATTGTGGAACACGGGTAAGCGGTTATACTGTGGCTTGTACCAATCTTCAAGAAGATGCCCTTGGCATCTTCTTGAAGATCTCTTCCGAAGGCTCAAGGTAAAACAACGACTATGCTTGGTGTTCCTCTACGTGTTCAAAAATGAGGAGATTCGTAGGACGACGAAGATTGTTCCAGGCATAGTTGGATTATGGCCGATGGGGCAAAAAGGTTATCGAATGGCAGTCACGTATCGGCAAGTGCAGTGTAGGATACCTTCATATTAGGTAGTCTATGGACGCAAGGTAGCAGGAAAACGCTAGATGCAGGCCGCTTCGAATCGGAGGCCTATGTCCAGCTGTGGACTTCCTGTGGCTGATATGATAAAGATGACTAGATCTGCCAAAGCACGTCATATCCATTTGCATTGATTTGTTTCCTATGAGATTAAAATTCAAAGTTGAGATAAGTTCTTACGAGATATCGACTACAATATCCAAAACAACTTCAAATATTTAATATTTCTCTTCCAGATCCTTCGGTCCGCTGTATTCGAAGGCTCCGGGTTTGCGGAACTTCCCTCGCCGATGCTGCGTCGGCGGGGAGCCATCGGACTGTCGTTCTCAGCCAGAGCTCCGTCGGGGCTGTTGCTGTACCGAGCGCCGGCGACCGCTGAAGATGAGGATGTTGATGATAAACATCACCTAGCTCTGATGATGGTTGATGGTAAGTTTGATACTCTTACTATCTGATCGAGCTTTCATTTTCATGTTTTATAATTTGTTAACAGTTTGCTGGCTAAAGAGGAAAACTGCTAAGGGAAGCTACATAGTCTCATCATACGTAGACCGATTGTAAATCAGTCAGTCCAATCAGCCTATCGGGAATTTCTACGATAATCCCTCTTTCTCTCTTTTGTTATATTATAATTTTGTTCCTGCTTCCGAACTCGGGATCCGCTTAGTTTATAATTATTATCCATCATTTATTTATCAAGTCTAGGGTCTGTCTATAGGATGAAAATGGTATTGCCTTGTCTGATCAGGTGAACTGGAAGTGACGGCGTCGGCTGGTAAAGAAGAGTTGAAGCTACGGAGCAACGGGACCAGGTTCAACGACTGCCGGCTGCACGTGGTCAAACTGATGCGAGTTCATAAACAGGTATACCTTATTTTATTAACCTAGCGAGCGCGAAGCGTCTCCCCTTCAGCTTGGGAAAAATTCT
This sequence comes from Acrobasis repandana, assembly GCA_963576875.1. Taxonomy (NCBI): domain Eukaryota; kingdom Metazoa; phylum Arthropoda; class Insecta; order Lepidoptera; family Pyralidae; genus Acrobasis; species Acrobasis repandana. The sequence goes on from OY756216.1 coordinate 1,516,393, forward strand.
TTCGCATGTCTGTCCTGCTGTCTGGATGTTCTCCTCTACAGATTGCATTTCTCAACCGATTCTCATGAAATTTCGTGGGCATGTTCAATAATTATATGGATGTTTTTTTGTCGATTCAGTTTTTGGAATTTGCCATGGGAGTTTTAGAATTTGCGGTGAACATTTATCTAGGTCGACGTCTTCAACTTACAGAGCCACTAGTTACATATATAAAGTTTTAATATATATTTAAAAACACACACATATGTAAAAACGATTAATTTTTAAGGTGACGTGGGTTCACAATTTGCAAAACTATGCGTGTTTTTGAAAAATCACTGTTATTAAACTACTACAGTTTATTCCTCAAAAAATTTACATAAAAATCTTAAGGATTTTCTTCAGACACCCACAATAGCCAAAACACGATTGAGCATTTTTGGCTCGATAGAAAAAAAATCACAAACATACCTCTAAATTTGCCTAAATTTGACTTTATAATACGTATTACTATTTTATACAATCACCTATTTATACGAAAATTATACCAAAAAATGTATTATCTAAATATCTATCCGTTTTGGCTACAGAAAAAAATATAAATATAATACAAAGAAAATAAATAAATAAAACACTGCGAAATATCGTCGAGCTCGGCTCCGACCCTTCCTTCGCTCTAAGCATATAAACCCCTATGGTACGTCCGAATCTCACGGCGGCTTAACTTTGTACCCTTAAAGACCCAATACCTAGAATCTAATACCCTCATAAACTTAAGACACCACATACTAAAAGCACTTTTCAGGAATTGCCCCGCTTCGAAAATCTAGATCTAAGGCTGCCCTTTGATGTGATTGTTTCCTTGTAAGACTCATGCTTCGTAATGGCCCTTTGGACGCCGCCAGCTTTTTCTTGACACATTCAATAAAAGCCGAGATCTAGACCACAGTCTAGACTACGCGCTTTACGAAAATATTTAACCTGTCTGTTATTTCCAGCTAGAAATGTGGGTAGACGGTGAGCGCATCCTCACTGGAGCACTGACCGGCCCTGCCTTCGCAGCTCGCTCCCGGGGCCTGTACGTCGGCGGACTACCTGATGAGTACACGGGGGTACAGCCGAAGATGTCGCAAGGGTTTACTGGAACCATCGCTGACGTCATCATGGATATACAGTGAGCATTGCACTGCTAGGCCCTGCTTTAGCAGAGCACTACCTGTTCCTACTTCTGTAGAATGCTATTCAACTCTAATTTCTCTGCCCTTCTCTTACACGAAAAATTGCAGCCGTAACGCATCTCGTAATCTTTACCTTAGCGCTTACCCGGTTGCATTCTCAGCTGTGCTGCTTCGTTGCCCGGGGTGCGCTTTTACTGCTTCTTCTCTAATAATATGCATGGTTAACACTCGCGCGTTTTCAATGGCAAACATATTGCGCTTCAGGGACTTTTCCAAACAGGCGTTGGTTGGCTGGGCTTATTGCCCACAATAAGTCCAGTAGATAAAACGGCACTGTTTTTAGTAAATACCTACGAGTTGACTATAGGTGGCTTGCAAATAACAAGATATCCTGTAACATACCGCTTTTCTAGAATTCTTCATTGAAATTTGATGGTGTCTTGCAGATTGTTAGGCTTCGAATCAGCACTGGAGTGGAACGGAGCAGCACTCGGCCGAGCTGACAGCGAACCGCAAGACGAGCCCTACACCGAGCCCAGGGCATTGCAGGCACAACCAGACGCAGCGGGCTGTACCAAGGTACTCCTTCAATTCATAAGACATATTTAGTGATAAGGTACATTATGTTAGATAAAATTCCAAAAAAATATAAATATCTTTATTATCATAGGATACCTATTTATAATATCTCTTAATAAGCTTCAAAAGGTACAGTACCATACCATACCTTTTGTAACATAACATTGTAAAATAACATGCCATCCGAACGATCGAGTTTGAGATAATTTACCACTGTCACAAATGGATGAATAGGTATCCAAGTCAGTTGCTTGCGTACGACTAAATAATCGTACTGTGCGTACCGCAAGGATATCGAGCTCTTAGTCTTGGATTTGCTGACAAATCATATCAGAATTTGCCGCATTATAATTGAGTCTTGTTTCTTGCACAGTATGAAGAAAGCATCCAATGATAATGATCATCGTGTCGTACGGCATGTTACTGCATGAATCCTAAATACTTAACGGTATGTTTTTAGCCAGTCTACGGCAGCCGGGTTAAGGCCGTACCTAAATTTTCCGGGGTCCAGTGCTGCCCCCATTTAAAATAAATCATTTCAAAGAAAATGGAGACATCATTTAAAATTTTGCAACTATCAAGTCCTAGATAACCCTTCAAAGTATTTACTACTGTTTACAGTTTAAAGTGAGAACGTTAAGCTTTACTACGCACATTTGCGAAAAACGGCCACTTTTGGCAAATGTGCGTAGTAAAGCTTAACGTTCTCATTATAAACTGTAAACAGTAGTTCATAAAATACTTTGAAGGGTTATCTAGGAGCTCGCAAGGTCCTCAAGAAAAATGGTATAGCGGACATTCTTCAGTAATATGGTGTAATGTTTGGTCAATAGCTCCACAGTCACTAGAGATATTCTAGAATCTCACTTATGGAGGTAGTGATTAGAGATCGATGGTGATGAATTTTTTTACAGACGCCATCATATGCAGTAGAGGGTGGGGCTGCAAAGTTCGGGGACGCCCCGGGCAGCCACGCGGCGCTGCGGCTGCAACCCAACAACCGTTTCTCCCTTTCCCTTCAATTCCGCACTATGCGGCCGGAGGGACTGCTCGTCCTCATCCCGGTAAATATTCATTGCCAAAGACTCCATACAAACGTAGCCTACGTTTTATTTTGAAACGACGTGTCAGATTTCTGTAAAAATTTGTAACTTTAAAGAAATTGCTTATATCTAGGATTATAATTGGTTTTCACAGTCAAAATATGAACTTGAAAAAAAATATAAGGGTGTAAAAGTTTTCCATAAGTACCTACTAATGGTCAAAAATTATATAACGTCGTATTACTGCAAATACCGCTAATGTGACCTTTTGTCGAAATTGCTTTTTTTACAGTTTTAGAATCAGTTTTTTATGCTCTACAAACTGGTAAAACCCATTTTTCTCTAGTAGCATCCAATACAAAGATAGCTTTTGTATAAAGTTACTTAGTACTAATTTTGTGATATAATATACAAGAAAAAACTGCAATATCTATGATTATTTTTTGGTTTATGATTTATCTCCAAGAAAAACCAGTTATCGGTATATAGCATTTTTTTGCATTGTCATTTTAGTTAATAATAGCAAATTTAGTTCTGGAAATAACTTCCAATGTCCATTACCTGGTATTTGCAAAAGGTCATAGTTACTACATTACTTGTTTATATCCAGATAAAAAATGTTAAACATCTTTAAAACTTTTTGACGTGACAACGTCTTAAATTAGGTTGCGGCTGGGAGTCACTTATGAAAAAGTGTAACGCTCGGTAACGTTACGATGAGTCACCGAACGAGAGAGAGGCCCGCCGAATGCCTTGCGTCTCTCTCCCACTCAACTATGATCGGTCTGCGTTGTCACGTAAAATCTTCGCCCGTAAAACCGACTTTACAGGCAACCATTTTTTTCCTGACAATATTCGTATCAATCAAACTGCAAATCATACATCCAATAAATTATGTAGTAACTTTATTGGTTTTACTTGTAACCTTATTTCTATTGAAGAAAAACTTTAAACAGCTAGAACCGACTAAGTGCGCGTTCTAGCTTCACTCTGATCACTAATATGCCTTAGCGTTGCAGGACTACCGATAGTTTGACTACCTATCAATAGTTAACCTTGAAAAGTACTCACAATATCAATAGGCCTATCGATACTATCGATAGTATCGATACCCAATAGTTTGCAATAGTATTGATGACAAAGAAAACTATCGATAATATCGATAGTATTGCTGTTTACTTATCAATACTATCGATAGTATCGATACTATCGATACTATTGACACATTTATTTCAACGAACAATCGATACTATCGATAGTTCTAAAAACTATAGATAGTATTGCACTATCGATAGCTTGCAAAAATTCAATAGTATTATTGGTTAAATTACGTTAACCTTCTCGGGATCGACTAATGCCAAGCCATGCAGTTTTTGTGTTTTGGCTTGATATTCCGATAGAAATGAGTAAGTATTAATATTTTTATAATTATTCGAAAATTTGCAATTTTAGGCACAGCCTTGTTTATTCGTTCGTTAGCATTTTAACTGGTGATTTTTAAACCCCGACGAAAAAGTTTGACGTGTCTGTATATCTGCCTGTGGCATCGTAGCGCCTAGACGAATGGGTTGACATTGATGACATGTTTTTATTGTTTGAAAGCTGTAAATGAAAGTTTGTTTCTTAGCTATAATTTATGGAGATGTGTTCAGTTGTTTGCAGATAATCAGCTTATTTCCTACTTGAGTAATAAAAAAGTACTACTAAAGGATGTCACCAATTTTCACGGATCCGATTGATATGATGATTCTAAGACGTAGCAACTTTAAAGTGATGCTGCAGAATGAGCAAGTCTGCGAGATACTCAATTTCTCAGCAACTTGCAGCAGATGTAGCGTGTTTGGGCTCATAAGAAGGGTCTCAATGAATAGGTATTAGGTAGATGATGATTAACGCCACGTGGAGAGTCCTATATGTTTATCTGATCTGGATTTTCGAGGAGTTTTTTTTAAATTTTAATTTATGCTTGTAATTATATTTAGGTAGGATTATACCACAATCTGAGAGTGAATCAGATAAAGAAAACGATGGAAACTTAGAGAATGCATATACCGTTTGAAATTAATCAGAAAATGTATTTACAGAAAACAATGATTCTATTCCAAATAAAAAAAGGAAGCTTTCAGAATTTTTAACAATGATGATACCACAAATTGCAGTTCCAGTAGTGACGAGTATAATCCAGAAGAGTACAGCTAGTACGTTCAACGTTGGTCCGATCCTGCACACATCGATAATGAACTCAAGAATCCAGATCCAAATTAGCAAAAACAGTTTTCCGAAGCGGCAGTGATGAGAACAAGAGCAGAGAAATACTATATCGAAATCGATGAGAACACAAGAATTTCTGATTTAATGTTTTGTAAGTTCATCTCGCATGAACTTGATTAGTATACTGGCGATGAACGTTATAACATTATGCAATAACTTAAAGAAGTTTTCAAAAATAAGAAAGAATTTGCAAGAACTAAAAAGTAAAACATATTATTTTTTTTAATTGATAAATAAAAAATAGTTTTTTTTATTAATTTATTGCTTTTCAGTCTTTATTTTTAAGAAGTTGTGAACTCAATAACAAACATTTTTCACAAAAATCAATAAATCTCTGAAAATAAATCAAACTATTTTGAATTGGTATATCAATATACAATCAATCATTAATAATCATTTCTAACTGTATAATGGCAACTACATGATAAGACATTTCAGTGGAACCGCATCCTAAGGGTCTCCCAACTTGGAAGACCCTTAGTTGGGAGTTCCAACTAAAATAACTATGTAGTGATGAACATTTTTATGATTCCGAGTGTAGGTTTGAAATTTTCTATTTCACTTGTACTTTAAAATACACTTATTTATCTAAGATAAGAGAAACGTGAAGCGACGCAGCATTTCAAACCCTAATTCTGTAAAACCACCCCGGACACCAGAGAGTGGGGTTAGTGTTCCTAATTTAGAAAAACTGTATGACAAACCAATGTTAATTTCTACAGCAAAAAAGAAGGATTTGATCACTCTATGTGAGAAAGTTATAATTCCTGAAGAATATCACGGATGGTTTCAGTCTTTGAGAGCAGAACAGGACATTATTGATCGGGTTCCAGATGTGGCGGCATCCGAATCGGAACCTAGTGTTGAAGAGGAGTAGTTAGGAGAAATGAATATCCATAACAATATTTTTTTTTTTTGTTTTTATAGCCTTATTTTGTTGTAAGAAAATGATTTTGATAATAAACATACCGTTTTTAGTAATTAACATTTGTTTCTATTTTAAAAAAACTAAATAAATTGCAGTCTCATGTACTTACTTTTATAAAATTATAACTTTTACTAATTACAAAAGATTTTAAGCTACATTTATCAGGGTTTGTTCATATTTCGTACAGGTAAAACCGGTTATGTTACTGTCAGAGGCGTCAAATCTCGAAAACTAACGATCGTTTTCAATCAGTTTTGTGGTCCTAGTTAATTTGCATATAAAATATAGCTAGATAAAGTAATAATACAGGAGTAGATACTTTACTTAGTGAAATATACGAAAATGTAGTTTTACAGCCAAAACCAGTTAAGTGACATAAATTACGCGACATCATTTTTTGAATTGCGTTTTTATGGTCCGTAAAACAAATATTGAGTATGTTTTATGAAATAATTATAAACAATGATAAATGAAGCTTTGAATAATATAAAATAAGTACACACAAGCCTGCGCTTTTATACAAAAAAATATTCTCAAACCTTTAAAACAAGTTTTCGCAAAATGTGATTTTTGCACATTAGCGGTTTTTGCAGTAATACGACGATAATAGGTACACTATATTCTCTTTTAAATTCATATTTTGACTGTGAAAACCAATTATAACCCCAGATATATGCAATTTCTATAAAGTTAAATTTATTTACCGAAATCTGACATGTCGTTTCAAAATATATGGGAAACTCTGATTCTGTCTAGGTCAAGGGGACTCTTAAGTGAGAGGTTTTGGGTTCGATCTCCAACCAGGCCCTTTTTAGGGTTCCATACCCGAAGGGTGCAAACGGGTCCCTATTACTGAGACTCCGCTGTCTGTCCGTCTGTCCGTCTGTCACAGGGCTCTATCTCTTGAACCGTAAGCTAGACACCTAAAATTTTAACCGATTATATATTACGAGTACTGTGGCCGCTATAATAACAAATACTAAAAATAAATAAAGTTGAAAATTAAAGTCGTCTTACAAAAAACGTGTTTTTTTCAGCGTTTGTAACTCGATCTGTCACAGGGCTCTATCTCTTGAACCGTAATAGCTAGACACCTGAAATTTTCACCGATTATGTATTACTATGACCACTATAACAACAAATAGTAAAAATAAGAAAAACTTAATAATTAAAGGGGGTCGTCATACAAGAAACGTGTTTCTTCAGCGTTTTAAAACATTGTACAGTGGTACGTAACCCTTGATGTACGAGTCCGACTCGCACTTACCCGTTTATTCAAATTGTCCTAGGTCTTATTTAAGTAGTCGGTTTACACACTCTGTAGTTCTATAGTCAACCAGCTAACTACATTGCTTACTAAGTTATTGTTTTAGTACGTATATTTGGTTTTAAAAATCCTTTCTAATAAATTTTGCTGCTCGTTTCACGTAGCTTCGAAGAGCGGTCGTGTTTATTGTTGAACCGTTGACGTTAAACTGGAGAACTTGTCTGAAATAGACTCGAATAATTAGCCTTTCTTCCACAATCTGATAAGAAGATTTCAATTATTATAATTTTCTAGGGATCTAAAACGAAGCCAAAGCACTACACGGCGCTAATGTTGCGCGAAGGCAAACTACGATTAGTGGTGCGCGGACGCAGAAGAAAGGAGATCTCTTTGACAGAGTTCGTAGCTGATGGAGTCTGGAGAACGGTATGTTAAATCTTTAGTTTCATTTTTTTTGCCGGCTGGCTTGGAAAGCCGTGACGATGTGTTTTGTCATGAAGACTCTTTCGAAGCAAAAAATAAACTATTTACCTAATTTTCACTTGTGAACATATTCATCAAGGATACTTGCCTCTCACACGTTTTAATGTTGCTTTTAATTTTTTTTTTTTTTTTTGGGGATATTCTTTCAGTATCATGGATTGAATCTACCGTTATAATTGTTTCAGTTTTGTAAGACCCTGTATAATCTGCTAAAAAAGAGCGAACCTTATCTATTATCTTTTTGTACGTGCAGGTCGCGGTCCGCATCTGGCGCGGCCGGATAGCCCTCAGTCACGGTGCCGCGGCGGCGCGTGCGCACGCCGCCGCAGCCGCGCGCGCGCACCGGCTGTACGTCGGCGGTCTGCCGCACGACTACGCCGCGCTCATGCCGCATCTACCTAACTCTGTGAGTATCACCTGGTTCCGTGGTCTTTTTCAAGCCTAGGCTCTTCTTTCAAATCCCTTACACGTGAGGGATGTATCGACATTCTCCTCTGTCCCCTTTTGTGGACTGGAGTAGTTGATTACATTTGAGCCAGCCCAGCTCGTCGAGGTAGCGGATCAGTGCAGAAGGTGAGCTGCACGCACTTAGAGATCCTAGGTACTTCTCTCTTGTTGATGCAACGCACGGACACTCCAGTATCACGTGCTTTGCTGTTTCTTCTGTCTCAGAAGTCTGTCAGAACCTCCGAATGGTAGACTAGCGTGATTACCAATATGCCCGGCCCGGGAACTCGTCAAAAGTCAAACGAAGAGTCGTTAAGTTGTTCTATACATTTTTACAAAATAAAAAATTCCCATGTTGATTCCTAACGTAATTGTCTACCTGCCTACATGCCTGCGATTTTTCCAGATCGTTCGTGTGGGTGGTTTCCGCGGCTGTGTGCGTCGCGTCATAGTGGGAGGACGACAAGAAGAACTCGTTCGAGACACGAAATCACACCACGCACTCGGACAGTGCTTCCCGAACATCGAGAGAGGGGCTTATTTTGCAGGTATGACCGCTTTTAGACTTTTTACACTTGTGGTTTGGTTCTCCTTTTTTTTAGACTCATTATTAGCGATCACTATTACAGTCGTTAAAATATGGAAGCACTAGAGGCTGATTAGCATAAAAAAAATTGAGAGATACAGAACGAGCAGGTGGTATGTGAACAATTGCAGGTTTTTGTAAGTTTTGCTCTCTTCGACAACGGTCAAGTTGTTAATAAAAACTTCCCTCAAAGTCTTGAACCTCAAAAGAAAGAGTTTTGACAAAAAGAAAAACAAGAAAAGGCAAATAGTTTGTGCTTACCTAATTCATTTCCATTGATGCTACCAGGAGATGCGTACGCCACGTGGTCCAGCACGTGGTCGTGGGGCGCGGCCGAGCTCGCCGGCGCGGCGGGCGGCGGGGACGGCGACGCCGGGGAGGCGCTGGAGGTCAGCCTGCACTTCCGGACGGCCAAGCCGAATGGGGTGCTCATTGCGGCCAGGCCTCTGCTACTGGAACTTAGGGAGGGGCAGGTGCGTTATCACAGGTGTATAATGTGGGCGTAGACAGTAGTCTGGAGATCACTTCGGTAGCGGAAATTGCCGGTGGAGCCGTCAGTTACGGCGTTACTGTTGACTCCACCGGCAATCACCGCTACCTAAGCGATCCCCTGGCTACTGTCTTCGCCTACATTATTCCCTGTTTTGCCATTCCCAAAGTGGATTGACATCAGGCAGGCGGCCGGTCGTAAAACTATAGAAACTTTTAAACTGTTCCGGCAATTTTTTTTCGATTTCACATGGTCTTCGGCATCCTTGGGTAATCACTGACATGCATAGGCTGATTTCCAGCGCCTCCCTGCCGTTACTGTAACGGTGGGCAGGCGCTGGAAATCAGCCTGCAGTTTTGAGGTCAAGTCTATAGAGTACTCATTTGCGGGTACGCCTCTGCTGCTAAGGCTGCTGAACCTTTGAACTGCAACCCCTGAAAGCGGGGTCAGGTAGGCAATAAAAGCAAATGGAAAATCCGATCGAAATGGAGAAAAGGGGTGGAAATCAGTCTTTTGCACATCATGGCGGCCGCAGTCAGTTAATGATTTACGCATTGTGCAAACCCAAACGAGCGGGTTAAGTTGTTTTTATTTAAATTATCTAGACAGAAAGCTCGACCCTCGGGTTCGGATCATTCCATTGCAGTGCATTTGCCTTTTGTAGTTTAATAACACTATACTGCCCCTTTTCTATTATCAATACTATCATTGATCATTACCAATGCCAATTAGCAACCAATCTTCTGGAGAGTGAAAGTGACACAAAACACTCAATGTTCCAGATCGTGCTGACCCGTCAGTCGCTGGGCAACAACCAAGATGGCACCGAGTGGGTGACCGGCGGGCGAGCTCTTTGCGACAACGCGTGGCACACGGTGTCGGGGCGGGTGTCGCGGGGGACGCTGGCATTGTCACTGGACGGGGGGCCGGCGCTGAGGAGGGCTGACGCGGGACCGTTGTTGGATGAACCAACGCAGAGCCAAAGAGGACCTTTATATGTAGGAGGATTGCCAGGTCAGTAGACATCTTTGCTCTTGAGCACACGGTGTCCAGTAGTAACGCCGGGGACACTGGACTTATCACTGGACGGGGAACCGGCGCTGAGGAGGACTGATGCTGGGCCGTTGTTGGATGAACCGACGCAGTCAAAGAGGACCGAAAACGGTCCTCTTTGACTCTGCGTCGGTTCACCTAGACCTAACAATCTTAGTCCTACATAATATGTAGGACTGAACTACAGTAGACTTCCATCTTTGTTTATTTGCGCAAGAGGTCTGGAAGAGTATAGCGGCGGAAACTGTCGTTATTATTAGAATAGAGACTGCCATTCAGGAGACCGGAGGCTAGTCGTTTGTTGAATGCACCAACGCAGAGGTAAAGAGGACCGTTATGGAGGATTACTTCCTTGCTTTTTTCCTTACCACGTCAAACATTGTCATGATCACTGGATGGAGTATCAGTGAGATGAAGGTGTGATCAGGACGATTTTATGGGTTTTTGGGGACAACTTTCTATTCATGGACATCATCAAATATCTTCAATTATGAAATTTTAAACGGATTTTTACTGAAACTGCCATCTCAGGCTTGAAACTACGTAAAGCGTAAAAGTTCAGTCTGTCTTTGTTACAAACCCTATATGCGATAGGGATAGCTGAAACCGTCGCGGGTCACGTGGCTCTGTTGCACGTAAAGTTTGTGACAGAGACGGACTGAACCCGTCGCGGGTCTCCCCTTATCGCAGTTTCAAAACTAAAGCCTATATCTAGCAAAAAACTTCATGCGGCTGAAATGATAATGATGATCCTGAACTGCGTAAGTAGGTACTTCCTCCAATAGGTCTTCATCATGTTACAGAAGGCGCAATCGAAGCCGGAGAGATAGCCCGCGAGAACTTCAAGGGTTGCCTGCGGGACGTGACCGTGGCGGCCACGAGGCGAGACTGGACCGAGATGGAAGCCACGCACAACGTATTATTGGACTCGTGTCCTGTGCAGCAGTGAACTGGGAGTAAGGTCACACGTGGACCGAGATACCCGAACGTGAGAATCAAAAAGATGAACTGACACGAAAAGAAAATGAAGTAACAAAACTAAAGATAGGCTCTAAAGGACTTGTATCCAGGGTCGTAAAATAATTTAAAAAAAAGTGTATTTTGTTGACATTCTTTGAATGAATGACCGTCGCTATTCACTTAAGGAATGATCTAATGCTCATTCACTCAATGTTATTTAAAAAAATGTCAATGTCAAACCGCCATTTTCTATCGCCATCTTTGTCAATTTATGCTAAGTATGACAAGGATGCTTATAGAAAATGGCAGTCGCAGAAATCTAATACTGAAGGTTATGAATGTGCCTTGCTCCCACTAGGCCTGACATAGTTTAATAAACTAGAGGGATCTAAATGGAATCATACTTTTAGATATGTGCCTTACGACTTAAAATAAATTTACCAAGTAGTGCCATTTTAGTATCAAAGTAATTTAAAGTTTTCCTGATTTTTCTGTACTTAATTTGTACTTATAACCAGAATATGCATTAGCCGAATGAGGCTCCGTATAGTATAAGAGGCTAAAAAGGACCTGTACGAAATACACCCGCCGCCGGGCCGTAAATGGAATTTTACGGCCGTTACCCGCGCAAATAATGCGACTTCCTGGCTAGTGAGGCTTGAAATTGTACAAACCATAGGGTGGTTGATAAAGCATGCCTCGAATTACATAAATTTCACGTTCGCCTTTGACTCGGGCGACTTCTTCCTGCGTTCAGAGACATTCTTTAATTCACTACACTAGGTGTATAATACAATAATTTTGATTCGGTGCCTTGGTGAAACGTACAGGCCCCAAATACCCTGTAAATAGTTTATTATGTTACGTACATATGTTTAATATATCAGAATTCAAGTTATAATACTCATATGAACACTTTATTGTAGGGTTTAGCAGCCACATATTTTTTTTAAATGAGACATCCTATCCTTGATATTTTGACGACGTTGCAGATATGGATCATAGCATTGCAGACATGGGTCAGATATTAGGGACGAAAATTATCCCAAAGAATTATACATTGAACTGTCAACCAAAAAATAAATTTGGTAAAATGGTTATAATTTTCTTCATTATTCAATAACCAGTATTCATACAAAATATAATATTTTTTTGTAAATATAAATAAATTTTTACTTTCTTATATTTTAGGTAAGTAGATCATATTTACAGGAAACGGTAAAAGATGTTTTGCAAGTTTTTCGCCATTATGATTGTAAAATCAATGTGAAATGAAAATTACTTAAGTATTGATATTTCAAACACTTTAAAATTAACTATGTAAATTAGTTGCATTTACACTGTGTAGTCACTAGAATAAACAATACACGTCCCGTTTAAGTCTGTCGCATTGAAAATGCACAAACTATAGGTACAAAGAAAAAACAAACGACTAATATAAAAATAAATGAAAGTCTGAAAAATCGACTAAGAAGCTCGAAGGTACTTTTTATATGCTCTAGGAAAAATTACCTAGAACAAAACAAATAGCTACCTAAAAAAAAATTAATATCAAAAAAATAAAGTATTTGACAAAAATCTAATACTTCGGGAAATCGTTGTTTTTCTGACACTCATTGGGTACGAATAGAATGACAAAGAAAAAATACAATGAATTGAAGGCATTGCCTTCCAATTTTTTATTGTGCCGTTAGCTAGCATATTGTTTTCCATTTTCTTATGGGTATGGTTTTACTTAAGGCCGTACTTGAATTTTCCGGGGTCCAGTGCTGCCCCCATTTAAAATAAATCATTTCAAAGAAAACGGAGACATCATTTAAAATTTTGCAACTACCAAGTCCTAGATAACCCTTTAAAGTATTTTATGAACTACTGTTTACAGTTTATAATGAGAACGTTAAGCTTTACTACGCACATTAGCCAAAAGTGGCCGTTTTTCGCAATTGTATCTCCGTTTTCTTTGAAATGATTTATTTAAAATGGGGGCACCACTGGACCCCGGAAAATTCAGGTACGGCCTTAAGGTGGCCCTAAGGGTCTTGCGACTCTTCACTCTAACTACCCAGCTAAGGATAAGGTTCTGTGAGTTCTAAAGAGCGGCAAACTTCAGGGCATGCGCTGCGTCAAGCGGGACTACGCGACGTGTTTCTGTCACAAACTCTACGTGCGAAAGAGATAGCAGAATACGTCCCGTGATGCCGTGTCTCTTTCGCACTTCTTCTCTTTGACTGCCTCCGTGGTTCAGTGGTCAAGGCGTTTGCCTTACAAGATCCGGGTCATAGGTTCGAATCCCACTGGGAAGCATACTTTGTGAAAAGTTTTTTCCAGTCTGGTTAGGATATTGCAGGCTTGAATTCAAAATTCAAATTCAAAATATCTTTATTATCATATGATATTTATAATATCTCTTAATAACAGTCACTTTGTTTTGTTTTGCACAAATGTTGACGTCAAATCGTTACTTAAAGCTAAGTCACCTGATTATCCGAAAAGATGATTCCATGCTTCGGAAGGCACGTAAAGCTGTTGGTCCCGAACGCCATCTAGCGTTTGTACCTATCCTAGGATTGGTTCTGGATTTTGCACGTAATTTGTGACAGATATAGAGTTGACTAGTGGTCCCGCTTGACGCAGCGCACGCCCACAATGGGACGAACTCTGCATGTAGCGCGGCTAGTTTTGTACATACGAATAATACATTAGGGAGCAGCTTTAATAGTTAGCGAAATAGTTAGGCTGGCCTATTCTTATACTAAAACACTCAGTGCGTAAGTTTTTGGAACATTCATTATATTCCCCAAGAAAAGTATGACGAAATGCTTTAAAAAATCGACTTCCCTTACAAATGAACTAATCTGTATAAGAGATTAAGAACATATTCCTCCTTACAATTAACATATTCGTCCTTATTTCGCTATTTATTCGAAGTGTAAACATTATCATGACTATCAAACTTAGTAAACCTTCTTTTGGTAGAAACGACCCCTCGTCGGTCAGTCAAAACCAAGTAAGGTGGCGATACTCAGATTTCATTCTGCCATTCAGTCGATGGACCTTTTGTCGTGTCCGAGCCGCCTTACGTCATGTACCATAGAGGACCTTAATGAGGCTAACGACAGAGGGTTCGCCGTGGTCATTAACAATTACATAGGTATATGAGAACTATAGTCTGACCACGACCGCTGTACCGCTCCTGAGGTATGCGCGGGGAGGCTGGGGTGCGGGTAGAAAAGGTCATGGACTCACAAGAGATTCATATTGGCGGATAGATCTTAAGATGTCGAAGTACAATATTTTGACGCTGTATACGTATTATATCCAATTCTTATTTTGGTTCAATACGATTATTTAAGGCGACGTGGGTTCACAATCTGCAATACCGTGCGTGTTTTTGAAAAATCACTGTTATTAAACTACTACAGTTTATTCCTCAAAAAAATTACATAAAAATCTTAAGGATTTTCTACAGACAAAACACGATCAAGCATTTTTGGCTCGATAGAAAAAATTCACAAACATACCTCTGAAATTGCCTTAATTTGCCTTTATAATACGTATTACTATTTTATACAATCACCTTTTTATATGAAAATTATACCTAAAAATGTATTATCTAAATATCTATCCGTTTTGGCTACAGAAAAAAATCTAAATATAATAAATAAAACACAGTGAAATATTTGTCAAGCGCGAAGGCCCGGAGCCGTGCTCGACGATATTTCGCAGTGTTTTATTTTATTTGTATTATATTTATATTTTTTTCTTTAGCCAATACGGATAAATATTTAGATAATACATTTATATATAATTTTCATATAAAAAGCTGATTGTATTAAATAGTAATACGTATTATAAAGGCAAATTTAGAGGTATGTTTGTGTTTTTTTCTATCGAGTCAAAAATGCTCAATCGTGTTTTGGCTATTGTGGGTGTCTGTAGAAAATCCTTAAGATTATTATGTAAATTTTTTGAGGAATAAACTGTAGTAGTTTAATAACAGTGATTTTTTAAAAACACTCACAGTTTTCTTAGTTCTGAACTGGCGGGGCCTTAAGCACAAATAAAAAAACCAATATAAGTGCAATTAATGTGTATATTGTTGAAAAAATAAAAACCGTTTCAAAAATTACTTTTATATTCGAAACTATCTTTGCTTGCTTTTCTTTTCCTAAAATATTGGGCAACTTTGAAAACGACAGCCTTAACATCTCGAGATAAAGTACGACCCATCTTTGAATTCTATCTCAAGTGCGTCTGACATAGACAGCCCCCGTCTCGCCGCTCGCATACCTCAGGTGTGGTCACACTATAAACTATTAATAAGTTAAGGACTATAAAGAAGTTAACCTTCAAATGTTGCGCACTGAATAAAAAATATTCTGTACATTGTCTGTAATCATAAAAATCAGGCAATGTATTTGACATCAATGACTTCCATTAGTCCAGCCTTACTGTTGTCACAAATAATTTATTAGCAGTGTTCAGTGGACTAATCGTAAATAGTAGTTTACACCTATGGGATGGATCTGCCCGCTATCAGCTCGAAGCCCTGGAAGCTATCGACAGACGTGCCAGAAGACTCGTTGGTGATGAGTTGCTTACGGCAGGACGGCTCCACAGCCTCGAACATCGCCGACTGGTAGCAAGTCTGTGTGTCTTCTACAGGTTGCACTTCGGGGAGTGTGCGCAGGAATTACATAATTTAATTCCCCCTGCACCATTCCACCATCGGACAACACGACGTGGACAGGGATTCCACCCATTTGTGGTCGATATTCCTCCTCATCGTACCTCTCGATTCGCCTCCTCCTTCATTGTGCGAACCGCTAAGGTGTGGAATTCCCTCCCTGCGTCGATGTTTCCCCATACATATAATTTAGGGATTTTCAAGGCAAGAGTGAATAGGCATTTTTTGAGTCTGCGTGATACACCTTAGACCTCATCTTAGCTTCCCATCAGGCTAGATAGAGATCAAACGCACTCAAATTTCTAATAAAAAAAAAAAAAAAAAAGGAAAATGTAGCATTAACTGTTCACCTTAATGTATTATAAGGTTCAAAATAAAACTTCAAATACTCAGACAACTGTAACTCCATTAGATTCTATTGTCTTAAACGGAATGGCAAGTCATGGCAAAACCTCATGTACAGTATCTATCTATAAAAAAAATGAGTAAGTACAATTCTAATGGATAGTATTTATTTATTTTTTACTTTAATTTGCCTCATAAATTGTTAAAACTTACCGTTGCAAAAATAGTAGACTTAGGGTTGGATCTCATCTATCAGCACGAAACAGCACTTTCCTATGCTGCTATCCTTTTCTGTCGCTCTAGCAAATGACGCTTCTGAGCGACCGAAAAGGATAGCAGCATAGAAAAGTCCTGATCCGTGCTGATAGATGAGATCCAACCCTTACATTGCAAAAATAGAGCCGGTGTAGTCTCAATTAACATTGCCGCGGAATGGAAGCGAATTTTTAAAACTCTACAAAGCATATAAAATGTATACAATTTGTAATAACAAAAAAAGAACTAAGGAATTCCGCAGAATACGGGGGAATTCCCGCGAAGTTACTTTCCTCATGCTAATTTGTACTGTATTCTCCTAGATTATAGAAGTCATTATGCTGCGTGAGTTTCTTAAAATTCGCCTAGATTCCGCCGCAATGTAAATTGAACCTTAAGCAAGTTATTTATAGAATATCAGAGGGTAAATAGATGCTATTATTTTTCCTGCGAGTCGAGTAACATTTGTAAATACACTGTATATACTAAAATACTATTTATTGTAATCGCTTTTTATGGAAATAAAAGTCTATTGGCAATAAAAAACATTTATTTTTCAGTTACAATCCTTCATTGCAAGCCTTCCCTGTGCGTTTAAGAAGGTACAACGCAAGATAAAATCGAAGACAGGTTATATTATAAAAGTACATTTTCAGACGCACAGAGGTTGAAACTTAATACTTCAAATACCTCCCTCGTCTACCTTCAGGTGGAAAGGACTGGGCAATTCACTGCCAGTATTTTTTTAGTTTTTGGTCCTGGCAATACGGTTGGATGGCCATGGAACGCGACTATCGAAAAAATTGCCAGGTGAAAAAATCAAATTAACTAAGTAACTTTTCCAAATAATCAGAAAACGTAAATTTTCGATTAAATAGTAAAAATATTTTTTAGAAAAGTTATTCAGTCTTATAGAGAC
Organism: Acrobasis repandana; assembly: GCA_963576875.1. Classification (NCBI taxonomy): domain Eukaryota; kingdom Metazoa; phylum Arthropoda; class Insecta; order Lepidoptera; family Pyralidae; genus Acrobasis; species Acrobasis repandana. The sequence goes on from OY756216.1 coordinate 1,533,863, forward strand.
ATTACTATAACTTTCCATGTACACAATACATTGAAGTTTAAGTAGGTAGTATTTGGCAAATTAGTCAAAGTCGTGCAGCAATGAACTCGTCCAGTATACTTGTACACTTAGAGAATAGATTTCGAAAACTATCTAAGAAAGGAAAGACACTGCTTCATATTACCGACTATCTATCTCTACGTCTTTTACATATACTTTATACGGACAGATGAATTATATTTACTACAATAGCTGCCAGTTACCAAGTCAAATCAGAACATTGACTTACAAGTACATTTTTCAGGATTTATAGTGCGGCACTATTAGCTCATTTAAACCGAGACGGCAATAAAGTACGCGAGCGAGAGAGACATATGTATAGATCAATGGCCGGTATTAACTTGGTAAATAGCAACTAGTATACATAGAATGATCTGATGAGATTATACTAGTTATACTGAAGTATAACTGAAGTATTGAATTAAATCTTTGGATAAAATAAATCACTGTTGAAATAATACGTAACATAAAAAAAATTGGTTGCCTGTAAAGTCGGTATACGGGCGAAAGTTTTACGTGACAACGACTTCACTCCACTTCACTCCAAACTTGACTTCCACTCGGGCATGGTTAGCCCGCCTAAGAGCGAGAGAGACAGACATAAAAAGTGAAAGGCACGCGTGCCTCTCACTCGCTCTCATTGTGAGCGCATAACGTGAGCGGAGCGTAACGCAGTTTCTTGAAGTGTCACCCGGCTAACCAATTTGAGACGAAAGAAAGACGTTGTCACGTCAAAATGAAATATTCTAACTAGAAGAGACACTTGCCGAAGATACGCGAATGATTAGACCTACATTTATAATCGGTCTGATATATTATTAGTTTACTTTTGTGTCTGTAAAATAACGTTTATTAGGTGCCGAAATAAGCTCGCGTAAGTTCGGTAGGTGTTCACACATAGAAAAACGCTCTACGTTATTGTTATGGAATAATGTGACATACGTAAGCTACCACAGTAAGCTACCCTCCTCGAATCACTATTTAACATCACAATTTTATCATTTCTCCCCGCACCTTCCTCAATAAAGTCGAAATATTGCAATATACATATTTTATAAATACAATTCAATATTTTCAAGTACAAAATTAAATTATCACTATTATTATGGCCGAGATGAAACATAAATAACCAAATTTTACATAAAATTATACAATTTGACAGCAATTATAAACATATACAAATACAGGCTTTGCATTGGTCGGCGTATTTGACAATTAAAAATTTAACAAAACCTATGATCTTTGTTATAACAAACACAGAAATTTAAACATAAAATCAGTTAGTGCAAATAATATTTTATTTTAATTTTAAAAGTTTTGAATTTATTTAGTTTTGACCCTGTCACTACGAGTGTAGTAAAATTTATAGAATAAATAATGAACGCTTTAACATTTCATTTAGCAATTCCCTTGATCATGAGTTAAAATTAACTTTTAAACCAAATTTAATTAATACGTACTTATTAAAAAAAATAAACAGAAAAAACAAACACAATCAAAATTTTATTGATGACATATTTAGGTATATAGGCAGGCATCATAGTAGGCAGATAGGCATACGGCCCACTTGATAGTGTGTGGTTACTTTAGCCTATGGATTGCAGCCGCCCCGTACCATGAGACCGTTGCGTTGATATAAACCCAGATAAAGTTTATATCGCGCGACGGGCTAGTGCTATCCCGCTCGCTATTATTACGTAGAGCGAAATAATGATATAAGAGAGCACTCGATAAACGCTGTCAGGGGCGTAACAGTGCTCTGAAGAAATATTTTCACTTTTCCATATTTTTTTCTTTTTTTAACAGTACTGCAGTGAGGTTCAACACTTTATTGTGTTTCACTGAGTGTCCCGCAAGGTGTTAAGTGTCGTAAACCACGTCAAGAGGATTGCTGGACGTTCAGAAGGAAACTTGAGCAAATCTCACGTAAGGACAGCGTGAAGTCGCGTACTATAGTAAATGCGGTGATGGGTCTTGCAGCTATTACTTTATATTGACTACTCCCGCTGACGAAGCCGAACACTGTCTGAAATGAAAAAACAAATACATATATAATATACATCATATTCAAATCTTGCATTAGAATGGCACGGGAGGTAACAGGACAAAGTGTAACAGGAGAAGGTGGAGCCGTTTTAGACATTTCTGGGGAAAGCCTTTGTCCCAGCAGTGGGCTTGCTTGGCTGATATGATGATGATGACGATTAGGAATGACAACATACAGACATCTGATCTGATTTTCTTTTCAAAATATGTCTATGTTGCGTAAGGTTATGTTTAATTTATTGATAAAATCTATTTGTCACTTACTAACAGGAAATAACATGGAGTTATTCATATCCTCAGAGCGACGGAAGTGGTCGGATAGCTGGGGCTCATTCGGAAAACGGACATAAATTAACTTAATAATAAAAATTCATAGTTCACATCACGCAATCTAGTAATATAAATAATTAAGCTAGCTAGCCCCAAAGTAAGTTTAGATTTTATGGGATACTAACTCAACGAAACTACTTATATTTTACAATAAATAGGTAATACTTATATTTTACAATATATATAGGTAGATAAACACCAAGGATAATAGGGATGATGACTGGGTCAGCAAAGTATTATTCTAATTAGTCGGTTAGTTAGATTATTCAAAAATAATGTACTTATAGTCTGACCACGACCGCTGTACCGCGCCAGAGGTTGCGCGGGGCGGCAGGGGGGGGGGGGGGGGATCATGGGCTCACAAGAGATTTATACTGTCGGATAGATCTTAAGATATCGAAGTACAATACTTTGACGCTGTATACATATTATATCCAATTCTTACTTTGGTTCAATACGATTTTAAGCACAAATAAACAAACTAATATAAGTGAATTAATGTGTAATTATTGGAAAAATAAAACGTTTCGAAAATCACTTTTATATTCGAAACTATCTTTGTCTGCTTTTCTTTTGCTAAAATATTCGGCCACTTTGAAAACGACAGCCTTGACATCTCGAGATAAAGCACGACCCATCTTTGGATATTCTATCTCATGTGCGTCTGACATAAACAGCCCCCGTCTCGCCGCTCGCATGCCTCAGGCGCGGTACTGCGGTAGTGGTCAGACTATACCTATATTTTTCATTTTATCAAATAAACGGGCAAGTGCTAGTCGGACTCGTGAAGGGTTCCGTGCCTCCATACGATGTTTTAAAGCGCTAAAGAAACACGTTTCTTGTATGACGACCCCCTTTAATTTTATACTTTATCTTATTTTTAGTATTTGTTGTTATAGCGGCCACAGTAATACATAATCGGTGAAAATTTCAAGTGTCTAGCTATTAAGGTTCAAAAAATAAAGCCCTGTGACAGACGGACAGACAGCGGAGTCTCAGTAATAGGGTCCCGTTTTCATCCTTTGGGTACGGAACCCTAAAAAGGACAAAATTCATAAAGATACAGAGTATCTAAGTTCCAGAGTGAATTCCTTGTGACGTCAAAGCTGGGTAAAAATAGTACGAATCCATGAGTCATGCGAAATTTAAATGAAATAAAATCTTCGTCATTAATTGTTTCTCAGAGAATAGAAATAATACGAATTAAAAAATAATATAAAAAAAAAATTCAGTCATTATGCCTATTTGAAAAAGGGCATGATTCCAACTTGCATACTAACGTGTTGACCATAACACCATGGAGGTCGTCATATCATAACCCTTCCTGCATCCTAGGCAGTGGAGTAGAGGAAGAGCACTGACCTGTCTACATGGAGAGGTACCCCCGGGCGGCGGAGCGGCGCCGCGCCACCAGGTAGGCCACCAGCACCACCAGCACCAGCCCGCCCAGCGCGCACCCCACCGCGATGGGCACCGCGTCCGGCACGTCGCCACCGCCGCACTCGCGGGCTGCAACCACCACACACTTATATAGGGACCATTTCAAATCATTGGCATCACTTGTTAATCATCATCATCCGAGCATATTCCCGGTTGCATCGTCAGCGGTTAAGCTTCAGAGCCCGGGGTCCGCTACCTAACCTAGGTGATTTGACGAGGTTACTGGTTTTTACACAGAACGACTGCCGTCTGACCTCCGCAACCCAAAGGGTAGACCAGAACCAATCCTAGGATAGGTACAAACGCTAGATGGCGTTCGGGACCAACGGCTTTACGTACCTTCCGAAGCACGGAATCTTCTTTTCGGACAATCAGGTGATTCAAGCCTGCAATATCCCAAACAGACTGGAAACAACTTTTCACAAAGTATGCTTCCCAGTGGGATTTGAACCCATGACCTCCGGATCACAAGGCAAACGCCTTGACCACTGGACCGCGGAGGCAGTCAAAACTTTAACTTATTAATATAACACAATTACCTATATTCATTACAATAATATCAAATTCTTAGCTGTATTTAACGCAAACATTTTAAAATACAACATAATCGAGAATCTCCTTTTTTTAGATCGGTTAACATACACAGTCAACACATGATCATGATACATCAAATGTTCCCAGACTTTGGGGCGCCTACACATTTATCAAGGTGGGCAGAACTTACATCTTTATCGTACAAAACTTAGCACAAACCTTTTTATTATTTGTTGAACCTAACGTTTAAAAGGAGTTAAATTCTTCTTAGACATAGGCAGACAGAACAGATTACTTTGAAAATAACTTACAAATAAATAAAAAGGTTAGTCATAAATATGTATTGATCACGAGTCATGACTGCAAAGTGAAAACGCATTTTGTTAAGAAGTTTTCTTGTATGCATGCATATACATATATTTCTATTATTAACTAATTTTATGTATCTTAGCTAGTAACATATATATTTTATTTTCTTTCCTGGTTTTGATACGCTTGCACCTCATTTATCGCCTTCTCATAAACGTCCCAAAGGTATTTTCTGATAGACAGTACTTAGCGTTAAGATTATACCTATGTACAATACGTATAATCTTATCAGTGCAATTAATTTAATAAATAAAATATCTCTCGTTGACATACATAAGGAAGGATGTCCAATTAGTCTTAGGCCGCGTCCACGGACACGCGGCCTAATGTTTCTCGGAAAGTCTTTACTATCTTATACAAGCTATTGTGTAATTGTTACAAAGTTGTCATCAAACAGACATGTAATACTGCAACGAATGCGAGCTGCGAACGAACATGGAATTATCAACAAGCTTATTTTTAGACTCGTCACGTACCGATAGAGTTATTGTAAAAAGCAGATACGGACGAGGTCGCAGCGTGCTAGATAACGTAATTGCTACAGATGATTTAATGCGATTGTTTTTAAAACTTTGCAGTATTCAAGTGTTTAACTAACCTAACATAAATTTAGTTTTGTATTTTACACCTATACAATATAACAAAATAAAAAATACTCTAAAAAGAAAAAATGACAGATGTCAAATGTCAGAAAAATTGTCCGGAATAACTAGACGAGGTCTAGACATAGACATACATTTATTTGACCTAAAAAGCCACACATTTTCACAATAAAGCATGCACAATATTATAATTATAACAGACAAAGAAGTTAACAAACATAGTTTTTCAAATTAATTAAACAAATGGGCTGCGGCTCAGTGTATAATTTGCTCATACGAAAAATCAATAAAACATTAATGTTCCGCAAAAAAGAGTGTCGAAGGAGGAAGCAGATTTAAAGTTTTATAAAATATATACCTACTTATATTCAATTAAATTTAATTTAACATCCTCAAAAATAACTTACTAATAAAGTAAACATAATTTGATGTGTGATTGTATAATATACCAGCATTTTTCCCATTTAGCGGCTTTTATACAACGGGATTTGATTAACACCAATTTAATATTAGAATCAGGTATTCCCCAGTTTGGATTGTTAGTAGTTGTGATTCATGTAATGCAATTTTTTTTTTAATGATCGATTTTATTAATTGGTTATATGTACGTACACAGCAATGGTTCAAGTCTCATCTCTTTAGCTTGGAACTGCGTTAAGAGGACGCTTCCCGGCCCGGCTATCGTCAACGCGAGCATGGTTGAGAAAAGCTTGTTGTTTCATCCAGCGCAATGCAATTTCATGCAGCAGCGAGTGAGAAGGCGATAACATTGTACGAAAAATATGGTGCGGAAATTTCACAAAACTTGTTCCAGGTAATACGTGTTTTCAGTAAGCCTTACAAGTTTGTGAAATAAATGTTTTTTATTTAGAATCTTCATTACATTTGCGAGGATTATATCAATATATTTTCTTTGATTTTACTATTTATGAGTACTTTATGAACGGCCGAAGTTCAGGTAAATTTGTGCAAAAAAGCCGAGTTTTGGAGGCTTATTTTTTATTTCGATGGAATCCTAGAAATATAGCACAAGATACCTGTTAGTTCAAAAGTTATAAAGAAAGATCTGTTACAGCTCCATAATCACGTACAAGCGTTTGTATGGAAAGTAAGTCGGGAAGCGTCCTCTTTAGTGGGGACCCGCGACAGTTTCAGCTATCTATATCGCACGTATGATTTGTGACAGACACGGACTGACCCCGTCGCGGAAGTCCGCTCGACGTAGTTTCAAGCCTTTGTTTCTTATCGAGTGTTTTAATAGCAAACACTTATCAGATTTTTAGAGCCGCCTAAAGGCATCTGACGTAGCTCAACGACTGTCACCTAGTGACAATAGTCACTACTCATTATTAAACACTAGTGAACTAGTATACAGGTTTGTTACAGGAAGTAGTTAGTGGTAGTTAAAAATAAACTTACAAGAGTATAAACTCAGATAAACTAAATATACGTAGTGCGCTTAGTGAGGATCGAGCTCGTGCCTTGAAGACGCACAGACATGGGAACTCCAGATTCGAATATTTAAATGAGCCGATTCATCAACAGGAGCCGATACCCGTACTGAATTCCGGTAATCGTTATCGGCTCCCGCGAGTTATTGAGTCCTGACCGATCTTGGTCCCGCCGGAAACCGGCGGCGCCTGTCAGGTCGCGAGCCGCGAGCCGCGTTTCGGCTCCACCGCGTCTCGGGAGTCAATGTTATTCTGTATTGAAACCGGTACCAGAAAGGACGTCTGTATTTTTAGATTCAATATTCAATAATTTGTAGATTCAATAGCGAAACTTAGCGGACCTCGGAACTGGAGCCGATAAGGAAGTAGGAATCATTAAGATGAGTCGGTACCGGATGCGGAGTAAGATTCAGTGAGCCGAAGCACTCCTCGGAGTCGAGATTACCCATGTCTACACAGCAAGTACCTGAATCGCTTGGCCATAGCCTCCGAAAGACTAACAAAACTGAATTAGTCAAATGGCATTTGGTATGCATTCAATAAAGTATTTGTTATGTTCGTTATATCACCTAAACAAATCTAAAGAATTTACAATACTGGAGAAGTGTAACACAGGCCCTGCCTTCATAAGTCTTCAGTCACCTTCAGTCGGTGTTGGTTTACATAATCATCAGTCTCCAGTCTCCTTCAATCGGTGCTAGCATCGTTTACAAATTGTACTCGTATTTGTGTTTTCCTTGCACGATTATTGGAGAAAAATTTTATTTTTTACTTAAGGTGAAGATACAGGCAAATGACCTTGAAGTGGCGCCCTCATTTGAAATAAATTGTTAACTCGTAAATATGGAGATAATTTCCATATTACTCTTCGTCATGCACTAGATAGCCCTTTAAATTATTTTATAAACCACCGTTGAAAGTATTTACATTAGTCCGTCTAGCTTTAAAACTTGCCTCCGCCAAAAGTGGCCACGGCAAGTTTTAAAGCTAGACGGATCACCAATAATAGTTTTAACGGCAGTTCATAAAATAATTTAAAGGGCTATCTAGTGCATGACGTAGAGAAATATGGAAATTATCACCATATTTACGAGTTAACAATTTATTTCACACTTCAAGGCCATTTGCCTATATCTTCGCCTTAAGACGAAACAGAGGGGCCGTTTTTCCATACCAACGTAGTCCCTTGTTTTCTCCCTGGATAATACCGGTAGAGTTATATTTTTTTCCTGAATATCAATAGCCGCTATAAGCATGTCCCTATTTTCTTTTTTTTTTCATAAATTAGTCCAAAAGTGGCCGTTTTTCGCAAATGTGCGTAGTAAAGCTTAACGTTTTCACTTTAAACTGTAAACAGTAATTCATAAAATACTTTGAAAGGTTATCTAGGATTTGGTAGTAGCAAAATTTTAAATAATGTCTCCGTTTTCTTTGAAATGATTTATTTTAAATGGGGGCAGCACTGGACCCCGGAAAATTCAGGTACGGCCTTAATAGGTATTTTCAGTCCAAGCTGCAGTATGTCTCTGTCGCACTTGCTCGGTTGTAGTTGGGGCACAGCGCGAAAGCAATCCATTTTACAAATACCTATTTTTCATTTCTGTAGCCCTTGAGGTTTCCTCTTAACAATATTTATTGCCATATAACAAACACAGCTATTGTAATAAACGTCATACCAGTCCAACATCAGTCCAGCTTATACTCATATCATAATACAAATAGATAACACACAAACATAACATGCGATATAAGTAATTTGCATTGCGCGGCGTCAATACCATTGCCGTATCGGCGACTTATCAGGAATGTTGTCATAGTGTGGCGATCGGCGCGGCGCTCACGTCTGCTTAACTTCCGATAGCAGTTTCGTTGGCATTTTGCAAACAGAGGAACACTGTTTAGTGCAGTTAGGTTTCCTAGAATAGAACCTGTATCTCTTATTGTGAATGTCGTAAGCGACTAAGGGAACAGCACTTTCCTATGCTGCTATACTTTTATGTCGCTCAGAACCGTCATCGGCCGCGGAATCAGCGATGCGGCCGCGTTCCCGCACTATTTCTCGCTCTAGCAAAAGACGGTTCTGAGCGACAAAAAATGATAGCAGCATAGATAGTGCTGTTCCATGCGGCCAGATGTAGCTCAACCCTCCTATTCATAAAAATCAACAAACTTTGATTCATTAATGGTATTCTCTTCCCGTCACAGCTGGGCCACGTAATTGGCCCAAGAATACTTAATCAGTTGGGAGTGTTGCCACCGTGTGTGATCAAACAAACTTTGAACTATAAATTCAATACAGATGACAGATGAATCATGAATCACACGACGTACGAAATAGTATTTTACTTCATGTTCAGGTTAGGTAGCGGACCCCGGGCTCTGAAGCGTTACCGCTAAGGATGCAACCGGGAATACGCTCGGATGATGATGATGAATGTATCCGTGTTGTCAAACCCCGTTTGCCAAGTCCCATTACTGACCTGCGCTGAAGCCCCTCTCACTGGTCTTCCGGAAGGGTGACTTTTATCCATCTGCTAAATTTTTGGAGCAGGTTCAGTCCATGAAACTTACTACTTTCTATAAAAAAAAGTTATTAAAAATCGATAAAAGTTTTTCGTCCTCCCATACAAATCAGCGCTCAGACAAACGGATTTTGTACGGGAGGACGAAAAATTTTTATTGATTTTTAATAACTTTTTTGAATATATCATGGACTGGACTTGCTCCAAAAATTTTAAAGGTGTATAAAAAGTCAGCCTGTATATGATATCTACGAGTATGATAGTATAGAGGGTCGTGCTCCTGCAGTGGAGACTAATAAATAGGCAAGTGCGAGTCGGACTCGTACATGAAGGGTTCCGTACCTCCGTACAATGTTTTAAAACGCTAAAAAAACAAGTTTTTTGTATGACGACCCCCTTTAATTTTTAACTTTTTTTATTTTTAGTATTTTTTGTTATAGCGGCCATAGTAATACATAATCGGTGAAAATTTCAAGTGTCTAGCTAATACGGTTCAAGAGATAGAGCCCTGTGACAGACGGACAGACGGACAGAAAGCGGAGTCTCAGTAATAGGGTCCCGTTTGCACCCTTTGAGTACGGAACCCTAAAAACGACCTGATGATGATAAGACGGGTTGCCGCACTGACCTGCGCTGAAGGCCCTCTCATTGGTCTTCCGGAAGGCCTCCTCCTGCAGCCGCGACACGGTGACGACGCCCGCGTACACGTTGTTGTCGCCGCCCGTCAGCTTGATGGCGGTGGCGGGCGTGCAGCGGTACGAGCTGGCCAGCGGCGTCTCCCAGCAGCGCTCGTGCCACAGCTGGATGTCGCCGGTCACCGCTGGATAATACAAGCCACTCGTAAATTAATAATGGCTGTGTGGTTCCCGGCAGAGTAGAATAGGACCAAGACCAAGTCTCCCCGTGGATGTCGTAGAAGGCGACTTAGAAAACACAAGCTTGAAAGCATCAAGGAGACCTCTCCAACTTTTCTGGCCAGCGTGGCTAATATATGGCTCTGGTAGTACAGAGGGTCGTTTTCCTGCAGCGGAGACTTAAAAAGACCTGATGATGTAAATAAATAAACTGGTCAAGTGAGAGTTAAACTCACGTGAAGAGGGTGCCGTATTTCTAATAGGTTTTCCTGAAATCTATAGGTAAAGAACTATTTTCTGTATTTATTTCTTTTAATTTTAGGCCCAGTAGTTTTGGAGATAAGGGGAGAAATCGTGGTAATTGTGAACTTTTTTCAGATAGAGACCTGTAGTCCAGTGGTGGACTGATAAAGACTTGTAGGCCAGCAGTGGAATAGACTGATATAGACATGGACAATTAATAAAAGAAGACTGACCATTTTCATACTTTGAAGCGCATTCCGATTTTTAGTTTAAATGTTATAGCTAGATGGAGCTACTAGTTCGAAAGAAGTTAGTTTTGTAGTGGTGCCACTTAATTTCAGACAGTTGGCGGTATAACCGTTCATTTTCTATGAACAAACAAGCGCCATCTCCGATTTTTCGTGGATACCGACTACTTAACACATTGCTGGACACTCAGCCAGCCAGACACAATAGAAAGAACAATTGATCTACGTCTATAGACGTAGTGTGTCCAGCAATGTGTTGAGTATAGGTCGCGTCATGTAAAAAGAACGCTGGAGGGGTGTGTTTGCACATGGATACACTCGCGCACGAAGGTACTAGGCCTATTGTATTATTCTTGCTCGCAGCTTGGTATAATTGGTTATTGGTAGGTACATTGAAAAATATATTAGTTATAATATTCATTAAATAGATCGATAAATCGCCTAATGCGCCGCTTGATGCCAGCGTTCGTTTTACATGACGCGACCTGTACCAAGCATCCTATGTGTCTAGCGGGCGAGATAGTAGTGACATCTTGTAATAATACAGGATTTTGGATTTCTAGCTTTTTTGTATAACGCATTTTTGTATAAAGTTATTAGCCCTCCTGTAGTTTTCGTTCATAATATAGACTAGTAACGAAAAAAAATATAAACTCACAAGCATTCGTGAGCATGTCGGCGCTGATCGTGACATTGACGGCCTTCATCTCGTAGGTCTTGGTGGTGTCGTTGGCCACGAACACCAGTGTGAGCATGTTGTTGGCGGTGGCGCTGGCGGGCCAGCTCAGCTCGATCCACTGCTTAGTGGCGTTGCAGCTGCCGTTGGTGACAGTCGCGTTCGCGGGGATGTTGAAGATGAGGTTAGTTTCTTTGGCTGGAAAGAAAAGATAAATAAATACATATATAAGGACAAATAACACTGATTAAGCTAGCCCCAAAGTAAGTTTTAACTTGTGTTATGGGATACTAATACTAACTCAACGATACTATATTTTATGATAAATACATGTACAACGTTGAAGGGACATACCCGTTATAAATCGAACCATGGGCTTTACTAAATCACTAAAGTATAATTAAATTAAAATAACAATCAAAAAACAAAAAAATGTACGTGTGAATATGTAAAAATCGACAATCCCATACAAATCGCCCGGGCGCGGCTGCACACTTTTATATGGAAATGCCAAAGTATTTTTTTTGCTTTTTGGCTGTTATTTAAATTTAATTATACTTTGTTGATCCAGTATAGACCGTGGTTCAATTTATTACGGGTATGCCCCTTCCAAAGTGCATAGATAAACACCCAAGACCCAGGAAAATTAATTGAAATAGGCCATTTTCCAACTCGAACCTCGATATTCGGGGATCGAAACCAGAACCTCCAGACTAGCGGTCTAGCGTAGTAACCATTATGCCATCGTAATTAAATTAATGTACAATACAGAAGGCTGTCAGTTTATAATAATAGGTTCTCTTTTTTGCACTTGGCTACGTGGTAAACTACTTCCACTGGTGGACATTGACTTTTAAAATGACTTAGTAGAATTAACTGAAGATAGCAAGCAAACGTTAAGCTATGTCAGAATGAGGTCTTGACACCAGTGTTGGCCACATACACACAAATTCAAATTAAGAAATTCAAATGTTCTTTTAGTAATTAGTTACACGTCCAATAAGTCTTGTATAATATCTTACGTGTAAAATGAATTAATTATTTTTAAGAAAAGCTACCCCATACTAACGTTTATTTAACGTTGAAAGAAACTTATTTATACAGTCGGTCGTTCTTTAAATTAAATCAGTATTTGGACCAACTATACGCAAAAAACTGCTAACGCACTTCGTATTCAATATAATGACGGTTTCAGGATGTTGATGGGGCTGCCCCGTTTTTGCAGTGCATCAAATATGTTTGCTCTGGCACATAGCAATGACTACTTTGCTGTGAGACGCAGAGCTGCAGCCTCATTGCTGTTCAGAGTACGGGCTAGTTCCAACAGCATCCTGCAAGTAATAGCAGGAGATATAACCTCCCCAATGATGAAGCACCTTGTGTGTTGCACATCAAATTCTGTTGTGTAGGGCACAAGACTTCTTGTAGAATAGGTACTAACATTAGTCAGTATAAGTAAGTTGTTTTTTGCATATTTATTACTAACCAACTATGGATCTTGTGATATCTGATAAATAAATAAATGAATGAATGAATGAATGAATTATTACATGTAATGCTTGCGAACGAGCAAAGAGCATAAGTAACGTAATAAAAAATACTTATTAGTAAAAAAGCGAAGGCGACCATTGCCTCGATCCCTTCGGCTTCACTTTTTGACTAATTAGTACGCACAAAAAATAAGTGATATATAATGATAGTATTTATAAACAAGTACAAATAACTATTTATAAACGAGTTTAGGGAAGGTTACCCAGTTATTTGATAAAATACTTTTGCTATGTATGTGACCTCAACCGTGTCAACAAAGGAAAATGTTCCGTTCGTTTGTCATTGATTGACATCATACATGATAATGATTTAGTTAGGTACAATGTTTACCTACTTTTCTTGTAAACATAGGGGCCATCCACGTTTTAAGTCACAGAGGACATGCTTAATGTGTACGCGTTAAAGGCACAGGAAAAAAAAGTGACAAGGGGGAGAGATTCGAAAATTCCAAATTTTGCGTGACGTAACTGTGGATGGTCGAAAATCGAATTAAATAAATAAATCCACTTATCTACATTTATTTTACTAAGATACGTGAATGGAGTATGGAATAATAAATGTCAATAAATGTGATTAATCGATGAAGAAATAAAATTAGTTTTTTATCAATATGTTTTCTTACACAAAAAATATATAAAATCTAAGGCTTTTAGTCAGCCGTTTACAATTTTTTTGTAATAAAGTTGAATAAATAAATAAAATAAATAAATAAGAGCATCAACATTTAACCAATTTAATTAGCTATTCCACGACGTGCGTTCTACTTGCTCTGACACTGTTTCAAATGCAACCTAATAAGGAACTAAGTGTATACTCGTATAGCAAGTAACGGGTATCCTCGATGCACGGGGCTGCGTAGCGAAAAATCACCTAATCAAAGTAATACATGTTACAAGTGTACCGTCGAGTCGACTCGACACATAATGTAATTTGAAGGGGTAACACAGCCCTTCAATTAAGGTATAGGCAAATAGCTTTGAAGTGGCGCCCTCATTTGAAATAAATTGTTAACTCGTAAATATGGAGATAATTTCCATATTGCTCTTCGTCATGCACTAGATAGCCCTTTAAATTATTTTATGACCCACCGTTGAAAGTATTTACAACTTGTCCGCCAAAAGTGGCCACGGCAAGTTTTAAAGCTAGACGGATCACCAATAATAGTTTCAACGGCAGTTTATAAAATAATTTAAAGGGCTATCTAGTGCATGACGAAGAGCAATATGGAAATTATCACCATATTTACGAGTTAACAATTTATTTCACACTTCAGGGCCATTTGCCTATATCTTCACCTTAACTTTCTAAAACCTCGCTAACATCGGACTTGAAAGTATATCTGCTTATCTCAAAAATTTTCAAACTGTCGTTCACATGCTTACGAGTATTTTGCTTGCCCTGTTTCCCTGTTTGTTGTTTTTTTGGGTCAAATCTTGCAAGTTAAATTTGAGCTACTTCCCGTCCCGGTTTCTGATTGAGATGATATTGTGTACGCGTTATTGTAAATCAGATGACAACGCAATATTATTATAACAAGAAGCTGATCTGATAATAGAGCCAGAAGGTGGCTATAAGAACCTTGTAATAAAACGACTCAACCCCATCGCGTTTGGGCTTATTTATTACATATTTTGTCTTTATACTGTATTAGTATAGGCAGGCAGTCACAGAATATTAGGTCCTTAGATATGAAATTGCCGATTTTCAATACTGGCAACTTTAAAATCAAATATCTTGCGTTTCATTAGGAATTCCAAATTCAAATTTATTTCGAAATAAAGCCAGAAAAATATTGTTTTAAAATTCGTATTTCATTTGTTTTAACATCATTTATTTGAGTTTCAACATTGCATTGCAAAATTCGCGGTATTTACGAATACGAGTTCCACCGTGGCACCAGTGCTGCAGAAACGACTCGAAGAATTAACGACGTGTATGGACCAGGCACCGCTAACGAACGAACGGTGCGTTTTTGGTTTCAACGTTTCCGTTCTGGAAATTTCGATTTACACAATGAGCCTCGTGGACGACCTGATACTCAAGTGAATAACGAAGAATTGAAGGCGATAGTGGAAGCGGATCCATCTCAAACCACTTCTGAATTAGCAGCAGCCTTCGGCGTAAGTGACGAAACGATACTTATCCACTTGCGCCAAATCGGAAAAATTAAAAAACTCTAAAAGTGGGTACCGCACGAATTGCCTGAAGCAAACCAACAAACACGCGTTGCTTGCTGCGTTTCTTTGCTTAATCGCCACAATAATGAGGGGATTTTGAACCGTATCGTGACTTGTGATGAGAAATGGATCCTGTACGACAATCGGAAGCGATCATCAGAAGCAATGGCTTGACCCTGGAGAACCGGCAAAACCTTGCCCTAAGCGAAAACTGACCAAAAAGAAGATTCTGGTTAGTGTTTGGTGGACCAGTGCTGGTGTTATCCACTACAGCTTCTTGAGATCAGGCCAGACGATTACTGCAGATTTGTATTGCCAACAATTGCAAACAATGATGGAAAAGCTCGCCATTAAACAACCGAGACTGATGAATTGCTCTAGCCCACTGCTCCTTCAGGATAACGCTAGACCACACACTGCACATCAAACGATTGCCAAGTTAGAGGAGCTGCGACTGGAACCTCTGCGTCACCCACCATACTCTCCAGATCTTGCCCCAACTGATTACCACTTTTTTCAAAATTTGGATAACTTTTTACAAGGAAAAAAATTCAAATCTGATGAGGCAGTCAAAACCGCCTTCAAACAGTTCATAGACTCTCGCTCCCAGGATTTTTTTTCCAAAGGTATCAATGATCTGCCTATAAAATGGCGGAAGTGTATCGATAACAACGGCGCATACTTCGAATGATTAAATAATAATTTCATTTAAAAAAACTTGTTTCACTTTTTTGATACTGAACGGCAATTTCATATGTAAGGACCTAATACATTGCTCCAAAAATTTTGCAGGTGGATAAAAAGTCAGCCTGTATATACATTAAGTATTCATAAAGGAATCTATAAAGTTAAGTTTGTAATATTTATTGAATCTAATTTAATTGCTCTACGTATTATTATTTATAATTCATGATCAGGTCTTTTTTAGTCTCTAGGTACTGCAGGAGCACGACCCCTTCCTGTATTGCCAGAGCCATTAATTAATTATAAATAATATATTAATATAATGCTAGCTTGCATATCTGTAATTAATTTATATATATATACATATATATGTATATATATATATATTAATTACAGATATTATATATATATACATATATATGTATATATATATATATATATATATATATAATATATTTATTTATTTAAAAAACTTTATTGTTCCACAATAAAAAAAATGGTACAATTGGCGGACTTAACGCTAAAAGCGTTCTCTCCCAGTCAACCATAGGGATAAACAGAAACAAATCATGTTGCGGCGCAAAAAACTAGATACAAAATATATATATATATATATATAATAATAAATTTATATATATATATATAAAGTTAATTATATAGACCGCCTGTTATCGCTTCCTTTGTTATTGATGAATAAGATCGTTATACATATAATATGCTGTTAGTTTTCTTAATAAATGAAATAAAAAAATAAAATAATCTATAATTGTGTATTGCGTTGCGTCGCATGGATGCTTGCCGTCATCTTTCCGGCTGTTCAAATAACAATAATCCCATACTTGTTGATAAAGATTTGTATGTAAAATAGTAACTACGTAGGTATTTATGATATCGTTAGTACAATATGTACAGTCACGTCTAACAGCGTTAACACAAGTGTGACAGTTCATTGACTCTTATCACGATAACCATAGAGTTTAAGAATTTAAGGTGACGTGGGTTCACAATTTGCAATACCGTGCGTGTTTTTGAAAAATCACGGTTATTAAACTACAAAAGTTTATTCCTCAAAAAATTTACATAAAAATCTTAAGGATTTTTTACAGACACCCACAATAGCCAAAACACGATTGAGCATTTTTGGCTCAATAGAAAAAAATCACAAACATACCTCTAAATTTGCCTAAATTTGCCTTTATAATGCATATTACTATTTTATACAATCACCTTTTTATATGAAAATTATACCAAAAAATGTATTATCTACATCTATCTATAGCTATCCGTTTTGGCTACAAAAAAAATTATAAATATAATACAAAATAAATAATATATAAAACACAGTAAAATATTCGTCGAAAGAGAAGAAAGGCCCGGAGCCGTGCTCGACGATATTTCGCAGTGATATTTTTTTTTTTGTATTATATTTATAATTTTTTTTGTAGCCAAAACGGATAGATATTTAGACAATACATTTTTTGGTATAATTTTCATATAAAAAAGTGATTGTATAAAAAAGTAATATGTATTAAAAAGGCAAATTTCGGCAAATTAGAGGTATGTTTGTGATTTTTTTTGTATCGAGCCAAAAATGCTCAATCGTGTTTTGGCTATTGTGGGTGTCTGTAGAAAATCCTTAAGATTTTTATGTTAATTTTTTGAGGAATAAACTGTCGAAGTTTAATAACAGTGATTTTTCAAAAACACGAACAGTATTGCAAATTGTGAACCCACGTCGCCTTAAGTTTCACTTATTTAACAGAACTAGTCAAAATGAGTCAACTCTTGGGTAAATCAGTAAAGTTTAGAACAGTGGCCCCAATAATATGTTTTCACCTGTCGGTTGTAAAACTATAGCCAAATTATTGAAAGTGTCCGGCTATTTCTTCTCCATTTTACAAGGTCTTTGGCATCCTTGGGTGACCATTGACATGCATATTATATTTGGAGAAGAAAAAGCGGGAAAGCGCACCCCGGGCTCCTAAGCAGCACAGCTGAGGATGCAACCGGGAATGCGCTTAGACGAAGAAGAGATGATATAGAACTTTGGACATGTGAAAGAATATTTTTTTTTGTTAAAAAAAATAATGTACTTATTATGTAATATTATATAACGTCTAACAATTAGTCCGGCAATGTCCGGCATATAATATGTTTAAGACGTTCATAGCACAAATTCAATTTCTTCACGCGAATTCGCGATTGGTGGTTATAAAAGGTAATATATTTTGTGGCTCAGAAGTAGTTACCTATTCAGTTTGAAAAACAAATTTCGCAGCCATTTGTTAAGCTAGATCACGCCTGGCAGCCGCACAATACGTTCGTGAACCTAGTTGCAGCAAGGTCACCGCTATTTCTCAGACTGACTAAAGCCAGTTCTAGATAAATGTAACAAAGGCTCGATTCACAATCACTTTAAAATATACAGTTCAATATTTAATCACAATGATAGAAACGGTTTTAAGATTTTTAGGGAATGTAGTTATAAAATAAAAACAATTCCAGTCCTTTTTAGGGTTCCGTACCCAAAGGGTGTAAACGTATAATAATATAATGTACCTTTTACTGAGACTCCGCTGTCTGTCTGTCCGTCTGTCACAGGGCTCTATCTCTTGAACCGCAATAGCTAGACACTTAAAATTTTCACCGATCATGTATTACTGTGGCCGCTTTAACAACAAATACTAGAAATAAAAAAAGTAAAAAATTTAAGGGGGTCGTCATACAAAGACGTGTTTTTTCAGCGTTTTAAACTAGATCTTTATAATGGCATTAACTAGACACTTGAAATTTTCACAGATTATGTATTACTAATGGCCGCTATAACAAATACTAAAAATAAAAAAAAGTTAAAAATTTAAGGGGGGTCGTCATACAAGAAACGTGTCTTTTTCAGCGTTTTTAACTCTTTATAATGGCATTAACTAGATACTTGAAATTTTCAGCGATTATGTATTACTATGACCACCATAACAACAAATACTAAAAATTAAAGGTCGTCATACAAGAAACGTGTTTCTTTAGCGTTCAGTCCGACTCGCACTTGCCCGTTTATTTATTTACAGTTTTTTTTTTTACTTTTTAGTTTACAAAGCAAAATTTGTATAAGTATTGGTTTCTGAAGATTTCGTTATCTTATTAAAATAACAAATGATCCAGTACATAAACATCATAAACGCACATTAGTCATATATATATATATATATATGTGTTTCATAATTACTTATTGCATGCATAATTATTATAAATTTTAGTCTGTTTACATTATATTTAAAGACCGATTTTTTATGCTTTCATAGAAAGAAGTAGATTACAAGTCCATATATAAAAAAAAACTCGACTAACCTTACATTTCCAAAAAAATATAAGGCCCTAATGTCACTCCATAAATCCAAGTCTGTCCGGCATTTAGTTATGGTGGAAAAGAGAAACTCAAATCATACATGCATGATCCCTAAAAACATTACTTTCTTTATTTGGGTAGTCATGTAAAAAGAAGATGACGCGTTGCCCGCGATAATCAAAGCTTATAAACACTGCTTCAAATTCCTTTGCAGAGTTACAAAAAATAAAAGAACTCGTGACTTTTTATTATGTACATTGCATTTATTTTTTGTGGTCCGCCAGTCTGTAGTTGCAAGCTATTAGCACAAACTGCAAGGTCAAATCTCGGCCGTTGCAACACAATGACTTCTCCAAAATAAGTGCAAGTATACTGGCACTGTTAGATCGTAAAGGGGATAATTAGCCGCCGCATTAAAAAAATCTGCCCTCTAAGGCTACCTGTCCACTGAAGCGGAGCGGTGCGAGAAAATAATGCGGAGCGGAGTTGCGGACTGTGTCTGTCCATAGATGCGGAGTTAAGTAACGGTGCGGAGTTTCAGACTTATTATATACTAATTGGAAGGGACACACCCGTAATAAATCGAACCACGGTCTATACTAGATCATTATAGCATAATGAATTTAAAATAACAGCCAAATAACAAAAAAAAATTTTGGCCTTTCCATACAAAAGTGTGCAGGCGCCCGGGCGATTTGTATGGGAATGTCGAATTATTTTTTGTTCTTTCGACTGTCATTTTAATTTCATTATACTTCAGTAATCTAGAATAGCCCGTGGTTCGATTTATAACGGGTGTGTCCCTTTCACGTTGTCTATGAATAGGTAGCAGAGCGAAGTTGCGGACTGTGTCAGTCCATAGACGCAGAGTTAGGTAACGGAGCAGAGTTTCGAACTTATTATACATGAAATCCAAAACTCAAAAAACATGTCAAACTACTAATCTACTATACATGCAAAATTATAATCATTTATTTAATAAAAAAATCTATTAAAACCACAGAATAGATACTAATACTCCGTAGTAAAACGTAAAGATCGGGCGGGGTGCTTCAACCTTGAACGTGCAAAGATTAGGAGTTAGGAGGATTGTTATACCATAGAGTTAACATCTGCGATAGGTAGGTATTATAACATAAGAGTTTACATTAGGGCTAACCAAATAGGTTCTTGAATACGCACAGAGTACATTTGTTTTAGTAATGCAATATGTTTTTTGATGTGTAACATTGGCATTTGCTGGAATCGTTGATCAAAACAATAGTGTGTCACTTGTACGCTGTGTGGGATCCGCCCACTTGTTGCTACACGTTATTTGAAAAATATACAATGTAGGTACTCATTCTTACTAGTATTTTAAAAGGAAATTAGGTAATAGTTTCTTTTTCTAGGGTTCCGCACCTAAAAAGGTAAAAACAGAACCCTTATAGGATCACTCACTTGTCTGTCTGTCCGTCTGTCACAGCCAATTTGCTACGAAACTACTGGAATTTGGTACACATTAAGTTAGTCAGTGACCTAAAGACCGTCATATACGGTCCGATATAACGTAAATAAATGAATTAAAAATATGGGGGTCACTCATGGGGGGGTAAATTAGACATAATATATTACATAAGTACACATATTTTCGACAAAATTTATTTGACTGTAAAACTGATACACCTATTATATACTTACTAGATATGACTAGATAGGTACATATATAAATACTAGCTTTCCGGGCGTTGCGCGGGCTGCAATTGCTTGGAATTGAAAAAGAAAAAGTTGGTTGGAATCTTATTTCCAGTTAAGAGAATAGGTAAGGTGCAAAAGTCAGTATAAAAAAATAAAAACGTATACGGGCCGCCATCTTGGAACCAAATTTTGTTTGCAGTTTGAGTTCCGCGGGGTGCTTTACCCCAGCATACAAAATTTCAGACCCCTTCGATGTTCCAGGAGGACGTAATGAACGAATCAAGTTAAAATTCTAAAATCCAGACGCCATCTTGGATTCCAAAAAAATATCAGAATTGGTTTCCGCGATCCAAAAATCCCTTGCATACTGAATTTCAGTCAAATCGGAAGCAGTCGACTGTTGGCGGCCATCTTATAAATAAAATCTCTTCTTATAATTAAAATAGATAGGTATATATAGATATATGTATACTAGACTATGAATAGAGCCGTTCGTTACTGAAACCTTGCTGAAACCCAATAACAGATAGCGGTGTCTAGTTCATATTCCTACTGTCCATAGCCCCTTTCAATATAAACAAACGAAACAATCTGACTTACTAAACTATCTACCGTTAGTATTAGTATGTACGTAGATCTATGGAAAATTGATGAATGGTTGATATTGCATGATCACCAATTCAATTTAATCATGGCAGTAGCCGGCAGTTAGCCTTGTGGTTCCCGGCAGAGTAGAATAGGACCACTCCAAGACTTCCCGTGGATGTCGCAGAAGGTGACTTAGGAAACACAAGCTAAACAAAGCTGAAGCCTGAAAAGGCCAGCGTGGAGAGCGTAGGCCAAATCCTCTGACTGCTCTGGCAAATATATGGCTCTGATAGTACAGACGATTGCAGTGGAGACTAAAAAAAACTTATGCTAATGATAATAATAATGGCACTAACGTCAGCAGACGACAAACTAGTCTTGACTTTTTACTCTCAAAATTCAAGAATTCTATTTCAAGAGCTGCGTTTTTGAGACAGCTAAGTTTTCGACCATAAACTGGTTAATCCAAAAACAACTGGTCTATACGAAAATAGACGCGGCTGCCTTTCAATATAATGGTGGGTCACGTTTTTGTACACGATATGGCAGTATCAGTCACCTTCGAACCGTATAAAGTATTGCTTGTCTGCGTGATTTTTATCATAATGATGAGCATGCATCCATGTGCAGCCAGTAGTTTTATGCTTGTGGTAAATTGCCATGACATTTATTCTTAATTCCTATAAAAAACGGTAAGAGAGCCTTTTGACATCTGTTAGTACCGTCAAATTCATAAAGTTCCAGTTCCAGTTTCATAAGAGATTCCATTATGGGATAAGTCCGCCGTTGTAAATTTACTCTATATGTTGTTTTTGTCTTTAATTATGTGTTTTCTTAGTACAATAAACTTATTACAAACAAACAAAGATTCGGTACAATAAAGATTAAAACAAACGGACACTTATAAAATAGTTATCATTACATATGGATATCATCTCAAAGTCTGTCCGTCTGTCACAGCCACCACTGCCAATTTGCTCCGGGATGTCTGGACTGGACTGATTGAGTTGAAATTTGGTAGTTTTGGTACACATCTTAAGTCATGAGTGTGTAACGTAAATAAATCTCAAAGAAACATATGGTAATACGAAACTTTGTAACTTTTAATAAGTTTATAGCGCGTTTGTATGCTAAAACATTTCATAACTCATTTCATGAACTTTGAAATTCGTACGGGGAATGTCTTGTGCACAATAAATGACATTTGACGTCATTGTGGACTACAAAGAAGTGATAAGTACACACGAAACCACATGCCTGCACTGCATGCTGCCCAGGTGACTC
The DNA here is from genome assembly GCA_963576875.1 of Acrobasis repandana. Classification (NCBI taxonomy): domain Eukaryota; kingdom Metazoa; phylum Arthropoda; class Insecta; order Lepidoptera; family Pyralidae; genus Acrobasis; species Acrobasis repandana. The sequence goes on from OY756216.1 coordinate 1,556,521, forward strand.
ATGATTGAATCCGGTGAATCACACAGTCACACTGCGTTATCTCCACGGTTACTGGTATTATTCGAAAGCTATAATATTATATAGCAGCTAGGAGCTAAGAAATCACGTACCGCAGTATTGTATCCATAAAACAAATTACTAAGTACTAAATAATCCCTTTACCCTAGACTTTCCCATACAAACGTAGTCTACGTTTTATTTTGAAACCACACGCTAGATTTCGTTAAAAATTTAAAGATATTGCATATATCTAGGGTTATAATTGGTTTCCACAGTCAAAATATGAACTCGAAAGCAAATATAAAGGTGTAAAAGTTTTCCATACTGATGGTCAAAAATGATATAATACACTATATTCTCTTTCAAGTTTATAATTTTGACTATGAAAACCAATTAGAACCCTAGATACCTATATGCAATTTCTATTAAGTTATTTTTTTTTACCGAAATCTGACATGTCGTTTCAAAATAATACGTAGACTACGTTTGTATGGGAAACTCTAATTCTGTCTAGGGTAAGGGGACACTTAAATCAATTACGTGTAGTAAAACAATATTAATTTAAGAAACTAGTTTTTAACCCCGTTAAAAAAGGGGGGTGTTAAAAGTTTGACGTATCTGTGTATGTGTGTGTCTATATGTGTCATCATTACTCCTAAACGAATCGAGCAATTTCGAAGCGGTTTTTTTTTGCCAGACAAATTAAAAAACTCCTTTCTTTCACGCGTTCACCCCCAATAACTTTAAAACGGCCACGACACACAAATACGTCAATCTTGTTTTTCGTCGTGGGTTACAAATGATAAGGGAAACTAACAGTCCTATTCTTTTCCTACCTGGATATAGTTTTCGATTAAATTTCACGGGGATTAGTATATACAGTAGAAGTACTTTACTTAAATAGGAAAACCAGTGGCAATTTGTTGATCAGAATAAAAATATCCATTTCGTGAGGTAAAATCTCCAACATTGAAAAAAACATTGCAAAGAATAACTTGTTGACGAGATATCGAATCGGTTGCCAAGGAAGAAACGCGCAAAAACATCTCTGTTTTTCCTTCCGTAAATGTATTTTGTTTCATTATAATTTTAATGAGCTGATCCTTACCTGAGACGCAATTCGTATTTTATTTCAGACACTGCCTGATCCGTTGTAATATAAGTTTTTCGAAAATATTTGATTTCTTCGTACAAGTTTTTATTTTGAGGCCTAATTACTAATCAAGAAAAGTGAGTAATAAAACCGGCCAAGTGCGAGTTAAACTCGCGTGGGAGGGTTCCGTACAATTGATTAAATTATTATAGATTTTCCTGTAATCTACAAGCAATTAAATATATTTTGTTTTTTTAAATTTAGTTAAAATTTTAGGCATAGTTTTTTCGGAGATCAGGGGGGTATGGTCAATTTTCGTCTTCTTTCATGAATAAAATCAAAACTTTTTATTTTAGAATTATTACAAAAATATATTTGAGATCCTCATAACAAGCCCTTTCTTTTGATATATGACACAGTAAGGTTTGCAACTTTTTTTTCAATTTGTCCCCCAAAAATTTTTATTAATCATCTATCAATTTATTTCCAAAAAAAAAATTATAATTATTAGATAAATTAATAGTTACATACAAAAATAAATCAGCAACAAGCTTCGTCAAAAAGTGTACAAAAGGTATCCACAACATGCTTCGTCAAAAGTTGTACTTACCTAGTTACCCCAAAAATTACCCTAATTTTAAAAATATATTTATTTACTTTGCACATATGTGTTTGGGTCATAGGATTACACCATCCTACCAAATTTCACCTGATTCGGTCCAGTAGATTCGGTGCAAATTGGCTGTGACAGACAGACGGACAGACAGACGCACGAGTGATCCTATAAGGGTTCCGTTTTTCCATTTTTTGTACGGAGCCCTAATAAGAATGAAATAATAATATAAAGAATATATAATAAGCTCAAACTCGATGAGGTTGCGTCGATGCAACTATCAACCCATCACTATTTGATTTCCTTTTCCCACCACGATTTAAGATGCTTTTGGACCTTGCCGCCCTAGTATTTGTCTACCTTGTTAGGAAGAAGAAAATCTTTCATTCAATACATTTTACTTACGTGCCATTAAATAAAAACATTTAAGGAAGAATAACAGTTTTGATTAACCAAGATAACGGTCCTATCGGTCACGTCACGTATGATCGACGCGACTACTCCAGATAATATTTCATAAGTAGGTAATAAGTTTTTTGATAAATTTCATTTCATCAAGTACTTACTTATAGCCACCTTCCGACTCCATCATCAGGTCAGCTTCTTGTCATAATAATATTTCATTGACATCTGATTTCATTTTAATCGGAAACCGGGAAATGGCTCAAGTAATACTTGCAAAATTTAACCCAAAAACACAACAAACAGGGCAAGCTATATAAAACTGGTATTTATAGGAAATTATCTCTTAATTTCTAATTGGCATTGTTAATTTTTATAACCCCAATTTTTTTTATATCATTATATAACGTACTTCAAGAAACTAATTTGAATATTTTTACAAGCTTTTATTTAACTTGCAATGTATGTTTGTTCGGGTGGAATCTTGCAACTCAATTTTGAAGCAGATATCTTCAACTGATTGAGCTGAAATTTTGCGCGCATATGTATATCACGTGACAATGCAATATTATGATGACATGGAGCTGATCTGATGATGAAGCTGGAAGGTGGCCATAAGAACTCAGTAATAAAACGACGCAACCCCGTTGAGTTTGGGCTTATTTGTTTTGTGTTGAGAAGACCTTTGGTCTCATAATAAAAGCTTGTACAAAAAATGATTATTTTTTTAAACTTATTTCATGTTACGGCTTAGTTAATTTTTTATAAAAATCATATCAAAGACAAACTCGTGTCGGCCGTCGGCTTTAGAAAACAAACGGCCAAGTCTATAAATAAATACAAATTTAAAAAAAAACGCGGTAGTGTCATAATAGTCTTTGTCAGTGTCATTCAGTGAATTCGGTTGCCCATGATTGGCGGATAGCATGCGGATAGTTATTTTCTTAGTTATGATTGGCGGAATCGGTGACATTTGACGTTATTGTTAGTGACGGATAAATACCATATAGGCGACTCGTAGAGCTTAAACCGATACAGCCGCGGAGTAAGGTCAAACAAAGGTCATACGTTTGCTTGTAGAAATATCTAAAACCATGGATTATTTTAGCAAAAAAATTACCCACAACTGTTGATTAACTCTGTATCTCGGATTTCAAAATAACGCTTTCCAAAAAAAATTAACAATGCACATTCTCTTTATTTAATTAATTAAGAAAAAAGTATTGAAACCAAACGAAAGCACAGACCAAATACTATAAGGTATGTATGACGAAAGTATTAAATAAAGGAACAAAACCACAGATTTGTATCCAGAGGACAAAACATACTGGGCCGACTGCAAGCAAATAACGCGAAAAGGAAAATTATGAGAAAATAAGAAAGCGATCAACAAAACTATTGAATCCAAAAACTCAAATCAACGTGAAATAATGTTATCAGTTATTTATTACAAACACAAAAAGAGTTGCGTGTCCCATTGTATTTTGAAACGTTGGAAATAATGCCAGTACACCGTTCTTGTTGCGTGTGTGAATTTGCCACAAATGCCACGATGATGAAACGTCAGAAACGGTATTAATTTGTTTTGTTAGCTTAGTTAATCACGATTCACGCTACTTATACCTTATACTTCCCTGTTGAGTTTACAAGCACATTACGTTCCTACTTAATTTTATCGCAATTTAGTTATTGCGCAATATAATTGCGATATTTGCGTTAACTCTATGTTCATACGTTATAAGTTTTTAATATTTCATTTTATCCTACAAGCTTTCATTGTGAGGGCTATACAATGAGCCCGTTTCATCATCAGATCAGCTCCTTGTGATAATATTGCATTGTCATCTAAATTGCATTAGGTAGCATACAAAGCATCACCATCGGAGACTGGGCGGTGAATCAAATTTAACTCACAAGATTTGACCCAAAATACAAATAAACAACAAGAAACGGGGCAAACTAAATAAATGCTTGTAAGAATAATTTTAAAATAATAATAAAATAAATTAAAAAAAAAAAATTTTAGGTTTTATAATTATATTCACAAAAGCTTATTTGGCGGTACATTTTAATGTCACCTCTGTTTTTAATATTTGAACTCCATGAAATGCGGTGACTCCTCAAATCTTCGCGTTAATGAAAGAACGCAAAACCTCTCAGAAGGTACCTCAGCCCATGTAATTGAACCACTTTTGTTCAACAACTGTTACGAAATCCAAAAGAAAAATTGGATTTTCATACAAATTGACTCGATCAGCTGATCAGTTTGTATGAAAATTCAAATGTATTTTTTTATCTTTGTGAAAGTTGTTGAACAAAAGTTGTTCAGTTACATGGGCTGAGGTACCATCTGAGAGGTTTTGCGTTCTTTCATTAACACGATGTACCCCATACGGGAAGATTTGAGAAGTTCAAGTCATGTCGGTACACGATGCGGCCAGTAACCCATCACTATTTTGATTTCCATTTTCATTTACACGCCCACGAACATGCTAAGTGGCCTTTGGGTCTTATAAGCATGTACATATATAATAGTACATACACACCCAAGATGCAGGACCTTCGCGTGCTAGGGATCAAACCTCCAGAGCAGAGGAATAGCATTTAAAACAAGCATTAGAGGTCACGATAGGGCCAGAAAAGTATTTTACTAATTAGTCCGTCTAGTAGATTATCCAAAAATAATGGACCCATATTTTTCAGTTTTTCAAAAAAGTAACTTCTTTGCTGGTCTGGGAGAAAAGAAAAAACATAGAATGTACCAGTTGCTTCTCTTCCCGTGCAGATCGTAAAAGCCGATCAAGGGAATGGGCGACAATCTGAATCATACGAATAGGCGATGCGGTTAGCAACCCATCACTATAATGTATTCCCTTTTCCACCTTCATGCCCACCATTACGCTAAAAGTGGCCTGGGCTTTACCGCCCTTGGCTCTGTCTACCCCGTTAGGGATAAAGACGTGATAGTGTATCTGTATCTGTATCAAAAAAGTAAAAATTTACAAAAATATAGAGCATCTAAGTTCCACAGTGAGGGCTTGTGACGTATGTGTAATAAACGGGCAAGTGCGAGTCGGACTCGTAGATGAAGGGTTCCGTACCACCGTACAATGTTTTAAAACGCTGAAGAAACACGTTTCTTGTATGACGACCCCCTTTAATTTTTAACCATTTTTTATATTTAGTATTTGTTGTTATATCCGCCACAGTAATACATAATCGGTGAAAATTTCAAACGTCTAGCTATTACGGTTCAAGAGATAGAGCCCTGTGACTGACGGACAGACAGACAGACGGACAGACAGCGGAGTCTCAGTAATAGGGTCCCGTTTGCACCCTTCGGGTACGGAACTCTAAAAACGGTACTAGATTACTATGCGTACTATGCGAAATTTAAATGCGCTGTATCCAACGAGATCTATGTTCAATGGCTGTATCTTCGTAAATTTTTGTTTCCCAGAGAAAAGAAACAATACGTGTAGGTACAATATTTTTTAATAATCTAACCGATGGGCCAAAAAATATTTTTCCAGTCGTCATGCCTAATTTGTCCTCTCTCTGGGGTTCACCTTCGAGTCCAGACTGGTAGCGATTGTATTCAATTGCAGCAGTAAATCTGGTGTTTACGACTGCACTCATTCATGGGTTTTATCGCGCCGTTTATTCAATTGACTGTAGGTAGGCTATATTATACGTACCTACCTATGCATGCACAGCAAGATTATGCGGGAAATGGGGCGTAGAAGATAAATAGAAATAAAAATTATTGAACAATCGACTGCCCACACCACTATAACCCTCCCGACTACAAGTACCATTGATGGTACAATCGGCACTGATTTACCCCACTGGTACCATTAAATGAGATAATTGACACCATTTTAACTACGAGTAGTAAGACTCGTGAGTCCAAATGCATTGCACTAAAAATTGACAAAAGAAAGCGCAGCTGCGCTCGTATTCTCATACGACGACCTCCCAGTACGCCTCTCCGGAGGTTCTGGATTCGATTCCCAGCCAAGGCAAGTTGGAAAATGGCCTTTTTCAAATTTTTCTGGGTCGTGGATGGATGTTTATCAAATTACTAAAGTTTTCAAACAAAAAACCAATTGCCCAGCATCTTTACGGGTTATAAGTGAGTTTAACCCAAAAAGAAACAACGTAGTATATATGTAGATATGGATAATATCCATAGATACGTTTAGAGGTAGGTATCTTAGAAATGCCTTCTTAACTTTTTCTAGCATCAGGGTGTACGTTGCTTCATAGGGGTGATTTAGCTATAGTTTTACGGCCTGACGTCAACCCTCTTTGAAAATGTATTTTTGCGAAAATTTTACATAAGGCCGCCGCTTGTACCCTACTCGGGAATGCAATTGTAACACGAGATAATTGTGCTTATTTCTTTAGTCGCCTCTTACAACATCCATAGGATGATTTGCAGTGGTCATATTCTATCCTCGAACCACACGGGGAGTAAACCTATACTGCCTATACTTTGTCACCTTAGTTTGTCACGTTAGATAATAATGTCATCAGAGTTGGTCAGACTCTACAACCGCAGACGTCAACCATGTTTGATACCACATGTGGTAGGTACTACACAGTCGTTTCAGATATCGTTATCACTTATTATCACACACAAATAAGAAGAGGCCAAGCCCTTGTGAGACTTGATAAAAAACATATATATATTCGTAAATGAACAACCTCAACGCATGCAACATTACAGTTTTGATTTTGTAGTGCTTGTGTTAAAAGTTTAAAGTTTAAGCTTTAGTTTGCGTTTTTGCCAAAAGTGGCCGATTTTCGCAAAAATGCAAACTAAAGCTTAACGTTCTCACTTTAAACTGTAAACAGTGGTTCATAAATAATTTGAAGGGTTATCTAGGTTTTAGTAGCTTAAAAATTTAATTGCTATCTCCGTTTCCTTACAAATAATTCATTTCAAATGGGGGCAGCACTGGACTCCGTGTATCGTCTTAAGTAGGTATTCTCTGGTAGCGCTTGTAAAAAGCAATTTACAAACACTACTGGTAGACCTCGCAAGCTCTTCTGTGGGTATAATGCTACAGCCAACTTTCCTCCTCAAAAGGGGAGACCTTTTAAAGTTTTTTTTTGCAACATAGGATCAAGTCCTTAATGAGCCTCTAAAATTTGATTAAAATCCGTCTATAAATAATGCTACAACAAACTTCTCCCTGACGTTTTTCTCTTCCCACCCTATTGTATGGGAGAACAGACAGACAGGCCAATCTCGAAACTGAGATGCTTCTCTTACTTGGTCAATAAAAAAAGCTAGGGACCCATTACTTCGATTCCTTTTTCCACCTTCTCGCCCACCATCACGCTAAAAGCCACAATCGCCTTTCGAGTCTTGCGGCCCTGGGCAATGTCAGCTTAAAGCCGCAAAACACAAAATGCTCTGTCTGTCCCATTAGACATAAGGACGTTATAGTGTGTGTGTGTATGTATGTATGCATATGGCTATGGAACCACAAACTAGTTTTAAAAAATCTACACGAGCAAAAAAACTAGAGTCTCCTAACACATAACATGTCATCATAAACAAGTCATATATATACATATACAATACCTAATAGGTCACACATAGAAAGTTAATGAACAGTAGGTACAGTCATATGACAAAAACATGCAAATAGCAAATATATGATTCACTGTATGTTTATCTGAACACTTTGTTTTATACAAGAAAGTGGGGCGGGTGTTGAAACAGATTATTCATAACTGATGAAGCGTTTCAAAATGTCATTAGCCAAGCTAAAAAAAAGATGGATGACCTGTTTTTGTTATTAAAAAAATATATATTAATGTTTTCAAAGGTTACTTTTACAAAAATAACTTGTTTTTCTAGCAGGAACAAAATGCAGTAACCTGAAATATTAAAACAATTCTCACATTTTCATATAACTTACTGTATGTATAGTTTGAAACGTCTATCATGTCTTTTTTATTAGTGATGGGGCAGACACAGCATTTTGGTTCTTGCGGTTCTAAGCAGACAGAGGTGCCGCAAGATCCAAAGGTCACTTTTTGCATGATGGCTCACACATAAATTGATATACTTGTATTTAAATTATCCAGTCTTTATAATAACAAGTTGGTCTGTAAGCTGTAAACTTCGCGACTCACTCCCAATCTGTTAAGTTAATCAAGTTTATCAGATAAAAAAGTTGTTGAGACAAAAAAGTTGCGTTCTAATAAGGATATCAAAAAAGTACCTTATTACTATTTACCCGTGTGGTTCCGGGTCTCCATCTTTTCCTGTGGATGTCGTAAGAGGCGACAAAAGGATTAAGCACAAACATCTCGTGCTGCAATTGCATTCCCAAGAAGGGTTAACGTCGGTCGGCGGCCGGTTGTAAAACTTTTCGCCCAAATACATTCCCAAAAAGGGTTGACTTCAGGCACGCAGCCGGTCGTAAAACTATAGCCAGATCAAAAAAGTTTTGATATATTTGTTTTTTTTTTTAAATGACTGCAATATGGTTTTCTTAAAGTTTTTAACCCTCATATCTCTGTCATTTTGAACGAAAAAAAATTTCTATATTATCGAAATTGCTTATAAAATTTCACGATAATCGGTTGATAAAAACGACCTGTAGGCCAGAACAAACCGAAACAAAAGCCAATTTTGAAACTGAGATGCTTAGTTAGCTTTGCTCGTTCGGTCAATTATTGTGACTGTTGTACTTCACTGTGTATTTGCATATGATATATGTCTGATTATGATTATGTCTGATTTGACTGCCTCCGCGGTCCAGTGGTCAAGGCATTTGCCTTGTGATCCGGAGGTCATGGGTTCAAATCCCACTGGGAAGCATACTTTGTGAAAAAGTTGGTTCCAGTCTGGTTAGGATATTGCAGGCTTGAATCACCTGATTATCCAAAAAGAAAGGTGATTCCGTGCTTCGGAAGGCACGTAAAGCTGTTGGTCCCGAACAGCATCTAGCGTTTGTACCTATCCTAGGATTGGTTGTGGTCTACCCTTTGGGTTGCGGATGTCAGACGGCAGTCGCTCTGTGTAAAAACCAGTAACCTCGTCAAATCACCTAGGATAAGGTAGCGGACCCCGGGCTCTGAAGCGTAGTAACCGCTGACGATGCAACCGGGAATACGCTCGGATGATGATGATGAACTATTATGTCTGATAATAAGCTCTTTGCAACTGCTAAAAATATCAAATTGACAAAAATACTAACATAAGGCATATGGTTTACATGGATTCCTTGCAATAGTTACAGGCCTTTTTCAAATACCTACACATTTTTTTCTTTCTTACTATATGTAGGTATATAAATACATAAATTGATAAGGGCAAATCACACTGATTGAGCTAGTTAGCCCTAAAAGTAAGTTTTAAACTAGTATTATGGGATACTAACTCAACAATACTATATTTTATATTTTATAACAAATACACATTTATAATAAACTAAGCACCCAAGATCTTTTCAATTTAAAAAATGGCCTTTTTAACTTGCACTGGTTGGTGTTTGAACCCAGAACCTCTGGATTGGCAGAATCGTGTTGACCATTACACCACAGAGGTTGTCAACAATACAATGGAATAAAAACAACTGTATTATTGTTGAGGTTACTTATGGCCACAGCTAAATGGAGCAGCTTATAATTTAAAGATGTAATAGTTATCTTTTGTTCAAAGGAAAAAATTAAGAAAATATCTTTTGTTATTTATGGAAAAGAGTCTGGCTACAAAGCTACACTTCACGGGTGCAACCTGGATATCTCGAAAGAGAGAGATTTTAATAAGAATAATAGCTCTCTCTCTGTCTTGTTATTATAAGAATTTCTTATAATAATCAGTGGAACATGAAAAACACATGACAATTTGTTGTCTGCAAGCCGTTGATTTAAATTAAATAATAAATAAATAAATTATATGTATACGGAAATATTACAAAGTAAGTTTTTTTAAAACTTGTGTTATGGGATACTAACTCAAAGACACTATATTTTATAATAAATACATAAATATAGATAAAAACCCAAGACTCAGATTGGTTAGAACTGCTTTGCCAACTGTCCATCAAATGTGGCTCACTCAAAAAGATAGCCAAAAATGTAGTGAGCAGTATGAGCAGTACAAACCTCATTTTGTTGTCTCTAATAGACTTCAAGTAAACTCTTTACACAATCAGAACATTCTGACCTTATTTTCTTTGAATGTTACTGGCCATCACTGGTGGAAGATTTTCCTTAAACAAAGTGATATAAATAAAAGTCACTTACTGTTGTTTACTTGTGTGTAGGAGATGTTGAGCTGAGCAGCAAACTGCACCATTACACAGGTAATGTTGCTTTCCTTGTCGGCATACCACCACATGCCTTGAGTTGGAGCAGGGGCAGGAGTAGGGGCAGGAGTAGGCGCAGGGGCAGGAGTAGGCGTAGGGGCAGGCGTAGGGGCGGGCGTAGGGGCGGGTGTAGGTGCGGGCGTAGGGGGTGTTACCGTGGTGGTAGTGGTGCTGGTGGTAGTACTAGGAGTAGTTGTGGCCTTTGTTGTAGTTGACGGGTCAAGGGTAGTTGTAGTGGTGTCAGGAGGGGTCGTAGGAGAATTCGTCGAAGGCGCTGGTACTGGCATCTCGGCCGCTAGTTGCTTAGGCACCTTTACTTGAGTGTTGAGTATATCCAAAGGCGGCTCCTGAAGATCAATCGTGACAGTCTTCTCCGTCGTAACAGGATCGCCATGACCTAAACAAAATGTGGGTACATATATTATTCTAGAACTTTCTTGACAGCATATTGACCGAAAATTGCGCAAACTGCATTCAATAGACGCGACAATGCTGAGAAATATTTCCACCCTGACGTGGTGATAAAAAGCAACAAAGAACGGTATTGACTATTGCAACACAATTTAGAACGCAACTTACCCAAACCAGAACAGGCGCATAGGACTGCTAATAACGTTATTAACTTCACACTAGCCATTTTCACGACTTTTACACTATATTTTAGAGTTCACGGTTAATCGCAAATAAATGCGGAGAAAATAAAATAATGATTTCGATGAATCCGACACCGAGAAACGACCATAGACTAATAATTATAATATAAATAAATGTCAAGTCAAGTCAAGAGGCGACAGCAGCGCGCTGTCAACAGCTGAGCTAAGCAATGTTGCCAGCGTAATCACATATATTCTACTAGTTCTATGCATACAGCCAAAAGCCATATTTTCAATTATTGGAAAGGAAAAGCGATAATCAATGTTAATACCAAAAAAAAAGTAGGTACCTACTTAAAGTACGTTTTAGGTATCACTCAAGTCACTAGAGATGATTAGGTAAAAATAAGTCAGGAAACCTTGCCATATTGCGGAAAAAAATGGAACTAAATTTAACGTAGCTCCGCACGCCGCCGCCCCCACACAGTTTGAAAAACAATATGTGGCGTGGCGCCATAATCTTTAGGGTTGACCTACCCCCGTGTGGTTCCAGGCACCTTGTGTGGTTCCGGGTCAGAATAGCACTACTCCATCTCTTTCTGTGGATTTCGTAAGAGGTAAGAGGCGACTAAATGACATAAGCACAAATATTTCATGCTTCAATTGCATTCCCAAGGAGAGTTAACGTCGGGCGTCAGCCGGTTGTAAAACTTTTCGCACAAATACATTTCCAAAGAGGGTTGACGTCAGGCAGGCGGCCAGTTGTAAAATTACAGCCGAATCATTTAACTGTTCCGGCAATTCCTTCTCCACTTTGCAAGGTCTTTGGCATCCTTGGATGACCATTGACGTGCATGTTATATTTGGAGAAGAAAAAGCGGGAAAGCGCAACCTGGGCTCCGAAACAGTACAGCTAAGGATGCAACCGGGAACATGTTTAGATGAAGAGAAGATAACTTTAGTGTTGACCTCGTCTCTCTTCTAGAAATCACACTCGCGTTCAAGTCATAAAATAGTTACTTCACTACAGGAGTACAGGCTAAAGTTGAAACACGCACTTATTTTGCACATACCTACTAACCGCCCAGCCAGCCACGAAGTTTGAGCGACCAACGACGGCGGCGCGGTGCGCGGTGCGGTGCGTCTGTCTAAACTAAATACAAGAGGAAATGTATTATGAAACCAGAAATATGCCACGAACACGACCAAGTTACAGACTCGTCGCACACTGTGAACACGGTCCGAGCGTCATGCCGCGTACGAAGCAAGTTATTTGGGGTAAAAGCATTGACTTTTAAGTAGGTACATAGTTATTTAAATATCTGTACACTGTGAATTATATATAGCTCATAAGAATATTGCAGTGAGAATAAAAAATCTAAGTACTTAATGAGATTTACAATATTATTTATTGAGATTTACAAAAATACCTGTCAAATACCTGTCTCAGACCGCGAGAACTTTGTTCTAGTTCCACTGATTATGCACAGCATAGAGTATTTGATAAACTTCTAAATTGGTAGTTTTTATTTGAATAAATACGCCTACAAGAAATACATAGAATGCTGATTTGATTGCTGGTCTGCTGTATAATGTACCAGCTCCCGCGCAAATCGAAAAAGCCGATCGAGGGAATGGGCAAAAATGCAAATCATGCGATGCGGCTAGCCCATCACTATTTTCTTCCTTGATTCCTTTTCCTACCTTCTCGCACCGTCACGCTAAAAGTGGCATTTGAGTCTTGCGGCCCTGGGCTATGTCTGCTTAAATCCGCAAGACCCAAAATCCTCTGTCTGCCCCGTTAGGGATAAAGACGTGATAGTGCATGCAAGCATTCTGGAAAGCCGGAACGGCTTTGCAGTGCGGTGCACAATGCAGCAAGAAGATCAGTTCAGTAGCTACTAAAACGAAGTGATAGTAATTTGGTAGTTGCATACACAACAGACAAATTCATAAATGCTAATCAAACAAAATATAAAATATATTAGGTATGCATGATTGTGGTTGAAGTGATATTTTATTTCTTTCAGTTCTTCTCACTGAAGAAAAGAGCCTACCTATTTACCTCCTACTAGGTATTAAAAGTAGCCGCGATTTTTGGCTTCGTAGGTGGCGTCGTAGTCGGGTCGCTGGATTCCCTCTAATATGTTTCAGTTCAGCGATGGTTGATCCATGCGTCAACTCGTGAACGGGTGCCGCCAGTAGGGACTGGTCAGCTCGGCTTTGTTTTTTATGACTATAGGTACCTACTCAGTGTAACTTATTTCTGTAAATTGGATTTGGCACTCGTTGTTTTGTTCGTATGTTGTAATAACATATTGTATTAGGTTAGTAGAAGGGTTAGTATTATCTATTCTGTGGTATTAGGCATAAGTAATATCTTTGTAAACTGACAAAGTCCTCGCGTAGGCGACCAATACTGTGTAAATAAAAAATTATTGTCGTGTAAAAGTGCCTGCAAAGGCCTTACTGAATAAATATTTCATCATCATCATCAGGTCTTTTTTAGTCTCCACTGCAGGAGCACGACCCTCTCTGTACTACTTACCAGATCCATATATTAGCCAGAGCAGTCCAAGGATTTGGCCTACACTCTCCACGCTGGCCAGACGGGTTGGAGAGGTCTCATTGATGTTAATAAGCTTTGTTTAGCTTGTGTTTCCTAAGTCACCTTCTACGACATTTACAGGAAGACTTGGAATGGTCCTATTTGGACCCCTAGGCAATGCATGGCTAGATGGCCAGAATCACGGGCGCTTTCTTTCAGTTCTACGGTCTACGGTGAGGGGGCAGTATAGTAAAAGTATCTACAAAACATGATGAGGGTGCAAATGAAATCTCTAAGCTTGCCTTATCTCAGGTTTTGGGCTCATAACAAGCTGGGTTGGTGCAAAAATTATCTGGCCTCGCCTGGGCCGTCGGGCCCCTAGTTGATAGGGGCCCCTAGGCAGTTACCTACTCTGCCTAATGGTTAATCCGACCATGATACATACGACTACCTACTTAGTTACTAACTTTGTAAAAAATAGTTTTTGGGTTCCGTACCTAACTTAAACGGTAATAAGTAATAACGAAACCCTTATAGGATCACTCACTTGTCGTCTGTCCGTCTGTCACAGCCAATTTGCTACGAAACTATATAATTTTACGATAAGTATATTTGAAGTTATTTAGGAAAATAGGCCACCCACCACTTCTTATATCCTCCTATTTGACCACCCACCTACATTTCAGGAAAACCTATGAGAACTTACGGAAGGAACCCTCTCCACGCGAGTTTGACTCGCACTTGACCAGTTTATTATTACAAAGAAATACTTTCTTGAAGCGCAAATACATTTATTGAAACGCAGAAACATCAATGTTATAAACTACAATCACAAATACAACAATCAGCTCGATTTAATAAATTACTTACTTGCTATATGCTTTATGTATAAGTCTTGTATAAGTATACATAAATTAATAAATCTTTATCTTTAGTGTTGTTTTATATGTAATAGATACAAAATAAAACATTAATAAGGTACCTTTTGGTGAATACTTAAATTACTTATTTTTTATTTTATACAATATAAATTAGTAGGTAGGTACCTATAAGGAATGTTAAAATAGTTTTTCTTTGTCACCAATAACAGGAAATAAGTTATGTATCTAGGTAGTCATTAGGTATAAAATGAGGCAAAAACTAAAGATGGCACTTAATTTACTACTCACTTAAAACTTTAAAAATATATAGGTTAAATTATTTTTGACATATATCTTTTCCTAAATCGATTTACGAGTATTTTACCTAGATAAGTATCGATAATTTTTATTATTCCTTAATATTATTAACTGAGTCGTAATAATTTATATACTTACAAAAAAGGCAAAGGCAGCTATAGGAAGGTAGGTCACAGAATATGTACTAGTACTCACGTAAGGTACACTTTGGAAGCAGAGTTTTATACCTACCTACTTAGTTCATTATCCCTAACAACTTGTTATACATGCATTTTTCAATTTTATTTATTTATTTAATAACAAAATTCATGTACACAAAAGACAAGCAAAGTAAGAAATAGAGTTTATAGGTACCTACTGCTGATAGAAAACGTGTGGATTCTGGAGGCTTTTGAAATGTGGTGCTGGAGGCGTACGGAAAAGATAAGCTGGAATGAGAAAAAAACGAATACAGAGGTTCTGGAACGTGTCAAGGAGAAAAGAACGTTAATGAAGACAATCGATGTAAGAAGGGGAAAAATGTTTGGACACCACATTCCACACGATAATTTCATCAAAAACATCATGGAAAGAAAGATCGAGGGCGTTCATGGATGTAGTAAAAGAAAGAGGCGCAAGTCATGTCGTATAGGGAAGTTAAGCATTTGGCTGAGGATCGGGAGACATGGAAAATACTCCACCGACAAGAACATAGTTCTTAGATATAGTGATGATGATGAGGAACTGCTTTTTTCATAACAAATCTCTTCCAGCAGACCCAGGAGTATTCTCTCCTGGGTCAGAAAAAGCAGGTAGTAAGTAGACAAAATAGACTAAAAAAATAGACAAATCTTAATTACTTAACAATAACTAAGATAAGCACTTACTTAATAAGGCCGTACCTGAATTTTCCGGGGTCCAGTGCTGCCCTCATTTAAAATAAATCATTTCAAAGAAAACGGAGACATAATTTAAAATTTTGCTACTACCAACCTTTCTAAGTATTTTATGAACTACTGTTTACAGTTTAAAGTGAGAACGTTAAGCTTTACTACGCACATTTGCGAAAAACGGCCACTTTTGGCTAATGTGAGTAGTAAAGCTTAACGTTCTCATTATAAACTGCAAACAGTAGTTCATAAAATACTTTAAAGGGTTATCTAGGACTTGGTAGTAGCAAAATTTTAAATGATGTCTCCATTTTCTTTGAAATGATTTATTCAAAATGGGGGCAGCACTGGACCCCGGAAAATGTAGGTACGGCCTTAATAATAAATAATCAATTCTTAGCTCCACGAAGGTAATGAAAATCAAATTGAAAACTCACTTCTAATTAAATTTTATTAAAATGCTTACCTACTGGAATATATCTAGAACTCTTACATATAAACCTACCTTGTGTTAATAAAACCTCTTACGTCGTCATATTCACAAGCCAATCTTTGCAGTAAGTAGATACTTAGGCAATCAAATCTTACCTGTTAAATTAATTATATTTGCTTTAGGACTGAATTCGAGATTGGACTCCCAGTGGGTTAAATACAGTATACCTACCTATGACTGAATTTGAGCTCAGGGCTCCCAGTGGGTAGGTATACAGTACTACTTATTGCTTAGACTAACGCCGTCATAATATAAAACGCTGAATTACGTTACTAGGTAGTTATGTACCTAGTTAAAAGATTTTAACCAAGTAGATAGTAGACGTACCGAAGCGCAGTGTAGGACACCGCTAGGTGGTCGGACGACCAGAGCAAGGGTGCAGGAAAACGCTGGATGCAGGCCGATTCCGATCGGTCGTTTTGGAAATTCTTGGGGGAGGCCTATGTCCAGCAGTGGACTTCCTTTGGCTGATATGATGATGAAGTCGATAGTTACCTATAGTTATAACTACTTGATTAAAATCTTTATACGACAGAAGAAAATACACATATCAGTTAATCTCGCGTAGACCCATTTTTGAAAGGCGGAGTCTCAGTGAAAAACGGTTTTTGTATGAAAAAAGAAACGTTTTGTTTAGTGACTCAGCGTTTTAAAAATGGCACCCCATCTTAAGTATACATCGTGTTAATGAAAGAACGCAAAAAACCTATCAGATGGTACCTCAGCCCATTTAACTGAACAACTTTTGTTCAACAACTTTCGCGAAATCCAAAAAGAAATTCGGTTTTTCATACGAATTGACTCGATCAGCTGATCAGTTTGTATGAAAATTCAGATTTATTTTTTTTAGTTTTGTGAAAGTGGTTGCACAAAGTTGTTCAGTTACATGGGCTGAGGTACCATCTGAGAGGTTTTGCGTTTCATTCATTAACACGATGTTATAGGGTCGACCCTCCTGCCTGATGATGTATTTTCGCCATTCTTGGCGGATAAGTTAATCTGGCTTAAGAGTCCCCTTACCCAAGACAGAATCAGAGCTTCCCATACAAACGTAGTCTACGTTTTATTTTGAAACGACATGTCAGATTTTGCTAAAAAAAATTAACTTTAAAGAAATTGCACATATCTAGGGTTATAATTGGTTTTCACAGTCAAAATATGATCTTGAAAGAGAATATAGTGCATTATATAATTTTTGACCATTAGTATGAAAAACTTTTATACCCTTATAATTTCTTTCAAGTTCATATTTTGACTGTGAAAACCAATTATAACCCCAGATATATGCAATTTCTTTAAAGTTACAAATTTTTACCGAAATCTGACATGTCGTTTCGATATTAAACGTAGACTACGTTTGTATGGGAAAGTCTAGGGTAAGGAGATTCTTAATGCCTAGTGTTCTCCATATCTTCAGTGACGGTCCTAATCCAGGTGGTTGGGGGTCAATTATTTTATTTATTTATTTATTTTATTTACAAAATTCATGTACACAACATACAAACAAAGGAACGTACAAAGTAAGTAAATAGAGTACATAGGTACTGCTTATTTCATAAGAAATCTCTTCCAGCAGACCCAGGTCCTTTTCCACTGAAGAAAATATAACATATCCATCCCTTCGATAAACAAAAATACTTAGAGGTAAATAAACAATTGACTTGAGCGCATACCTACCTATCTACCAGCGCTCCCGTTGACAGGTGAAATTTGTAGATGCCATTTAATTTTTGGTGGATACTGTTTAAGGCCGTACCTGAATTTTCCGAGGTCCAGTGCTGCCCCCATTTTAAATAAATCATTTCAAAGAAAACGGATACATAATTTAAAATTTTGCTACTACCAAGATCTAGATAACCCTTGGCCAAAAGTGGCCGTTTTTCGCAAATGTGCGTAGTAAAGCTTAACGTTCTCACTTTAAACTGTAAACAGTAGTTCATAAAATACTTTGAAAGGTTATCTAGGATTTGATAGTTGCAAAATTTTAAATAATGTCTCCGTTTTCTTTGAAATGATTTATTTTAAATGGGGGCAGCACTGGACCCCGGAAAATTCAGGTACGGCCTTAAACCGTGTACCTACCTAGTAGCGTTAGGTGGCAACGTTAGGGTTGGAGTTGGATGGAACGCTTCAGCACCGGCCGTGCTGCAGCGTTCCGTCGCTCTCTCTCGCTGTAGCAAATTCCTTTTCTGAGCAACAGAAAAGGATAGCAGCATAGGAAAGTGCTGTTTCGTGCTGATAAATGAGATCCAACCCATAGTCTGCGTTTTATACGATGAAAATAATTTAATTGACGAAGAGTTCGAAGCGGGCGCGGCCGGTGCGACTGTAGCGGTCGTAGTAGATGTCGCGGGTCCAGATGCGGCACTCTACGCTGATGAGGACCCCGCCTGTGGAAGGGAGATGGTCAGCTAATGAAAAAAATTATAAATACAACAAGTACTAAAAAAGGTAGGTACGCAAATTAAATAATCATAGATATTGGAGGTAGGTACTTAGGTAGGTAGATTCCGCGATAAAGTGTCAAAAGTGTAGGTACTGGTTTGAAACTTAATGGCGTTTTTTTTAACGCGGTTGGTACCTACGACTGTACGACGCTACTAAATAGAAAAGGAAGTCAATGTTATTTAAATTTTGTCGTAAGGCCATACTTGAATTTCCCGGGGTCCAGTAACATGCTTATAATATTATAATAATGCAATAATTTATCTCAAATGGGGGCATTTGGAATAAATTATTTGAAAGGAAACGGAGACATCATTTCATAACTATTTTATGAACTACCTACTGCTTGTGAAGCTTTTCTTTGCACATTTGCCAAAAGTGGCCGTTTTTCGCAAATGTGCGAAAAGCGTTACGTTCTCACTTAAAACTGTACCTAAACAGTAGTTCACTAGGGCTTGGTAGAAACAAAATTGTAAATGATATCTTTGTATGTTTTGAAATGATTTATTTCAAATGAGGGCAGCACTGGACCCCGGAAAATTCAGCAGAAAACAGGCTACATTTTTACTTTTGACCTTTTGTGAAGTCTCATTCTAGCAAAGAGGTAAGAGACAAAATATTGGTTTTAATCAAATTATCTTTATAAGAAGGTACCTTTAACTCGGGGGGAGCCTCTAGTGGGATGTACCGAATAGACCTAATATTCTCCTTGTCGAAACAAGTCTGTCAATAAGTACTTGACGATGTTCTTACTAATGAATTTTTAAATTTTTCAAAAAATTTCAACGTTCTTCACTTCAATGCTCAAAGCATTCCTGCTCACTTTGCTGATATGCTAGCGACATTTGATATCAAAAACGTACATGCTATCCTTGTCTCTGAATCATGGCTAAAGCCTTGTCTTCCCTCTACGTCTTACTCACTGCCGGGTTTTCAGCTTATTCGTCATGATCGCACTGGTAAGGGTGGTGGTGGTGTAGCCATATACTTAAGATCTCACCTAGCCTATAATATACTTCGCAGCTCGAACAATTTAAATCCTTCCCAAGAACCGGAATATCTTTTTCTAGAAGTAAGTCTCTCACATACTAAAATCCTGTTAGGTGTTTTTTACAATCCCCATTCTACGATAGATTATTTTACTAACTTAGAAAATCTTCTAGAAGACCTTATGCCTCAATATAGTCACACTATAATTCTCGGCGATTTTAATACTTGCATTCTAAAAAATTATTATAGAACGAAAAAATTAACATTATTGGCTGACAGTTGCAACTTAAATATAATGCTTAAAGACACACCGCAACCTACCCACTTTTTCCCAGGGTGTAAACCAAGCTTGATCGACCTAATTCTGGTTTCCTCTTCTGATCATGTGGCTACATTTGGACAACATCCTGCGGAAGCGTTCTCTTATCATCACCTTCTCTTCCTTTCTTATAAAGTCCGCCCTCCTAAGCTTAGATCCAAAATCCTTATGCAGCGCAATTTTGGTGCCATTAATGTTGAGAATTTCCGTGCTGATGCAATGAGCTGTGACTGGGAATCCATTATAGCTACGCAGTCTGTTAATACACAGGTTGAAAGGTTTAATGAAACTATTTTAGCCCTGTTTGATCGTCATGCACCTATTCGTCCTGTACGAGTTAAACATTTACCAGCTCCATGGCTCACAGATGAAGTTAGAAAGTTTCAAGCACTAAAAAACAAGGCTAAGTCCAAATATTCATCTAATCCAGACAGATATCGCGCCCAGTATGTTAAAGCCAGAAATAATTGCAATAAGGTTTGTAGAGAGGCTCAACGTCGCCACGTCTTCCAGTCAGTTCAAAACGGCGATCCAGCCAAAGTCTGGAAATTTCTCAGGTCTTTAGGAGTTGGTAAATCAAACGATAACTGTAATTCCAACATTGACATCGATGGTTTGAATAACCACTTCACCACTTCTGTTGCAATTGATGCTAACACCAAGTCCAATACTCTCAATTCACTACTAAGTCGTTCAACTCCAACCTTTGATCCTTTTACTTTCTGTCCAATTGCCGATCGTGATGTTGAGAAAATTGTACGATCTATCTCTTCAAATGCTGTTGGCAGTGATTGCATTAGTCGTAATATGATCATCCCTATCCTTGATATACTTCTTC
Source organism: Acrobasis repandana (assembly GCA_963576875.1). Lineage (NCBI taxonomy): Eukaryota > Metazoa > Arthropoda > Insecta > Lepidoptera > Pyralidae > Acrobasis > Acrobasis repandana. The sequence goes on from OY756216.1 coordinate 1,577,238, forward strand.
CTATCCTTACTCTTATTATTAACAACTCCTTATACTCTGGTATTTTCCCGGACGCCTGGAAAGATGCTCATGTTACTCCTTTACCCAAAAAGAACAATCCTGGCTCATTTACTGATTTCCGCCCGATTTCCATTCTTCCCTTTCTTTCCAAAGTCCTTGAGAAAGCAGTTCAACTACAACTTAGTCATTTCCTTAACGTGAATGATCTGCTTAATCCTTTACAATCCGGCTTCCGTCCTGGTCATAGTACGACTACTGCCCTAATGAAAGTCACGGAGGATATTCGCTGGGGAATGGATAATAAGCTTATAACTGTTATATCTCTTCTAGACTTCAGCAATGCTTTTAATGCAGTAGATCTTGATATACTGTTAGGCATCCTGCGTTCTCTCAACATATCTCCCTCGGCAGTGGAGTGGTTTCGATCTTACCTGTATGGACGTCGGCAACGAGTTCGCATTGAGAATAAATATTCTTCTTGGTGCGAGGTGACTTGTGGCGTACCGCAGGGTGGCGTATTATCACCTCTTTTATTTTCACTTTTTATTAATTCCATAACATCACAGCTTCAGTCCTCCTACCAACTTTATGCAGACGATTTGCAAATTTATTCACAAGCCGATGTGGAAAACTTCGCATCTGCTATTGACACAATCAATCATGATTTGGAAAGCTTATCTGTCTGGAGTAAATCCCATGGCCTCCAAATTAACCCAACCAAGTCCCAGGCCATTATTATTGGTAACCCCCGACTTACTATCAATATCGATATGTCACTCATGCCCCAGATAGTTTTTAATGGTGTGGTTATAAGCCTGAGTAAGAAAGTTAAAAATTTGGGACTTATGATGGATAATAAACTAAACTGGGCACCGCAATTAGCTGAAGTCAGTAGAAAATTTTTCTGTGCTTTTAGTTCATTTAAGAGGCTTAGAAAATTTCTGCCAATGCGCACCAAAACTATGCTTGTAAACTCCCTTCTTCTCCCTTTCCTTGATTATGCCGATACATGTTACCTTAATATCACAGAGGAGCAACTTGACAAACTTGAGCGTCTCCAAAATATGTGCATTAAGTTCATCTACGGTCTTCGTAAGTACGACCATGTGTCTCAATTCCGCTCTGAACTCAAGTGGTTACCTATCAGACTTCGCCGAGATTGGCATACCCTTTCCCAGTTATATACCATACTCTTTAATCCCAAATCTCCTAGGTAGTTAAGGGAACGCTTCGTTTTTTTCCGTGATGCAGTGTCGCAAGGTCACAACTTACGTAGTGCTGAAAATCTACTTTTAAAAATGCCTACACACTCCACTGAATTTTATGGAAAATCATTCACGGTCAAGGCAGTTCGACTCTGGAATGCACTACCACCGTCCATCCGGCGTGCTGAAACGCTAGCCAGCTTTAAATCTCAAGTGAAGTCGCACTTTCTATCCTTATTATAATATGACTTTCTTTATTTCCACACTTACCTTGCTCGGATTTTCTTTTTTGTGTACATATTGATATAGATATGTATGTATTTATGTATATATTTTATATATGTATGTATGTATTGTATGTATCTTTATTAATTACACTTTTTTCTTCTTGCATATAACTTCGCACCTCACCTGTTTTCGTTAAACATCTCCAAGTACCTCGGTTGCCTGGAAGAGATTGCAGCTGCGATAAGGCCGCCTTTTGACATCTGTTTTCTTTAATCTATTACTCTGTATCATTATGTTTTGGTGCAATAAAGATCTTAACTAACTAACTAACTAACTAAGTACTTATGCCTGGGGTTTTTGAAGAACACCGCGAGCAACGGCGGCGGGACTCTGTTAGGCTGGTTCCTCATGTGGTAGTAGAGGCGGTCGGCAGTAGACAGCCAGTTCAGAGGGAACCCGGAGGGAGCCTCTAGTGGGATGTACCGGATGCCCAACATTCTCCTTGTTTCCAAGTCAGTAAGTAAGTACTTACGCCTGGGGTTTTCAAAGAACACCGCGAGCAACGGCGGTGGGACTCTGTCAGGCTGGTTCTTCATGTGGTAGGACAGGCGGTCGGCAGTAGACAGCCGGTTCAGGGGGAATCCGGGGGGCGCCTCTGGTGGAATGTACTGGATGGGTCCGATGTTTTCCTTGTCCGAACTACGTTCGCCGTCGCACGTCACCCAAACGTGGTCTCCGTATTGATGCACTGGGAACTGGATCTGATGAATAACATAAGCTTAAAGGGGCTACATGAATTACCCGGGGTCCAGTGCTGCCCTCATTTGAAATTTATTATTTGAAAGGAAACGGAGATATCATTTAAAATTTGCGGATAACGGCCACTTTTGGCAAAAATGCTAAGAAAAGCTTAACGTTCTCACTTTAAAATGTAAACAGTAGTTCATAAAATAGTTTGAAGGGTTATCTAGGGCTTCACAAAGATAATTTTTTAATGATATCTACGTTTCCTTTCAAATAACTTATTTCAAATGGCGGCAGCACTGGACACAGGAAAATTCATGTAGCTCCTTAAAATGATTTCTTTTTCAGGAAAATGCTATGAAACGGTGATGGGAAGGCACTGGCTGTGCGTCTGTAAGGCACGAATGAGCCTTACTAGGTGCGACTTGTACTTCTGAGTTTGAACTCGTTATTTTCAGCTACCACCACTATGTTTCAGTAAAAGATACTATAGTTACTAACGCAATGCGCAATAGATACCGAACGTCATACATAGTTTTAGAGGTGAATTCCATAATTTCACCGCTTTCTTCTTTGTAAAAGAAAGCGGTGAAATTATGGAATTCGCTACCACGCATCATACGAGACTCCAAATCTTTCCCTATAGAGTATAGAGTATAAGAATATTATCCTTCCTTAACGTAATGAATAGTATACCTATATACTATATATATATATATTTATAGTTAGGTATTTATTTGTATATATTTTTTTTATTTATTTAAACTTTATTGTACAAAATACAATTTGTATAGCACAATAGGCGGACTTAATGCTAAAAGCATTATCTGACAGCCAACCTTTGGGTTGTTAGAAAACTCAAAATGGGTACAAAAGATATTCATTTAATTTCAGAGCATTCAGATATATATTTAATTTCTACATAAACTACTTTATTAATACTTACTATACTTCAACAATATAAATATCTACTTACATACTTATATTCATCTATAAAATACACTACTAATAAATAATAGTTTCTCATAACGATATTACAAATGCAGCAATTAAGTACGTACGTAGGTATTACACTTGATTGGACTGAGCGAGCATATGCTTGATCAACAAGGCCTTAAAGCCAGCACGACTAGTGGCAGTCTTAACAGTGTCAGGAAGCGCGTTCCAAAGCCTTACTGCCGTAACGGCGAAAGAATTAGAGAAAGAACCAGTACGGTGGGAAGGAATAACTAGGGTCAATTTATTTGAAGAACGCAGGACTCTGTCATGAGTGGAACTTAGAAGTTTAAAGTCATTTTTAAGATAGTCTGGGAAAAGAGGATCGTTACGCACATTATAAAGCTGACACAGTAAAAGTAGAAAGAAAATGTATATATATTTATGTATAATATGTGTGTATGTTTATTGATGTATTGTATATGTATATGTATGTTTAAAATTTTAGTTATGTACTTATATGTATATATAGTATATTTTGTAGGCGCCTACTACCTGTTTTCTTCAATTTTCCTCTCCTGGGTCTGCTGGAAGAGATTTCTTATGAAATAAGCAGTACCTATGTACTCTATTTTCTTACTTTGTACGTTCCTCGGTTTGTATGTTGTGTACATGAACTTTGTAAATAAAATAAATAAATAAGAAACTTGTTGAGTTCAGTTCAGTTCTGTGCCCACCCAGCCAGCGTTTCGCAGCAAGAGCGTAGGAACTAAATCCACCTTGGAGTGAACGTGACTGACGTAGCTTACAAATGATTATCATACCTGAATAAACGGATAAGTGCGAGTCGGACTTTATATGAAGGGTTCCGTACCACCGTACAATGTTTTTTTTTTAAAAACAAAAAAAACTTTAATTTTCAACTTTTTTTATTTTTAGTTTTTGTTGTTTTAGCGGCCATAGTAATACATAATCTGTGAAAATTTCAAGTATCTAGTTAATGCCATTATAAAGATCTAGTTAAAAACGCTGAAAAGAACACGTTTCTTGTATGACAACCCCCTTTAATTTTTAACTTTTTTTATTTTCAGTATTTGTTGTTATAGCGGCCACAGTAATACATAATCGGTGAAAATTTCAAGTGTCTAGCTATTACGGTTCAAGAGATAGAGCCCTGTGACAGACGGACAGACGGACAGTCAGCGGAGTCTCAGTAATAGGGTCCCGTTTGCACCCTTTGGGTACGGAACCCTAAAAAGGTAGGTAATACTAGGTAAGTAGTAAAATTTTATTTTTGCTTCTACCTTGATATTGGTCTTAGTCGGTTAACCGTTCAGGAATTTTTGAATCATCATCATCATCATCATCATTTCAGCCGCATAACGTCCACTGCTGGACATAGGCCTCTCCCAAGGTTTTCCAAAATGACCGATCTAGAGCGGCCTGCATCCAGCGCTTTCCAGCGACCTTGGTCAGGTCGTCTGACCACCTTGTGGGTGGGTGTCCTACGCTTCGCTTGCCAGTACGTGGTCGCCATTCGAGAACCTTTTTGCCCCATCGGCCATCGGTTCGTCGCGCTATGTGTCCCGCCCACTGCCACTTCAACGAGCTTATCCGCTGGGCTATGTCCGTGACTTTTGTTCTCCTACGAATTTCCTCATTTCTGATTCGATCACGTAGAGAAACACCAAGCATAGCCCTCTCCATAGCGCGTTGAGCTACCTTGAGCCTTCTTATGAGACCCATAGTAAGGGACCACGTTTCGGAGCCATACGTCATCACTGGTAACACACATTGATTATAAACTTTCGTCTTAAGGCACTGAGGTATTTTGGACGAGAAGACACTGCGTAACTTCCCGAACGCTGCCCAGCCGAGTCGGATTCGTCGAAAGACCTCTTCCTCGAAGCTGGAACTTCCTGCCTGGATCGATTGACCCAGGTAGGTATACTGGTCTACAACTTCGAGGGTGGAGCTCCCAACAGAAACAGGTATGGGCACAACATTGACATTCGACATTACTTTCGTTTTGTCCATGTTTATTTTAAGGCCCACCTGTTGGGAAACTCTATTAAGGTCTCCGAGCATAGTACTTAAGTCCTCCATGGATTCTGCCATGACAACTATATCGTCGGCGAATCGAAGGTGAGTGATATACTCGCCATTGATGTTGATGCCAAGTCCTTTCCATTCCAGGAGCTTGAAGGCATCTTCCAGTGCAGCGGTGAACAGTTTCGGAGATATAACGTCTCCCTGTCTCACACCTCTTTGCAGTGGAATAGCCCTCGTGCACTGCTCCTGTACTCGGACTGACATAGTGGCGTTACTGTATAAACACTTCAACACTTCGATATACCGATAGTCAATACGGCATCGCTGGAGAGACTGAAGCACGGCCCATGTTTCGATCGAATCGAAGGCTTTTTCATAGTCCACAAAACCCAAGCATAGCGGCCGGTTATATTCCCTCGTCTTCTCTATAACCTGCCGCAGCGTGTGAATGTGGTCCATGGTGCTAAAGCCTTTACGGAAACCGGCTTGTTCGGGAGGCTGGAAGGCATCAAACCTGTTCGCGAGACGATTCGTGATGACCCTCGAAAACAACTTATATACATGACTCAGAAGCGTGATAGGCCTATAGTTCTTCAGTAGGGTGTTATCTCCCTTTTTGAAGAACAAGACTACCACGCCCCTGTTCCACGCTTCTGGCGTTACGCCCTCGAGCAGAACGGAATTAAAGAGCCTCTGAAGGACTTGCAGTACCGGCGTTCCGCCCGCTTTCAGAAGCTCTGCTGTGATTCCGTCCTCACCCGGCGCCTTGTTGTTCTTAAGCTGTTTGAGGGCCATCCTAATCTCGTACAGGCTGATGTCCGGGATATCTTCCGTATAGTGTCGGGTCAGCTTGGCTCTTGGGTCTTTAGCCCTTTGTCCACTGGATTGTGCGACTGAGGTATACAGCTGTCCATAAAACCTCTCGATCTCTGCCAGAACCCCTTCCTTTGTCGACACCACGCCACCGTCCTCCGTCTTCAGCTTTATAAATCGACTTTGCTCAACTGACATAGCTCTTGCGAACACTTTGGAGCCTTTGTTCTGCTCGATCGTCTCCTTAATACATTCAGTATTAAAGGAGCGGATATCGTGTCGCAAGGACTTTTGTATACGTCTGTTGAGCTGCCGATATGATTCAGCATCTTCGGAGGTCTGCAGCGGCCTGGATCGTCGCTCTGCCATCAAGTCTAGAGTCTGAGCAGAGATTTTTTGAGGTTTTCGTTTGGGGCGGGACCTGAACACCTTTGATCCCACCGCTTGGACAGCTTCTTCCAACCCTTGGTTTAACTCGTCCACTGTAGCGCAATCCTGAATGCCTTCGAAGCGATTTGATAGTTCAAGCTGAAAGTTCTCGGAGTTTTCGATTTGGACCCGCGACGGTCGGAGCGTCGAATTCATCAGCCGCGACCTTTCGACTTTGAGACCAATATTTACGATGCCTCTTAATATACGGTGATCGCTCCCGGTTTTGATTCGATTGATCACTGAGACATCGTTGAATATTCGTCTCTTTGTCGTTAGGATGAAGTCGATTTCGTTCTTAACAGGGGGCTGGTTTTTCTTTCCTGGACCTAGCCAGGTCCACTTTCTTTGCGGCGGCTTTTTGAAGAAAGAGTTCATCGCAAAGAGTTCCTCTTTCTCCAAAAAATCTGCCAGCCTACGACCCCTGTTATTTCGCACTCCATATCCGAAATTTCCCAGCCTAAACTCTCCATCGCCTCGCTTGCCCAGTTTTGCGTTGAAATCCCCCATAACAACCGTAAAATAGGTTTCAGAAGTATGTATGGCCCTACTGATGTCCTCATACACCTCATCCACCTCTTCATCGGAGTGATCCTCAGTTGACATATATACCTGTATGACCTTCAGCGAGTATCTTTTGGATACTCTGAGTATCAGGTATATTACCCTACTAGAAACACTCTCGATGGTTATGACGTTGTTTATGAGGGACCTGTGGACGAGAAACCCGACACCATGCTGGGACTTATTTTGGTCTCCTTCCCGGTGATAGAGTAGGTTACCAGACTTCAGGGTTGTCGTGCCCTCGCCCTCTCTTCGGACTTCAGACAACCCTACAATGTCCCACCGTAACCTACTCATTTCCTCTTCCACCTCAGCTAGTTTCTCGTCTGTCCTCAAAGTGCGTATGTTGTGTGTTACCAGGGCCAGTCGTCGACAGGAGTGGTAGCCGGATCTCTGCCGAAGATTCTTCGCACCCCCTGCCCCGCCGTTACCATGACCGCTACCGGAGTCAGGAATAGCAGGGCTGCCGGGGACTGGGGGGGGGGCTGGGTTTTTTTGTTTTCACCATATGGGAGGTAATTGGCCTTAAAACACCGCGCTGGCCAGTGCGAGTTGGCGAGTCCACGATTTTAAAGGGGATTTAGTCCCTTATGGCTTGTGGTAGCCGGTTGGATCAGGTTATTGCCGCCCGATATTCGGCATATAAGTTTTACGGCAGGGTGAGTCACCTCCAACCCTCCTTCTTTCTCATCCGGGCTTGGGACCGGCAACGGCGGAATTTTTGAATAAAGTTACCTAAATAAATGTAAAACGCCATCGTTAGCTATATTATGTACACACTCGATAACAAACGTTAGAGTGACAGAACTTACCATGGCTCTCCGCAGGTTTTCAGGCATTTCTGGGGGCGGCGCCATCGGCACCAGTGACGACATGTTGTACGGCTCGGGGACCCAGTAGTGAGTCTGAGGAAGATATTGTTGATGGTGTCAATTGTCAAGGAAAACTGCGAAAATAAACCTTCCAAGGATGGTCCAGTATGTATCAGTAAATACTTTTGCTTTTGGTACATTCGTGAACCTGGCCAAATACAAGCGAACATTTGGAACCTATTGTAGAAGCTTTTTTTTTTGCCGTCGATGGGGTCGATGTATGTGAGCATTGTTTGCCAACATAAAGTGGCTGAGCGGCTCCATTATAAGATAAACTCGAAGTCTATCATCAAAAATATTGCATTAATGTCACTTGATTTACATCAGTATCAGCTCTATCTAATAGGATATTGCAGGCTTGAATCACCTGATTATCCGAAAAAAAAAGACAATTCCGTGCTTTCGAAGGCATGAAAAGCTGTGGCTCTCGAACGCCATCTAGATTTTGTTTAAATCTATTGGTGCTGGCTGGTCTACCCTTTAGGTTCCGGAGGTCAGACGCCAGTCGCTCTTTGTAAAACCAGAAACCTCGTCAAATTAGGTACCTAGGTTAAGTAGCGGACCCCGGGCTCTAAAGCGTTACCGCTGAGGATGCAACCGGGAATACGCTCGGATAATGATGATCAGCTCTATATACTTAATATGAGAGTGGATGAGAAATTGTTTGCAAACGAAACTGATTCACAACTTATTTGCTACAAATAAGTTGTCAAAATAGTTTAATTTTATTGAGCTGTTAAAAGATGTATATTTGAGTATATCCAGCTACTATAACCAAACTGTCCAAGGTCAAAAGGGGCGGGAAAAGGTTCCTCCCAGTTGGCAGCACGCCAATGACATTTTCGCGTCTACCCATAACAACTTGCTAGCCGGACCCAGTTTATTTATGTACCTACATAATATTTTATTCAGGAGATTCAAGATTTTTATTTGTACACCTATTTCCTGATCAGTTCGTAGGAGAAGCATCCGTGGTTTGAATATTCAATAATACAAGTTTAAACTTACCTACTTTGGGGTTTATTTGTTATTGATTGTATACATGAAGGTGATTAGTACTAAAACACATATTAGTTGATGTTTATGGTTTTCATTTTTCTTAGTGCCATTTTAAGGCTGCCTGTCCACCGGAGCGGAGCGAGGGTACAGACCGGAGCGGAGTTGTGTACTGTATCATCTGTCCACCGAAGCGGAGCAAGTCATACACGTACGACGTACGTCCGCTTCCCGGTTTTGTATAAATTTTTAAACTAGTTCGTAAACTTCCTGTCCACGCTGAAGCAGAGCAGAGATTTTGCAAATCCTATTGGTTAATATTTCTCCGCTTCTCCGCTCCGCAGCCTTGCTCTGCTTTGGTGGAACAGCAGCCTAAATCTACCTGCCGTTTTGTAAAATGTTTCTTCAAAAAGCTGAGATTAGAGTTCATAAGATTTTGATAGCTTTTTCAATACTTAAGGTGAAGATATAGCCTGGCAAAGCATGGCAAATGGCCTTGAAGTGTGAAATAAATTTTTAACTCGTAAATATGGTGATAATTTCCATATTGCTCTTCGTCATGCACTAGATAGCCCTTTAAATTATTTTATGAACTGCCGTTGAAACTATTATTGGTGATCCGTCTAGCTTTAAAACTTGCCGTGGGCACTTTTGGCGGAGGCAAGTTTTAAAGCTAGACGAACTAATGTAAATACTTTCAACGGTGGTTCATAAAATAATTTAAAGGGCTATCTAGTGCATGAAGAAGAGCAATATGGAAATTATCTCCATATTTACGAGTTAATAATTTATTTCAAATGAGGGCGCCACTTCAAAGCCATTTGCCTATACCTTCACCTTAAATATGTATGTAGGTACTTATTTATTGGTTGAACTTTTGGATTGGATGCAACCGGGAACACGCTGAGATGAAGAAGAAGACTCACATGAGTAAGCCTCAGGAACACGCAGGGCTTCCCCACGTGGTAGCCATAGAACTCGTCAGCCGTACACGGAGCCCAGAACCGCATCGCTTGCTCACAGCTGTCTGACCGGAGCTGTTGGTCGCGACGGTTGTGGGTGGAGCATGGCGCTCGTGGTGGCATGTCGGGTGTGGAAGTCTCGTAGTCTAAGAAATACAGTTGTAAAAATCAAAGAAATTGTATACAATCTAGAATGCTTACCAAGTGGCAAAGCCGTTCCCAAAAAATATACCTAAAGCTCTCCCCTTCTACTTTATTTCACTGACAGTTTGCGGGAAAGGGACGCCTAATAACTTTAGGTATATTTTTGGGAACGTTAGGTATATTAACTTAAGCATTATGAAAATATGAGTTTTATGTGCGTGGCATTAAGTTTAATTTTCAATGTTGTTTTTTTTTTGAGATTATTACTCGTAGTTATTCTAGATTATATTATAAATTCTTTGGTGAAAATATACTCAATTTAGCTTTCTAAACTTTCACGGTTGTCAACATTAGTAATAAAACGCGATATTTACTGTATTATTTATTTCAGATCCTTCGTGAACATGGCCACAGACATAGCTCATGCAAATGGGCCGAAATATTGAAGACTCGAAAATAATAATCACGGTAAATATCCCGTTTTATTTAGAACAAATCTAGTCAGACAATGTGACTAATTAAAACAATTGTAGTCGGCCAAGACGACTAATGACCTCGAATCTAGTCGGCCCAGACGACTAATTACCACGAATCTAGTGGGCCACGAAGATTAGCTCTTGAGTTCGTGTAACTTACCCTTCTGTAGACTGTCTGTACGTGTAAGTACTTACCTCTAAGGAAGTCATTGATGCGTGAGTACCAGATATGCCAGCTGCCAGGGTCACTCGGTCGAAACTCGATCAAAGGCTCCTCCCAGCGATATTCCTCCGTACGCGGCCACACCTCCAGTTCTAAATAACAAAAGAAAACTTATGCTGAGCAGAAGTACCAACCTATACCTATACATATACCTATATAGATACATATACCTATATAGACTGGTACCAACGTACCAGTCTATGTTAACATAAAGTAACTCTATGTTTTAACCTAATCATTAAAATCATTTTGGCCGCATAACGTCCACTGCTGGTCATAGGCCTCTCCCAAGGATTTCCAAAATGACCGATCTAAAGCGGGCTGTGTCCAGCGCTTTTTAGCGACCTTGGTCAGATCGTCTGACCACCTTTTGGGTGGGTGTCCAACGCTTCGCTTGCCAGTACGTCGTCGCCATTCGTTAACCTAAAGTTTGGCAAATTTACATAAACCGTATTCATTAAATTAAGAAGTAATTTATAAAGTAAAACTAACCTACATAGTGACGGTTCAGCAGTAGCCCCAATACCAGTCCCAGGATACCACCTGATGAAACGAAAAACAAAAATTTAACATTAGTTTATACATAAACTAGCGGTCCGCCCAGCTTCGCACGGGTCTAATAAATAAATATATAGGGACAAATCACACTGACTGAGCTAGCCCCAAAGTAAGTTTAAACTTGTGTTATGGGATACTAACTCAACGATACTATATTTTATAATAAATTATAGAAAAACACCCAAGACCATTATCCAATTACTGTATGTTTAATATATGTAAAAAGCATTCTATGTGTTAATCTAGATGTATTTTCTGGCTATCTATGTATATTACAATATAATATTTTTTAATAATAATTATAATATACAACGTGGAAAGGACATACCCGTAATAAATCAAACTACGGTCTATACTAGATCATTATAGTATAATGAAATTAACATAACAGCCAAAAAACAAAAAAAAAATCGGCATTTCTATACAAAAGTGTGCGTCCGCCCGGGCGGTTTGTATGGGAAAGTCAATTTTTTTTGGTTTCTTGACTATTATTTTTATTTCATTATACTTAAGTGATCTAGTATAGACCGTGGTTCGATTTATTATGGGTATGTCCCTTCCACTTTGTATACAAGCATTTATTTACCCCTTGCCCTAAGCTGTTTGTTGTATAATTTCATTTGTTTGGGTCAAATCTTGCAAGTTAAATTCGAGACAATACCTGATTTCTGATTGAGATCTAATTTTGTATGCTAATGTAAATCAGACGACAGTGCATCATTACAACAAGAAGCTGATCTGATGATTAGCCAGAAGGTGGCTATAGGAACCCAATAAAACGAAGCTACCCCATCGACACTTATATAAGTGTCGATTTACTTATATAAGCTTGTATTGTGAGACCTATATGGTCTCACAATAAAAGCTTGCACGAAAATCTTTTTCGTTTTTCACAAAACTTATTCCAATCCGTTGTCTTTTTGTCGTGAAAGCGGAACAAACATCAACCACCTAACCTAGATAGACGAGGTCAGTGTTTACAAGCTTTTATGGGCGTTTCTTTCCCGCGGTAGATAGTCTAGATGACGTGAACACTAAGGTGCATTGCCCTCGTAATGAGCGTAGAAGCCTGCGCTCTATGTGAAACCATAAAAGTTTACTACTCTATCCAGACAGAAAGGCGACTTGTTATTTCCTTACTTATTAGAATTGTTTTTAGGGTTCCGTACCCAAAGGGTGCCAAGGACCCTATTACTGAGACTTCGCTGTCTATCCGTCTGTCCGTCCGTCTGTTACAGGGCTCTATCTCTTGAACTGTAATAGCGATATACCTGACTGAAATGATCACCGATTATGTATTATTGTGGCTGCTATAAAAAACAACCACTAAATTAGATAAAGGTAAAAATTAAAGAGAGTCGTCTTGGTACCCCATTGCTTTTCCTAAAAAATTTTGTCCGAATGTCATCATCCATAACACATTTGCTATTTATGTCAGTATAATCCCGGAGTCAGATTTAAGATGGTGACGGTTGCCAACGTGTCATAGACAACCACTGTCATAAGTGTCGTGTTGTGGAAGTGATGTTGTTTTTGTGTAAACTTTTAAAAATTTTAAAACATAAAGACATTTGGGCCACAGGGCCTGGTACGAAAGATTTTTCGTTCTCCGATACAAATCAACGCTCTGCCAACTTTGTAATTAAATTTTATATATAATATAAGAATTTTTTTACCGATTTTTAAAAACTTTTTTCATAAAACGTAGTTCAGTATCATGAACTAAACTTGCTCCAAAATTATTATTTTTGCCGGTGATTAAAAACTCATCCTGTATAAGTAAACTGGATTTCTGATGCCTTTTCGTTCAATCGTCTATCCCAGAAATTTTAAAACTATGAAAGTCATAAAATTTATTTTTTATTCAGTAAACAAAGAGTTCTGGTAGGTAGTACTTTATTACGTTATGAGTATACCCCGTTATCTAACGCTCAGTTTGGGGGCAAGCTAAAATAGTGATGTTGCTTCACATAATTATCAGAGTAATGTCGATTCATATTTACATAAAAAGATTTATTTGTCAAAATAAAATTCTTCTTTTGTGAATGCTCTTGTGATAGATAACTCATTCATTGCATCTATTTGATCGGATAGGAGGGCGACAGTTATTGAATAGTATAGAGATGACTTACTAGGTAGGTGCCTATTTTAGTATGAACAAACATATTAAATAGAAATCAAGGGTTTAAATAAAAAAAAATATTAATCAGTGGTTAGAATATAAGGAAGTTCAAATTGATAACAGTATTGTAAACAAAAGCTGCATAGAGCATTACAAAAACCTTTAGTTTTTGCCAGTTACATCTGTAGAGGTCGAAAAATCATTTTCATTTTTAAAATAGATTTTAACAAGCAGGCGACAAAGTTTGACTTTATATAATTTGGAAAAAATATTGATAATTTATTATGAAACATGTACATTAATAAATAATAAATAAAAAAATATTTCATTTTATGATTTAAAAAAATTACTATAGCAGAACTCTGTTAAATATAAATCAAATCTTTGGATATGTTATTGAGTGCAATAAACTTCATTTTTTATCCATTCAGATTTTCGGAACTGCCCCATCACTTGTCCCCAAACTTAACGTTAGATAACGAGGTTTAGTTATGACTATAGTTTTTTCTAAAATTTGGTGCAATTAAAAAAATATTCTTTATTAGTCATTGGTTTGAAAACTTTCACACCCTATTGATGCATCCATCTTAGTTACTTACCAGCCAGCACATCTTCAATAAAAAAGTGGCCAAGTGCGAGTCGGACTCAGGGGTCCGTAGCAGCAAGTAACATTTTACGATTTATGACGTATTAAAAAAAACTAATTACTAGATCTCGTTCAAACCAATTTTCGGTGGAAGTTTGCATGGTAATGTACATTATATATTTTTTTTAGTTTTATCATTTTCTTATTTTAGAAGTTACAGGGGGGGGGGACCAACATTTTACCACTTTGGAAGTGTCTCTCGCGCAAACTATTTAGTTTTAGAAACCTCAATATCATTTCTGAAGACCTATCTATAGATATCCCACACATATGAGTTTAATGAAAAAAAAATTTTTGAGTTTCAATTCTAAGTATGGGGAACCCCCAAAATTTATTGTTTTTTTTTTCTATTTTTGTGTGAAAATCCTAATGCGGTTCACAGAATACATCTACTTACCAAGTTTCAACAGTATAGTTCATATAGTTTCGGAAAAAAGTGGCTGTGACATACGGACGGACAGACAGACAGACATGACGAATCTATAAGGGTTCCGTTTTTTGCCATTTGGCTACGGAACCCTAAAAAACACTGAATGACAGTCCCAGTATTATAACTTTTACCTAAATACCACTAATTAAAAACAGAAAAGGGAATACCTTTACCCAGTAATGGGACACTCAAATGGGCTAATAAAAAAATAAAACCAAACCACTCACCAATAACCAGTAACACTACCACCACGATCCCAATGATCTTCACCGTTCGTTTCTCCAGCCCCATGATCACTAATTCAGGAAGACGTCCTCCCGACAACACTCCGAATACTGAATAACGCAGGGAGCCTCCAGGAGCGATGGGATCGCACGCTGCACGATGTACATTGCTGCGTAGCTTTATTATTTTACGGGATATTATTAATTGCATATTAAATAAATAATCACCCATCAGTTTAATCTCATCATTTATATACTTTTGACGTGACAACGTCTTATAAATTGGTTAGCCGGGTGACACTTCAAGAAACTGCGTTACGCTCCGCTCACGTTATGCGCTCACAATGAGAGCGAGTGTGAGGCACGCGTCCCTTCCACTCGGGCATGGTTAGCCCGCCTAAGAGCGAGAGAGACAGACATAAAAAGTGAAAGGCACGCGTCCCTTCCACTCGAGCACAGTTAGCCCGCCTAAGAGCGAGAGAGACAGAGCGAGAGAGAGAGAGAGTGAGATCGTTGTCACGTAAAACTTTCGCCCGTATACCGACTTTACAGGCAACCAATTTTTTTTACATCAAATAAATCAACAATCTCATCGTAAATCATGAGCAAACCCTTAGGTTATGTTAGAATTGCGACCAACACACGCTAGGAAAGTCCTATCCATTTTACTACGCCACAATTATAAATTGCAGTTTGTTTAGTAATATTTTCAGTTGAGTATTTTGCTGTGCAATCAGTTATTTTGATTTGAGTTTAAATAGTGAATGTTAAAACAGTTCTGCTAATAACTTTAAGGCCGTACCTAAAATTTCCGGGGTCCAGTGCTGCCCCCATTTTAAATAAATCATTTCAAAGTATTTTATGTACTACTGTTTACATTTTAAAGTGAGAACGTTAAGCTTTACTACGCACATATTTGCGAAAAACGGCCACTTTTGGCAAATGTGCGTAGTAAAGCTAAACGTTCTCATTATTCAGAAAATTCAAGTATGCGGGCTGAAGTATACTCAATTTGATTGATTTAGTGTCCATAATTAATTTTTTTATAAAAAAATGTGCAATTCAGTATTTTTGGTGAAACTTTAAACTATTTTGTTCCAAAAAAGGGAATATATAGATATCGATTTAAATTAATGAAATGCCTTATTTTACTAGCTATTTCCCGCGAACAGATTCAGCTGGCACGTGACCATTGACATGCATGTATATTTGGAGAAGAAAAAGCGGGAAAGCGCACCCCAGGCTCTATAGCAGCACAGCTGAGGATGCAACCGGGAACGCGCTTAGACGAAGAAGAAGCAGCATTTTTCACGTCAGCTGACACGTCTAATACTTTGTTCAACCAATGGAAATCTCCCTTTTTAACCCCCGACAAAAAGAGGGGTGTTATAAGTTTGATGTATAATTCTGTTGGTCTGTCTGTCTGTCTGTCCGTGGCATCGTAGCACTCGAACGGATGGACCCATTTTAATGCGGTTTTTTTTACTAATTAACTTCTTTAAATTTTCGAGCTCATTCGTGCTTCGGAAGGCACGTAAAGCCTTTGGTCTCAGCTGTCATAAATGTATGGCAGTCGACAACCTTTGTCAGATGCCTTTAGGCAGCTATAAAGTTCTGACACCAGTATAAGCGTAGGTAGACCAGAGATAACTTATCTCTTACATAGGTCACAATGATGAAGGTCAGAGCTAGATAACATTTTTATATAACAAAAATATCTTTTTTTTACATGATTACATGCTTTGGATTGTGACCTAAACAAATACAACACGGCGTACCTTACAGCAAGTTCAAGAGCCTTGAAAGAGGGAGAGAGAGGCCTTTGCCAAACACGGGTACAGCAATGGCTATTAATAAATTATTATAATGGGCAAAAATGCGAATCACGTCTGTATCCCTAACGGGGCAAACAGAACATTTTGGGTCTTGCAGACAGAAACCAAGGTTGCAAGATTTGCATTGTTGCTAACTCCCTCTATCGGCTCTTACGACCTGCATGGGAAGAGAAGCAATTAGTACATTCTACGTTATTTCTTTTCTTCCAGGCCAGCATGGAATTATTTCATCAGTTATTTCAATATTTAAACAGGTATTTAAATATTGAAATAACTGATGAAGACAGTGACGTGAGTAGATGAAGCGAGAGAGGTCTGTCAGGATCGTAGCAAGTGTAGTTCCATAGTCTCTGCCTACCCCTGTGGGAAATAGTACGTCTATGTGCCCCTGTGGTAATAATATATACTTATTAAAATATTTTCACACACTTCTCGAATGGCGACCACGTACTGGCAAGCGAAGCGTTGGACAACCACTCACAAGGTGGTCAGACGATCTGACCAAGGTCGCTGGAAAGCTCTGGACGCAGGCCGCTCTAGATCGGTAATTTTGGAAATCCTTGGGAGAGGTCTGTGTCTAGCAGTGGACGTTATGCGGCTGAAATGATGATCTGACATAACGCTTTGTAGTGGCAACGTCGTCGACGTAGGCGGGCAGCCCTAGCGCTTGTTTAGCTATTTAATTTCAAGGAACGGGCCAAGTTGCAATTCTGTTAGATATCATTACCGTGCCCTCGCACCGGGGCCACAAACTAATTATGAACTATGAAATCACCAACGCTTGCCACTTCTACGACTGTGCTACGGGCTACGACCGACGCGCTCCACGCTACGAGCAAGCTACGAAAGCTTTACGCTATGACAGCTTTCTTATAGGTTGTTAGGATTTTTGTTTTTTTTATGAATAAATACTACTTATAAACCTTTAGTTAAATAAAAATAAATTGGTCAAGTGCGTGTCAAGTCAAGCCACGCTTAGAGTAGAGTTCCAAAGTTACAAGTGACAACATAGGGACTTTATTTTCCATAATTTTACATGTTTCCAGTCTACAACGTACAATATTACAAGGCAACTCAAAGCGTGTTTGCCCATTCCATCGCTCGGCTTTTACTATTTACGATCTGCGCAGGAAGACAAGCAGCTGGTACATTCTGAGACCACCATGGAAGAGCTGCCTTCCTTTAGCTATTAAAAGGGTAGAATCCCAGTCGTCAATGTACATCGTGCTACGAACACTACTGGTAGCAGAGACGGCGACGCTGCGGCCGGCGCCTCTGCCCGACCGAGTGGCGCCAACGGGATAGGGGAGACTACATCACCAGGGTTTGCTCACTCCGAACTACTCAGATTGTGTTTTACAGATTTACTTCGTCTAAAGAAGCGCCAATGGATATACCTCTAGTAAGCTGTCATCATTTCATTAAATGGATTGACAGCCTTACATTCACCCTCTAACTTTGCTGCATATTTTAGAAAACCATATAATAATAATAAACATTTTATCGTCATAGTAGAAGTTTATAAAAGGAATGGGCGTTAAACTAGGAATTCTAAAAACGCTAATAGGGACAGTCAAAGTCTGATTGGTGGTGCGTGTAGCAGAAAAATATGTAATAATTTATTACAGAGGACAACTATCACCATCATTTTGTTTAGAATTAAATTAAGGGTTAATGCTAATGGAAGCTGGAGTGTCAGAAGAAGGGGGATCGTGGCGTCAAAGCAGCATGGGAATGTATCAGGCCGAAGTCACTGGTCGACCCAGATATCGCTAAAGCGATACGATGCAGGCTGATCTGCGGGAAATGGAAGCTGTCAGCTGGCAGGATATCGCTCAGAATAGAAAATTGTGGCGTTCTCTCGTCTCGGAGGCCAAGATCTACTTCGGGTTGCTGAGCCAGTGGAGTAGTAGTAAGTAGTAGTATCTTGTCCCTGTGGAGGAAAATATTGTGAGGAAAGTTGCACACTAGTGATTATAAAGTTTACAAGTGTGTGAAATGGAGAAGAACACCCTTATCTCTACCAAACCACTCCATTCTCTCTGCTAAAAATCGACATTGTGTGCGTCTGTCTCCTTCCACACAATGACAAAGGCAACGGCATAGGTTAGCATAAGATTATAATACTGGTGTCTGAACTAAGCAGAGCTTGTATTACAGAACACCAGATATACATAGATCTTGTTGCAATTGTAGACTTGGACTTTTACCGCACATTGACTTCAAACTTATATCTCGATAAACTACCTGCTGTAAGGCCGTACCTGTATTTTTCGGGGTCCAGTGCTGCCCCCATTTAAAATAAATCATTTCAAAGAAAACGTAGACATTATTTAAAATTTTGCTACTACCAAGTCCTAGATAAACCTTCAAAGTATTTTATGAACTACTGTTTACAGTTTATAATGAGAACGTTAAGCTTTACTACGCACATTTGCCAAAAGTGGCCGTTTTTCGCATGATGTCTCCGTTTTCTTTGAAATGATTTATTTTAAATGGGAGCAGCACTGGACCCCGGAAAATTCAGGTATGGCTTTAACACGTTTTCATAATAATTTAAATTTATATTACTTAAATACCAATTTAAATTCAGCAAACGGACAGGCAAACCACCCTTCACTATATAAAATCCTTAATAGTAGGGGATGTCTGTGATAAACATAGAGTATTTACTTATATATATATGTGTAGCTATAGCTCAGGGGTTGATGACATTATTGCAAGGGAGACGAGATTTGCCAATTGGCGACCAGTGGGTGGTATTCTTATTGAACGAATTTAGGAGAAAACTATGCAGATAAGGAATGATCTAATTTAGTCCAATAGCAATATTTTCAGCAATATAGCAATATTGGACTAATAGATAACATATAGCTTTATAGAAATTATAGAAGCCGTATATTATTTGGTCCGTCTGGTCTAGCGTTATTATAGGTACGTTGGGTTTTTGATACAACGGAGTAAGGTTGCTAGTTATTACAAAAACTTTGCATATTGGATAATGTTTATTTTTTGGTTTGACGGTGACAAACAAGCTTATTTGCTAGGCAAATAAAAAAATACCCCGACTGACACGAACGCCATTTAGTGATAACTAGCAGAACTACCGATTTTCATCAAACATAGCTAAGAACTTGCTTTCACGTAAAAAAACCGCATCGAAATCGGTCCATCCGTTCGAGCGCTATGATGCCACAGATAGACAGACAAATAGACAGAACGACATTAGCGTCAAATTTATAACACCCCTTTTTTGTCGGGGGGTTAAAGAAAGAATACAAGAGGGAAAATTAAAAATTAAAAAATCCGGTTTATTTGTTTGGAAGCTAGTAAATGCCACCACAGTCTTAAACAAACCCAGGTAACACACATTAGGAGACTTATTTGTCAGCGAAATACAAAACGTGTTGTTTTCCAAGTCACTGCTCGCAGTCCGACTCTTTGCATCGTGTTTGTGAAACTGTCGCGTCAGCGTTGAGTTTATGTATGTATTGCAGAATTATTGCATATAAGCCATTAGGCAAAGCAGGCAACTGCCTAGGAGCCTACGTCGATTAGGAACCCAACGGCCCAGGCGAGTCCCAATTATTTTGCTTTAGCGAGGCATTATCCGCCGTTATTTTTCAGGGACACCAGTCCAGCTTGTTACCTTTGGGTCCAGCAC
Organism: Acrobasis repandana; assembly: GCA_963576875.1. NCBI lineage: Eukaryota > Metazoa > Arthropoda > Insecta > Lepidoptera > Pyralidae > Acrobasis > Acrobasis repandana. The sequence goes on from OY756216.1 coordinate 1,597,361, forward strand.
TTTGTTTGACTCCCTCTCCCTCTGCTCTAGCGCCATCGTTAGGTTCCAGGGCCCCAAACTTGGTTAATCCGGCCCTGGGGGCATCCAGTCAAGCATTGCCTAGGGGCCCCGACATGGTTAATCCAGCCCAGCGTCCTTTATTTAAGAAAGTGTATCCCCAGACCTTTTCTAAAATAAAGGGTCTGAGGGATTTTAAAGGTTTTCCTAAAGGTATTTTTTTTTGCATTTTTGTATTGAGAAATAAATAGTGGCGAAAGTTTCATCAAGCACTGAAGATCTACGTTTATTTAGAATCAAAGCCATCACAAGCAGTGTTTCACGCCAAAACCTGTGGCCTACTTTATTAGAAATATGAGGATGTGTATTTGCGAATCCGCGACATTTTGGCAAGGCCCGCCTCCCTCGGCGACTGCCTGGCGCCAGCTCAGCCATCTATACGCCCTCACCCGGTTCACTCCTGCCCTACTTACACTTCTTTGTGTCAGTTGTACCTTATACTTACCAGCCAGGTTGCATCGTGCATTGACCTCGTTGAAACGTCAAAATTTTTATAGATATTTGATGGGTTAAAACCGTTAGAGACGTAGCTATAGTATAAAACCAAGCGAGCAAAGCGTAATGCGTACTCTCACCGGGCCACCGAGCTCCTCAGTGATGATTTGTTTGTAAAACGACGTAGAGACAGCGCTACGTCGATGCAACGGTGACGCAACGCGCCGTGTAGACTCACTCTAAGCCGAAGTCAATTTTACGTCTTTATACGTAAAACAACAATATTGGAGATACGAAAAAAAAAACAATAAATAGAACAAATACCTACAATTAAAATGAGTACAGGGAGACAATGTGTTCGTTAAAAGTTTGAAAATGTTTTTATTTTTAGATGTAGCTAACGAATCTAATTTTTTGTGAGCGTTAATGAACTATTTTGAACGATAGTGTTGACAGGCTACAAACGTCTTTAGAAACACGATTATACCGACTTAGATACTTACATTTCTTACTGTGTACATATACTTAGGTACGTATACTCTATACATATTACGGGGAAATGTGTTCCTAATTTTTATGATCACGCGTGGCACGGAAATAAATAATAATAATAAAATCTTTATTTACCACTACATAGGCCCAGGTGTTAGCAACAATGGTACTTATTCTATGTAATAAAACCTTGATTCAACTTCTTACTATGTAATCCATCAGACATATATACTTAAAACTACATACACTGATATACAGGGTCTGACAAAATATAGTGAAAGTATTTTAAGGGTGTATTCAGTCCGTGATACTGAACAACTTTCCCTGAGGAACATATATCGAAATATGAAAAATATTTTTTGGCCTCCTGTTCAAGTTGACCGATCAGCTGATCCGAGTTTGTATGGAAACCCAAAAATATTTTTTATGTTTCGATATATGTTCCTTGGGGAAAGTTGTTCAGTATCATTGACTGAATCCACCATTAACCTAGTTTCAGTATATTTTGTCAGACGGTATATAACGAATGACAATCAGCTCGATGCAATTGCCTATCGAAATGTAGTAAACGTGACATCTCAAAGATTTCTCACGTTTATATATTTGATCCGTGTGTTTTTCATCTTTCCGGAAGGCGAGCTTCGAAATATTAACTTGGGAACCCAGCTGAAGATCTGCTTTACTCTCTCAACCATTTATCTCTCGCTAAAAACAGCTTACTCTCCACGTTCCGAGAGTGAAGTCAAGCAGAGGACGGCAACACACTCTTATAGCTCGACGATCCATTCAAGAGAGAGTCGTTGACAGTATACCTATATCTTTACTCTTTGGTCGTTGATTATAACGTGTACCGTTTCGGTTAGTAAGGCCTAGATTTAGGATCTAGGAAGATAGATGAGATAAAAGAAAGACCAGATATCGGCAATTGAGATAGGTATAATGAACAACTATTACATTAGTTACAAAGATTCAAGAACACTAGGTACAGATTAGGTAGTCAGGGTCGTAAGTTATAGGCACTAGATCAGTTGAGTAGCCCTTCTAGGTAGAAGAACTACTTAGCTTCAGATGCTGCCGAAGACGAAGAGGACGAGCGCCGGCCGCCGCGCCTTATATATGGGCATGGGCCCCCCCGCTGCGCCTAAGAGGGGCGGAGGAGTGCTGGAGCCCGCGCGATGTCACAAACGCTAAGAGGGGTAGGCTAAGACTATGAACTTCCACTTGCTACGATCTTGACAAAACTGTTTCGTTTCATGTACTTAGATAAAGCGAAAGAGGTTATATGGAGTGTTGGCTCAACACTGTCTTCCAAAGAGCAAAAAGGTACCTTTTTTATCTTTATACATGCCCTTCGATTACGGGTGGGTACTTCCATGGACGAATAAATACAAAAAAGCGTACTCTGCTAGAAAGACAAAATCCTGTATTATTTGTAGATGTAATCAATATCTGGCTCGCTAGCCATACAAAGAAAGGAATGCTGGGTGCTTACGCTGACGATAAAATCAGAGATGGCGCTTGTTTCGACGCAGATAACTAAAGCGTATACCGCCATCTTTCTGAAATAAAGCAGCACCACTACAAAACTACCTTCTTTCTAACAAGTAGCTCCATCTAGCTACAACATTTAAATTAAAAACCGAATTACGCTTCAATGAACGATGATGATAAATGTGTAGTCCTCTTGTAAATTGTTCATGCATGGTGCTACTTCTAACCTTTTTTTTAAATTAAAAAGTTTTGTAATAATCTGATATGATGTCTTTTTAGAATCAAGAATCAAATATTTATTCAGTAATAAGACCTTTGCTAGCAATTTTGTACTAAACTTATAGACGTGTAAAATTGCTAACTAATATATGTATATTACCTACGTGCAAAGTTTATTTGTATTTAAAGAAAAGCTACTGATACTAGCGTTTCGCAACGACCACTGCTGAGAAGACACGCCGGAAGAAACTCATTTACACAGTATTGGTCGCCTACGCGCCAGAAGGGCTTTGTCAATTTACAAAAATAATATGCCTAATACAATGTTATCACAATATAACATGTAAAGCTTGTGAACAAGTGCCAAATTCAATCAACAGAAATAAGTAATACTGAGTAATATTTTAAAATATAAACTAGATTAGTGTATGGAAAAGGTAACGACGGCCTTCTAAAGATGGTTACTAGCAGGTTGTAAAATAAAACGCACCAGAACCTAAATTGGAACCAACTATTGCGTGTTTATTGACATCTCGTCCAGAAAACATTACATAATAAATATCAATAATTTAATTTATCCATTTTATTGAAGCGTGACAACGAAACTCAACGTTAGTGGCGCCCTCTGGCTTATTCTAAAACGAATAGAAATTAACCGCCGACTATGTGGCTATTGCTAAGAATGGCAGCCCGGCGCTTGGCGGGTTGGCGGGTTGGCACCAACGTTGGCGAGCGTGGCCTACCAACTGTGCCCGGAGTACTACTGAATAAGACTAGTCTTTTAACATTTTGAACAAGCTAGCGCGCCCTCATGCTTTGAGTCGTCAAGGTACTGGTAAACACCAGTCGTGTGTTTTTTGTCTGACAAACCCAGGGCTGGATTAATTATTATGCAGAGTAGACCACTGCCTAGGGCTCCGCATCGCTAGGGGCCCACCGGCCCAGGCGAGTCCCTATTATTTTTTGTCTAGCCACTGTCCCCGGATTCTTTTGTAGCGCCAATACAGCTTGTTGATGGCCCAAAACAAAGCATTTTGTTTGTGTCCCCCCCCCCCCCTCCTCTCGCTACCCTGATCATGGGTCGGTGTAGATGAGGACCGGCGTTGGGTCTAGCGCCCGAAACATGGTTAATTCGGACCTGGGGCCCTAAACCATACATTGCCCGGGGCCCTTACATGGTTAGTTCGGCCCTGGTCACATCTAGTATGTTTATGTATGGTATGACACGCCAGGTTCTTTTTCATTTGACTCTTCGTGTGTTTAGCAACCAAAGAGTAATCATTGCTTTTCATCTGATCATATTTTAATTCATTGACATAATATCCTTATTGCTAGTCTCAAATTGTTTGGCAATACTTGAGTCTAATTACAAGACTCGAGACTTATATTGACTTTTTAAAGTCTTAAAATACTCGTTCTTAAATGTCTCCTTCAACGTTTGCCCGGGCGCAGTAGGCAGGCCAACGTGTGGCCACAGTTTGGCCACCAACTGTGGCCCGCGATCCTCTTAATACCGGTCCACCATCAGCTCGAAGTGGACCGACCCACGCCTCTCGTAGCGATCGTACTGGATGTTCTTCGCCCACGCTTTGCACTCGATGTTGATTAGAACACCCGCTGTGAAATGAAAAAAATTTTTTAGCGTAGCTACTTATAATATTATAGTTACATATCATGGCCGAAAATTTTTTTGATTAAAACCCATCCCAGTTAGTTTATCAAAAAATAATGCTTACGTATTTTTTTCTTTTTTTCTGTCTTTAAAAAATACGTAGATACAGTACAGCGTATTTAATTTTCGCATGACGTCACGGCTTCGTACGGTTTTTACAGGGCCGTGATGTCACAAGCGGGACTCCAGAACTGGGATACTCTGTATCTTTGTGAATTTTTACTAATTTTATTAACTTAAAAAATTATGGGCAGTTCTCCTTTCATTGAGAAAGGCAGTCAAACTGTTAAAAAGAAGAAGAAAAAATATACTTACTCCTGGGCTTCTCAAAGAGAACAGCGACGAGGGGGCTAAGGTAGCCCTCCTTGTTGGTGAAGGGGTAGTAGAAGGCAGGGAAGCCACGGCGGGGGATGTACTGCACCGGTCCGATGTTCTCCACGTCTGCTGGGTTCTCGCCCTCGCAGGACACCCACACCGTGTTGGCGTCAGGCTTGCCAGACTGGTGAACAACATTTACAAGTTTGTCGAATGAACGCAATATGCACGATGTGAATGAGAACAGTCGATAAGTTTGAGTTTAGATTGCTTGCATAAACAAGTACTTGACCTAAATTAATAATATGTGATCAAAAATTTCGCCCCTAACATCTTTACTGTGAGTGCACTTCCAATTGTGCTACCGTGACTCCGAATCATCCTGACGAATTGATTATTTCTTTAATTTAGATATTGTTGAGCATTGTAATGCTGTAATTAAAAAGCCTTAGTTCTTCACTTTAGTCGACCTCCAATTTATCTAATATGAATTAAATTGAATACTACACTTCAAAATAATGAAGAAATACACATGTAATATGTGATTGGAAATTCATCAAGTGATTCGAAGTCACCGTAGCACAATTGGATTAAGTGCACTTACACCGTAGCTCCTAAACGAATAGACTTGATTTTGATGCGGTTTTTTTTTATTGAAAGCTTTGTTTGTCGAGATGTTTCTTAGCTATGTTTGATAAAAATCCGTTTCACCGTTCAAAAGTTATTGGGGGTGGACGCTTAAAAGTCGAGGTTTTTAACTATAATTTGTCTAGCAAAGAAACTTGTCAGTCCATATTATTGCATAGATAAGAGTGATTCCTGTTCATAGCAGCCTGCTGCCATTCCTTTTCGAAGCTGTCGAGGTCGTCGAGACATCTTTTTCGTGGTCTTAAGCAGGGTGCTATGGACAGGGATCTGTAGAAAAAGGGGATGCCAGCAGTGGGACAATGATACTTACGACCATCTTGATGTGCGCCTTGAGATCCTCCGGCATGTTGGCAGGCAGCTCCTCCGTGGTGTTGTACGGTTTGGGGACCCAGTTGAAGATCTGAAATAGAATAAGAAGATTTTTTTTATTTCTTTGAAGACGTAAAAAATAAGAAGAAAGATGACGTGGTGACCAAAAAAGGTTAATCAGCTTCATTCCTAATTATGCAACCACTAAGTATTTTTTTTTATACAAGAAAAAGAAAGGCCGCCGCCGGTGGCAAGTGTGCTGGCTGCTTTTTCACACAACGTATCAGTGATTCAGTACAACGATCCAACGCGGAAATGCAGCCAGCGTTCTTAGTACCATGCCACATGTACACGATTTTTTGGAGTAAATTTGTAGGATTTAAGTTTTCTTTTTTTTTAATACGTAATATTTTTTTATTTCTTATTTAGGTAAGTAAAACTTTTTAAAATACGTCTATTAGGTATGAATAGGAAACGAGCTACAGGATCATTGAATTTTTTATTAGTATTTGTATATTTTTAGGGTTCCGTACAAAAATGAAAAAACGGAACCCTTATAGGATCACTCGTGCATCTGTCTGTCCGTCCGTCTGTCACAGCCAATGTGCTCCGAATCTACTGGACAGAATCAGGTGAAATTCGGTAAGATGGTGTAATCCTATGACCCAAACACATATGTGCAAAGTAAATAAATATTTAAAAAAAGGGTAATTTTCGGGGGATAAATTAGAAAATTGAAAAAAAAGTTTTGCAAACCTTACTGTGTCATAGATCAAATGAAAGGACTCGTTATGCGGATCTTAAATATATTTTTGTTATAATTATAAAATAAATAGTTTTGATTTTATTGATGAAAGAAGACGAAAATTGACTACCCCCCCCCCCCCCTGATCTCCGAAACTACTGAGCCTAGAATTTTGAAAAAAATATGAAATATAGTTCATTGCTTGTAGATTACAGGAAAACCTATTAGAATTCAATCAATTGTGCGGAACCCTCTACACGCGAGGGTAACTCGCACTAGGTCGGTTTTTTTTATTTGTTGTTGGTTGTCTTATAAAGTATTTACTCCGCACTAAAACTTAGGACTTAGGATATAGTTGGGATAGGATAAATTTCTTTTCTCCCAGATCATCGTAAAAGGATAATAACCTTGTTCAGTTTGAGGAAGACGCAAGGTCCAGCCTCCTCGTAATTGTACTGGTTGGCGGGAGTGCAGGGGTGGAACTCGTCGACCGGCACATCGCAGACCTGCTTCTCCCCCAGGTTGTAGGATGTGGCGGAGCAAGGGACTCGGTTCTCAGCACCAGTAGCTTCGCCACTGCCGCTGCCTTTCTTGCGGTATTCTGATAAAAAAAATGCAAAATATAATATGACCTCCCCATCTCTTTCTCTGGTTGTCGTAAGAGCCTAAGTGACTAAAGGAATAAGCACAAACATCTCGTGCTACAACTCCCTTTCTCACTCATCTCAGCGTATTCCCAGTTGCATCCACAGCTGCAACGCTACGAAGCCAGGGGTCCGCTTTCCGGCTTTTCCTGCTTTACTTAACACGATCTTGAGCATACTTGGTTGCACGCATATCTTGTCCTTGACGACGTCACGTCTGCCGAGCCCCGGCGGAGGTGGCATGGCTTTACATTTGTTTTCCACGTAGCTTGCCGGTTTCCGCAAGACAAGACCGTACCCGCGTAGGCGACTTTCTTGCAGTTTGTCTGCTATGTCACGGACATGAAGGCTACCGAGTGCGAGTGCGAGTGTTTCTCACGCGAACTCTCCGTGCTACAACGGCCGGTCGTAAAACTAAAGCTAATCGTGTAAACTGTTCCGGCTATTTCTTCTTCATTTCGCATGGTCTTCAGCAGCGTTGGGGAACCATTGACATGCACATTATACTTGGAGAAAAAAAAATGGGAAAGCGCACCCTGGGCTCCAAAGCAGCAGTGCTGAGGATACAACCGCGAACGCGCTGAAGGAAGGTAATCTTGCGGAAGGGGGTGAACTTCCGATCTGTATGTTCTTCATCTGCGCGTATTCCCAGTCGCATCTTCAGCTGTTCTGCTTCAGAGCCCGTGGTGCGTTTTCCCGCTTTTTTTCTCGAAAAAAAAAACTTCCGTTCTGAATGTTAGTACTTATATTAATTCATGACCAAGACATCATTGACCTAAAAGCTATTTTGCAGGTACTCACGATTGAGGAACTCGTCGATGACCTTGGCCCACTTGAGCACGGAGCCCTTGTCGTTGGCCTTGTAGTAGATGAGCGTACTCTCCACGTTGTCGGAGTCAGGCAGCGGGCGGAAGCCCATACCTAAACAAACAGACATTTAACTAAGTTATAACCACATACATGCACATTATCACGCGTGTTTCCAATGCAAGGCAGAGATTATGGATCGCTACTTGCTATAAGCCTTGCGGTTTGTTTCTTTCGCTTCGTCAAAACTCATTATTTTCATGCATGCTCTTGATGCTCTCCGGTTTTGGGTTTTCCGTACTTCACTTTCGCAATTTGGTCACATCACAGAACGTTCGACGAGGTCGACCCAGTCCGGTTCTCCCATCCGCATCCACACAGTAAATATTTCTAGTTATTCTTCTTTCATTCATTCTCTCAACACGTCGAAACCACCTTCACATTCCTTTCTCAATTTTTGTCTCTACATCCTCTTTTACCCTCTCTTCTTTAGCTCTCATTTAACTGCATTTATCCGACTTTTATTCTTTATCTGCTGGGTATGGCACTAACATACATAAGAGTAGGCATCAACACTCCTTGATGAAAAGCCAGAGTAATAATTTAATAAACTAAAATGAAAGGCAAAACGTGCTTTTACAGACACCTGCCTACTGTTCATTAAAGAATGTGATGCCCTATTTATTCAGTTACCAGCAACCACCCTTCTTTAGATATCGCTTTCGCATTTTCCATCTCTTGTGCAAATATAACCTAAATATCTAATTTCTCTACTTGTTTCAGTTTTTCTTCATCTATTACAATGTCACATTTTGTCGTACTTTCATCCCTTTCAAACAATTTCGTCATACCCTTTCTCGCAAGCGCATCATTCATAACTGTTACCATCTTTTGCAATTTTCATTGCATCGGCATAAGAGGGTAATTGATAAGTAACACGTTCATTCTTAGACCACGTTCACTTTCTTTCCAATCTTTCAGACAATTGTCCAGGAATAGGTTAAACAGCCATTTTAAACAATACATACAGTTAATAAATTATGGCACGAAGGTCTTTAAAATATATCTACTATAGTAAGAAACATAGCGGCTTACCTGGATTATTTCCTATCAGCGACGCTTCCTGCTGCCATTTAGGCACTTTGGAGTCCAGGGTCTGGTAGAAGATTGCGAGCAGCGCCGCGAAGAATCCCACCAGGACGGCGTAAAAGATCAGGTAGAATAACAGGATTTTGGCTGTGGACAAAAGTACAAAATTTGTTTTATTATATTGCATTTCAACTCCAGTTAGTCTGAATGTACTCGTACCAGCCGCTTTTCTTACCACTCAGATCATAAAATCTATTGAGGGAATGAGCGAAAATAATAATCAATTTAATAGGCGATGCGGACCCATCACTATTTTGATTCCTTAATTTTACATGTTCTCGCCCACCATCGTGTTAAATTTGGTCTTGCTGCCCTGGGCTCTGTCGGCTTAGAGCCGCAAGACCCAAAATGCTATGTCTGCCCCATTGGGGGTAAAGACGTGACGTGACGTGACAGTGTAGGTATGTATCTAAGTATATATTGCAAGATGGCCGTGTGGTGACGGCAGAGTAGAATTCTATTTATCACCTCCACTTTTCTTCACTACGAGTGCCTAACTGCTACGGAAAAGGAGTGTTATAAAGGCATAAGTAAGCACGATAGACGAAGACGAAGAAGTAAATATTGTTGTTTGTACGCGTAAGGGAAGCCGTACACAGCCTACGCACTGTTTACCACCGCGAGTGGTGTATTTACTATGTTTGTTGAGTTTCCACGTCATTACGAGTGACCTGTATTTCACAATTCACGACATAAGTATATATACTTTTACACGTAACATGTATAGATTTTTTTGGTTTATGTGTGTGTAAGTGACCACCACTGGTGTCAGATTTTGCAAGCTGACATAGCTTGACGACAGGCATGCGACAACCGCGCCCAATGGCTTAATGTGCTTTTCGAACCTCAGAGGAGCTCGATAATTTTATGCCACTTTAAGTAGTAGTCATCCCTCCAAATGCAGACCATGCTTAGGGTTGCTTACTTGCGAAAGCGCTAGTACTCGTAATAGGTACATGTATTGAATTTTAAATTAAGAAAAATAGATGAATTCTCTACGAAGGATGTCCAATGTCCGTGTCGACGCGGTATCGATTCGATAATTGATCATAAGTGGCGATAATGACAGCTTCCTAGCGAATTGCCGATCACTGACCGCATTTTGCCTTTGTGCAATCAAGCTGTTGTTTTGTCTATACTTTACAAACACAGCAAGAGAACTGCGGCTTTTAAGAAGGACGCTTGGAGAATCCATTTGCGGGAGGAGTATACGGCGTATACTCTACGACGGAGTATTTTCAATTTATATTTTATGTAAATAAATATGCTGCGTTCTTCCATGCTTGTCTGGGATAAAAGAAAAAACACAGAATGTACCAGCTGCTCTTCCTACGCAGATCGTAAAAACCGATTGAAGGAAGGGGCGAGAATCTGAATCATGCTAATGAGGCAATGCGGCTAGCGTAGTAAATGTGGCTAATGTAATGCGTTTTTCATTCCACAAAAGTGGCCTTTGGGTCTTACAGCTCTGGGCTTTGTCTTTCTTGTTAGGGATACAGACATGATAATAAATCTATAATATGCTGCGCACTATGGGTTGACGATATAACCAAAGTCGCGGGTCACACCTGGATGAGAGCAGCACAGGACCGAGATGGGTGGCGTCGACGAAGAGACCTATGCTCAGCAGTGGGCGGAAGAAGGGCTGGGATGAATGAATGAAAAATGAAAAATGCTGCGCACCGTACATACATATACATTTAAATTGGTATCCTAACAATTTCTTTGACTTGAGAGATGAATATCATAAAGAATAGCAGAGAAAAAATCTGAAACTACTTATATAAGACTAGTAGCTAGCCCACAGCCAGCACTAATAAGGTACAGTGAAAACTCCCATAGTTTTAGTAGGTACCTAAGTACGCGAAGAATTTAGTTACATTGACCTAAATAGCCAGTTACCGCAGAGTCGATAACAGTCTCTCGCCGGTGGTCTAATTGTCTCACAGTCATTATGAAACTGACATCCCGACCATGCAAATATCTGTATTTGCATGGTATCTGTATTGCCATGTCACGTCCTCTGGGACGCGACAGTCTTGCCATTACCAGTTCTAGGAATTGTTTAAATTTTTTATTATATTGTTAGAATCGTAGCAGAGCACCGTAACAACTCGTATAGTCGAATTATAAATAAGAAAATCAAACTCCTTAAATTTGAGCTTCGAATTGCCAGGATGTTTATGTCACCTCGGATATATTACTTACGTCTAATAGTTTAAATACGAGTTGGTCAGACCCTGCCCATTTTGTACAGTCCTCATGCAAAAAGACTCGACTTATGGAAATCTAATTCTTCAAAAAATTAAGTCTTATTGGAGAAATTGAGTACTTATACGTCTATATCTATTACGGCATAAACATGGCCACAGGACCATGTTCACGTTTAGCAATTGGTATAGACGGTGGTATCTCTACTTTTTTCAAGACTCAACAAGTAAAACAAAATTCTAGGCCTTTTCGATTTATGCAGTCTTTTCTGTTTTAATCCTCGAAGTTTTTTATTGTAAACCAAAAGAAGGTCAAACTCTGATGCATATGAGCCTGATAACTTTTTCAATTGCAAAGCTCCGAGGCAAAGTTGGTTGATTCATTTTCATAAGTACTTTAGCTTTCAAATTAGGTGAATTACATACGCTATTTTATAACGAATTTTCTGTGCAAATACAGGATATACTATAACGTCTTTATCGTTACTGGGTACACAGAATCTAAAACCTGCTCTCTTAGCGGGGTGATGGACGTGGAGGTGGAAAAATGAAATCAAAGAGTTGCTTACCGCATCGCCATCATGTTATTAAATTCGCATGATTAAGATTTTCGCCCCTTCCGTTAATCGGAATTTACATTTGCGAGATGACATCAGCTGGCAAGTGCACGTCCACGGAGACGCGACACGCGGTGCGTGCGCAAAGAAATGCTGTACGAGATCAGGCTAAAATCGGACTTGCTCGGCGACAATAAGATCAAGTATTATCTGACAACTAAGGCCGCCGCGTCGCGTGTCGCGTCTCGTGTAGCGCCGCGTGTCGCGCTGCGTGTCGCGTCGCCGGTCCGTGGAGAGGCCGTGTCTTTTCTCCCAGACCAGTATCGATGACAGATCTAACTGCCTGCAGTGTACTAATATTATAAATTCTAAAGTTTGTATGGATCGTGATGTGAATTAATTTGATATTTGTTGCGCTTTAGCGCCAAATAAAACAGCTGAACGGATTGGAATAAAGTTTGACGTATACTTAGATAGCCGGAAAAATGTGATGTTCCCGTCGCGTAATCAAAGGTTATTGTGACATAACCCTATGATTACGCGAGTAACGCTTCGAGCCACAGTATCCTTATATGTGTAACTTCATAACACCAGTGTGGGTTATATAACAGCAGGTCAATCACGGGGCGGCATCGATCATAACAATCACAGCAGACAATTAATAGGCAATGCACCACGCGAGTATTGCAGTGTTTGAATGATACGAGTTTGATGAACAACCCGTTAGACGGACTCTTATAAAATATACTGAAAGGGAGAATTCTGTACATGATACTGAACAACTTTCCCCAAGGAACACATATCAAAAAATGAATAATAATTTTTGGTCTCCTATTCAAGTTGACCAATCAGCTGACCTAAGGAAATGGAAATATGAAAAACCAATTTTTTTTTTCATATTTCAATATGTTCCTTGGGAAAAATTGTTCAGTATCATGGATTAAATTCACCCATAAAATAGTTTCAGTATATTTCGTTAGACGTTATATACATTTTCTTTGTCCCTAGACTCTGTCAGCTTAGAGCCGCTAGTTGCAATACATGTGTTATTTCATTATATCTATACTAATATTATAAAACGGAAGAGTTTGTTTGTTTGTTTGTTTAAACGCGCTAATCTCAGGAACTAATGGTCCGATTTGAAAAATTCTTTTTTTGTTGGGTAGTCCATTTATAGAGGAAGGCTTTAGGCTATATAACATTACGTTCCGACAACCACGCGAACGAAGTCGCGGGCACAGCTAGTTATAAATATTTGTAAATTGATAATGACATATTACTAATCCCTCAGAATAGATGAATGAGCGACAAAGCCCTTCTGGCGCGTAGGCAACCATACAGATAGACTATTACGTCTTTATCCCTAACGGTGTAGACAGAGCCTAGGGCGGTAACGCCCAGGCCACTTTTAGCGTAATGGTGGGCATAAAGGTGGAAAAGGAAAATTATAATAGTGATGGGTGGCTAACCGCATCGCCTATTCATATGATTCAGATTCTCGCCCATTCCCTTGATCGGCTTTTACGATCTGCAAGGGAAGAGAAGCAGCTGGTGCATTCTATGTTTTTTCTTTTCTCCCAGACCAGCAAAGAAAAATAAAGAAGTAGGCGACCAATTTTGTGTAAATGAGTTTCTTTCGGCGTTTCTTCTCAGCAGTAGCCGTTCGTATCGGTAAATTTTCTTTAAAATATTGAATTTGTTTACAAAATGTATACAAAACTTATTGACGTGTAAAAGTGTCTACAAAGGGCTAATTACTGAATAAACCACAGGTCTGTCCCATTTGGTATAAAAAACGTATGTTTGTAATAATTTTGTGGCTGTTCGTTTCCTTTCCGTCCATACTAACAAGCTTCAAAGTGATGCTATAATGCTAACGTCATATTCCTCAATCAGCAGCCTCGTGGTGAACTAAGAATAGTCTGCGTTGCCTATTAACCCTGTCATATACTAATTAAGCATTGACAGCTGATGGAGCTTCGAGTTTTGATCGTAGTCATTGGTAATACGGTATTTTAGTAAAGACGTGAGAAAAAATCTAAAAATATACTCTTGAGATAGCTTAGGCTAAAACAGCTGGAAAATGTTAGTTTTAATTCATAAAATAAAAAAATAAATTTTTTAAAATTCAGTTCATAGTTTTCAGTTTTTATAATCTGTTTTTAAACACTAAATAGTACCCGCTATGCTATTATGTCAAAAGCTGTAAACTAAAAAGTGTCAACTATCAAAATACATACGAGTACATCAGGTACATAAGGTACATTATTGCTCTTCGCATTTATTTTGTTTACATGCATAAATGACGCCATGAGTGCCATGACCACAGAGCAATAAGGCGTCCACTGCTCCAACGCTTTCGGCAAATTACGCGCGAAATGTAAAATTTAAATGCATTTTTTATGGCACTTATCGATTGAATAAAATTTTTGTGTTTTTGAATCTTTATAAAAATAGGTGTAATACTCTATTATATAACTACTCGTAGAGTATGTAAGTCATATTTTTGGAAATATTTGTAATATTTTTCTATTTTATCTGCGTGACCTGCTGTCTCTACATAAAGTAGAGACAGCAGGTCTTTTCTATTACCCTCTATCCTTGGACCTTTCACATGTTTTTCATTTCTATCAAAATTAATACGTACTACAAACCTATTTTGGTATACTCACAAGTAGATACTTCGTTTTTTCAAAAAATATAAGTATTATAATCCAGACTAACTGCTATATTCATAAAAAAATCTGCAATAGTATAACGCTACTTATTTGGAGCACTGTTTTTTTCCGTCAATTGCATAAAAAGTCTGCACTCTTTAAATTGGTAGCACATTTTTTGAAAGTTCGAGTTAGCCTGTGCATTTCTCCTTAGTCCCATAGAACAAATGGATTAAGTACTCTAAAGCATCACTCGGCAATACTTCGTCGAACTATCTTATTGTATTCTAAATCATTTATCAGATCGAAACATTTTGTTCGTTTTGCCAGTTCTAACTGATGGACACCTACGAGTACTTACCCTTAACCCTTATCTGGCACCGTAAAGTTTGTACAAATTAATAAAATGAAGAAAAGATCATAAACAAGATCAGACAAGCCAAAAGCCGCCGAAAATTTATGAAAATATGATTAACTAAGTTCGTAAGAGCCTAAACTACGAGCCTTCGGGTATTTCCGTGCATGTTCGGCGTCCTTGGATCGATGCTCCGAAGGACGAAGCGCGCGCAGCCCTACTGGGGAAGTCCTAGCCTAGGACTACCTACACTAGGTTCTTATTAGGTATTTACGTAAGTAGGGTACCGCCATTTATATGTAATGTGGATTCTTTGTAGTTACACTGAGTTCCCAATACATTGTTGGTTCTAATACGGTTTATGAAGATTGGGTAGATTACTGGGTCAAAAATAAATTATTTGTCACAAAATAGTGTAACTTGTTATCAATCATATCCATTTTTAACGTGATTTTCGATTAATTAATGCAGAAAAACTGACATAAGAGCGCTATTGGACTCCAAAAAGTATGACGTCACGGTTGTGATTTTTTACACAAATCCCATGGAAAAGTTTGTTTTGACCTTAGATGTTAATTTTGACGTTATGAAAAATTATCTGATTTGACTTGTTGTCATTTAGCGGATGTACGATTACTTTGTGGTTTGTTGGTGTAGGTCTTGAATGGTAATGAACTTAAAGTGGAATTGGGCAGGGCACCTGGCCCGTCGGAGTGATGGCAGGTGGAGCAAGAACGGGGGAGAGAAGCGTCGGGCGTCCTATGCGATGGGTTGACGACATATTCAAAGTCGTGGGTTGCGTAATCAAAGTTTGAGAGCAGCACAGAACCGAAATGGGTGGCGTTGACGAAGAGAGGCCTATGTTCGGCAGTGAGCGGAATAAGGGCTAGGATGATGATGGTGTAGGTCAGATAACTGGTTGTAGAGTTATGGTAATTGTACATCATTCAGTATTCCTCTCAAAAGTTTGTTTAGAAATTTATTTTGATCTATCAAAGAGACTAGAGTTGTCAAACAAAAATACGTAGGCAAGATTGTCCAAGAAAATTTTGTTATAGATGCTTAGGTACTGCTAAGTACCTACGTAGCTACCTATGAGCAAAGTTTTAATTTTTATGAGAAATTACGTAAGTATTAGGTATGTTTATAGACATTGCTCCACTTAGAACTTAAGTTTCGCAAACATGTAACTAGGGTATCTGGAAGAAAAACTTTTCGCACACGCACGTGTACGAAGTGAAAAAAATATGCGTGCGTGTGCCTCGATATTTTTTTTTTCTTTGGCGCTTAGAAATTAAACGCATGGGCAAAATACTTAGAAGTCAGTCATGTGGGTCACGTGGTTTTGGAGGAAAAGGTTTTGAGCTGAATTTTGGCAATTCTTAAAATTGATTTTATTAAATATTGGTTCGACCCGTAGCATATTTTTTAACGACCAAAAATGTGAATTTTTTTTTGATTTGTCAATAAAGCCATTGTGTAAGTAGTTTCTTGTATCAAGATCAAGAGGGAAAAATGATTATTTTTTTATTTGAAATACCTAAATTAGTGGTTCTGTGAGAACAGTAGACCTCGTAAGCTATTATAACCATGCAATAACCAACGCGTTTCCCTTTCCCCTGGCTTAGAAAAGCCATTTGAGTAAAATCCGTCCTTATATAACGCTAAAGCAAAGCCCCTTTTCCCCTATTTAGAACAACGAAAAAAAATTAATTATAAAAGGAACTTGTGTGCCAATTTTATTTTTAAAGAAATATAAACAAAATGGCTGCGTGAAACCGACATTCGCACCGAACTATTTCGCTTACAATCAACCAATTATTTGGTCGTGAAGTTCAATCAACTACAGATAGTTGAGCACATGTTTCGCATTGTTTTTGCGGACGCCGCGCCGGTTTATCAGTACAATTGATTCCAGTTTCACAGTCATCCGCACCGATTGTAAAAAAATGTATAGTTTGTTAGATAATAAATATTTATTACTTATTCCCGAATTTTCTCAGGCGGGGTGTGCTTTAAAATATTTCAGGACTGCCCCAAAAAAGGAGTGTAATGTTTTCAAGGTTCGAAGTTTTTTATAAAAGTGAATTTGAAATGGATGTAGTATAACTATTTACATGAAGAATAATTAAAGTGCATAAGTAATCTCTCTTTAAGTAGAAACTAAGTAAGATTTGTATTGAAAACATTTCTTTTGATTTGTGTTTTTTGCACGCATTAGGTATCACCCAACGCAAAATTACTTTATCTGTTGGCTAGTTTAAGTAGCTATAAGGTATGTATATTTTATATACGGAAATGATACGTAGAAATACCAGGAAATAAGTATGTTATTACAATTATGTTGCTATAAATTAATAAGAATTTTGTGTAGGTACATTATTACTTATTATTATCGCCTTATAACCTTATAATGTTAAAATCATTACTAGTAACACGAATTTTATGTTATGATAAAGTATTAGATACTCATTGTATAACACATCTTTAGAATCTTAAATAGGTAAATAAATATTCTTCTTGTTAGTGACCAACGTTTGTGACCCATTTACACACAGAAAAATCCACTACGGCAATCCATTGTCTTAGTGGATTTTCCTGCCAATGGCTTCGTGTGAATGGAGCTAGTCTACTGCAATGGATTGTCCTCAGGACAATGATTAAGACAATCCAATTAAAGGTTCTATTCACACGAAGTCATTGACAGGAGAATCCACTAAGACAATGGATTGGCTTAGTGGATTGTCCTGTGTGTAGAGACATTAAGGTAGACTTAGCTCTGGTGCACAAAAGATGCATTTTGTGCACGCCAATGAATTAATTAATTTCTTTTACTCTTCTATCTCTAATTCATACACAGAATCCATATATTTTTTCTTTTCTCTACCCCAGTTCTATGGCACCTTCAGTTGAGGGAGCCACTGTAGCCCTCAGTGACGTCACAAAAACCAACCTTCAATGCACCATTTCAGCACCACAATTTTGTGAAAATGTCAGAATCATCGCGAATTCACATATGTAAAATATAGGTAAAGCTTTTCATAAAAAGAATATGTAGATATTTATAATATACCAAGCTTACGGTTATGTAATAAACATCGCACATCACTCACACAAAACGAATCTCTCATTTTTATCTCCCATTTTTCACACATAATTTTCGTCCTAAAATTACTCTTAATATTACATAATTAGGGAGGATTATTTATAACAAAGTTTTAATTGATTTCCCTCCGAAACTAGCACACTCTTTGTCATTTGGTACTTACCCCAGCTGGATCCTGTTCGGCCGAGGACTTGTCCGGTCTCGGAGTTCCATAGGAATATCCTTAAGGATTCCCATTTCCCTAGGTCCGGCGGGGGGGCGTAGTACTGCTCAGCTACTTTATTCTTGTCAGCCATGGTGAAACGCCAAGCCGGACTGCGGATCAGAATCGATTGCCGGCGCCTTCGCCCCTGTCCTGCCCCGCTCCTCGCCCCTCTCACCCCGCTATCGTCTGCGCAGTCCCCTGCAACCCCCGACCATCCCTTACGTAACGATTACGTAAGGAACTGCGCGCGCAGTACTCAGACCTACTTTATAATAACCATTTTAACAGATCTCTGTACTATTCGATGTTTACCCCTGATGTGGGTTGATTTATTAGAATGTTAAGGGGCGTGGTGGGTCAAGTTTGGTTGGTGGAAGAACGGGGTTGCAAAATTAAGTTTTACGCTCTGCCAGGTCTGTATGGGGTAGGATTAAATATTGTTTTGCATTGCTTGGTGTTGCGAGCGGTTGCACCGTGTCTGGTCATTGTGCTAGGTTGACGGTCTTTAGGGAAATTGATTTTCATGTCCGCGCATTTATATTTGGCAGGTGTCATTATATATATTATATTTATATTAGAAATATATTAATAGACATTGCTCTCCTTTTCAGCTTGGCTAAAAATGTTTAAATGTGTCTATCCGGCTGTCCGAATGTTCTCTTCTACAGGTCACTTATCTTAACCGATTCTCGTGAAATGTTGTGAGCAGGTTTAATAATTATATAGAAATGGCTTTTGCCCGCGGCTTCGCTCGCGTATCCCACGGGAACATTACATTTTTCCGGGATGAAAGGTACCCTATGTCCTTTTCTGTACTCCTAACTATGTGTACGCGAATTTTCAAGAAGATTGGTTCAGTAGATAAAACGTGAAGAGATAACAACAAACAAATATACAAAAAAACAAATATACAAACTCACTTTCGCATTTATAATATTAGTTAGGATTAGGATTTTTTGTCGGTTCAGTTTTTGGATTTTTATCAAAACGGTGGATCCATTGAGGTAGCGAGGTCTGCAACTTACAAAGCCAAGTTAATGTAAAGAATATCCCACATATTTGGACACTAATCATAAAAAATTAAGTTTAAAATAATTATAATTAGTTGTGACGAAGCATGTTGCGGATATTTATTTGTAACTAGGTAAGAACAACTTTTGACGAAGCATGTTGTGGATACCTTTTGTACACTTTTTGACGAAGCTTGTTGCTGATTTATTTTTGTATGTAACTATTAATTTGTCTAATAATTATAATTTCGTAAAAAATAAAAAATAAAAAAAGTTAAAAATTGATTAACTAATTTTTGATAAATTTGAATATAATATTTTAAGGGATACGCTAATAATAAAATAGTTTGTAACATCTTTATTGTTCCCTCGGACTCACATATAAAATGTTACTTACGGTCAGTGCCGGTTTTAGCTCTACCAGCGCCCCGGGCGAGATTCCCCCCCCCTCCCCAACTGCAATTCAGACTGACTTAGGCTATTTCTGCCGACGGGGGGGGGGCGTCAAAATTTGACGCCCCATTGTAAAAGAAGGGAGGAAGGGAGGGGTGGGGGTGTATACAAATAAGAGTCTAGGAGTTGCCATTAACCAGCCGTTATTTATATATTTATGGCCTGTGACCCCCCTTGCCCCGGTGCATCCGAGTATCATTTATCGCAAAGACACCTAAAAACCCAAAGCGATGCATCATACTAAATCTTCGTCTAAGCGCGTTCCCGGTTGCATCCTCAGCTGTGCTGCTTTGGAGCCCGGAGTGCGCTTTCCCGCTTTTTCTTCTCCAAATATAACATGCATGTCAATGGTCAATGGTAAATAAAATAAATAAATAAATATATGGGGACAAATCACACTGATTAAGCTAGCCCCAAAGTAAGTTCTAAACTTGTGTTATGGGATACTAACTTAACGATACTATATCTTATAATAAATACATATATAGATAAACACCCAAGACCCAGGATAATTTGAAAAAGGCCATCTTCCAACTTGCCCTGGCTGGGGATCGAACCCAGAACCTCCGCATTAGCGGTCCAGCGTGTTAACCATTAACCCACGGAGGTCGTCAAAGACCTCGCAATATGGAGAAGAAATAGCCGGAACAGTTTAAATGATTTGTCTATAGTTTTCCGACCGACCGCCTGCCTGACGTCAACCCTCCTTGGGAATGCAATTGTAGCACATGTTTGTGCTTAGTCCTTTAGTCGCCTCTTAAGACATCCACAGGAAGAGATGGAGTGTCCTTCTAATCCGGAACCACACGGGTATCATACTAAATCATCACTGTAAACTATAATCTGAAAATCTGCAAAGAATATCAAAATTGTATAACGAGAATGTAGAGTTACTCTACTAGGTATGGTATAAAAGAAATATGCACTTATTAACTTGTTTGAAATGGTGGTGGGTTTAGGTACTGTAGGTACTTCTTCTTCTTATCGAGTCGAAATAGTTACACTGAAGCTTTAATTTCAAATCACCTGTGACCAAAACCACCGGTACTCCAAAAGCGGTACGCAAGACGTACGATACTGCGTATCCGCGTTTCAGTGTCAAGCAACATTAAGCGTTAAAACATAATGATAAAGTCTAATTTGGTTTGACATATAAATAGGACGTCACTATCGGACAACTGTCGTATTATTTCATAAGTAACCGAGTTTGTACTCATGTACGGTCATTTTCAACTACCACCACTTGTTTAAGGTGACGGAAACCATTGTGGGGAAACCTGCACACTAGTCCACTAGTAAGTAAAAGCGACTATTGTCTTGTCACTAGATGACAATCATTGAACAACGTCAGATGCCTTTAGGCAGCTCAAGGAGTCTGACACGTTTTATATAGGAATTAACCACACTGATTGAGCCCCAAAGTAAGCCTTAAACTTGTATTATGGTATATTAACTCAACAATACTATATTTTATTATAAAAACATATATAAATAAACACCAAATACCCAGGATAATTTAGAAAATACCATTTTCCAACTTGCATGGGGATCGAACCCAGAACCTCCAGAGTGACAGCCAGCGTGTATACGCTACAGAGGTCGTTAGTTAGACTCTATAAAAGAGAGAGGGATTAACTCCTCTTGAACTAGTAACTAAAAAAGACATGTTGATAATAATGAAAGGAATGCAAGTAGATATAATAGTTTAATAAGTAAATTACTTATCTAAAGTACAAAAAGTTGTAGAGCCCACAACCAGTACAAAACACACAATAAATTAAATAAATAGTATTTACTAATAATCTACTTCTAGGAGTTAATTGTCACGAGACACCAATCGACCAACAGATCGCCGCAAATTGAATTGGATTGACCACACTCTCCAAATAGGCCCTGATCACATTCCTAAAAAAGTCTTGGAATTCCCAAGGAAAGCGTGAAGTCAGTCGGCCGCCCCAAACAAACCTGGCGACGCGCTGACGTACCATGCTCGATGAAATTAAGAAAATCGGTAAGACCTAGAAATGAACATCAAGACAGGTCGAGATGGAGGGTATTTGTGGACGTCCTCTGCCCCAGATAGGGGACATAGGACCAGAGTAAGTTGTCTATAGCTTCGAAATAAAGAGACAACTCTACCTTTTGGTAAGCGCCTTCTTCGAATGGAGAGCAAGTTCTCATGTAAGAATAACCACTGTCGTTTTATTTTAGAAACGATGGCAAGAAATTGTTTTAATGTCAACGCAACTGTTTATTACGGTAAAGATGGGACTTTTATTTTTATTTAGATTTGTAATATAAGTACCTACTTTCTTCAAGTCATAAGAAAATAGACTTCAAAATTAAAAGTTTTAGCGGAGTCATGTCAATTTTATTACAAAATCACAACTATGTTTAATAATATGACAAATATTATGACAAACCGTGTTAAATGAATGTTCATAAGCGCAATTAAAAAAAACTAAGTATAACTCATAAAAATCATACAATTTGCTTTGAATGGGAGCGCGCGGTCTATTGCTCAAAAATATGGGATGCAATCTTTTTCATATTAAACTATAACTAAGTAGATGTTTTCTGCGAAACGACCTAGAGATCCTTTTTCTTTTAGACAAAAAATTACAATAGATAAAAATACCTAGTAAATACCTATATACGAGTATTTTTATCTCTTGCAATTTTTTGTCATAATGATTTTGACTTATGGATAACTGAGAAAGATGTTAAACATTTTGATAATCGAAAGATTAAGTTGAATAATCTCGTTGATTTCTCTAAACTTAGCTATATCTATTCCTTCTTGTCTTCGGCCTTACTAGTTTGATTCCCCTGGTTGCCCTGCTGACCCTGGTCGTATATGACATCAGCCTGCGGCTTGGTCCACGCCTGGCACACGCACGTCGGTCCCGGACCACCAGTCTGATGACTGCCTGATACTTGGAAACCACTTGAACCTGATCCCTGTGTTCCTCCGCCTTGATACGAGCCCTGGTTATGGAATCCCTGGTTATTCTGAACATACTGCCCTCCAGATTGCTGAATCTGGTTTTGGTTCTGATTTTGAACATACTGCCCACTTGAACCAGTCTGTTGAATTTGGTTTTGATTTTGATACTGCCCTCCTTGTTGTTGATTCTGGTTCTGATTTTGTATGACATATTGGTTTCCTTGGTTCTGAGGATATGAAACATACTGTCCTTGCAATTGATTCTGAGATTGACCTTGATTATTACCATAGTTTCCTTGTTGCACTGGGTAACCTTGAGTTACGATTTGACTTTGTCCAACTTGTCCGACGGGTCCGTTATTTACATAGTTACCTTGTTGATAGTTCCCAGTTTGGTAGTTCCCATTTTGATAGTTATATTGGTTCTGATTTTGATATTGGTTTTGATACTGATATTGATTTTGATTTTGATTTTGGTTTTGGTTCCACTGTTGATTCTGGTACTGCGGTTGGTACCCCTGCTGCGGGGCGTAGTTTTGGTAGGAGCCCTGTGAGGCGGTCTGGTAGGATCCCTGTCCACTGCTGGACGGTTTGTTCTTGTGGCTCTGGACGATGTCGATGACACCTCCGATGATCTTCTCTGGGATGAGGAGTCCGACCTTCCTGCCCTCTTTCTCGTTTGAAGTTGCTTGGTTCAGTCCGGCTATGACGAATATCTGTGTGGAGACAACAGATTTAGTAAAGTTAGTGACGGTTAATATATGTATACAAATCATGTTTTAACGTAAATAGTCTGCTAGAATAAAAGAAATTAATTATTAGATTTTGCCCACGAATGATTTGCTTTTATATGACAACATGACGAACGGACAAAAAAATACACTTTATAATCAAAATCATTTTTTTGTTTCATAAAAAAGTTTATTTTTATTCAGAAAGAAGATATTAAGGTGAAGATATAGGCAAATGGCCTTGAAGTGGCGCCCTCATTAGAAATAAATTGTTAACTCGTAAATATGGAGATAATTTCCATATAGCTCTTCGTCATGCACTAAATAGCCATTTAAATTATTTTATGAACCACCGTTGAAAGTATTTACATAAGTCCGTCTAGCTTTAAAACTTGCCTCCGCCAAAAGTGGCCACGGCAAGTTTTAAAGCTAGACGGATCACCAATAATATTTTCAACGGCAGTTCATAAAATAATTTAAAGGGCTATCTAGTGCATTACGAAGAGCAATATAGAAATTATCACCATATTTACGAGTTAACAATTTATTTCACACTTCAAGGCCATTTGCCTATATCTTTACCTTAACAAATGAATTAAAAAAGAAAAAACTAACTAAAACTACTTATAAATAAAAAAGACCTGGCAAATTGCTGCCCCGTGGTAATGTGCCCAGAAGGCTGGCAGCATTGCCACGTTGTATGGCAACGCTAATCTTTTGAACCAGATAGAGGCCAAATCAGATAGAGGATAAATGAAAATCAAATATTTATTCAGTAATTAGGCCTTTTACACATCAATAATTATAGTGTACATTACATGTAATGTTTATTTATATCTAAATATTTTTTTTCTTTGTTCAAAAGCTACCGATACTAGCGTTTCGCAACGACCACTGCTGAGAAGAAACGCCGAAAGAAACTCATTTACACAGTATTGGTCGCCTACGCGTCAGAATGACTTTGTAAGTTAACAAAGATATTATGCCTAATACAATGTTATCACAACATAATATGTAAAGCTTGCAAACGACTGCCAAATCCAATTTACAGAAATAAGTTACAGTGAGTAGTCTTAAAAAAAATATTATAATACATACTATATTTAAATTTATGATATTATATGGATTCCTTTAGATTAAAGTTATATCCGTAGGTACTGTGAATAAACCATAGATACACTCTAAAATAAAAGCTTATAGTAAATAGATCACTTGACTACTTGAGTTGTATGTGACCTTCTTTTCGTATTTCCATTCATTACATTTACATTCATGTAAATGTAATGAAAAATGTTGTTAAAAATAATGGACTGAATCACCCTTTAAAACAGAGCGTTGCATAGGTATTAGATACTGTGCACTTACTGTGCATAGGTAACGTATTAGATACTGTGCACTTACTGTGCATAGGTAACGTATTAGATACTGTGCACTTACTGTGAATAGGTAACGTATTAGATACTATGCACTTACTGTGCATAGGTAACGTACTCGTATTAGATACTGTGCACTTACTGTGCATAGGTAACGTATTAGATACTGTGCATATGCATAAGATAACGTTGCATAGGTAATAGATATCATAAAATTACACTAACTCTTTATAATAAAAACTCTACATGCACCCTATTTCAGCTACTAAAATAAAAAATAAAATAACTTACAATGACAGACAAATTGGCGCACCCCATTATGTTCTCTTACTTCGAAATTTATCTTCAAACTTAGTACTTCTCCCAAACTTTTGTCTTCACACTCAGCACCTGGTCTCGTGGCGACCTTCTACTCCTCAATTGAGGTGCGATTGCCGGAATCTCCTCAAGGACACGGTTATATAGCCAGCTGACCGCCACTGTCACGCAAAATAGGGTTGCCGCATTGTCATTGTCACCTAATTTTATTATGGTATACAATCGACTATCAAAAGATTTTATGGTATTGAAAACTGAAAAATCTTTAGTGTCACATAATACTGATGTACTTGCCACAGAAAATAATTTACTCATGTAAATTTATGTGTACGAGTATATTACCGCCAGTAATTTGAGAAGCGCTACTCTTTTGTTTGTATGTTTACAAATGATAAAGTTCCATATGCTTTATTTATTTACAGGACTGCAAGGTAAGTTTTGGTTGTTTATAAATAAATTAGGTGGCACGGCACAAGTGAGTCATAAGATCGACATTTCAGTTATTATCTACGAACTTATATGGTACGGTATTTAAAAGTGTGATTGTGGTCGAAGTGATGCTGACTGACCAAAAACTCGCAGGTATATGATTACTACTGATTAATTGATTGAAAGATAGAGCCACCAACACAAAAAATCTAGGTTTTTAAATATCACGATCCAGATGAAAAGAATAATATTTTTTTTATAAATAAAAAACAACCGACTTCATTTTTTTTAGGACTTTCTTCCATATCTCCAAAGTTTTCATCATGTTCAAATTCATCATTTTTTCACCAAATTTATATCTGACCAACTTGGTAGTAAGGCTTACAAATAAAAAAAAAAGAATCACCAAATCGGTTCACATACAAAAAAAAATTAAAATAGAAATACGTAATTAGCTAATTGATAACCTCATCCTTTTTTGAAGTCGGTTCAAAGGGACTATGTGATTTATTATATACATTTTTTTTATTGTATGTAGAAAGTACAGAGGCAACCCTATTAACACGCATGTCGCAGTCAGATGAGATCGAAGATGTTGCGCGTGAGTTCTCTCGCCCTTTGAATCAGATACCGCTATTGAATTCGGGCAGCGCCCAATCGTTATCGATAACTTGGTTTTCCTGTTCGATAAAAATGTCGATAGATTTACGCTAATAAATCTATTGACTCGTTATACAGGCTGACTTTTTATCCACCTGCAAAATTTTTGGAGTAAGTTCAGTCCATGATACTGAACTACTTTTTATAAAAAAGTTATTAAAAATCGATAAAAATTTTTCGTTCGCCCATACAAAATCCGTTTGGCTGAGCGCTGATTAGTATGGGAGGACGAAAATTTTTATCGGTTTATAGCAACTTTTTTTATAGAAAGTAGTTCAGTATTATGGACTGAACTTGCTCCAAAAAATTAGCAGGTGGATAAAAAGTCAGCCTGTATATAGTTTGTGATCAATAATGTTGCACATGAGTTCTATCG
Source organism: Acrobasis repandana (assembly GCA_963576875.1). Classification (NCBI taxonomy): domain Eukaryota; kingdom Metazoa; phylum Arthropoda; class Insecta; order Lepidoptera; family Pyralidae; genus Acrobasis; species Acrobasis repandana. Next base: position 1,623,731 of record OY756216.1, read on the forward strand.
ACCTTCGAATCAGATACCGCTTTTGAATTTGGGCAAGACACTGTGGTTATTGATAACTTGGTTTTTCCTGTTCGATAAAAAAGTCAATAGATTTTCTATTCCTGTATTTGTTACTTTATTTTTTATATTCTTGGGTAAATTTTGTTCGAGCGCCGAATTTGCTTCAAGTTTACATAAGAAAAGATCTTCTTTGACGTCGTGTCTTGATGTAAATACATACCAAGTTATTAAGCTATTATTGTTTACTTTCCCAACAATGTATATATTAAGTTTAGTGTAGGCACTTACTAGGCTCAAGTGAAATAAAAACTGTTCAAAAATTGTATAAGTTTAATTTAATTCAATAAATGCTAACAAAACCTCTCCAACCCGTCTGTCCAGCGTGGAGAGTGTAGGCCAAATCGTCTGACTACTCCTTGCTAAGTACCTATAGCTCTAGTAGCACAGAGAGGGTCGTGCTCCTGCAGTGGAGATTAAAAAAGACCTTATGATGATGAATTCTAACAAAACAGCATCTAATACAAATTATCGATATCGATTTCCAAGTCTGCGCCGCACTACGCTGTCATCTCATATGATTGACGCCGCCGCCCGCCATTTCTTTTCTTTTGTCCCTTTTTGCGAATTTATCTCCCAATGAAGTCGATTCGCGATTTATTCGATTTATTCGAGTAACCCCATTTAAACGCGTTCGGGGAAGTGCGTGGCGGCGTGTCTTCGTAATTTCGAATGCTGCTAATTTGTCGGAATGAATTACTGTCTGATTGGAGGTTTTAGCAGTTTATTTTCTTTTGTGCGGGGTCAGTAGGTGATTCTGTAGTATCAGTACATACATACATACATACTATCACGCCTGTTTCCCACATGGGTAGGCAAAGACTATGGACCTCCACTTGCTACGATCCTGACATAGTATAAAATAAAGTCGCCTTCCGCCTTCATTATAGAAAAAGGAATAAAAATAGTGGTAAGTTGCTTGCCACATTACCTATTATTTAACATGAATCGCATTTACGCCCATATCCCAATCGGCTTTTACGCGGGAAGAGAAGCAGCTGGTAAGTTTTTAGTTTTTTCATTTAATGAAAAAAAATAGTTCAGGTTTTTTTTATGTGAAAACTAAATTTCATTAACCATTTAGAATTTGCAAGTCAGTCTAGGTGCTTTCTCCTGCACTGGCCAGATCAGGATTTGCCCAGTAACCCAGATCAGTTCGTTTACCCGACTGACGGACACAGTCATTGAGGCACATCCCGTGACCTCCACGACTCACTAGCAACAGTATCCACATATACCACACTGCAAGAGGAACAGCTATATTTGCAAAAACCAAGGTTTTCATAGATAGACAAACAAAATAACAAACAAACAAACAGATGCTTTCTTCCTGTTTTTTCAGACGCTTGGTTGGAAGAAATCCCTCACTGGGATAAGCCCGCCATTGTACATTTGTATTTTATAATACATATTTTTTGTAATTTGCTTGTAATTAAATGTGCAATAAAGAGTTAAAACAAACAAACAAACAACATTAATTGCTATTTGTTTGTTATTTTGTTAGTTTATTGCTTTATTGTACTTTGAAAACACATAAATACTAAAATAAAGACAAAAACAACATACAAAGTATACAAATTGAAAATATGTAATAAAAAAATCCGACACGAGTGGGACTCGAACCCACGACCCTCACGTTAAGACGATACACGGAGTCCAGTGCTACCCCATTTGAAATAAATTATTTTTAAGGAAACGGAGATATCATTTAAAATTTTAAGCTAGTAAGACCTAGATAACCCTTCAAACTATTTTATGAACCACTGTTTACAGTTTAAAGTAGTTTGCATTTTTGCGAAAATCGGCCACTTTTGGCACAATAAAATAGTTTGAAGGGTTATCTAGGTTTTACTAGCTTAAGGCCGTACCTGAATTTTCCGGGGTCCAGTGCTGCCCCCATTTAAAATAAATCATTTCAAAGAAAACAAAGACATCATTTAAAATTTTGCTACTACCAAAGCCTAGATAACCCTTCAAACTATTTTGTGAACTACAGTTTACAGTTTATAATGAGAACGTTAAGCTTTACTACGCACATTGCCGAAAGTGGCCGTTTTTCGCAAATGTGCGTAGTAAGAATGCTTCGCTTCAGTTCGTAGAAGCTGATCGAGGGAATGGGCGAAAATGCGAATCAGTTAATAGGCGATGCCTGTGTTGATTCCTTTTAACCGACTTCAAAAAAGGATGAGGTCATCAATTCGACTGTATGTTTTTTTTTATTTTTTTATTTATGTTTGTTACCGTCTATATACCGATTTTGGAGATTATTTTTATTTTGAAAGCCTTTACTACCAAGTTAATTTAGTGAAGATATGATGAAGAACTTTGGAGATATGGTAGAAACTCCTAAAAAAAATGAAGTTTTTTTGTTAAAAATTTAATTATTATATCATCACGCTACAAGTGGCCTTTGGGTCTTGCAGTCCGGGGCTCTGTTGATGACCAAAACACTCTGTCTACCCCATGAGGGATAAAGACGTGATAATATGTCTCTGTCCAAACTGTGTTTTGCGTAAGCATCGTAACATAGTAAATTGGTGACATTTGTCATATCAATCCTCATCCATTCGCGTATACGTAAGTACTTACTGCCAGGAGGTACGGTAGGTACCAACCTACGTCTAGACAAGTTAGCCCAAGGTAGAGGTCTATTACGGTGCGGCGTTCAGAAGGCGATATTAATCTCGACACGACAAATTATGCCGAGTACTGAGGGGGCGAGGGACGGCGGTAAGCAGGAGCCAGCACGGAAATTATTCTAATTCAATTGGGCTCGTGCTTTCTTTTATGAATAGCTGATGACTGTGACGCGGAATGGTTCGACGTGGCTATTTTATAAGCACCTATTCAAATAGAGTCTATTTCATGGTCTATTATAGACCATTTGACTTATACCTATCTACTGCATTTACTCAAAACTTCGTGCTGCAGAAGGCACGTATAGCCATTAGTACCGGCTATTATCAATAAGGGTACAATAGGTAGACTTAATACAAAAGTATTCCCTCTCTGTTAACCTTTACCAGTTTACCTTTTAAAAAGAAAAACAGGTATGAAAGTAGTTAGCGTCTAAGTGACAGATAAAATATACAAAAAGTACCATAAGTATAAAATAAAAACATAACATATTTATACATACGACGTATTTTTTTTAGGACAAATTACACTGATTGAGCTAGCCCCAAATTAAGTTAAAACTTGATTTATGGGATACTAACTCAACGATACTATATTTTTATAATAAATACATATACAATGTGTCCCGACAGTGTCGGAGACTTAAATGACATTTTTTATCGAAAAATCAACCGTCATTTTTTTTTCTCTCCTACTAATATGGCGGCCATTTTGTTTATAGGGAACGAAGGCACGGACTCGTGTACAAATTCAATCTTATATTCTCATGTTAAGGTCCTATAAACATAAAGTAGGTCTCATTTGATAGCTCAACATGTAGGCAATAACTAGATAGCAAACATGTTTAAATTTTCATGGAATAAGTAAAATAAAAATCAAATATTGAAAAAACTCCATACATTTTTAAAGGAAAAATATTTTTTTTATCAAAAAAAATATTAAAATAAAAACTACTTATATAAGGTGATTTGTCGGTAAAAAATTACCGTATATCACACCACTAAAGTCTCCGACACCGATGACGGGACACACTGTATAGATAAACAACCAAGACCAAGGACAATTTGAAAAAGGCCGGTTTCCAACTTGCCCTGGCTGGGGATCGAACCCAGAACCTCCGGATTGGCGGATAGCGTGTTGACAATTATACCACGGAGGTCGTCATTACAAATAACCGTCATATTAATACCCATATATGGAGAATACTAAGAAACGATGCTTTTCGCAAATTCTTTATAGTTACAAAAAGTAAATCATGCACTTTTTTCTTGTAAATATGTCTACTGGAGATTTGTCTCCAGAGCCTAGAAGTGTGTCTTTAGATTCGTTGCAATGAATTAAACCTTGGTGTAAGTAGAATGACGTGTACAGCATAATGCCATCCCATTATCTCGTGCCGCTCAGCCGTCTCCCGCTCGTCAGACCGACTTCCAACTCGAAGGTGTGAGGATCGGCCGGCGAGGACGCATCCTCAGCTTCTAGGACAATTCAGGTGAGTTCTTCTTCATCTTAGCAAGTTCCTGGTTGCATCCTCACCTGTGCTGCTTTGGAGCCGGGGTGTACCTACTTTACCACTTTTTTCTTCAAATATGCATGGTCACCAAAGGATGACGAAGACTATGCGAAATTTAGAAGAAATAGCCGAAACAATTTGATTTCGCTTTAGTTTTACGACCAGCCGCCTGCCTGACTTCAACCCTCTTCGGAATTGCATCTGTGCGAAAGGTTTTACAACCGGCCTGGTGATCCTATTCTTAGCCGGAAGCATCACGGTTCCAAAGGTTTTAACATTAGCAGACTCCACATTTTTATAAAATGGCGTCTACAGCAGCTGCACACTGCCGTCCTATTATCCTGTGCCAGTCAGCCTACTCCCAGCTCGAGCTGGGAGTAGGCTGACTGGCACAGGATACTTTAGACTGACTTCAAACTCAAACGTGTGAGGGTCGGCTGAGGATGCATCCTCAGCTTGTTCGAGGACAACACAGGTGAGTTCCTTGGTAGAATAGAATAGTTTTTATTTGCCCAAATAAGTAGTTCAAAAGGTTTTATAAATAGACTTTAGATTTTAAAGAATTGCCTGATCCTTGTTTATTTTTAGTGTATGTAAGAGACTAAGATAGTAGACGTGGGGAAGAAAATCAGGGCTGGGCATGTGTGTATGATGCACCCAGCTGGGCTAACATTGCATTCTGTAGACTGACGTCGCAAGAGAGGTTGCCCAAGGACAAAGTGGTGTGAGGATCTGGTGCTTTTCGACAAGACCTGGAAGTCCATCGCGCAAGATGGAGACCAGTTTAATTTCATGTGGCTGTCGTTTTAATTTCGTTATACTATGATCTAGTATAATCTCCCCCGTTGTATAATCTTTGATAGCCTTAATCAGTCCACTGCGGGACTAAATGCCTCTTGCAATAAAGGGAGGATTTGTATATTATCACCATGCTGGGCAGGCTGGTTGGTGATTGCAAAATATGGTAAAAAGTTATTGTTGTTGTTGTTGTAGATATCTTTATTGTACAAAAAAAAATATTTTACAAACATACTTAAAAAGTCGTTGCATATGGAAATTTTCGTGTTACCTATACTTCCCTTAGACGTTGTCTACACGGGAGCGAGATATAATCGTCGTGCCACCTAATTCCATACTGGCTCAATGAACATGTCTCCACACGGCGATATCTTCAAAGCGAGTTGATGTATTGACTCTCTCGCCCGTGGACGCAGCGCCTTAGTCGCCTTCGACGATCTCTCTCTCTCTCTCATCTCAGCGAATTACCAGTTGAATGCTCAGCTGCAACGCTGCGAAGCCCGGGGTCCGCTTTCCGACTTTTCCTTCTCCTTGGTTGTAAGACTATTAGCACGCATACCATCCTTGACGACGTCAAGCCAGCATTTCTTGGATCTACCAGTATTCGACGAAACCCATGGGAAACAAAATGAAAAAACTAGAGTATGTATTTAACTCCTACAGTTACCACACGGCTTCAACAATAGATCATAATTTCTAGGAATCCAAAATGACCGTAAAGACGGCCAAGAAGCGACCCTCGGACCTGACGAGCTTGGAGCGGTTCAACCTCTACTACAAGGAGAAGGAGGAGCCGCTGACCACCGGCCAGAAAGCCAAGAGATTCATATGGAACCCGAAGACCAAGCAGTTCTTCGGCAGGACAGGATCCAGCTGGTGTGAGTATACGTACAGACGGTTAATCAGACACCTGTGCCACCGTCGCGCACTACGTGTGGTGGCACAGGTATCTGACGATAATAAAAACAGTGGCACTCCGGGAGTGATGACAGAAGTGAAAACTTGTATAAGGTGGTGTCGACACAGTGTCGCGAGTTCAATGGGTTTTCCAAGGGTTTTTTCCTATTAAAAAAATGTCCAACGCACTTTTTCACTTCAAAAATCTCTATAAAAATGTAAAGATAAATTTAATATTAATTAAATGGAACAATTGTTAAATAACGATTTAAAATTGTTTAACTGCATCGTATGTGGGTCTGACAATACGATTTCTCGTTGCCAACCGTCGAAATGTCTACTTTGACCTGTCAAACTCATGTTCGCATGGGAACTAGGCATGAGATAAAAAGGTAAATTACGCGAAAAACGATCAATAACAAGGATTAAATTTGTCGCCGTAGCCGTACTAGCCTTTTCATCTAAATCTAAAATCTTGTTAGCGTGGCCGTATAATCACACAACCATTGTCTCCGTCATGTTATTACCGCGATGCGGCAAGCAACTATTTTATTACGTTTTTCAGTGAATGTATTGTCTGTATCTATCTACCCCGTAGCTAAGAGATGAAAACTATGTGGTGACACAATTTTTTAGAAAGACTAATTTTGTCCAGTTTCCCTCGCATCGCACCGGTATTTAAATCACAAAGAGCGGCGCATGCGCCGGAAGCGCGGGAATTGAAGCAATGATCTCATTACGCCACATCCTGCGCGTGAGTCGAGAGCCAGAAGACGCTGGGACGACCTTCTAGCCACCTACTATGAATCTTTTAACTCCCAGTCTAAAGGAAATAAACTCACGTCTATAAATCACCTCTTTATCCGTAATGGGATAGACATAGCCTAGGACCGCAACACTCTTAGTTTGATGAAGATAAAACAAGGAAATCTAAATAGTGATGGGGTTTTAGACGCATCGCCTATTGATATGATTCAGATTTTCGCCCATTCTCTCGATCAGCTCCTACAAACTGCGTGGGAAAAGAAGCAGCTGGTACATTTTAGTTTTTTATTTACTCCCAGACCAGCATAGAAGTAACCTTCACAATCAAAAGTCAAACTAAAAGCCCTGTAGTTATGACAATGAAAATGATGTATATTTGTATTATTGCAGCAAAAATATGCCTCTTCTACTTCATCTTCTACGCGGCGCTGGCTATCCTCGTTGCGATCTGCATGTGGACCTTCCTCCAGCTCCTGGACCCCCGGCAGCCCATGTGGAAGCTATCGGAAAGCATCATCGGCACCAATCCCGGGCTCGGCTTTAGGCCTACGCCACCAGAGGTCTCCAGCAGCGTCATCTGGTATAAAGGCCACGACCCTAAAAGCCACCAGTTTTGGGTCAAGGAGATCTCACAGTTTTTGAGCGGTTAGTACTAATTGCCAAGTAGTCCACTCTTCTTTTGGACTTTTCTCCAGCCACTGAACCCCAAACAATCCAAGAGGAAATTTTCGAAGAGTGGAGTGGGGGTGAGGTAGTATGTTAAACCATCAGTGGCCTACAGGCCATCGCCGCCAAAGTCTTTGAGTGAATAGTTTTAGTCCTACTCCTCTTGAGACCTGGGTGCGCATTCCGACTGTGTGATTGTTTTGTGAACACTATCACTCCTTATCCGGAATGGGGCAGATAGAGCATTTTAGATCTTGCAGCTTGCTTTTGCCGAACTTCAGCCGCTGATCATCGATATAGTATGTTTCCTAAAGGCTACTTTTAGCGTAATGGTGGGCGAGTAGATGGAGGAAGAATGTTTTCAATTAAGTAGTATAAATTTCCAATTGCTTTTAATGGATAGTACTTAATCTGAAGGGATAAGTTAATTCAATTCAGATTTATGCACAATTTCAATTCAATAAACTCAGATTAAAGAAAGGTCATAAACTTCCTATATGCCTATTGTGCTATACAAATTATATTTTGTACAATAAAGTTTAAATAAATAAATAAACTTCAAAAATTTACCTGTAGCTGTAGATTAAGGAATATGCATGTAATACCAATCCGGCTCATATTTTTATTTTACAATTTCTATTAATACGTTACCACGCCTAGTTAATTATTTTTCTTATTGACTCTTATTTGGATTAGAAATAATCTATTGAAAATATGCAAATATTGCGCGGGAACTTTTGACAAACAAAAGGGAAATGACGACAAAGTTCACAAAAAGGAATGACAAGTTTGGGTGCGTTCGGTAGGACTGTCCGTCCATGTAGTTTGACTAACGATGACATTCGAAATGTATGTACTTTTATATAGAGGTTTAACAAATATCACTGGCTGATAATATCGAAAGTACCCAAAAAAGAAAAACATGCGTTGACAGCTTCTGTCTCTAGCGGATATTACAGACTTTGACGTCATATTTTAAAATGGCGTGTTTTAGTTGTTATAATCTACTTGCTCTTTTTAATATTTATTTTCTACACCATATACATGTTTTTCGGCACTGATTTATTTTTTGCGGCTATTTCTCGACGAGGACTATCGATTAAAAAAATGCATGCATACTCTCTAATCGTGTGGTACCGGGTTAGAATAGGACCACTCAATCTCTTCCTGTGGATGTCGTAAAAGGCGACTAAAGCACTAAGCACAAACATCTCGTGCTACAGTTGCATTCCCAAGGAGGGTTAACGTCGGGCGGCGGCCGGTTGTAAAACTTTTCGCACAAATACATTCCCAAAGAGGGTTGACGTCAGGCAGGCGGCCAGTTGTAAAACTATAGCCAAATCATTGAAAGTGTTCCGGATATTTCTTCTCCATTTTACAAGGTCTTTGGCATCCTTACGTGACCATTGCATATTATATTTGGAGAAGAAAAAGCGGTAAAGCGCACCCCTGGCTCCGAAGCAGCACAGCTGAGAATGCAACCGGGAACGTGCTTAGACGAAGAAGTAGACTAGAAGAATTGAAAAGTCACAATAAATCGTTATTCTAATCGACTTTTTGATATCCTTGGGGGAATCCTATGTGGTGGAAATAAATTTTAATTTTGGTGATGAAAGTACAATAATTTTCCTTCTTCCAGCATATAAAAGAGACAGCAAAAAGGCCGGTGCAAGCCAGAATATTCACAACTGTGACTTCAAACTGCCCCCTCCAGCGGGGAAGGTCTGCGACGTGGACATCAGCAAGTGGGGCACATGCGTGGAGTCCAACAACTTTGGGTACCATGCATCAACGCCTTGCATATTCCTTAAGCTGAACAAGATCTATGGGTGGAAGCCGAACTTCTACAACAGCTCCGAGGCGTTGCCGCAGGTGATGCCTGATGACTTGAAGGATCAGATCAAGAACATGACAGCCTATGACAAAAATTATGTAAGTTTTCTGAAACTTATAAGAGTTATAAGCAACTAAAGTATTTATAAGTATTGTCTTTTTCAATTCCATTCAATTCTTTAAGAGTTTTTACAATACATATGGTCTTACAAATTACACAGTCCTTCTTATTGACCTTTTCAGAAAATCAATAGAGAGTATGCATGATTTTTTTTTATATTTTTAATCGATAGTCCTCGTCGAGAAATAGCCGCAAAAAATAAATCAGTGCCGAAAAACATGTATATGGTGTAGAAAATAAATATTAAAAATAGCAAGTAGATTATAACAACTAAAACACGCTATTTTAAAATATGACGTCAACGTCTGCAATATCCGCTAGAGAAAGAAGCTGTCAACGCATGTTTTTCTTTTTTGGGTACTTTCGATGTTATCAGCCAGTGATGTTTGTTAAACTTCTATCTAAAAGTACATACATTTCGAATGTCATCGATAGTCAAACTACATGGACGGACAGTTCTACCGAACGCACCCGAACTTGTCATTTCCTTTTTATGAACTTTGTCGTCATTTCCCTTTTGTTTGTCAAAAGTTCCCGCGCAATATTGGCATATTTTCAATAATTTATTTCTAATCCAAATAAGAGTCAGAAAGAAAAATAATTAACCAGGCGTGGTAACGTATTAAAAGAAATTGGAAAAATAAAAATATGAGCCGGATTGGTATTACATGCATATTCCTTATTATAAAAGTCTGACCTAATGAGTAAAATTTTAAATAAGGAATTTTCGCTAATTATCTCGTGCAGATTGCATTAGCGTTTAGTTAGTTAACATCTTTATTGCACCAAACAACAGTGCTTCAGGCTACAACTTTTTAGATTATAGAAAACAGATGACAAAAGGCGGCCTTATCGCAATTAGAAAAATCTTTTGTCTCTAATAAGTAATGAAAAGCAGAGATAGCAAAGCAACATATAATTTTTTTCTTGTCTTACTCACGTAAACACTAGGTGCGACTTGTACCTCGGAGTTTATACTCATGTACGGTAATTTTCGACCAGTTGATTCCGTTGAAGGAAAATATCGTGACATCCTGCACACTATTTTACTCACGTGTGAGTTGTGACTGTTGTCATTAGATGAGAGTCATTGACGTCAAAAGTCTTTAGGCAGCTCGATAAATGAACACCAGTGTTAGTAATAACACACTCGATATGAAAGAAAAAGCTTAAGCCGTGTGGTTTCCGGCAGAGTAGAATAGGACCACTCCAAGTCTTCCCGTGGATGTCGTAGAAGGCAACATAGGAAACACAAGCTAAACAAAGCTTATAAACATCAGTGAGGCGTCTCTAACCCGTCTGGCCAGCGTGGAGAGTATAGACCAAATCTTCTGACTGCTCTGGCTAATATATGTCTGGTAGTACAGAGAGGGACGTGCTCCTTCAGTGGAGACTTAAATAAGTTTGGAAAATCCAAAAGTGCACGCCTCATAATCTCATTTATCACAATTAAATTGAAATTACGATTAAACTACATTGAATTAGACCGTGATCTTCGAAAGGACTTAGTTTTGGATAATACTGAAGCGTATAAAAAAAATAGACTTGATCAGATAAGTTTTTCGGGAGTTATCGTGACCACGCCAGTTTCCATACATACAGACACACGGACGTCCACAAAATGATGTTATTAAACATTGTTTTTATTTATTTAAAAGGCAAAATGTTTTTTAAAAATGTCATAAGTTTTGAAACTAGTGTTTTTCCTTGACATTTATGTGTAAATATTATTGTACAAGTGCCATAGAAAATAAATAGAGACACATTTAGTTAAAAAAATCACTTGATTTTTGTAAGGCGAGAGTAGAGCCTCATGCGCTTCGCTTATGAGACGTGCAAAAGACCTGATGATTGAGCTACGTCGGAAGCCTTTTAGCAGTTCGATAAATGGACACCAGTGTTAGCAATAACACACTCGATATGAAAGAAAAAAGTCTAGATTACTGAAATTTGAAATATTGACTGTTTCCAGCTAAACATGGTGTGGGTGTCCTGCCAAGGCGAGAACCCGGCTGACCGAGAGAACATCGGGCCCATCCACTACCTGCCCTACAGGGGCTTCCCCGGATACTACTTCCCCTACACGAACCAGGAAGGGTACCTCAGCCCCTTGGTTGCAGTCCACTTCAAGAGGCCGAAAAGTGAGTCCTCTTTAGAATACATTTACTCCATTAAATCATACAACAGTCAGCTGGTAGTGTCATCATCTTTCAATGTCAAAGAAAGAAAGAAAGAAAGAAATCATTTATTTGTCAAACATAGGTATAAACAAGTTGGTAAATAATATTATGGCCGCTATGTTTTGCCGTTGTATACAGCATACAAATATTTATTAAGTCATAAATACATTAAAATACTTAATCATGCTTTAGTTACTGAGCTACTTTAAATTAAATTTAAAACAATAAATAAAATAATAAAATTTCAAATTATAAAAAAATAGTCACATACATTAATGTCAGCTTTACAATTTATCATTCAAAAAGTCCTTAATACTGTAATAACATTTGTCAATGAGAAAACGGAACAATTTATGTTTAAATATTTTAAAATTTAATTCTTTAATTTCATTTGGGAGATGATTAAAAATTTTCGGAGCCATACCCATTATACTTTTTCTGACTAGAGCTGGTTTACATTTTTGTGTGCTAACATTATTTATATATTTATTTCGTAATTTAGTTTTTCTTTTACGTGTATCTGACCACTTTGGAAACAATTGAGGGTTATTCTTTACAAAAATGGCAATTTCATAGATATACAGACATGGTAATGTAAGTATATTTAGACTTTTAAAGTATTGAACACAACTTTCCCAGGAATTGAGTCCACACATCGCTCGTATGCATTTTTTTTGCTCTTTAAATATTAATTCCCTATCAGTATTATTGCCCCAGAAAATAATACCATAACGTAATATAGGTGCTACTAGACCATGACCAAATTAGACTCTCACAGAAAATCGACGTCTGAGTTGTAGCTTCACCGCTTCTATGCTTCGTTCGGTAAGTAAGAGAGCCGGAAAACTATAGCTAAATCATTTGTTCAAATCAATCTGTTTCGGCTATTCCTTTTTAACTTCACCAGGTCTTCTTGGGTTTAAAGAATTTATTTATTTGCTCACAAGACATACATAGGAATTCACTTAGGTGAGTCTATACATAATTAATACACTTTATAAAAAAATCGGTGAATGTAGGTAGGCATCACAAAACTCATAAACACCAAGCGCGAGCTGCCACCGACAAACTGCGAGGCGAGTTGATAAATTGCTTGTTCTTAGGCATCTTTGGGTGACTATTAATAGGCATATTATATTTGCACAGCTGAGGATGCAGCCGAGATCACGCTAACATAAATAAATAAGGAGAGCTAGCCCCAAACTAAGTTTACCTAAACTTGTATTATGGGATACTCAACGATACTATATTTTATTATAAATACATAGAAAAACACCAAAAGACCCAGGACAACTTGAAAATGGCCATTTTCCAACTTGCCCAGGCTGGTGATCGAGCCCAGAATGACGGAGGTCGTCATAATAGATGAAGAGCGAGTTATTAAAATGGGCAGATAATTCATGTTCACAGCTGAAATGGAGGAGTATTTAAAATAACCGTTGTGTTCCAGCTGGGATGCTGATCAACGTGGAGTGCCGCGCATGGGCCCACAACATCAAGTACGACCGGCATGAGGGCATGGGCTCTGTGCACATCGAGATCATGATCGAATAGATAGGAGATAGAATTTGACAACAAGTAGTTAGACCACCTATCTCAAACATTGGCCCTTTCTATTTTTGAATACACGGCGGCGTGAATTTTATCATACAGATTTAATTTTCATACAATGAAATTTTGTTACTTACCGCTGGAAAGTATTTCTTTACACTTTGCCGTATTCCTTGATTTATTCTTACAGTATTGTACCTAACACACACTAAGGCAATTTTGATTATTTTGACCATGTTTTACAACATTCCCAAAATGCAAAAAATAAAATTCGGATTTTCATACAAATTGACTCGATCCAGCTGATCAGTTTGTATGAGAATTCAATTTTTTTTTTTTTGGGTTTCGTGAAAGTTGTAGAACAAAAGTTGTTCAGTCTGTCACGTGATTGGCCCAAGAATACGTATATAAATAGAATAAATAATGTACCTGATGAGCCAAAAAAATTTTTAAACCGCATTCTTATTTTTTTTATAAAAAATAAGTAATACTTAAGACGGCTGTAACTCTTAAATTAACAATGCTATAGCAGGTAAAGTTTTTCTTTAAAGTACCTACACATAATTTTGTGGGGTGGGTGGGTGGGGGAAGGCCCTGTACCCGAACAAGTAATAATTTACCTAGGGTACACACGCGAAAAAAAACTAGGAATAGGGGAATAGCTCCCTTTCGGAAAAAAATATATATTCGTTTATGTTATTTATGAGACCTATGCTAGTATATGCATTGACATTGACATTTCTATACCTTCCCAGTCAATTTATGGTAGAGTCAAAGGAGCGTAATTTCTGCTGCAGAAAATGAGTTGTAGAATTTCTGTTCTATACACATTGATAACTCATTTTCTGTCACCGTGTGGCACCAACAATGAACAATAGTTTTAATAAACCGAATGCAGCAGAAATTCTGCAACTCATTTTCTGCAGCAGAAATTACGCTTGTAGGTAGTAGAAGATTCCACTCAAACTAAAAAGCCAAGCCGCAAAGTAAAAAAGTGTGTGGTAGTTGGTATATTGTGTTTGTATATTAGGTATATGTATTTAATGGCGTACGGACGTTTCTCTGGAGTGAGGTTATTTTTAATTTATTTTAAATAAATAATGAGAGTGTTTTTGTGTGTTATTTTTTCTTTTCTTTTCAACTAACCTGATTTGAGTTCAGATCCTTTAAATAAAATAATACACTATACTATTATGTCTCTAATTGGGCAAACAAGCATTTTGGTTCTTGTGGCTCTAAGCAGGCAGAGCCCAGGGCCGTAAGGCTCAAAGGCCACTTATAGCGTGATGGTGGGCGAGACAGCGGAAAAGGAATCAAAATAGTGATGCGTTGCTAACTGCATCGCCTAGTCCATTCCCTCGATCGACTTTTACGATCTGCGCGGGAAGAGATCGAATCTGATACATTCAAAGATTTTGTTTCTCAGCAGCAACGAAGTAAAAGACTAAATAGAAGAATGGCTATTTCAATACAGTTTATTCAGAAAGTAACTTACTTAGTACTTATAAATAAATAAATAAATAATTACTTTGATTTTAAAGTACTTAGTACTGATCAATTAGGACCAGTAAAAACATTTTAGGTCTATTTCAATACAGTTTATTCAGAAAGTAAGTAATTAGGAACTAATTTATTTTTAAATAAGTGTATCACAAAATCACAATTTTTTTTCGTATTATTTCCCACAACAATACTAACGAGAACACCGCTAAAGCGTTGCCAGCGTATGGTCTAAGGGTGGGGGGGGGGAGGGCAAGCTGATCGCCAGCCAATATGGTCGGTTGCTTCTCCCTAGGCCTTAGAAACGCTCTTGAAACACGTGACTAGAATTAAAATATAACCATACGTCTCTATCTCATCAGACTGTCAACTTGATTTGGTTGGATCATAGCGAATATTATAATTACTTTGCGTTTTATAATAAGGTTAATAAATACAAAATATTCTAAAAATAAATTCCTTGTCACAGTCACAGCACAACAGAATATAGGTATCAGAAATAAACTTTTAGAAGTAAGTGTTAATATATTGATGATTAATGGTCAGGTCAAGATGGAAAATGATCTTTTTCAGATTGACTTGGGTCTTGGATGTTTATCTACATATGTATTTATTATAAAATATAGTACACAAGTCTCGAACTTACTTTGTGTGATTTGTCCGTATATATTTATTTATTTATTGATTAGGTAGTAACTTGAACGAAAAAAATACTGACTGACAACTTCATACATAAAAAACGTACTCTGCTAGCAAGCCAAAATCCTGTATAATTTCTAGATGTCACTACTATTTAAATATATATATAAATTTTATTTAGTTTTTTATTGATATTTTTTATTATGTGTTACACCCACATAAACTCTCCCAATCAACCCAAAGGTTTGACTGTTAGAGAATGCTTTTAGCATTAAATCCGCCTGTTGTACAATTACATTTTTATGTGTGTACAATGAAGTGTAAATAAATAAAAATAAATAAATACTATCTTGCCCGCTAACCATACAAAGGTTGCTGGGTACTTAGGCTGACGGTATCCAAGAGAAGCAGAGATGGCGCTTGTTTGTTCGTAGAAAATAAACGCTTATAACGCCATCTTTCCGAAATTAAGCGGCACCACTGCGAAACTACCTTATTTCTAACTAGTAGCTCTATCTAGTTACAACATTTAAACTAAAAATCGAATTAGGCTTCAAAGTATGAAGGTTGTTGTTTTTCTCTAGTATTTGTTCGTCTATCGTATTAAATATATCGTAATTTTTTTGTCTATGTACTCATATTGTTATATTAATAAATGATTGCAAGAACATCGTTGTAAAATTATTTTTTAACGTGTTATAAGTTTGACGCTAGTGTCTGTCGGTCTGTCAGTCTGTCTGTCTGTTTGTCTGTGTCATCGTAGCGCTCGAAAGGGTGGACCGATTTCGATGAGGTTTTTTTACGTGAAAGCAAGTTCCCTTGCGGTTTGATAAAAATCCGTTCAGCCGTTTAAAAGTTATTGGGAGCTAACGCTTGAAAGTCAGGTCTATCTCTAACAAATAATAGATGGCGCTACGGATATCAAGTCGTATCGGTAGTTCCGCTACTCATGATGGCGTTCTTGACGTTCGAAGTTTTTTTTTAATTTGCCTAGCAAATAAACATGTTATAAATAAATTAATAATGACTTTAATTTTTAAGTACTTAGTACTGATCGATTAGGACCAGTTAAAAAAAATTAGGTCTACGATCAGGATTGTTACTCTATAAAATGTCACGACAGCCGTCCGATAGTGTCGTGTTACTTCAACGTCAAACCGAAACTGTAAACCGACTAAGTATCATTATTTCGTATACACCGCAACGCGGACACGTTGCTATGTACGCATTTCGTGCGTGCTTTTGGAGTAAGGTCAATCAATTTTTAAGCTTAGCCGTGTGGTTCCCGGCGGAGTAGAATACGACCACTCCAATTCGTCCCGTGGCTGTCGTAGGTGACTTAGGAAACACAAGCTAAACAAAGCCTGTAAACATCAATGAGACCACTCCAACCCGTTTAGCCAGCGTGAGGAGTGTAGGCCAAATCTTCTGGATGCTCTAGCTAGTTCATGGCTATGGTAGTACAGAGAGGGTCGTGCTCCTGTAGAGACTAAAAAAGACCTGATGATGATGATTAATTTTTAAGAGTCAAATCTGGTCCAGCCAGTGTCTTCATTTCAAATGTTTTTTTTATTCGACCCTTATATATTCATAAAAAACTGCCCCCGTAAATCTGTCATACTTTAGTGAGCATGCTACCAATTGAAGTAGTGCATTTCTGATTTAAGGCGTGCAGATTTTTTTATGAATATAAATATATTTTTTTAACCTAAGGCACGTAATAGATATGAAGATATGACTAATTCATATATAGTTAATTATCGATCATAATCTCGAGGTGGGTGGACCCGAGGCGGTCCTTGAGACTCTCGGAGTATCTGATGTTCTTGGCCCACGCCCTGCAGCGGATGTTCAAGATTTGACCAGCTGAAAAATAATACAAACTTTTTTTGAAAAAAAAAAAAAACAATTCACGTTTTGTTCAAGAGACGCATAATAGAAGCAATGTGCATCCAACGGTCTCTGACACAGTAAGCTTATTTTACGCCCGGGCAACATCACCAGCCGCCGATGATGATGAAGATGAAAATGAGGCTCCCAGGGAGGTGTACCCCCGGGAGTCGGCGACACAGAAGATCAGCATCCCCCGTGACGCTGTCAGTAAGATGTTGACATTCTCCAAGGCATGCGCAAGAGTTCGACGCGAATTCACGTCCAAAAATCAACTCAGTTCGCCCATGGCATCCTTTTCTGAAATGTACTTACGTTTAGGGTTCATTAATTTGACAAAGACCAGCGGGCTGAGGTAGCCGGCAGTGTTGTCATACGGGAAGTAGATCTGTGAAAAGCCGGGGTAGGGATAGTACTCTAGCTTTCCCAGGGCATCCTTGTCTGCCCCCCGCTCGCCGTGGCAGGATACCCACACTTTACGAAGCTGAAAATATAATATTCAAAGAGATAAACATATTCGCTCTACAGTTTGCCACCTTCTGAATATCCACATAACCCCAATGACAAAATATTTATCTATTTTTGGTTAAAACTAACATGAGACAGATATTATTAACCGCACTGTCACAGCAAGCGCAGCGGGCAAACGCCCGCGCCACCCTCGCTTCGCATTGCTAACATCAGTGCGGCTCGGGACGTCTTCCTGTATGCGTCGCGATCGCAAGTCACCTTCCCCTGAGGAAGGCCTCCGGATGAGGTCGAAACATGTCGGCCAGTGGCTGACTTTTTACGGGAGTTACCCGCTTATCGTATAATAATATTTATCTATTATTAATGACTAAATATTTTATAAAACCTCACTAAAGCGAAAGTCCCACTGGGTCCGGCGGAGGCAAAGACGTGGCGTGGACATCTTACCGTTCCATTCTTTTATACATAAATAATGAAAATAAATCGAAACTTGAACACATCGCATGGAATCGCAAAGGACTTCCGCGTTACGTTTCTTCCTTCGCCATATCCAATAATGAATAATGAGACTAGAGCGAGGTGATATATGCTCGACCCCACAAAGGGAATATCTTCTCGCCAGGCATGACGTTGCGCCTGGGGAACCGCAGCTCCACAAGTTGTCGGAGATTATATACAACGTGGAAGGGATATACTTACCCGTAATAAATCGAACCACGGTCTATACTAGATCATTATAGTATATGAATTAAAATAACAGCCAAAGAACAAAAAAAAATCGCCATTTCCATATTAAAGTGTGCGGCCGCCCGGGTGATTTGAATGGGAATGTTGAATTTTTTTTTTGTTTTTTTTACTCTTATTTTAATTTCATTATACTTTAGTGATCTAGTATAGCCCGTGGTTCAATTTATTACAGGTATGTCCATTCCACTTTGTATATGGTCAGTTACAACCAGAATTTCAAGACCGAGATGTAGGATACTGCTGGCGCCATCTCGTATCCTTCTTGTAAACTATGTAGTCGCTTCGATGTTGTGGTTGTAGTTCCTCGTAGTGGCGTAGAGGTCGCTAGAAAACTAAATGACAATAAAAGAAGTTTCTGTTTTACCTGGTTATTTTTCGCGGTCTTCATATATTCTCTGATGTGTTCAGGAATGTCTTTGGGCAAATCTTTAGAGTAGGGGTCGTCATAGTAATCCGGCTTGAAGTCGTACAGCTGAAAGCGACAAGACCAGTAAACACCTCACATCTCAAATAAAACGCAGACCAACTCTTTAATTCTGAATTCATCATCATCAGGTAATTTGTTTAGTCTCCACTTCAGGAGCACGACCCTCTCTGGACTACCAGAGCAGCTACAGCATGTAATACCGATGAAGATGACTTAATTAAGTACTAATTATTGATTTCAATATCATTACAATGTTCGGAACAATATGGAAGTGCACTCATGGCATGGTACATTACAGACTTGAGGAGCGTGAGTTCGAATTAGGGCGTACTACCTGAATTTTTCGGGGTTAAGTGCTGCCCCCATTTAAAATAAATCATTTCAAACATAATGGAGATATTATTTAAAATTTTGCTACTATCAAGTGCTAGATAACCCTTCGAAGTATTTTATGAACTACTTTTTACAGTTTAAAGTTAGAACGTTAAGCTTTACTACGCACATTTGCGAAAAACGGCCACTTTTGGCTAATGTGCGTAGTAAAAAAAGTAGTTAGGTACGGCCTTAACTTGTTACATAATATATTAAATCTCACTCATGTTTCTTGCATGGCAAACATTTTTCATCATAAAGTTTATTGAAGTAGGTTTTTATTTTTGAAAAATTATTTATTTAGAACACTTGTACTAACTTTGTTCAGCTTAATGACGAAGCAAGGGTTATCAGTGCCGTAACCATATTTGTTCTCCTTGGCGCACTCTGGAATGGTGACGTTGACGGCGCAGACAGAGCCTCGACCCGGCGGCGGACCGTCATCAGTGCATGTTAACTGATTAGTACCCCCATTGATCAGCATGGATTTGTTCTCGTACGCTGTGGGTCCAAACAAACGTATCTTTAGTTCCAATAACTATTTTGTCTAATCAAATCCTGTCTATGATTAATTACAATAAATATTTGGATGGAAAAGGGGCATGATTTAGCTTCTACGTTTTTACTTATGAACACGGTCGGTCGACAACAGCCCGAGCCGAGATGCGCGTGCTAGCACGCGCGTTACTCTTAGGAAAGCAAAGCAGCTGGTACGATAGACTTAGAATTTTGTTACTGTTACTTATATGCTATATTTTTATTTTCTTCCAGACTGGTATGGTCATAGTAGCAGCAATTTCATTTTTCGGTAAAACATATACCATATTCTACGAACAATAATTCTCTAGAATCGTAAGTAATCCCGAAAAATCATTCCACGCGATACGAGTATGTACCGCGGCGGGCGGGGCTTAAAATATGAACAGCGCGGCGCGACAGTTCGCCGTGACACTCGTGTCGTGCGGTTGCGTCGCAAGAAGTTTCCATTGAGAATATTGCTGTTTTTGCGATAATCGATTCATTAAAAATGCCGCCATGTGCCGTGCGGTGGTGTAGAAGCCATACAGACATGAAAATTAGTTATTAAAAAAAAAGTAACACATAAACAAGATTATTTATTTTAGTGTAGCGTACTGCATAATAGGTTCCATCCGCGCGTTGTATCTTACCACTCATTGCGTTGACTGCCCCACCCGACCGACGACGACGCGTGCCCTTGTCGCGACCAATCGAATGCATATTTGTCTATGTGTGCGTTCGAGTGTTTCGTTGTAATTACTGTTCGTTTGTTTGCGTAAATGGAATCAATATCGAAGCGGTGAATGTAAGAGCGTTAGGTTTCTAGAGAATTATATTTCGATGACCGTATTATTATAAAACATGGACTACCTATCTCAAAGAGCTTGGAATTTTACCTTCAGTATCTCTGGTTATCTTGGATGTAAATAGATTCTGCGGTAAAGTGTCAAAAGTGTAACCTGTTTTGAAACGTAGTGGTCACATTTTTTGTACGCGATACGCCAGGACGTGTATGACGCAACTAAATAGAGAAGTCACATAAACAGAAGTCAATGTCATAGACAATGTCATTGAAATCTTGTTGTAATATGCACTCAGAACAATACCTAAGTTATTGTTCTGAGATTAAGCAACAACAGCAACATTGTTATTTTGTCGTATAACATTTTTACATTTGACGTTTGGCAAAGTCTCAAGTCTCAACGAATAAAGTCTTTGGTCGAGAGGTTTTGGCGGGAAGTCAAGGGGTTTGTTTAGGGTTTTCTTTAAATTATTTTGCAAATTGATTTTAGTGGACTTTATAATATGAAATTGGTGTTATTTGGTGTTATAAATGCTCATGCTCATGAACAATATGTGAAATAGTTAAAGTGGACAGTCATAGTACGGCTGTAGTGATATTTGTTTCGCGGACTGTGTGGGCGTCTTCGGGCGTCGTCCGCCACTCAGTCGGCTATGAAAACCAGTGGACTCGTATAGATTTGTCACCAGAAGCTCCCTGAAAGCAAACAAAGGCCTACACCAACCTTTGATTGTAACTTGTTAGGAAAAAAGAATTTCCCACGTTTTATTAACTTGTTCCTGGCTAAATACGCAGCAGCGTCAAGCCATTAATTTAAAAAAAAAAAAAGTCTTTGGTCCCACTCAACATTAAAAGAGGGAAAAAGAAGATGGATTTTATGTCAGATTCTCTCTATAAGAAGGTAAATTCCAAGCTTTTTGATTTAAACTTAGTATATTTTGTGTTTTATAATAAAATGGATGGAGATTTGCTTGATTTTTCTTTAGTTGGTGCCATACAAGAGTACCTATACTTTCACCAACAATCTCTCGACATGAAAATGGACGTTAATACTCACGAAGTAGGAACTCGTTCAAGTTGTCCACGTATTTCTGATACTGCTCTGATTTATTCTTAGTGTACCAGATCAGAGCGCCCTCCTCGAAGATCAGAGGCCGGTGGCCCATCCCTGGGTTGTCGCCTGAAATTATTAAAAATAAATAGGTCTATGAATTATATTATTACAAATAAAGTAAGTTACGTGGAAAACAAATGTAAAGCCATGCCGCCTCCACCGGGCCCCGGCAGACGAGGTAGACCCAAGAAATGCTGGCTTGACGTCGTTAAGGACGTTATGCGTGCCAATGGTCTAACAAATAAAGACAACGAAAGAAGACCATGCGAAGTGGAGAAGGAAAAGACGAAAAGCGGAACCCAGGCTTTATAGCATTACCGCTGTGGATGCAACTGGGAATACGCTGAGATAATAAGAGAGTGTAAGTTTCCATTAATAAATAAGTAAATAAAAAGCCTTTGTTCTACCAAAACTTTGAAATTACAATTATTATTTATAATCACATTTTTTTTTATGAGTTTCTTTTGTGCGTTTCTACCCAGCTGTGGTCATTGCGAAACGTATATCGGTAGCTTTTTTATAATAGTTATAATAATAATCAAATCCAAATCCTCTGACTGCTCTGGCTAATATATGTCTCTGGTAGTACAGAGAGGGTCGTGCTCCTGCAGTGGAGACTAAAAAGACCTGATGATGATGATGATGATAATTTAATCATAAATAAGCATTACACGTGACCAAATTGCTGGGAGTTTTTGGCGGGAAGTCAAGGTGTTCGGTTGGGGTTTTCTTTAAATTATTTTGCAAATTGATTTTAGTGGACCTTATAATATGAAATTGGTGTTGTTTGGTGTTATAAATGCTCATGCTCATGAACAATATGTGAAATAGTTAAAGTGGACAGTCATAGTACGGCTGTAGTGATATTTGCTAGACAACTGCTAGACAAGTGTACTTTAGTTACTTTCACAGTCTAATGTCTTACGGGATACTTCTATGGGGGAGTGCAGCCGACATTCAGACTATTTTTCTTTTACAAAAAAGAGCAATTCGTGCTATTTACGGTTTAGGATCGAGAGACTCACTGAGGGAATTATTCAAGGAAATAGGTATACTTACTTTTGCATCACAATTCATATTTGAAAATATAATGTATGTAAGGAAAAATATTTCCATGTTCAATAAAGTAAGTGATTTTACAGATAGAAATTTACGTAATAAGAATGACTTAGTTAGCCCTTATTACAGGCTGAATACAGTCAGTAAGTCTTTTATGGGGAAGTGTATACTTTTTTATAATAAATTTTCAGAATCGGTCCTTGATATGCCAGACAGGAAATTCAAAGCTTATGTAAAGAAAGTACTTTGTGAGAAGGCTTATTATAGGACCGATGACTATCTTAAAGACAAAAAGATCTGGCTTGAGCTTGGCGCGGGTCCCTCTTAAAGGTTTGTATACTTAGACATGTCATAATTTAGGTACATTGGTACATGCTAAATTTACAAATTGACATTATTTTAAATTTCGTAATTCTTATAATTCAATTTAATTATGACATAATAAACAATGTAATCTCTGTCCATCTATATAACTAATTTTAAGTTTTTAGTTTGTTAGTTGACGTCTTTGGAGAAAACGTGCAGTGCAGTTTGTTGCCGCTTCTTCTGCACTTGCGCCTAGGAAGCGGCGTAAACTTAGCTTTAAGTAACGATTTGACGTCAACATTTGTGCAAAACAAAACAAAGTGACTATTATTAAGAGATATTATAAATATCCTATGATAATAAAGATATTTTGAATTGAATTGAATTGAATTTGTTTCGCGGACTGTGTGGGCGTCTTCGGGCGTCGTCCGCCACTCAATCGGCTATGAAAACCAGTGGACTCATATAAATTTGTCGCCAGAAGCTCCCTTAAAGCAATCAAAGGCCTACACCAACTTTTGATTGTAACTTGTTAGGAAAAAAGAATTTCCTACGTTTTATTAACTTTTTCCTGGCTAAATACGCAGTAGCGTCAAGCCATAAATTTAAAAAAAAAATAAGTTGCTGAATAAATATTTGATTCTTTGTCAGAATCATAAAATCATACTAGAGGTATACTGTGGTATAACTGGAACTACATCTACATTGAATCCCACCAAGCGTCTCCAATACCTCGGAAAAAATCAATATTACCGATGATAGAGTCAGCCAATTTGAAGTAGGGAATCCTCTCATCCACGGTATATAGCAGGCCAGTCATGCAGATAGAGAAGAAGATGATGATGCAGATATACATCACCAGGTAGATCAGCCCGATGACTCCTGGAATATTCAATAAAACTAGTAAGTTTCTCTCAATACCTTATAACCTTGGAATAACAAACAAAAATTCTAAAAATCATTGTTTTTAGTTTTATTGCGTTGATATAGGCCCTTATTGATATTTTTTATTATCTCCATAAACAGACAGCGATCAGTTAGGTACCTACATTTTTATAATATGTAAGTACAGATATAGATAGTCCATGCCCACAATATGATGTTGTATTTTATGAACCAATACGTTTAAACTCTTCTGTATTAATATAGATGCTTAAAACTACAAAATAATCAGTAGGTATATTAAACTTATTGATTCAACTAATAGTGCTAAACGAGCCAATTCGAACGATCATTCTGCTATTATAGAGTCATGAGAATGAGGTGCTAAGTGCCATGTAACGACTCGGTACGTAGTGAAATGAAGATGTTAGTAGAAATATTCTGGCCTGTGGCTCTACATGCAAAGATCTGATGTTTTGTTTGCTTTTCGTGTGTGTAAACGCTGTATTTAATTAAACCATTATCCGCACAAATTACATATTTATTTCAACATAGCTACAGAATACATAAGAGTACATAGCTTAAATCTATCATTACAGTTGTGAACCAATACTATAGAGAAGCAATCAATTATTGTAACACATACTATATATACAAATATCACCTGTGTGGTTCCGGGTTAGAATAGGACCACTCCATCTCTTCCTGTGGATGTCGTAAGAGGCGACTTAAGGACTAAGCACAAACATCTCGTGCTACAATTGCATTCCCAAGGAGGGTTAACGTCGGGCAGCGGCCGGTTGTAAAACTTTTCGCACAAATACATTCCCAAAGAGGGTTGACGTCAGACAGGCGGCGTAAAATTACAGCCAAATCATTTTAACTGTTCCGGCATTTTCTTCTCCACTTGGCAAGGTCTTTGGCATCCTTGGGTGACCATTAACATGCATGTTATATTTGGAGAAGAAAAAGCGGGAAAGCGCACCCCGGGCTCCGAAGCAGCATAGCTGAGGATGCAACTGGAAACGCGCTTAGATGAAGAAGGAGATATATAAAAAGCTGTTTTTATGAATTAGCTCAGAGAACAGGCAAACCGGTCTAGTCTTTCGGAAAACTGGTTGAGGTTGCGCACCTCAAAAACCGAAACGCGTAAACCAGCCTCATAGACCCGCCGCGATTCTTTCCTCCCGCATGGCTGGCTGTCTCGCTTCGGCTAGAGTAAATTTGTGTGCGTGGAAGCGGGAGCAAAATTTAGATTATCAGCATCAGGTGCCCTCAAGTTTTAGTGTTTAGCTTGTTTACTAATTAAATGAAAATAACCAAATTTTGAGTGCCTACGTTCGGTATTCTTGTTTAAATTTATAGGTATGGTATCCAAAAATATCTAGCCCCATTCTCCAAAAGCGTGGAGCAAATCCTGAGCGAATCGATTATGGTCGAGGCTGAAATAGCGCGCGGCCATGGATCAGTGTTTACTTTACGGTCGGTACCTACTCGTAAGGGCCATTACAGACGAGCAAATATAGGTGTAAACGACGGTTGACAAGGACCGTTACTCCATTAAATAACATGACAGTCTTATTTCTATGTTAAACCAAATTAGACTTTATCATCGTGTTGTAATGCTCAAAGCTCAATGCTAACATTGAAACGCGGTCACGTACCTACCTAGCTTACGTATACATGTCGTGTCACTTTTGTGAAAATGCGAATAATTTTAATAGGCCACATGCGGTTAGTAGTCCGTCATTACCATCATCATGATTCGCAGCCTTGAACCTCCCACTACTGGGAATAGGCCAATGATTGCCATTTTCCACGGTCCTGAGCTACTCTCAGCCACATTCGACCCGCAAACTTTCTCATGTCGTCAACCCACCTTGCTAACGGACGACCGACGCTGCGCTTACCATTAATTGGCCACCACTCTGTTAATATTTTGTTCCACTTGTCATCACCACGTCTTGCTAGGTGACCTGGCCAACTCCATTTGAGTTCTGTAACTCGTTTTTCAACATCCTGAACTTTTGTTTTTTGCCGAATAACATTGTTGGGAACCCGTCAATATTTTTTTTTTTCCACCTTCTTGCCCACCATCACGCTAAAAGTGGCCTTTAGGTTTTACTGCCCTAGGCTCTATCTGCTTAGAGCCGCAAGACGCAAAATTATATGTTTAACCTATTAGGGGTAAGGACATGATAGTGTAAACTATAGCATTATTAAAATTTAACACAATTGGAATTATAAATGGATATCGAAGTGGTCATCAACTTGATCTTTAGTAAATTTGTATAGGACAGGGTTGGTGTTATAACACATTATTGCCCGCACCACAAAATGATCACGTGTCAGTCAGTATTAAGTGACTTATTATATAGGTATTGGTACTAATTACAGCCTACCGATGATGAACTTAATTCTTCCCTTTAGTGTCGGTAAATCAAGTAAATGTGTACGCCCACGGCCTCGCGGTCTATAGGGCCTCGCGCGTGTAGTGAATTAGCTTTTTTGGACGCCTCGCATCTACGAAAGCGCTTTTTGTACTAGCCAAAGGAACTCGTCAGAACTATTTCACCCATATACATCTTTGATTCTTATGAGCATGAAGGTGTCATGCTTTATCGTTATATTACTAAGAGTCGCTCGTTGTTCACACACAGATATCTGTAATTCCGTTTGTAGATAGTATATAGTATAAATCACATGGTTTTGACTTGATCATGGGATAGTCAATTAGAGATAAGAACCCGCATAGATATAGCCCGAGCAGCCTTTGAGAAGATGAGAACAATAACTCTCCATCAAATTACGAACGAGGTTGCTTCAGTGCTATGTTTTGCCTTGCCTCTTGTGTTGTATGGTTGCGAAGCGTGGACCTTAAAAGAAGACCTCCGTAAGAATTTAAAATTTAAGCGTTTGAGATATAGTCTTACCGTAGAATGCTACGCTGGACGGATCACATTACTAATGTTGAAGTTCTGCAGCGCATGGGAAAAAAAGTAGAGTTCGTCCGAACCATTAAAATAAGAAAAATCACATATCTTGGTCACGTGTTTTAACACGTGACCAAGATATGTGATTTTTCTGTGAGATGATATTGTGGGTGGTGAAACCCACAATATCATCTGCTCCAGACAATAATGATGGGTAAAATTTCCGGAGAGCGCAGGGTGGGAGGTCGCAAAATGTCTTGGTTGAAGAACATTAGACAATGGACTGGTATCAAAACAGTAGAACAACTGTTCAGGCTTGCCATGGACAAATCAAAATTTAAAGAGCTGACTGCCAATCTTCAGGAGCGGCACCTAACGAGGAAGAAGACTTGATCAGTGCCAATGGATATCTGGTAGTGCTTTTTCCCTCTAACTCTTGGTACCACGGAAGACCAGTGATGTACCTAACTCACATCATTGCTATAAGCTGAATGGTCCCATTTTAGTGTAAGTCTAGTTTCAGTAATTTAACCCTTTAACCGCGAACGTCGGATTAATCCGACAAACATTTTCATGCCCATTTCGCGAGCGTCGGATTTATCTGACCAAAAACTATGGATATTCACAATTCCTCGCGCTGGTAGCACGACAACTGATATATAGTCTCGCGGTGAAAGGATTAAATAATGATTGTAAAATATTGCACCAAATAAATAATTTTTCTTTCTTTCTTTCTAGGTCACCGCCAATGTATACATTCATAATCCGCACAGTAGGTATCAAATATTTTTATGTGGTTTACATTCAAATAGCAAACATTACGTGTATGAGTTAGCGGCGAGGCCGCACTATTTGCGGAGACGTAAACTTTATGGATGACGTCACACACCTATATTTCCGATACATTCCCTAAGTGAGGTGGGGATTTTACTGCTTCTGTTCGGATAGTGGGTAAATCTGGTCAAGTGGTAAGTGCGGCTGTCTTCGGAATTTTCATTCATTTGAAATAGTTATTTAGACTAGTATCTACTAAAAGTAAGTAATTATAAGTAAGTAAAGTAAAACATCGTTTATTTCTCCAAAAATCATTACCAACCTAAAATAATAAATAATAAAATAATAATATTCGTAAAGCCCCTAGTCGACTTGCCTTTAAAAAAGCAGTGCGCGGTTACTTTCTTCATGGACTGTCAGATAATAAATAAATTATGGATATTTATGTATTAATATGTATATATATATATATATATATATATATATATATATATATATATATATATATATATATATATATATGTATATATATTTATTAGGAAGTAGGTAATTTAAATTAATATACTATATTTAACTATTATATTTTGTAGTTTATGTAATTTATTCATAGCCATGCAATATATATGTAAGTTTAAAGTTCAAATACTATTTAGAAAGTAATGATAAATTTTGCTCCTACTTTAGCCTCACTTGTCTCTGCACCACCTGTCGGTTGACTGGTAGATAAAGCCTAAGGCTTTAAGTCCGCCGTTTACAATTTTTGTAATAAAGTTAAATAAAAATAAAAATAAACCTATATAATCAACCTAGGTACATTACAAGTAGATTTTTATGGGTTACCAGCACCGATCGAAGGAGACTGGAGACTGATAAAGGCTGGGCCTGTGTGACAGTTCTCCAGTGCTCTCGCCCTTAGATGTGGTACCTAATGTTACCTGTAAAACATCCAATTGAATGTACTTACTATACTAGGTAAGTTGATACCTTAAAGTAATATAAATAGAAAAATAAAAAAAAGATTAAAATAAAATGAAAGAAATAGATGTGCTCTGCATGTGATGTGATAATTGGGGAGATCGAATTTGGAATAAAAATTGTGCTTTTTTAGGTAGTAAGGGTGTCGGTAAATGTAAAGTAAGTAGGTAAGTATATTTAATTGGTAGATAGTAGTAATTTATTTGAGAGTAAGGAGTAAATTTTATTTATTTTATTTAAAAAACTTTATTGTACATAAACAATAGTTACATATTTTCAGTTTCGTCGTAGTCGAGTGTAAAGAGATATTTGGTGACAAGTAATTTACAGGAGAAATTTGAAAGGGATAAGATTTTAAGTTTGGCCTGGAACTTGTTGTATAAAAATGGAGCCATGAAACAGCAGAAGCGATGGGAGAATTCGGTTTTGAAAGAGTGGGAGCTAACTACGAGTCGGTTGCGTTTATTTAATTAGATTTTGATTTTGATTTTTATCACCATTTCAGCCCCAAGAACTCCATTGCTGGATATTTCTGATCCTTGTGGACAAAGAAATACATGTGCACATTTTTTTTTTATCTACAAAATGTTACTAAACAAAAAATATGGAGTATTATATTATCTAAAAAAATTCTAAAATGGAGAGGACATTGCCATGGTAAGAGCGGTAGACATTAAGGAAGACTGTTGGTGATCAGTAACGTCGACCTCTCCTAATCCGGAATTGAGAGCGGCAGTTCCTTCGTTTTTTAAGAAATAACATACCTACATGAGTAGAAACTTACTGGTAGAAGTCACGCCTAATGCGTATTGAACTCATACCACACAGACGCAAAGCCAGCTAAAAGACTCGGCCACCACCACTTCTTCTTCTTCTTTGCGAGTCGATGGTCTTTTTTAGGGTTCCGTAGTCCACAAGAAACCCTTATAGTTTCGTCATGTCCGTCCGTCCGTCTGTCCGCACCGATTGTCACGAAAATTGGTGGAAAACTACCATCGGGTCATGAGCTCCTATGGATCATATGGAAAAGCTTAAAACGTCTCCTGAGGAAGGCCGGTGCAGGCATAACTTGCGCAATGGCGTTATTGACCTAACTGCAATACACTGTCAGTGTGGAATAACGACAAGACTATGCCACAACTTATTTCCTGCCCATCGTGCCCCACCAGCTGCACTAAGTGTGACCTATGTAAAGCTACAGACAACGCTGTGACAGTTGCAAACTTCTGGAGAGAAAAGTTGAATACATTTTGAGCTTTCGACACGACGAGAAGACATTAAGTCATACAACATATATAATACTAGCTTTTGCCCGCGGCTTCGCCCGCGTAGACTACACAGATTAGATTGTTTTTTTTAAATCTTATAACTTAATCTTTACAATAATATAATTTGCAACCCCTAATACACCCCTATAGGGATGTAATTTTCAAAATCTAATAATGCATTATTATTTTCTACTAACTACTAAAATACATAAAAAAAATCATGTGTCTCACTTTAAAAATTACGAAGTTTCATACAAACTGCCAATCCCTGCGTCACCGGGATTGAATTTCTTTCTTAGCGGACGTCTCCTAGTCACAATCTACCGTCCTGCCAAATTTCATCTTCATTGGCTAAGTAGTTTTCGAGATTTCGTGATGAGTGAGTGAGTGATTTTGGCGTTTATATATAAATAGATGAGTACATAATGAGTACCACAAATAAGAAAAATATTATATGAGTACTATGGCTTTCTATAGAGCTAGCATGATAGAGCCGAGAGTAAGTAAACCAGAGACTTGTTGCCTGAGGTTTTTAATTTAAAAAAAAGAGTGACCTAAATCTTAAATTATCCATTGTAAAATAGGTATAAGTATTCTTTAAATTTATATATAGGGATAAAGACATGTCAGTTGTTGTTGTATGTAAAATAAAAAAACCTGACCATAATGGGCAGAACTGAAAGCGTAGAAGATCAATATAATTTGTATGTAGATTAGTGTATGTCATATATGTACCTACATGGTATACGGGAGTATTTCCTAGTGATACAGTATTACAGATGTGTTACTCTATAAATACTTTTTTCCTGTATCTCTTCCTCGTGTTTCCCAATAATTTTAGGATTATATATCCTTTTGCTCATATAAACAGGTTGATTTTGAATATATCTTGCAATCAGAATCGTTAATAGAACACATTACCGTAAAAAAATTACTTATTTTTGTAATTTTTTTACTTCCAATTTCTAATAAAAGGCTTTAACCTAATGACTTTACGCGCAGCCATTGCCCTTCCTTGCTCGCCGGCCACCGCCCGCCACGAGCCCGATAGCGGGTGGTGTGGTGACATTCAAATGGGATTTTTTTTTATATGCATTTGTCGGCTGTCATTGTTTTTAGTTGTGTACACAAATCCTAGCGCTATATGACCCAAAGGCCACCCTCATCGTGATGGTGGGCATGTTGGTGGAAAAGAGAATCAATATTATCATGAGTTTAGTTGTGGTTCCCGGCAGAGTAGAATAGGATCACTCCAAGTCTTCCCGTGGATGTCGTAGAAGGCGACCTATGAAACACAAGCTATACAAAGCTTGTAAACATCAAGACCTCTCCAACCCGTCTGGCCAGCGTGGACAGTGAAGGCCAAATCCTCTGGCTGCTCTGGCCAAGTATGGTTCTGGTAGTACAGAGAGGGTCGTGCGCCTGCAGTGGAGACTAAAAAGACTTTTTTCTGACTTCTTTTGAATTACGCGGACTCCAGATTCTTTGCTTTAGAACCACATGTTCGAACGTGAATTACGTGAAGCTTTACTTCGCACATTTGCCAAAAGTGGCCGTTTTCCGCAAATGTGCGAAGAAAAGCTTCACGTTCTCACTCTAAACTGTAAACAGTAGTTCATAAAATAGGCTTGGTAGAAACAAAATTATAAATGATGTCTCCGTTACCTTTGAAATGATTTATTTTAAACTAGCTGTGCCCGCGACTTCGTTTGCGTGGTTGTGGGAATGTTATATAGCCTAAAGCTTTCCTCTATAAATGGACTACCCAACAAAAAAAGAATTTTTCAAATCGGACCATTAGTTCCTGAGATTAGCGCGTTTAAACAAACAAACAAACTCTTCCGCTTTATAATATTAGTATAGATGGGGGCAGCACTGGACCCCGGAAAATTCAAGTATGCCCCATTTTCTTCTTCGTTTATTCATATTTCATTTTAACTATGGGTAAATCATTCCTTTTTTCCAGAATTTACACTTCACTGAATATGTAGTTCACGATTTCCACGAGTAGATAAGTAGGGAACGTAAGTAATGAATATTGCGCGTAATGGAAAGTTCCAACTGGGGGTGGCTTGACACACCACACCTATCGGTCTCCCGCCCGTCTTAACGAGATGTATATATGTAGCCCTAGCCCCTAGCTATCAGGTTGGGAATTATTGTCTACGGAATTAGGTTTTTATGTGTCTATCTTCGAAAACTATAGTGATCAAGTGATTATGCCTCGTTGAACATACGAATGACTTCGTAATCATTCCAAACCTTACTTAAGTAATTACTTTACTGACCAGAATAGAAAAAAGTAAAAACCTGAGAATGTGCCAGCTGCTTCTATTCCAGGGCAAATAGGGAATGGGCGAAAATGCGAATAATTTTAATAAGCGATGCGGCAGCAATCCATCATTACTTTGGTTCCTTTTTCCACCGTCTCGCCCACCAATTTTCTAAAAGTGGCCTGAATCTTGCGGCCCTAGCTCAGTCTGCTTAGAGCCGTAAGACCCAAAATGCTCTGTCTGTCCCATTAGGGATAAAAACGTGATGGGGAATGTATGTATGTAAAAATATAGTGCAAAACACTAGAGGCCGCTTTAGATCGGTCATGGCTAACCGCATAGCCTTCACAGTTACGCCAATTCCCTCGATCGGATTTTATGATCTGCGTGGGAATAGAAACAGCTGGGAGAAGAATATTAAACATACTTAATTTAAATAAAATAGTTAAGACGGTACTTTCTTAAAGAATGAGTTGTTAGTCCATCCCATCACTTTATTTATAGGTCCACAAGCCACATATCGGCCTTTGATCGATGTGCACTTTAGTACTGTAGTTATGTTAGTAAGTACTCGGTATATGTGTTGTTTTGTTAGTTTGTACACCAGGTGACTAAGCCTTTTAATATGAACGAGGTACTTTCCCTATGAGACAAATGCTGGGATTTCAAAATTTCGCTATTTCCATACAAATTGTCCGGTGAGATATAAACACTTTTGTATGAACATGTAATTATTAAAAAAAACTTCTTTCTAACCTAATGAATGAATTGAAAATATGTACTTATACAAAACGTATGCAATCGGGAAAACGCTCGGATAAACGCTACTCGATAGGTTTTGAATAATAAAAAAAATAATGATACATAAACTGCTGTCGCAAACATGTCGCAAGATATCCACCATTTTGATTTTTTACTTTTAATATACCCAGTGTCACTGACAATCAAAACGAATCTATCTTGTTCTAACGAAACCTCTCAGGCTTCTTCCTTGTGCAGTTGGGTGAAAAGTATAAAAATGAGAACTGTATTTTTTCTAATAAAAGGTTTATTTATAGGATCAGGTCCTACACTCTATAGACATAGAAGTATCTACGTAAGGATAAGACAAAGTATCTTATGAGATAATTAACTTTTCACATTACAATTTCAACTTTGTAAAATGTAATTGAATGAACTAATTAGATACAATGTCATCAGGAAATAAGAAAATCTTTTGTTATTTTAAACTTAAGTTTTTTTTATAAAAGTTTTTTTAGTTATACTTAGGTACATGCAACATGTACCTAATATTCTACTTAAAAGGATTTCCTCTTTCGCTTTCTCCACTTAAGAATTAGTAATTTTTTAAACTTCTCCATTACCTACCCATGTTTTTCTCCTTGTCCCGTTTCTTTTTTAAAAAGTATATTTTATGTTGTAAGTTCGTAATTATAAATATTATTAAAAAAAAAAATTGGTAAGTATATAACACAACATACTAAAACTATTTTAATGGTGAATTTTTACCATGATACTGATAACCTTTCCCCAAGGAATATGTATCGAAATATAAGATTTTTTTTGGCTTTGAATATTTACTAACACAATATACTGACAATATTTTAATGGTGAATTTATTCCATGATACTGATTAACTTTCCCCAACGAATATGTATCGAAATATGAGAATTTTTTTGCTTTCCATACAAACTCGGATCAGCTGATCGGTCAACTTATGTGAGAGGACAAAAAAACATTTTTCATATTTCGATATGTCCCTTGGGAAAAGTTTTCAGTATCATGATCAAAAATCAAATATTTATTCAGTAATTAGGCCTTTACAGGCACTTTTGCACGTCAATAATTATAGTGTACATTACGTGTAATGTTTATTTATATTTAAATTATTTTTTTTGTTCAAAAGCTACCGATACTAGCGTTTCGCAACGACCACTGCTGAGAAGAAACGCCGAAAGAAACTCATTTACACAGTATTGGTCGCCTACGCGCCAGAAGGGCTTTGTCAGTTTAATGGACTGAATTCACCCTTAAAATAGATTCCGTATATTCTGTTAGACCCTGTAAAGTTTGAAGAAGTGAAATATTACAATACGCTATTTTGCAACAAGTCAAATCAAATACTTTTTTCTAAATGTCAAAAACAAACATTTTCTATGAGATTAGTATGAAATATCGATTTATGACGTAGTTCATTGGAGTCAAATAGCGCTCTTGATATTCGTTTTTCTGCATTAATAAATCTAAAATCACGTTCAAAGTGGATGTGATCAATGACAAGTGGCATTATTTTGTGATGTTTTATTCTATTAACAGTATCAAATAATTTATTTTTAACCCACCGTAATACCCAATTATATTTTTTTTAAATCACACTTACCCCATCTGTGCGGAGTCCTCCCCAAAAACTTTCCCTCCTCCGGGTTCCATATCGCGTACTTGATCTTCTGCAGAAACGGCCTATCAGGAGGCCGTCTACAGTAGTTTACCTCCCCGTTCTGCTTATTGGCACCCATGACCACAGCAGTAGACCGCTGGTTGGTAGTCTGACTAACTGTTGAAGACTGACTGAGCCATGGTGACTGAGCAAGGCAAACGCGGATGACGTAGAGTTTTACAGTACAGAATGGATGACGTGCTACGTTCGTTGCCTACAACGTACTGTCTCTGTGAAAGGTTGAAGACTGAATGCTAGCAAGCAAGGGAGTATAAATAGCAGATAGTAGAGTATAGATGCAGAGAAAGAAATATGCAATTTTTTTTATGTTATAGGACGGCAAACGAACAAGCGAGTCACCTAATGGTAAGTGATCGCTGCTGCCCATGGACAGCGGGCGAGGGAGGGGGGGGGGGGGGGGGGGCTCTCTCACTCACCGAACGAAGCATAGAAGCGGTGAAGCTACTACTCAGACGTCGTTTTTCTGTGAGAGTGTTGTACTTCCCCGGATGAGCCGGCCCATTCATGCTACTAGCAAAACTGAGTTTTGCCGGTAGCGTGGCTCTACCACAACTAAAATAATAAAAAAAATTAATAGCCTGCGACGTATTATTAATATTTGAAAATGAGCGAGCGAAGTTCTTTGAGTCTACATATTAATCGATATATTTGATCGTTACTTCAAAAAGATTTTCAAGTTCAGAAATCAGCTAAATTGTTTAAGTGCTGCGAGATGTGGAGTGGAGTTCTGCTAGATAAGAGAGTTGACAGTTTAGGCGAATTACTAGTATTAATAGAACTGGTTTTTCAGGAAGGAAAAAGTATCAGATAAGTAATTAATATGAAAACTAGCGACACATAAAATTACTCTCAATAATATAGTAACAGTTAGTAGATATACAGTTTTCCTTCCTCATCGTTGAATGTATGTGTATATCATAATTGTTATAATGTTTATTTTCTTTATTTAAACTATCTTTTCCACTGACACCTACAGTAAAACAAATGCAGCTACGCACATCGTCATTTGATTGGTTAATCATTTTCTCCGCTTGACCATATGTTGTACATCAATGTTCAACAATACGTGAGGAAAGTCATGTCGAGTCAAAAATGAAGTCTTCTTCGTTGTTTTACTTCTTAGTCCTTAGTTTCTTCATTTTGTCCTTTTATCTTTCCATTTCGAAATTGGTCTGGGAGGAAAGAAAAAACTAAGAATGTATCAGCTGCATCTCTTCCCGCGCAGATCGTAAAAGCCGATCGAGGGAATTGGTGAAATGAATGAAAATGCATAACATGCTAATAGGCGAAGCGGCTAGCAACCCATCACTATTTTGATTCCTTTTTCCACCTTCTCGCCCACCATCACGCTAAAAGTGGCCTTTGAGTCTTGCGGCCCTGGGGTCTGACTGCTTAGAGCCGCAAAACCCGAAATGCTCTGTCTGCCCCATCATTAGGAATAATGGCGTGATAGTATGTATGTATATTTTATTTTTGTAAGTTGTATGTATTTAAGTAGAATAGCAGAATACATCACTATTTTCTTGGTTTTTTGAAGAAAATTGGGGTTTTAGTATCCGTATAATAGTATCTATGGAATAAATGAAGCTTTTTATTATAATGTATGATGTATATCTATGTTAATTCTAATTGATGTACTTTATTTTTTTTATAGGCAAATTCTACCTTTATCGGCAGTGGCATATCGTCCAGCAGTGGACTTATCATAAAACACGGACTAACTTTATTACTTGGCTTAAACCAAGTCATTGGCTTAAACCAATAACCACCCAAATTAAGATGACATTGACAGATGAGATAGTTTAATTTTACCAGATGTCAACTTTATAAGGGTGGATTAAGGTTGGCAAAAAAAGTAAAAAAGGTAAACTCACTTCTATGCAGCTACTCTATGATAGTAGTTCATATTATCCGTATCCGCCTAAATCTAGCGGCAACTGACGCCGCCCGCCCATCCTCAGCCGCCCAGCCTTCAATTACGATCCAATGTGACTTTATACCTATCTAAATCTAAGTGATAAATGTACCTATGACTATGAGTCAATGGAATTTAATTTGCTTTGTAGGTCAAACTGTTTTTAATTTTTAATACAGTAAATTAACTCATGCCGTATGGTTTCTGTCCTAAAATAAGACTACACAATCTGGTCGCATATTGTCTGCCTCCGTAGTCCAGTGGTCAAGGCGTTTACCTTGTGATCCGAAGGTCGTGGGTTTAAATCCCACTGGGAAGCATACTTTGTGAAAAGTTGTTTCCAGTCTGGTTAGGATATAGCAGGTTTGAATCACCTCTTCTTCATCTAAGCACGTTCCTGGTTGTATCCTCAGCTGTGCTGCTTCGGAGCCCGGGGTGCGCTTTCCCGCTTTTTCCTCCCCAAATATGACATGCACGTCAATGGTCATCCAAGGATGCCAAAGACCTTGCGAAGAGAAGAAGAAATTGCTGGAACAGTTTTTTTTTTTATTATTAGAGATTTAAGTGCGTTTGACCTCTATCTAGCCTGATGGGAAGCTAAGATGAGGTCTAAGGTGTAACGCAGACCCAAAAAAATGCCTATTCACTCTTGCCTTGAAAATCCCTAAATCATCATCATCATCCGAGCGTGTTCCCCGTTGCATCGTCAGCAGTTACGCTTCAGAGCCCGGGGTCCGCTACCTAACCTAGGCGATTTTACGAGGTTACTGGTTTTTTACACAGAGCGACTGCCGTCTGACCCCCGCAACCCAAAGGGTAGACCAGAACCAATCCTAGAATAGGTACAAATGCTAGATGGCGTTCGGGACCAACGGCTTTACGTGCCTTCCGAAGCACGGAATCATCTTTCTTTTCGGATAATCAGGTGATTCAAGCCTGCAATATCCTAAACAGACTGGAAACAACTTTTAACAAAGTTTGCTTCCCAGTGGGATTTGAACCCATGACCTCCGGATCAAAAGGCAAGCGCCTTGACCACTGGACCGCGGAGGCAGTCAATCCCTAAATCATATGGACATATAAATCATATGGGAAACATCGACGCCGGGAGGGAATTCCACACCTTAGCGGTTGGCACAATGAAGGAGGAGGCGAATCGAGAGGTACGATGAGGTGGAATATCAACCACAAATGGGTGGAATCCCTGTCCACGTCGTGTTGTCCGATGGTAGAATGGTGTTGAAATTATTCTGCTGTAATTTTACGACCGGCCGCCTGCCTGACGTCAACTCTCCTTGGGAATGCAATTGTAGCACGAGATGTTTGTGCTTAAGTCCTTTAGACGGTAGTCACTCTGTGTAAAAACCAGTAACCTCGTCAAATCATCTAGGTTAGTTGCATCCATTATCTTGTGCTGAAGAAAACTTAAATAAAAAAAACTAGTTTGAATGGATAATTAATTTTATTTCATGTCAATAAAATTGTATATTTACATATAAGTACATTACAGTACGTACAAACTTAGGTGCAGCTGTACCTAGTACAGCTTAATATGTATACTTATCTAAGCTTACATTTATGATATAACAACAAACTACATAATCACTAAATAATAAATAAGTATAGTACATTATAAGCTTATGGTCGTGAAGTTAAGAATTTCTCAAATCTCTGGCATGAGCAGCCTATGCCAGACGGAATATGGGTTTTAAGGTTTTCTTACCACCGGCCGTAGTGTGCCGCTAAATGGCACTTGTGGCCAGAGGGACGAAACATAATAAATTATACTTATTTAAATCGGTGGACACTTAGGTACTTAAAATAAATAAATACGATTTATTTTATAAAAGAATCGGGATGGTACCTGGTCCAAAGGAAGTCTTTTACCATTCAGAGACGGGTAGAATTGTTGAGAATTGTAGAGAGAATCTTTTAATTGTGTTACTGTGTCTGATTAAATTGGACATAGACACTTGAATAAGTATATTAGAAGCAACAAAGTTGTGTTTCCCTTGTCGGATTTAGATAATCGGATGTTTCAGCCGGAGAAATGATAAAAAAGATAAATGCCAATAAACACGTAATATAGTCGGAAGGCCGACCAGTGCAGAGAGTGCAGAAAAACCTTCAGGTCGTCGGTCTTAAGACGATGCATGGAGTCCAGTGCTGCCCCCATTTGAAATAAATTATTTGAAAGGAAACGGAGATATTATTTAAAATTTTGATCTAGTAAAACCTAGATAACCCTTCCAACTATTTTATGAACCACTGTTTACAGTTTAAAGTGAAGACGTTAAGCTTGAGTTTGCATTTTTGCCAAAAGTGGCCGTTTTTCGCACACTTCGCACTTTCGCACATTTGGAAATATGGAATTTTTTACCATATTTACGAGTTAACAATTTTTTTTCAAATGAGGGCGCCATTTCTGTATTGTTTTCACCTTATCTCTCGCCCTGATGACTCTTGGTCGGCCTTTACGACTACGTTTAAAAATATTTATAGTAAATACGACTTATTAAATGCTACGTGATATGGCTAAAGACCGTCGTCGTGTCGTACAGCGAAGTAAACCGCTAGCGGACAAGAGTGACAAATGCAGGAGAATTCATACTCCAACGTCAAGAGCATAGCTCTTAAATATAAAAATTACCAAAGGCGACTAATTCGAGGAAAGGTAAGTCTTACTGCGAAATTGCATTAGCATTATGAGCCTTTCTGGAAATATAGAGGGTTTTTTTTATGGGCGGCATACGAACAAGCGGGTCACCTGATGGTAAGTGATCACCACTGTCCATGGACAACTGCAACAACAGGGGTGTAACAAAACCGTTACCGGCCTTTCAGGAAGACATAGGAACACATTCGGAAACACCGCTGCAGGAAGTTGATTCTACAGTTCGGTCGTACGTGGCAGGAAGTTCCTTTTAAATGAGTGGAATATTTTGCAAATATCTTTGAAAACACTGGTGCTGTGTGGTGACGGCAAGAATACATCTTGTCACCACCGATTTCTATTCCCACGAGTGTCGTCAGAGACGTCTAAGGAAAGTATAATGCAACGACTTTTTACTATTTACTGCGATCACCGCATAGGAAAATCATCCCTGTATTGTGAGTTGGAGAGAGGCCTTTGGTACAGCAGTGGACTGATATTCCCTGTTAAAGAAGAAAACACGCCTTGGGCATGTCGAATACTTGGACATCCTAGAGCTCAGTATTGTTTCCATAGATTAACTACTTGTTTATACGGGGGTATAACCTCCTTTGAAATTACAAAATACTGCCGGAATCTGACATGTCATCTATCTATCTATATATATAAAAATGAATGTTTGTCTGTATGTCCTTTATAAAATCGAAAACGACTTGAACGATTTCGATAATTTTTTTTTTGTTTCTTTCGTTATAGTTCAGAGATCGTTTAGGAATAAAAAAATGGCGTAGCAACGCGCGCAGTGTACAGCTAGTTTCAAAATAAAACCTAGACTACGTTTGTATGAAAAAGTCTTGGGTAACGGACTCCTGTCACGGTCCTACTGGAAGAGATCTCTTTCGAGATAAGTAGTGCCTTTGTACAACTTTTTGTTTATGTATTCTCTGTATATATTGTCCGTGTACATAAATTGGTAAATAAATAAATAAAGGTTTGTCGCTACGAATCTGACATAACTTGACAACTGCTACCAATAATGTAGTTGGGTAAAATTGACGATAGCCCTACGTTTTACTCACACACGGACGAGTGTGTACGAACATTGTATATGGTTGTTTGACAATTATTCACAAAATGTACAAGCTTCACAGTTGTGTGCAGGTGTGAGTAATACGTGTATGAACGGTACATTTACACATTTATTAAAATACTCACATACTACACAGACAAAAGCCCTGGCTTTTAAATTACGTAAAGAAGCAGATTACAGACTTTACCACTGGGTCTACAACTCTTTCACTCTTCTCATTTCGGTCTATTTGACTGCAGACGCCGCTGTTGTGGTAGTGACATCACTGTCTTCGTCAGCTGCCACGTACACCCGGAACCTGGTGTACCCTGAGGGTTCCTTTAAGCTCTTCTTGTAGATGATGTTCTTGGCCCAGGCTCGGCATCTGATGTTCACTTCTGTATTCACTGTAAATAGAAACTTCATTAGTATAATGACGATCAAACAAATTTTTCATGAAAGATTACTTGCTTTTCTCATACATATTATGTTCTAAGGAATGCATTCATTCATCATAAAACGGGCCATTGACCAAAAAAATTTCTCTGTTGTCTTTATGCTACAGTACTTAATCATTTTCTTACTAACTACTTATAAAACAATATTGCTAAATACAGGGTCAGAATCAGAACTATCAAAATATATAATGTCCTGAAACTATTCTAAAGGGCGAATTCAGTCCATGATACTGAACAACTTTCCCCAAGGAGCATATATCTAAATACAGGGTCAGAATCAGAACTATCAAAATATATAATGTCCTGAAACTATTCTAAAGGGCGAATTCAGTCCATGATACTGAACAACTTTCCCCAAGGAGCATATATCTAAATACAGGGTCAGAATCAGAACTATCAAAATATATAATGTCCTGAAACTATTCTAAAGGGCGAATTCAGTCCATGATACTGAACAACTTTCCCCAAGGAGCATATATCTAAATACAGGGTCAGAATCAGAACTATCAAAATATATAATGTCCTGAAACTATTCTAAAGGGCGAATTCAGTCCATGATACTGAACAACTTTCCCCAAGGAGCATATATCTAAATACAGGGTCAGAATCAGAACTATCAAAATATATAATGTCCTGAAACTATTCTAAAGGGCGAATTCAGTCCATGATACTGAACAACTTTCCCCAAGGAGCATATATCTAAATATAGGGTCAGAATCAGAACTATCAAAATATATAATGTCCTGAAACTATTCTAAAGGGCGAATTCAGTCCATGATACTGAACAACTTTCCCCAAGGAGCATATATCTAAATACAGGGTCAGAATCAGAACTATCAAAATATATAATGTCCTGAAACTATTCTAAATGGCGAATTCAGTCCATGATACTGAACAACTTTCCCCAAGGAGCATATATCGAAATATACATTTTTTTTTTCCATACAAATTCGGATCCGCTGATCGGTCAACTTGAATTAGAGGCCAAAAATATTTTTTTATATTCCGATATGTGTTCTTTGGGGAAAGTTGTTCAGCATCATGTACTGAATCCACCTTAAAATAGTTTCAGTATATTATAATAGATATAATATTTTGTTTAACCCAGTATATCTGGGAATCTACTTTTGACTACTAAACGATCTAATCAATCAAATCTTTTTTCAGTTACCTGGTGGAATGACCACGACTGGCAGGAAGTGTCCTACATCGCCGTGCTGGTTCTTGAAAGGGAAGGTCCCCAGCAGACTGCGGCCCCAAGGGTACTCGAACTTCGTGTGGTTTGTTTGGCCTTCGTCGACACAAGACACCCAGACATTTTTGGTCTGCAAGAGTAAAGTATCAAAAATAAATACTTTTATTCATAAACTAGCTGGTGCCCGCGACTTCGTCCTCGTGAAATTCAGTTTTATTGCGCACATTGTTTGAGAAATTAAAAAAAAATACATAACTAGCTATTAAAACTTTTATAAAAGTAAAAATTATAAAAATGAAAGTTTCTTTTATAAATCTTTGGAGACCTATTTAGATATCCTGCGTCATATATGATAATGACGATGATGACTATATTTTAAAATAAAGCTAAACTTATTAACAATTAATAACAGGGTAAAGTAACTGGCAATCTACATTAATTTCTTTACTCCCAGATATAGAAAGCAACAAAAAAATATAGAATGGTCAGATTTGTGTACGAAGAAAATATAACGTCTTACAAAATATAATAAAACTGTTTAATGATACCTACTAAACAACTTTCCCTAAGGAGCATACTTTGTATCGAAATAAGAAAAATATTTTTTGGCCTCTCATACAAATTGACCAATCAGCTGATCCGAGTTTCTATGAAAAGCATTTTTTTTTTATATTTCGGCATATGTTCCATGTAGAAAGTTAATTGTTCAGTGTCATCACGGTAATGTTTCATGGACTGACAAACTACCTACCCTTAAAATAGTTTCAGTATATTTTGTTGAGACGTTTTACATATATAAATGTGTAGGTATGTTAGTTACCATTGCGGGGTCAAGGGCCCGGATGTGTTCGCTGAGGTCATCCGGCATATCTTGCGGCAGTCCACTGGCCTCATAGTAATCCGGTATCCAGTCAAAAATCTAAAGAAATTCCACTTTTTACTTGTCCATTCGTTCAACTGGTTGGCGTGCGTGCATGCCGTTGGCGTGCCGACATAGCGGCGGCATCGGCTTTTTCAAAGATGCGGAATTTGTGGTGCGCCGACGGCATGCACGCCATATCAACAAATAGACTCTTACGTAAGTAATTTTGTGAATAATATTTTGGTTTAAGAAAAAGCTACCTAACTGATTTTGATAAAGCTGAAAAACCCACTCAAGGTAACCATTTACCACCAGGTGGGCCGTATGCCTGTCTACCTACTTCTATTTGGTGGAGACATACAGATCGAGAAAAAGCAGGTAGTGCCCTGCGCTTTCGTCGTCTTATCATGGAGGGGCACTACAGTGCCCCTAGATCTGTGAGTGCTATTTTTCATTGGGGGAGTCAGCAAAACACAAAACGTGTAATTTTCTAAC
The DNA here is from genome assembly GCA_963576875.1 of Acrobasis repandana. Lineage (NCBI taxonomy): Eukaryota > Metazoa > Arthropoda > Insecta > Lepidoptera > Pyralidae > Acrobasis > Acrobasis repandana. The sequence continues at coordinate 1,666,805 of OY756216.1, forward strand.
TCACCGCTCGCGTTCCGACGCATTGCATCCATTTTGAAACCTTCGTGGACATACTATCTAATTTGTGCCTTCGTGTCAGCGATATTAGGTATATTGTTTTAGGCAGAAAATATCATAAAGTCAATGGTTTTGTAAACATTTCAACAGAAATAAAAAAGCAGCGTAAAACTAAACGGTTATACCATGACAACAACAACACGTACATTTGTACGCAACAAATGTCAAAGAAATGTGACTCCTGTGTCTTCTCTCATGGTCTTCTCTTCTTGCGTCATTCTTCAATCACTGATGGTTCATCATAAAGGTCTTTTTTAGTCTCCACTGCAGGAGCATGACCCTCTCTGTACTACCAGAGCCATATATTAGCCAGAGCAGTCAGAGGATTTGGCCTACACTCTCCACGCTGGCCACACGAGTTGGTGAGGTCACATTAAAGTTTTGTTTAGTTTGTGTTTCCTAAGTCACCTTCTACGACATCCACGGGAAGACTTGGAGTGCTCCTAATCTACTCTATCGGGAATCTAAGCTCCACTGAGGGTTACCCATTATGAATTCCCCTTATGAAACAAGTGTTTCGTTTACTAACCACACCTTACCTACCTACATAGTAACTTTAGTGGCAATAAATTAATTGGTTCCTGTTTGTAATTGCCCCGCTAAATGAATTGAGGTGACAAAACGTATGACATTATATGTATGCGTGTTTATTCGTCCCATTCATGTTTGTCGCTACCATAAACCATGCTGGTCTGGAAGAAAATAAAAAACCAAGAATATAACAGCTGCTTCTCGTCCCGCGCAGATTCTAAAATTCGGTCGAGAGAATTGACACAAATACAAATGCTGTTAGCATCTCATATCTATTTTGATTTCTATTTTCACCTTCTCGCCCACCATCACGCTAAAAGAATTTAAGTCTTGCGGCCCTGGGCTCTGTCTCCTTAGAGCCTCAGGACCTAAAATTCTCTGTCTGCCCCATTAGGGATAAAGACATCTACTGAGTTACTTTTAAACCACGTAACAAACAATAAAAAAAAATTCGGCTTCCCATACAAATCGGCGCTCAGCTTATATGGGAGGACGAAATGTTTTTATCCATTTTCGATAATTGTTTTTATGGAAAGTAGTTCAGTATCACGGACTGAACTTGCTTCAAAAATGTTGCCGGTGTTTAAAAAGTAACCCTGTAATAATTGGTCTCATTTATACCTAATTGCCTATCAACTTTCATGAACCGCAATTAAAACTTTATATTCGAGTTATCATCGAACACATGCATAAACGACGAAATGCACAAGTAGACTCGGTGAATTCGCTCACTTGTGGACTAAGAGCCTATGTTCATAGGGCCCTAACGCTGCTTTTCCAACCAACTTAAGTGACACGACATACGTACGTCGTATGTAGCTACGTGCCCGCGTTGTGGTATATCCCATTCATCCCCATGCAGTGGGGATTCGACCCACTGAGGATGAATGGAACAATTTTTAGTTTGGTGTGTTTCGATTTATCAGATCAGATCATTATCAGCTACGATTCTATGTAACATAACAGGGTCGACAGCTCACAGAGCCACCAGTAAATAAGTGTACACACCTTGTTCAGCTTGATGAAGAGGCATGGTGACCGCGGAAAGCTGAACTTATCAGCTGAAGTGCATTTCTCCATATCAGGCGGGATCATGGTGCTGTACGCTGTAAAACACATGCGATAACTAGGTATGAAGGAACTTGATCGTAAATAATAACCCTCATATTGATTAAACATCTGCCCTCCTTATTCATTTAAGTATACAGGGTGATTTTTTATCACGTCCGGTCCGGTCCGTTCGAGCGCTACGGTGCCACAGACAGACAGACAGACCGACAGGTAACCCTGTAAAACATGGGCCAATGTTTGAGATAGCTAGTCTATTCTCTCAGAATAGATGAATGATCATATCAATTCTGTGTCTATTCTATACATTATATGTCAATGCAAATAGGTTGGTAATACAAGGTGCGCCATTACTTACATCATTCTGTGTAATTTGTGTTTGAAAGAAAATGATCTATCTACTCTAGGTCAACAGTTCAATATAAATAGAGTGAATGAGTGAAGGTCGCGTGGATAATGTTGGTTAGCATTATCGGTTGATAGAGTATGTCCGCCACTCTTTTAAAGTTTGTTCTTCCAAACAAATAAAACTTTTAAACAAATAAAATTAATAAATATCACGTATAGGGCACCCCTTAAGGTTTATTCCGCCTTTCTGAAACACACTGTACTACTGTGTCCCAAAAGTGCCCGGAAATTTTAAATAAAACAAAAAATTGGTTGTCTGTAATGTCGGTTTACGGACGGTAGTTTCTCAAACATTCTCTCTCTCGTTCGTGCCGCGCTCTCGCTTGCGGAACGCGACAATGAGCGTAACGGGACAATGACGTCATCTTTTTCGTGCATGCAGTCCGTAGTATCGAGTTATTAGACGTTGTCACGTCAAAAGGGTAATTTTAATCATCCAAATTTATTTATTATATATAAAAGTACTTAACTTCCACTAGACGCAATACACTTACACATAGTCCTTATAACAGTTTTCATAAGCCGAAATCGGGATGGCTTTCAACTCCTTCGTCGGTTTTTGGCTTGGTTTGACACGGTCTTTTTGGTTATGGTTCATTCCACCTATCCTCCTCCTTAAGTCGTCTGCTCACTGCTGAGCGTCGTGATGTGCCCGACCTAGCTTTCTAACGATCTCCTTCCATTTGTTGCGATCATTTGCCTGTTCCAGTGCCTTGGAGATCTTGTATTCAGTTGTTCTTTTATGTGGTCAGACCATCGTATCGGGCTACGGCCCCTCGATCTTTTTCCTTCTATCCTACCATAAGTTTCTCCAGGTTATCGGAGGGTTTTCTGGCTACATGACCAAAGTATTGAAGTACTCGCTGGAGGCAGGTACTAATTTCACCTATACAGTCTATGAAATAACTATATAACTTATATCAATAATTTGTGTAATTATTTACGGGGAGAACGCTACACTTATTTATAGATTACCACAAAACAAACAACACATATATACATACAATTCTTATCGTATTTTCTCTGTCCGACACGTCCTTTTCGTGTTCAACTCGCCTTAATTATACTTTGATGGTAGGAATTCAGACCACGTAAATTCGTTGATCTTATCATTACGAAAATCTAACACAAAGTTCGCTATTTCTAATGGATCGATAAGGTCACACCTTGAATGACAAGTACGTAACAAGTAAGTATATATTAAAAATCTAATGATACGGAATATGCTCATTTCAGACTTAAAAAAAGCAATTCTAAAAATATTTATTTTAAGTATTTTTATTTTTTATTGTTACAAAAAGTTTGTCACGAGTTAATTACGAATCAAAAGCGTGTCGAAGAGTGAAATTATTACACACGATAAGTTCTTTACGCTCTAAGATTAGGGCCCATTTGCACAGCGCAAGTTTTTACCTTTTGCATACAATTAAATTGAAGCAATAGTTGACTTGCATGGTCTAAACAAAACGTCAATCACACAAATGATATATAGCTTCAATTAAATTGCATGCAACCGGAAATTAACTAGCACTGTGGGCCTTTTATAGGAAGAATAAACCGGCCAAGTGCGAGTTAAACTCGCGTGGAGAAGGTACCGTACAATTGATTGAATTCTTAAAGGTTTTCCTGTAATCTACAAGCAAAGAACTATATTTTGTATTTTTTTAAAAATTTTAGGCTCAATTTCGGGGATAAGGGGGGAATGGTCAATTTTCGTCTTCTTTCATGAATAAAATCAAAACTATTAATTTTACAATAATAACAAAAATATATTTGAGATTCTCATAACGAGCCCTTTCATTTGATATATGACACAGTAAGGTTTGCAAAACTTTTTTTTTAATTTCCTAATTTGTACCCCGAAAATGACCCTTACTTTAAAAAAATATCTATTTACTTTGCACATATGTGTTTGGGTCATAGGATTACAACATTTTTCCAAATTTCACCTGATTCGGTCCTGAAGATTCGGAGCAAATTGGCTGCGACAGACGGACGGACAGACAGACGCACGAGTGATCCCTAAGATAAGGGTTCCGTTTTTCATTTTTTGTACGAAACCCTAAAAATGCAAAAACTTACGTTTTAGAAATTCTTCTAGCTCCTCAATGTAGATTTCAGTGGAGTTGGCGACTCCAGGCCGAATCTCAAAGCCGTCCAGCGGTCGAGGCCTGAACGATAACCCTGGGTTAGCTCCTGAAACGGTACACTACTCGTACATAAAGTGGGAATCATGTCTAGCCACCGCCTTTACCATGTCGTGGCAGCAAGAGGTAGACCCAAGAAAGGGCTGACCAAGCCAGGCTGATACATTCTAAGTTTTTTCTTTCCTACCAGACCACCATGGTTGAAAAAAAATCGAAGTCAACCCTTCTTGAGAATGCAATTGTCTTGTGACACGGAAGCTAACGCTTAGTTCCATAGTGGGGAAACTACATCCACTGGAACAGATACTTAGTGTAGGCCTAAACATAAGCCAGAAACCATTTTTTTTTTAATTTCAAAATATCTTTATTATATAGGATATTTATAATAGTCTTATCTACTTTGTTTTGCACAAATGTTGACGTCAAATCGCTACTTACAGCTAAGTTTATGCCGCTTCCTAGACGCAAGTTCAGAAGAAGCGGCAACAAACTGCACTGCACGTTTTCTCCAAAGACGTCAACTAACAAATTTAAAATTAGTTATATGGATGGACTGAGATTACATTGTTAGTTATAATAATAATAATATAATTTTATTTCAGATTTCTCCATATTTTGTTAGTAACATTGGGAACCCTAAGACTATGTTAGTAGGACATTTAGTGGACATCATTTATTAAAGACACACAATCAGGCTTTTGCAGTTATGTCATAATTAAATTGAAGTACCAAATTTAAAATAATGTCAATTTGTAGATTTAGTATGTACCAAAGTACCTAAATTATGACATGTCTAATTATACAAACCTATAAGAGGGACCCGCGCCAAGCTTAAGCCAGACTTTTTTTAGACACACGGCATAAAGCCTCATCTATTAGTCTTCTCTTTCATCTCAAGGTATCCCCAGTTGCATGCTCAGTTGTAATTCTGTGAAACCTGGGGTCTATCTAGGTTTTTCTTCTCAATGTCGCACGATCTTGAGCATCCTTGGTTGTAAGACCACATATTAAGTCTCACCTATTTTGACGACCTCCGTGGTGTAATGGTCAACACGCTAGTCCATCAATCCGGAGGTTCTCGGTTCGATCCCCAGCCAGGTCAAGTTGGAAAATGGCCTTTTTCAAATTGTCCTGGGTCTTGGGTGTTTATTTATATATGTATTTATTATAAAATATAGTATCGTTGAGTTAGTATCCCATAACACAAGTTTAAATACTTACTTTCGGGCTAGCTCAATCAGTGTGATTTGTCCTTATATATTATATTATATTATACCTATTAATGACTGGTGTAATGTGAAGGTGGGTTTCTTGTCATCCAGTGTCAGGAAAAGGCCACCCATGCAGGCCGCGAACATCGCAGCCAGGACTGCGTAGAACACCAGGTAGAACGTCAGCACTATACCTGAGGGAAAAATATGAACGACTTCATCTTCAGGTCTTTTTAATGTCTCCATTGCAGGAGCACGACCCTCTCTGTACTACCAGAGCGATACTTGGCGAGAAGAGCCAGAGGATTTGGAGTACACTCTCCACGCTGGCCAAACGGGTTGGAGGGGTCCTATTGATGTTTATAAGCTTTCTTTAACTAGTATTTCTTGAGTCATCTTCTACGACATCCACGAGAAATCTTGGACTGGTCCTATCTACTCTTCAATTAAGAAAATTTATTTTAAAATATAGGTTTTTGCAAATGGCTTAGTATCTTTAAAATAAACGATTTGGCTAAGTTTAACGACCGGCCGCCAACCTGATGTCAACCCTAGGAACAAATATGTGTCAACCCCTTTAGAAATACATTGGGAATGCAGTGTAGCACGAGATGTTTGTGTTTAGTCCTTTAGTCGCCTCTTACGACGAAATCCACAGGCAGATGGAGTGGTCCTATTCTGGGCTGGAAGCCACGCGCACGGCAGATACCAGTTACTATTTACAGTTCTTATTTAGACTTTAGAGTAATATTTACACGATCCCTATTTATCTCATCATAATCGAACTTAAAAATTATACTTATTGGTCTTCTCGCCTACCGATTTTCGTGAAGTTCAGAAAGATATACATATGTAGATAGATAGAAAGACGCTCCTAACATCCCTGATGATTATAGTCTAAATCAATCGAAACCTGTTTGGCCTTTCCGATACCTATTACGTGAGTAAGGGCCGATTTAACCTTATTCCAAGAATAATGATAAACTTACTCTGGGATAACAAATTTTGCATTTCACCTAGTTAAGAATAAAAAGATAAACGAGGACCGTACCTGAATTTTCCGGGGTCCAGTGCTGCCCCCATTTAAAATAAATCATTATTTAAAATTTTGTTACTACCAAGTCCTAGATAACGCTGCAAAGTATTTTATGAACTACTGTTTATAGTTTATACTGAGAACGTTAAGCTTTACTACGCACATTTGCCAAAAGTGGCCGTTTTTCGCAAATGTGCGTAGTAAAGCTTAATGTTCGCACTTTCAACTGTAAACAGTAGTTCATAAAATACTTTGAAGGGTTATCTAGGACTTGGTAGTAGCAAAATTTTAAATGATGTCTCCGTTTTCTTTGAAATGATTTATTTTAAATGGGGGCAGCACTGGACCCCGGAAAATTCAGGTACGGCCTTAAGAAGATTTATATAACTCGTTTGACAATAGATAGGTACTCAAGTCATCATTGAACATAGCTAGGTACCTACATAGGCATAGTTAGCCATGTATTTAAACACTGGATTGTTAGGATTGAAAGGTAGAATCTGAACTTCGATCACCTCACTTATTCGTCCAAACAAAAGACTATCGATTAAAAACAAACAAACAGGACCTTTACTAAAGATTAATAAATAACATTTACTTCATAATTAATTACACGACAGTCGTCCGCTAGTATCGTCCTATGTCAATGTCAACCAAATTAGACTTTATCATAGTAAGGGTCCCAATTCGATAAATTATTTTTGGTAAAAACTAACGTGAAACTCAGACATCACTATATGTATGTTAGTAAGGTAACTCACAGAAAGCTGACATATTTCGACCTCATCCGAATCATCGATAAATTATCCTAGTAATACATACTTAATTTATTGATTGTTTACCAGACGATAAATACACATACCTGCCTAGGTTCTTGATATAAGAGTACCAAGTGTGATTTATGTTCGTGGTAATTGTGATCATTACTGTAGGTATATAAGTTTGTCAAATTATAGGACAAATGAGAGATTATTTATTTATTTATTTATTACTTCACATAAAACAAAAACACATGTTCGATAAGCAAATGCATTATAATATTGAATAATTAAACTGTAATGTCACCTGAGAGTGATCTTTACACTCTGATTATTATTAACTACTACAGCGGTCGAGAGATCAAGCGTGACAACATATAGCGCGATATAGTCTAAAATATACCTACTTACAGACTCTATGGCAAATAATATAGTTTCGTTGAGTTAACATCCCAATGACACAAGTCTCGAACTTACTTTGGGGCATATAATGTACTCTGAGCTTTGGGGCTAGCTCAATCAGGCTTTCTTTTTACCCGACTGCGCCAAAAGGATGTTTATGTTTTTCGAGTGTATTTAGGTATATATGTTTGTGTGTGCAAAATTTCTTTGGCACGAGATTTGTCCGAACTCAGAGAGTGACACTATGGGTAGGTATATCAAAAATTAAAATAATCCAAAATGATGGATTATCGCGCCAAATTATGTACGTATCGAATTTTTTTTTATTTAAAACCTTTCGATTGGGTTATCAAATTAAAGGATTTTATACCTACATAAATATAAGAATACCTACAATTTTATGTTGGCAGTCGGGTTTTTTGTTTTTATTATAATTACTTGTTAAAACGTATTATTTACTTACATGTAGCTGTTGGTTTGGTCCTAATAAATAAGTAAGAATAAAAACAATGCTTGGGTACATCACCCCCTTTAGTGTCGATCGAACCATACCCAGCGCAAAATGCGCGATGTCGTTTATAGAATTTCTTCCCGCGCATCATGCGCGTAGTGTGAACGGTGAGTAGAAATTTTATAAAACGCGTATGGTACGCGTATAACGCGACGCAAGCTGCGTCGCGTATCTTGCGCTGCGTGTGGTTCGACCCTTACGATGTTGCCGTGACGCCGGCGGCGCAGCGACGCTAAATGCGTCGGTCCCAAAATATCGCGTACGCATTCTAAAATCATTCCAGGAATAAGTAGTTTGTAAATCATACAAATGTGACCATGCCTACGTCTCCGGAGATTGAAGAAAAATAATACAGATTGATTCTGAAAGGCGAAATGCTCCATGAAAGGACCAGACTCGGCCGATCGAGTTTCTGTGAAAAAGTAAAAAAAATGGTATTCCGAAATTTATTTTATGGGTAAGCTTGACAGGTAGGTGTCTATAGTTATCTATTAGTTTTTATATATTTTAACTGAAAAGGTACACCTAAACTGTTGATAGGTACTTTGTAATTATAGAGGTAAGTACCATGCTATGCTACATTTGGACTTCTTCTATTCTACCAACTTCGACATGTCCTAAAGGCAAACTGGTAGATGCAGCAAATTAAAAGTAAATGGTAAATGCAGAAGCATTTAGCGTTTAGTTTGAACGATTGTATAATTAATCAAGTGTAAGATTGTATGTCATCATCAGGTCTTTTTAAGTCTCTACTGCTTTCAAATCAAAAATCAAAATCAAATATATCAGTAATTAGGCCTTTGCAGGCACTTTTACACGTCAGTATTATAGTGTACATTACGTGTAATGTTTATTTGTATTTAAATTATTATTTTTTGTTCAAAAGCTACCGACACGATACTAGCGTTTCGCAACGACCACTGCTGAAAAGAAACGCCGAAAGAAACTCATTTACACAGTATTTGTCGCCTACGCGCCAGAAGGGCTTTGTCAGTTTACAAAGATATTATACCTAATACAATGTTATCACAACATAATATGTAAAGCTTGCGAACGAGTGCCTAATCCAATTAACAGAAATAAGTTACACTGAGTAGTCTTAAAAAAAAACGAAGCCGAGCTGACAGCTGGCTTTCTGTAACACCTTGTATTGATTACTTTCCTTATAAACAATTACCGAAAAAAAATTCGCCCTTCTAACAATCAGCGCTCAGCCAAACGGATTTTCTACGGGAGGTTGAATTTTTGTTTTCGAATTTCAGTAATTATTTTTGTGGAAAGTAGTGTCAGTATCATGGATGGACTGAACTTGCTTCAATTTGGCTGGTGGATAAAAAGTCAACCTGTATGTGTATGTTAGTTAAACCCAGTACCTATATGGCTAGCTAGGGTTGCCAACTCTCGAAAGGACCAACCCGGGAGGTTTGTATGTTTTAAGAAATTTATCGGGGGGGGGGGGGGGGGAGGGGGATAGAAAGAAAATCATTAATTCGAGCAGCATCTAATATTTGTTGGTTTTTCACCACAAAATCATAAAAGTTTTTACATGAAAAATCGAAGTTTGTTAGTACTTGTAACTCTGCTTTTACTAAAGAATTACTCATTCGGTTTGTTTCCTTGCTTACTTGCTCACGAGACGAACAGGTTTAAACCGGCAGCGGAGCAGTGTTGTGGCCGCAAAGCGAGTGAATAGCGAGGAGCGAGCGACGGATGCATTTAATTTTTAGAAAAACCAGAGAAATTAGTAGGGAGAAATTGGAGTTTTTGGATACAGGAAATCCAAAAACTCCATTTTCTCCTTTGAATTAATGGAATTGAGTATCAATCCATTTTCTCTTCTGAATTATTCAATTGAATGACGAACTTGTGTATGAACATTACGTACTTCGGTCTTACGCTTCAGTCAAGAGACTACGAGTTTTCTATCTATTTCACGGACTTCCAATCGAATTTTAGATGGTGATGGTTGCCATTTGTAAAAGGTATTAGAATAGCATCATATTGTTCATAATTTATAATATTAACTATGCAAAGACCACATAGTTCGCTACACTTTCAGTCAAGACTACTATATTTACATCCATTTGGGCTTCCAGTCACATTTTATGTCGATGAGCATTTTTGGAAACGCATCTTCCACTTCAATCAGGTCTACTTCTTTTCCATTTATTCGGGTGACTTCCAATCGAATTTTAGACCATAATGTAGCGTATTTCTGCGAAGGTATTATAATAGCATCATATTGCTCATAATTTATAATTTTAACTGTGTGAAGACCAAGTAGTTTCTCAGAAGTAATTATTATATCCAAGTAATCTCCAATATTCAAAGATATGTCAACTGATCCAGTGACAATCATTTTCACTATGCGAATGTCACATATTTTTCTCTTATAAATGAGCACTATATCCATGTGATCTCCAATATTTAATGACATATCAACTGAATCGATGAACAGGTAAATATTTTAAAATAACTGATACCCTGTTTCCCAGACTACTTTACAATAACTGATTAAAATTGTAACTGAATCACTTACTTATATCACATCGTTTGGGTAGATTGGATACTATGGGTTGACTGCTTTTATATTTTAAACAAGGTGTTTTAAATTTATTCAATCATTTTTTTTAAATACCATTCATCTATTTTAACACTGTTTGGGAAATAATACAAGGTATTACATTTTTAAATATTTATTTCGATTTTATCATAATTTTCTTTACACCATTTATACAAACTATGTACATTTTTATAAGCACAGATATTGTTATGATAGATACAGGTTTGAAGATCCGAAAAATATTTTTCATACAATGTTTCAAAATTAGGACAGCCAATTCCTTCTAAATTATACACTTTACTGGTATCTAACATATCTTTAAGCCATACTGTTTTTTCATTACCTTTAGTAAAAATATTTTTGCCTTTAAAAAAATTTATTATACTAGACTTATAATTATAGTAAGGTACAAAGCCTTCATTCCATAAAATTCCTCTATTTCTTTCAATCCATGCTACATTTGAACGTTCCTTTTTTGTTAAATCATAAAATGGGTAGGGAGGCTTTATTAGTAATATCATCACATGTGATTTCGATAAAATTGCTATTTCTTTGGGAATGAATTGGTTTTTCTCATTCTTGAAACCTTGAACATCAACAATTACATTCATGATATCTTCCGAACAATACTACTCAGAGGTTTATATTCAAAAAGCCGATCGTTTATGATCAAGCAGTATCCTGTTGTATCTTCAGGTATGTCTTCAGAACACTCAATTTCTAAACGCACATCTACTGGTCCAGTCTTTAGTGAATCGTTTTGTCTTGAACAATCAATAACGAAAAGTGGTGCTTTTTCTTTGAATGACAGCAAATCAAGCAGAGGGTCTGGACTGAAGCCATAATACGACTGACGGAAATTCGTATACATTTCATATAATATACTGTATTTTCCTTGATCAAATTTAAGATTAAGTGATTCATAGGGAAAATATTGTGAATTTAAAAACAGTTTAACATTGGTAACATTACAATGATCAAACACTGAAGAACTATTAATAGAAACATCTTTTCTATTACTTTGCAAACCGAATATAACAAATCTTGGTTTTTCTAATTGAGAAGCAGTTTTGATAGACCATGAATGTTTTGTTGTTTTGGGTAATAATGGATATTCATACAAATCCCAATTTCTGAATGCAAGATGTATGGGACGATCTTTTTCTAGGTGTTTCAGTAATAAGAGTCTACAACGATCGGAAACTTTAATATGCGGCACTCGCCATTGTACCTTCTGTATATCTATACGGATATTATTTGTTTTTTCAGTGGTTACACAATTTACAGCAGAACTGCTTCTTTGTAATATAAGTTCATGTCTACAATTGATAATTATTTTATTATAATCTTCTGCGAAACCCAATACTTTGTTTAATGGGAGAACTATGCAGAAGTTTCCATTTGTTTGCTTTATTCCGCCCACTTTCCACCCCCACACCTCAGCGGCTCTATTTTCCCCTTCATTCATTGAAATGTATGATTTTATTGTAGTGGTGATTCCAGCATTTTTTATGCGATCTATTTCAATACCATTCAGTTCATATCTTATGTCTTGAAATAAAAATGGTATTGCATTGTTAATAAAATTTACTTCTTTTTTAGATATTTTTCCTGTTGCATCAGCACCACTTACATTCACACGACCCTCTATGTAAATTGAACTACCGGATGGTAGCACATATACATCTTGCTGATGAATAGGTATTCTAATTTCATCGTAATCCTTGAAACTATTGTTATAAGGATTATAGCTATGTATTTCATAGCTTTCTATTGAATGATCGTGTTGTGGTAAATCCGTAATTTGTAACATTTTATGATTTAAATCCAAGAGCGCGAAGAAATATTATATTTTAATTTTTTAAAGTAATAGCTTTTTTCATCTAACCACTGCTCGATAGTAGTCTTCTTTCTTTCGATATAGGAGGTGAAATGATCTGTGTTAATTATAAATAGCTGTTTTATCTTATTTTAAGCATTTTTACACTTTGTATCCAAGAGCAAGAAGAAATTTTTTATTATTATCCGTAATTTTTTTTGCTTTAAAACCTTTTCGTCTTACTTGCTTCGTTATAGGTGAAAAAGTTTTCAATTTCTTTTGTACAATAGGAGTTTTATTAAAAACGATCATTTCAAATTTATGTACTTATTTCAAATATCAAATTTATAATAATATGTAGTTAACGCGAGATACAGTAACAGACTGATTCATAAATAAACCAGTAACCATATTTATTTTTTAATTTTACGAATTTTCCAAAATGATTTAAGAAATTTTAAGCACAGATGCCCGCAATTAAATAAATTACTCCCTTGAAAATTATCATAATTGTATCGGATGTTGTCACCCACATATTCAACAAATTCTTTAGGCGGTTTCAGATTTCCGTAACTGTCAAAGTATTCAATGTAATCGTTTATTTTTGCGTAGGCTACCCAGTGAGTACCTGGATTCTCAGAAGAATCTAAATTGATAACACCACACTCCATCTTTGATGGTTTCTCAGGTAATTCATCTCTCATAAATACACCGCGAAAAAATGGAATATCTTTCGAATGCTTTATTATATCAATATTGGTTAACGCTCTTCTAGGCAGCCTCATATTTAGTTTTTTTGTGTCATGACATAGATTCCTAAACCATCTTTGTAAGGTTTTAAATGTAATCCTTTTCCAACGCACACTGACTCCATTTTACTATCTTGTCTTTTTGATTTTAAAAGTTGTTTCCTTCCAGATATATATTCACTGATAGCTTTTGCGATTCCAGCAACACCGTCAGCTAAACCACCCGCTGCAGACAATCCTGCAAATATAGGGATAAGAGGGAGAAACCCACCAGTTTTAGGTACAGGTATAACTCTTGGTATTTTGACAGGTAGGTCTGCAGCCAGTTCTTGAGCTACTGCGTATGCCAATTCCATTAACGCTTTCTTACATTTGGGTTTTAGATTATTAATATGTCTTTTAGTGTGAGACACAATACTTTTGAAGGTTTTTTTTATACCACGCCCAGTTTTATTTGTTTCTTTCTCCGAATTGGCGGGTATGATTTTTTTACTTCTATTTTTTTCACTAATTTGGCGTATTCTCGTCATTATGATGTCTATCTTGTTTAACGAATAATACACGAATGATTTTAAACAATAAAAAAACTTGTATTTAAATACATTCTTTTATTTTGTAATTATCATCGTCTACAAAACGTTCGTCTTGTCTATCCAACTATTCTCACAATTTGGAAGTCCTAACCATTTAACATATACTCTGTTTCCTTTTTTCTTCAAAACTTTTTCAACTAAATATACATCAGGGTGCTTAGTCTTTTGAATTTCTTGAGAATAAAATGCTCCTAAAATTGGTCTTGACCGAGCATCTTCCAATAAATAAGTTACAGGATTAGTGGGTTGTACCATGATAATTTTAAATATCTCTGTAGACCAATTAGGGGTGTATCCCTTTTCAAAACAGGCTTTGTGTTTACTTATTCTTACAAAATCTCCTACCCTAAATTTTTTACATCTTGGATTTTTTTTAGATACTGAAATATTCTTATACTTTTGTAATATAGTGTCTTTATTATTATGATCAATTGAAGCAGGATCAACGCCGATAGTTCTATGAAGAGTATGATTGTATTTGTGTACTACATCAATGAGCATACCGTCAATCCATTTATATGTACCTTTCAAGCTAAATTCTTTATACAGTTTATTTTTTAACGTTCTTATAAGTCTTTCCACGATCGAAGCTTTTTTTGCAGAGTATGTTGAATAATGATGAATGTTATATTTCTTTGTAATGTTTTTAAATTTATCATTATAGAATTCTGCCCCCAAGTCTGTTTGCAAATTTTTAGGCGTACGTCCTTTTTCTAATAAAGTTTGGAATGCTTTAGAAACGACTTCTTTATTTTTTTGCTTTAGTGGAATTGCCCAAGCATATTTCGAGAAGCCGTCAATTATTACTAATATGTATTTATATCCAGCATTTACTTTCGCCATATTCTGCATATCTATCAAATCTGCTTGCCAAAGATCATCTATGTCCTTGAGGATTACATGTCTTCTGGGAAAGTTTACTCTAACATTTTTATGGATTTCATTTACAACATCTGATTTGCTCATAATGCTTGACGTTTTATTAGGCACAGTATTTTTTCAAGTTGTTGTTCTTTTAACTACAGCAAACTTTTAATTACTAACCTATATATAACTATGCTAGGGTTTTTATTCTTTTAAAATACCAGCTTCTTTTAATTCCTCTATGATTGATATAATTTCATTGTCATGATTACTATTTCCAGCACTTTGTGACGCTATTAATAATTTTAGCCTTTCAATTAGTTCATTAGGATCATCCCAGTATATATAATCTGTATTCTTTTTATATGTTTTCAAATGAGGTAAGTTTCCACCAACTTTAGACTCTAATATTTCTTCAGGGTCACTTGCAACAGATGTCTGCTGTGAAAACAGTGGTTTAATAATCTGACAATATTTCAATCCTTTGTCACCTTTTATTTGACCATTAGAGCAATAGTCTCGTCTGTGTGCATTTGTACTTTCCAGCATATCTTTATATACAATTTTATCTTCGATGGTTACTAACTCTAGGTTGGGTTTATTGCGTATCAAAAGTTCTTTTAAACCTGGTGTCAATTGGTACTTAATGTTATTGATGGTGGCTATATACATTTTTTTATTAGCTGAAGAATTTCCCGTTATTGATAAATGCACATTAGCGTTTCCCATCATAAGTTTCTTATTTTCACTGCGAATTCCAAATGGTACATTCATATCATCATATATTTCCATCATATCTTCTTTTTTGAGTGAAATAAGTGTGTCATTCGATGATTTATTCGGTGTTCTATAGTCATCAGCGTCATCATAGTAATTTGATTCTTCAATTGAGTCCTTTTTAAAAAAGTCTTTGAAATCTTCATATTCTATAGATGAGTTATTTAAATCTTCTATAGTGTCATTCCTGTTTACACTTTTGTTAAAAATATTATCATCAGTAGGATTGTCATTTACATTTTGATTTATTTTAATCAGTGTTTCCAGAGGTTCAGTAATAGGTTTAAATGCTTTTTTAAGTTTCAGATTAACTACATCTTCATCGTTTTGGATCATTTTTATTTTATTTTTTATACTATTAACTGATTTAATCAGTTCCTCTTTTATATTTACCTCCATTGTATCTTAATTAATATTCAAGTGTTATATTGAAGTACTTAACTTGGAATGAGGTATTTTAAATAAAAATCGCTTTATATGGGTTTCTAAAAATATATGTACATGTCAAAACCTCGTCTATACCTTCCTTTATTCAGTTCACAATCTTTATTTATCAATAAAAAATCGAATTGATTTTTCCATATTGTAAAACAAAGTTTTTTAAATTGTAGCCAATTTATATCTGTATTCACATGTTCTTTGTATATATGTTTTAAATTGGTATCGTCTTGTTTAAATATTATTAGTAGATTTGCATTATCTCTCAATAGTTGTTTAGGAACCTTAGAATAGGTTTGTGTTAAATAAAAGCTATCTATCTGTCTATGTCTTCCCATAGAAAAGTAATTTCTTATGTTTATTTGATTTTCGCACGCAACATCGTCAAATATCATAATTGAATTCGATAAAGCATCATTTGGATGAAGAACTTCTTTGCTATCACTGAAAACAAACATTTTCGCTCCAGGTATCATTTTAAGAACTTGTCTTAAAAAACGATACTTTGATTGGAAAGCTGTCTTTGAGTATAAATAGATATGTTTAAATTTAACACCATTTTCATGTATTAACAAATTAAGCATAAGGTTAGTTTTACCACAATTAGAAGGACCGCATATTATACAACGAATAGTATTTGGAAGCAGTGTGCTATGTTTTATTGATTGAGCATGATTTCCCAATTTAATATTATTTACTTCAAGAGTCTGAGTTTGCTTGACGAACTTCATGAGGGCAACTGTTGAGTATCTGAATCGTTGTTATCTTTTTATAGGCACTCTTAAGTAAAATCTAGGTCTCTTAAAAACAAAAACTGCATACAATACATGTATGTGTGTGTGGGTGATGGGGGTGTAGACATTTGATTCGTAAGCATATTTAGTAATTGATTTTTAAAATTAAAACTTAGCGTAAGTGCAAGGAGAGTCAGTTAGTCTACAGCTTTCGCTCGCAACATATCATTGATTTGTGTCTATAATATTTTTACTTATTTTAAATTAGTCGGTAAGTAAATTTATTACCTAATAATAAAAATTAGTACGTCATTGCATCATACGTTTATTGAATAAAATCACTAATTACCTCATTATTGTTACAGGAATGTCGAATACATCTCATGTTGATAATGAAGATAATCTATTTACAAATCCATTTCATTATACTCAAGATTTATCTACATACTTGACCAATTATAATCTTGAAAGCCATAAGCAAGAAGAACATGAAACAGAACAAACTAACCAAATTAAAAAATCATCTCGGAAAAAGAATTGCAATATAAAGCGGATAGCGCCACCACTACCACCACCACCCCCGTCATCACCATCACTGCCATCAACATCGTCTTACATTATTCGTAAAGATTCTCAAAAAGGCCATCATATAATTAAAATTAACATAGAATCTTTAAACGGCTCTAATACTAATACTGGTATCAGTGTCCAATATGTTGTTGTAGATTTATATGATGAAATTATGGATGTAACAGAAACTGTGATTAAAAAAATTGTAAAAAAGTTAAGCGAACCGAATTCATAAAATCATTTTTGAATTGTAATTGCATTATTTTGAATAAATTGTACTTTATAGAACTATTATTATTTTTTTATAATAAAATGCCCCAATTCCAACTTATATTATAAATACGAAAGTGAGTTTGTATATTTGTTTGTTTGTCACCACTTTATGCTTTAACCATAGAACCTATTTAGATGAAATTTGGTATGGATATAGCTTTTGACCCAGGGAAGGACATAGGATAGTTTTTATCCCCAAAAATTTCCCACAGGGGCAAAGCTCATGGCACAGCTAGTCATAAAATAAAAATAACAACTTCAGTTGAGTACTTTTATTATATCAATTTATACAATATCTTAACATAATACGAGTACAAATTCTATATTGTAAACAATAATAACAATCATAATAATTATTTCCAGCTCAATATATATATATATATACAATAATTATATAAACATACTTATTTTTCTAAAATACCGTGTCACAATGCCCCCACGGTAAGGTATCTATTTGATTTGGTAGAATTTGACGTTTATCATCAGTTCTATTTAAAATGACTTTATTAACTTCTTGGGAGTACAATATGTGTTTAATTGATTTGATCATATTCATTTTACACTTCAACGTAAAATTTTTAAATAGAACTTTCTTGTAATTCAATGGTTTTAATTTCTTAGTTAGGGAGTTTGATACACCTTTAGCTTTATTTATTTGTGTTTTTAATGATTTGATGCAGTAAAGTTTTGCTCTTAAGCCTGTAAATTCTGTAATTACATCACCTCCTAATTCATCTTTAAATAAGCCTGGTATTTTTTCATTTATTTTAGGTATACAATATGGATTATTAGATTTAAAGTTACTAGTATCATAAACTGATATGTTATTACGCATGTCTTTATAAAAATCACGTGTATGTATTAAGTACAGAAGACTGTCAGTATCGGTGTAGCATAATTTTGCTCTTTCACCATATTGTTTTTTAATAAAATCATAATGGTAATTATATAAATGCTGCTTAGAGTATTCAAGAACTGTAAATCCAATATATATTGGTCTATCTAGTACCAACTTTTCATGATGGAATTGCATTGCAACAAAATTTTCAGAAAATACAGTCACACTTTTTAAATTTGGTTTTACGATTAACTTCTCTGCACATAATGTTTTATTTGTTTTATTTAACTTATCATTCCATTTAGTTACTAATTTCACATCTACTTGTTTACGTTTGTTTTCAATGGTTTTACCAAATATTGAATTATTTAAAAGTTTAAAAAAATCTTTTTCGAATGACGTTATAGCAGTTTTACGCAAACTAGTATTTAAGTCAATATAACTTTTCAAAAAATTATCTTGCCTAAACTGAATAATTCGATTAATTTTTTTTAAGATCAAACCATTTTTGATGCATTCTTTTAAATGAACATAATGAATAATGTAGTTGTATTTGTCATATAAATTAGCTATTAGTTTTGGCGTTTTGCCGCCAACTGGTGTAAATTTCTCTGGAGCGAATGGTAAGTCGCTATGTATATTGTGTAAATGGTCTGGATAAGCTAAATCGACTTCTAAGATGTAACCAAATTCAGCATCGTCAGAAACATCAAGCAAATTAAATTTGTCAATGTCCTCTTGTGTCATAAATTTGAATTCTGATATCGGTAATTTCTTAGTCATTGCATAACCATAAAGATTATTACAGTCGAGGTATATCAAATACGATGATGGTTTTAAGTAATCAAATTGAGGTAAATAAATATTGTTAGCTTCAGCATGTCTATGAGAGCATTGTGCAAGACCGCCCCGAATCCCTTTTTCTAACATTTGATAAATTTCTAAGTCATCAATCAATTCTAACTTTACACCAGTGTAGAGAAGCATGGCATCCCAACTCAAACCAGGCGAAGTCATATAGTACGCAGGATCAAGTTTATAATTATGTAAACATATTTTTCGAAAATTTTCAAATACATCACATAGCAATAGCACATCACACATTAAATACAAATCAGTATATTCACCCAAAGAACTGATATCAAATCTTTTCCAAACAGTTTGCGCATGATTGTATTCATCTTCTGTAATATGTTTCATTTGCATAGTGTTATAAAAATTTTCTTTAGTAGGTAGCTGTTTATCATTATATTTTTTCCATGAATCAACATATTCATATGGATATATACCTTTTTGATGAATTAAACAAAATTTATTGTTTTCTGGAAAATATTTAGACAAATGAATGAAATCGTTTGGAGTTAAACTTTTAGTTAAATTATCGAGACTTGAACTAAGAAATTGAAAAGAATCTAAGAATTTAATCTGTATGGGTTTACCTTGTACTCCTGATGCAATTATTTTTGTGATACTTAAGTATTTTTCTTTTGTTTTTGGTACTATTTTTATTTCACCATTATATTTCGATAATTCAGTTATAAATATATGGGAATCGTAGCTCGCTAAATTATGAAATATAACAGGTATAAATGGACACACTCGATACAACAAGTTACAATGCTGGTGGGCTACGCCCCTGTATTCGCCTGTAATATGATCATGATCAGCTACTCTGTCATCAAATAACAAATTATTACAGATATGACATGTCGTTGCATTTTCATAATTGTTTACTTGGTCATTAGTCAGGGGATTCATAGGCTTTTTTGTTAATAACATTTGATGAATTAATTTCACATCTTCAATCAAACGCTTAATAAATACTTCAACGCAGTCTGGCCCTCTATATGTGACAAATTTATTCAAATTGCTATTATGTGAACAACAGACATAATACCCAAAACATGATGGTTGATGTAATTTAGTTTTCATCGTATTTTTACTACTATTTGTATCTTTAAAATCTAACAATAAACTCTCAAAGTCCGCATAAATCACAAAATTTATCTTTTGCTGTCTTTCATAATTTTTAAACTGTAATATGCTGTTTTTATTTGGTAATGTAGTTAAAATTTTTGAACAACTATGTGAATTGTATTTTACTTCACTTGCAAAAAATTGCAAACAAGTTTCACACAAATACATTCGACCTTTGTGATTTGAAACTTGGCGTCTCACTAAGCGTAAAAGATTCTTAATCAAACAGTAATGTGCTTTATTTTTTCTTTCAAAGTACAGTAAATTAACATGTTTATCTTTTTTAGAACATGTTATGTACAGAGGGCCAGTAACATTATCATGCTCGTCAATTCCATAAATATTAATACTTATATTATGATTATTCCTTTCAAATAATTTTATGTCTTTACTCGATGGTGGAAATGACATTCCTTCTATGTCGAATATCGTATTAAAATGTGGATATGAACTTGTCTTGCAAGCATTATTTTTTGCTGGAAATAATGCTGCAGTAATACTCCATAAAAAACAATATTCATCTTCATTTTTTATATTCAAACAACCCTTAGTATTTTTAATACGCGATGGCATCTCTAAGTAAGACCCACCTCGCATGGGAGAATATTTATTTATATTAACTTCTAAATGACTTACTGTAACCAGAGACCATCCAGATTCACAATGTTCAAATTCAGAAAGTTTAGTTTTACATGTATCCCTTAAATCAGAATATAAATCATTTAAATCAGTACTATTACATGCAATCTCATATTTAGTATTAAAGGACTTGATTTGTTGCTCATTGGATTTAACTAGTACAAAATAAGCAAATAATTCAAAATTAACTTTGATACATGTATTATTCATAAGCGATAATTTAATAATTTTCTTAATGTCATCTTTTTTATCATCTAAGAATACTTCTGGTATGAAATACTCGTCTTCTGAGCATGGAGTTAAGCGATATGTCATTATTCTATTCTTAAATGCTGTGGCTACTATATCAATATTCTTAAATTGTGATTTGATCAAGCAATTAGATTTATGAATATTCGTTCTTTTATGATATCTGTATTCATTTTCAGGAATCTCAATATTACATTTATCACAATTAATATAATTCTGGTTATTAGAACTTGCGGGTGCCTTATCATCGAGAAGTGGAACTGTAAAGAAAAAACATCACCATTTGTATTGATAATGTTTAATATAAAATGTAACAATAAGGTATTCATTATGAATATACACGTTTTATAAAGTAGGGTAACATAATATTAGAAGTTAGTGATTACATGAATTATTCTTCCCAGGTATATCCTGACTAAATTATTGATAGGAGCTGATGAAAGTAGGGGGACATTTCTTGAACTCAGCTCTCGTGCTTGTTATGAAAGCTTGTAGATGTTTCCACGATTCGGACTCGGACGAAGTCTTGTTTTTAATAGTAATCACCGAATGCCGCCATCGATTTACTGGTGCAACGTGTTCAATCTCGTCG
Source organism: Acrobasis repandana (assembly GCA_963576875.1). Lineage (NCBI taxonomy): Eukaryota > Metazoa > Arthropoda > Insecta > Lepidoptera > Pyralidae > Acrobasis > Acrobasis repandana. Next base: position 1,688,609 of record OY756216.1, read on the forward strand.
CACTGATACACCTTCATTTCAATGTAGAAAGCACCATTTTTCTTCTCGTCAATTTGGCGCGAGAAACCGTTGGCTAAGCGGCGTGTTACATAAGAGTAAATAGGTTGCTGTTTTTTACCCGCTTTGTCCAAAGCTTCATCTTCGCTGTCACTACCGAACAGCTCACTCGCTGTTGGCTTGCCTGCTGCGATATTGGCGGGGTGAATCTTAACCTTCTTGCTGGTCGATGGTTGAGGTGCGTCAGATCTTTTTTTATGAGTTTTTTCTTTTGCTGGTTTCACCGTCGTCACCTCCTCGGTGGATGAATCGTCATCGGAGGGGAAAAGTTGTTCAGCTGTACGCTTTGACCTGAAAAGAGTTAAAATAAAATAAATAAATAAAAAGTATTTGAATTATTATGTTATTCTTAATTGAATAGTTAATCGTTGAATGATCTAATAATTGAATGATTGAATTAAGAAATTGGTGCTTAGTTATTGAATGAATAATGACTCCGGGAATGATCTAATAATTGAATGGTTGAATTTAGAAATTGGTATTTATTTATTGAATGAATAATGATTGCAAGGATGATCTAATGATTGAATGGTTGAATTAAGAAATTGGTACTTATTTATTGAATGAATAATGATTGCAAGGATGATCTAATAATTAAATGGTTAAATTAAGAAATTGATACTTATTTATTGAATGAATAATGATTGCAAGGATGATCTAATAATTATATGATTGAAAATGAATTTATAGAATGATAAAATGAATTTGTTAATAAACAAACTAAGTATAGTCAAATAATGATGATTAAAATCTTAAATCATGTTAATGAAATCATGTATTACAAAAATAAATAAAGAAAGCATTGATTTACTTACATTTCAAAAATCTGATTTTCTTTTAGGTAGGTTAACTTCACGATGTGGCTCTCACCAAAAAAAAATTTGTTATGATCCAGGTTTAAGCAGATGAGCTCTTAAATAGGGCGAAATCGACGTCACGAAATTGCAAATATGGAAAAAGGCACGTGTACCTAATTTGCTATGTCAGACTTATCCAAATTAAGAAGAGAAATAAAGGTGCAGTTATATATCAGTCATACCACCCGCATAGATAGTTTTAGTGACCTATCATCAATAGAAAACGATCTCAATATAGCAAGGCATCAGGTAACCCGCACGTCTTATGTGAAGCTATCCTAATAATATTTAACATCCTCTCTACCATTAAAAATTCTAAGAATGTTTGTTTGTCTGTTTATAATTTCATAAAAATTCTTGTATTTCCTAAAGAATAAAAATATTCAGATTTCAACCTTTCAAAAGTGATTGGGGGGATGAACGCCTGAAAGTCGGGGGTATTTTTTTTTATTTGCCTGGGCTTACCTTATGCTTTGAAAATCTTATTGATATCTTATATACGTATTAAACGCAAATCCGTGAGCAAATATCTATATAACTTTGATAAATACTAATGATTATACTAGGTTCTACATATAAAAAAATATTAGAATTCCATGAACAAAGTCAGGTGCAAAACAATGGTTGTTTCAGCTCATGGTAAGTACACATTTGTTTACTAAGCATTTATCTTCGCCTCGCTCTGTCTCTCTCTCTAGTATAAAATTACATTACAAATTTGGCATTGAAGTAACCATGCAATTTTAGTGTCAATTTGAACTCTATGTACAAAGATATTAATAGTATATAAAGGATATAATTATATGACAAATAAAAAATACTTATAGTTTAATTTTCTCTTCATCGCTGTGTGGTTGTTACAAGCAAAAAATGTCGGTAAGTCAATGTATTTTTTTTTAATAAAAATGTTATTTTTATATTAATCAGTTCATTAACAAATAATTGGATGACTTATTCCATTAAATTAGGTTTCACACATTCATATTTCGATTTTTGGTTTTCATTCTTAGTTCTTAAATGTATACTTACCTTGAAGTGTCCGTATATATTTATTTTTATTTATTTATTTATCCAGGCTACATTTTTAATGAATGTTTTCGTTTTCTTTTTAGGACAGTGATAATGATATTTTTAACTTCATACCTGCAAATCAAGCGGCAATTGGTCAATCAAAAGGAAAAAGACCGAATATTGGCATTAGTAAGAAGCAGAAAAAAAACAACGGTCCTATGTTTACATACATGAAAAAGCTGACACGGTGCGCGAGTTTTCCACCAGGAAAAGTGATTAAAATCGAGATTCATGATGCAGCAAATTTTGCTGAAGAAACATGTACACTATGTGATTGTGAAGCAGAAATCTGTATTCAACATATTGTAGAAAACATATATATGGACGATATTTATACTTCGGTTAGGGAAATTGTTGCTAAAATGTCAAATTCTATGGAAATGCAATAAATAATATTTAGATTGAATAAACTTTATTTTATTTTAATTTAAAAATAAACCCATCTATGTTATCATGAAGTATTAGCCAGCACAATCGGTTTATTAAGCGTGAGGATACCTACATTATAAATTACTCTTTACTAATACTTTTTTTGTTTGTTTCACTGTCATACTAAAAACGGATTTGGATGAAACTTAACACGCCGCTAGATTCAAACAAACATACACACTAACGCTCAATTGCTAAGTAGAAATGAAGAACTTCGCTCGCTTCACTCACTCGTTCAATTAGCGTGAGAATAAATATTGAAAATATAAAATTAGTTCACCGAGGCACCTCGAAGTGTATTGATTGCCGTATATGGTGCAGTTATAAGAGTAGCGCGCCATCGGACCCGACTACACTGTTAACATATGCGCATACCACAATTATTTGATGATTTAAAACTAGATTAGATAAGTGAATTAATATCCCCAAATCACCGTATATGCATGGGGAAAAAAAACAGATATATGTATTCCATAGTTTTCACTTTCAGACATGCGAACCCCACCCAATCTTGAAGTTGTAGAATAGTAAATATTATTTTATTTCAATATGTTCATACATCGTAGATTGATACTCAATTCCATTAATTCATAGGAGAAAATGGAGTTTTTGGATTTCCTGTATCCAAAAACTCCAATTTCTCCCTACTGAAATTATTGCTCTCCGGGAGGTCGGGAAGTTAACCATTATTACCGGAGTCTCCCGGGCAATCCGGGAGGGTTGGGAACCCTAGTGCCTAGTGAATGAACTTTAAATGTATGATACCGGCCTTCACTGCCTAGCTACCTTGTAGAGGACATTCGTATCAGTTCCAGTGAACCGTGAAACTGTAGATTTACATGAAGTACCTAAGTATAGATCGTCTAATTTAAAACTGCTCGCCCCATTCATTTAAGCTCTCAAGCACAAAACGTGTTAGTACTCAAAAACACAATTTTCATTATTGCTCATTTAACAGCTTATCAAAATGCCAAACGGCATTTTTGACGTGCGACAGAACAGACGAGTTATTTTACTCTTATGTATTCTGTGGTCATACATTAGACGCTCTTTCTGATTTCTGACCTCGTAATTTCAATCCGAACCCTAGGCTGTCATTATAAGGCTATAATGACAGCCTAGGGTTCGGATTGGACAGATAGCAAGGATGTGGACTAGGTCCTAAAAATTGTAGGTAGGTACCTATTTTATTTAGTCCGTCAGTTGGATTAAATGGACCCATATATTTCGGTTTATCAAAGTAATGAAAATTCACAAAGATACAGGGCGTCGAAGTTTCGGAGTGGGGGTGGTTCATGTCATGTCACCGTCAAGTGAAAATTGTACTTGATCGTGACGTCATGCTGAATTGAAATCTTTGTAATTATTTGCTAATCAGAAAAAGGAAAAAATACGTAAGTATACAATATTTTTTTAAAACTACATGTCGACTTAAAACAATATTTTTTAGCCACATAGGTACGTATAAGTGGTGGGGAGTTCATTTTTGGGCTTGGCGATCTATACTTTGTTCAATTTTACCACAGAGGAATAATATCTAGGTAGTATAGGTACGTCCTACCTAGCAAATGCGCAGTGGCAGTTTAGCCCATCGTCCTAAACAACTTTTCCCAATTACTATACATATTGAGTGCTTTTTTACATCGTATACAAATCGTGGTTCAACAATTTTATTGCGAAATTTAAGGCGAAACACATAACCCTCCAATTGGCTCCACCGCAGTAGGGTAAAAAATAAAAATTAAGTAAATTTTATTTCATTTTACGAGGGGTGACGACTTAGGGCATACCTATTATCAACCTACCGATATGTTGTTAAGGTACCTTTCATGTAATACACGTGGTGCTCGAATCGTTCCCCAATAACGAGCTACACCTTTAGAAACCGAACGATTGTAAACACCATAGAGGCTGCCCTTGGTGAGGCGGGAATAAAGGCAGAATGAGGTCATGAACGAGACGGAGGGAATTCTATAACACATTCAATCCAGAGCTCAATGCGTTAATTCTGCTGTAATAATGCTTTGCAAATCTATTATGGGAATCGCGAACGAGTTTTGCTATTTCAAATATATACTCGTCCCTCCCTACATACAGTAGTAAGTAGATAGGTAGGTACACTACCTTTTTAAAATCTCTAATAGGCCGTCGTGGTACTACGTAGGTAGTATCCGTGCGAAAAGGTGTAAAAATAATCAAGATAGGTTGCGAGCCGCATCGCAAATTCGCCCAGTATCTCGATCTGCGCGGTAAGAGAAGCAACTGGTGCATTCTATTTTTTTTCTATTCTCTCAGACTACTGCTTGTTAAAATATTAAGGTAGGATGGTATGGATTATGGAACACTTCCCAAAGTATTTTGTATCGATCTTTTTTGGACACATAGGCTAAAACAATTCACCAAGTTTTTGAGGTAAAAATTAAATATTTTTTAATGGAAGATATTAAAATAATAACACGCACGCTCTGTACGAAGTAGGGTTACCTTCCGGACTTTAGCCGGATTTGTTTGGCTTTTCCGGGTCGCGTCCAGCCTGTCCGGCTTTTGTTAGGTTTTTTGGCAAAGCGGATTTTTTTTAGGCATCGCCAGAACTTTTTACTCGTAAAACTTTGGTCTTGCTCCACCACTGTATCCATTCCGGCTTTTAGGGCTAAATATCCGGCTTTTATAATTTTGGAGATGGCAACCCTATATACAAGTCTTGTAATCCATAATACCTATTTGGAACATCGTTTTGCTGAAACTGCCAGACAACTTGAACCCTGAAAACCCTAAAATATACATACAACACTAATCACGTCTTTATTGCGTAGGTAAGGACAAAGCCTAGGTCTATAAGACCCAAAGGCCACGTCCCAATTACCTTCTACGATATGCTGTGGGCAATTTTTTTTCTTTTTTTCCAAATCATTAAAGAAGGAGCATCTTCTAATTCGATCTCTACAACCTAGAAGTAATTAGTCGGTCACCTGGCGATATAATTAGCGCGAATATAATAAAATTAGATAACGGGTACTCGCTCGATCAACTGATTTGTTCAGCTGATATACTGCAATGTAAAGGCCGGGCATTCCTATAGTAGGTAAAGGTACCTCACAATATTGTTATATTATTTAAGAGCATTTAACCAACTGCAATATTGTGTAGAAAAATAAAAATGTATCTATTCTAGGTTTTAGCACTTTTTTCTTTTAAACGGCTTTTTTATGCCAGTCTTATATACCTAAATTGTCAAAATAGGTTTTATAGTTTTTAAGAAAAAAAAGAAAAGGAACTCAAGATGGGGGATCCGGCCCTGTGTTAAAAGAACAAACAAGTAGGTAGGTATGCGAAATAGTACACCACCTCTCGTGTTTATCAGGTTGGTCTTTCTCTGAAGCCATACCACAGAATCAGTAGCCACTAATTCAAACTACTACCACAGCGTAATAATTTAGGAACTACTACCAGGCCTTGCCAGTCACTTGCCGTTTAGGTATCGAAAATGTACCTACATTATTACTATGCGCGCAGGCGGCCCCTTCGGATGGTAAATTCAGTTATACGAATCGTTTGTCCAGAGTAATAAAAATGAAATTGGCTTGCAATGGATGTCTAGGTATCTATACGAAAAGGTGCTGAGTTCTGACGTGAGCTAAATTAAACCATATCGCTAGCCACATTGAGTAGATATTTCTTTTAATTTCTTTACTGAGTGAGACTTCTGTACGTTAGTATTATTTGAGTGCGTTACCCAACTTCGAAAAGTGTAACACAGAATACCACGTCTCCGTAAGTTTACTATTATTCCGTGCTACTACGGAGTACTGGTAACCTATTCTGTGATACTACGTACAATTACTACTGTTCACCCGGAACTGTGACTGCGGCCACTCTTACCTCGGCAACGGGAGAAGACAACAAAGAAAATTGATTTTGTTATTTAAATATAGGTAGGTAGGTATTTTAAGTACAGTACTAACATTTTTTTTTAAAAAAACCACGACTATGTGACCCCCCCCCCCCCTGGCGCTAAAGCTGGATCCGCCCTTGCTTTGAATACAGCTAGGAGGTTCATAATCACCCTGTGGAAAGGATGCCATCTTATCTTTGTTTTTTTTCTTGATTGAATTCAATCTGTAGTAACTATATTTTAATAATATAATGGAACGTCATGAACATTATAGAGTTGGCCACTAATGTTCCAATCAAAGATACTTGAGGTTTTCTTACAACCACTCGATACATATTATGACTCATGTTTAAAACTAAAATTCTATATTCTCGTAAGGCTTTTCATCCACAAATTTGCGTTAGGGTCAGTTCACACCGAAACGCGACGCGACGCGACTCGCGCGACTTAGCGCGCACTTTGGAAAAAATATAGAACTTGTTTACTGGACAACTTGTACTTTGGCTGTCGCTGTAATCTATCTTATCGTATCTTTTTGTCTAGTAAACAAGTTTTATATTTCTTCCAAAGTGCTCGCTACGTCGCGTCGCATCGCGTCGCGTCTCGGTGTGAACTGACCCTTAGATATACCTACATTAGTTCGCATTGCATCTCTTCAGTTTACTCAGATGGAATGCAAGTCGCACATTCCTGTCTACACTCGTTGGTCTGTAATGCATACCGGCTAGTGGATATGCGACACCACAAACACTACTTACTTGGGTACCTACATGTGTAAATAAGACGTAACCGTACCTCAGTGCAAGCAAACGATTTACGCAGTTTTATTTGTTAATAAATATAGTTGCATATAGTTTTACAAAACTAAAACCCGATTACAGACAAATTCGTACTATTCTCTCAATAGAATTTTACGATCTGCGCGGGATATAAAGCAGGTACTTTAATTTTTTTTTCCCAGGCAAGAATAAAAGGAAGATAATTTTAAACAAAAAAGCGACTTCAAAACAAAATCTTGAAATAGACTAAAATAAACAGAAATCTTAAAATAAAAGTAAACAGAAAACTTAAAATGGACTGAAGTAAACAGAAAACTTAAAATAGACTGAAGTAAACAGAAAACTTAAAATATATGAAGTAAACAAACTCACCCCATCGCTTCGGCGTCCTCCCGAAAATGCTGTTATCCTGAGGGTTGTACAGCACCTTCGCAATCCTCTCCCACACCGGGCCCGAAGGCGGCGGGGCCCGGGCCCAATCCATCACTTCATTAGAATTATTCATTATTTATTCTGATATATTATTAGTTAAATAACCTATTTACGGTTAAACTATTTTATTTACTCCGCGTTACGAAAGAACAGCGCATGTGTGCGTCTTCGTCCACTGTTGATATTGAACTAAATAAAAATATTTGTTTTGTTTGTTGAGCGTGGATGCGCGCGCGCAAAGCACGTGTGTCTACAATTCCACATCTGTTATGGGTATGGTAGAGTTTTTTTTTTCTGCACCTACAGGGTGCGGCAATAACCAGATACAATAGTAAAACAACGCATTTTTGTGCAGATCTGCATTTCAGCCTACTATGAGGGAAACTTCAATAACATGATATTGATTTGTTCAAAACTAGCCGATGACCCGATTCTTCACGTGAAATACAAAAATGACTACATAGATATAAATTGTTCACTGACTTCAGATTTCAATAAAACAAAGCCTAAAGGTTCAGCCTCCAAGCTAGGCTTAATCCATAAGCATAAATCGCTAAAAAATCTGTTTAGTCGTTTTAGATTACATACAGACAGACAAAAACGTTTTGTTTCTCTTATTGCCCTTTTTTGATAATATTAAATGTATAGCACGCGATTTCTTCTGCTTTATTTTACCTATGTATGAATAATAATTATGAATGAAAAATAGAAAGATACTATCGCGAAATACGAAAGAATTGTCCAAGCCGATGCGTTTGTATGCTAAATAATATGCTAAATGTATTAAACTAGAATCTTTTTTCGTTTCATAATATTTTTCCGAACACATTCCATTGTGATGGTTCTATAAGGTAAAAAAAAACAAAATGATAAGAACATTTCTCATTTATTTCTTACAAAATATTCGAGGCACACATTCGAGGCAAATATTAAATGGACGGATATTTCAATATACCACGTGGAATAATGTTAATGAATTAAATATGTATAGTGTATTATAGAGTAGTTTAAAAATAAGTATATAAAGAGATTCCAAAAAGATACACTGGTTAAATTTAAACCAAAAATTAAGATCTATTCATATAGAGGTACAATGCGGATAAGGATGCCCGCACATCCGATAGAAGACCGATGTTTTGTAGGAGAAAAATAGAACGTACTGATTGAAGTCTGACTCAAGCGGCCACACGAAAATAGGTTTCTAAATAATTATTACACATTGAAATTGCGGTCTATTCATATAAAATGAAGATTCCTTAAAAATCTGCATAGAAATAAACATTTTATAATGCAGAGATTCGAAAAAGAACACTGGTTAGAAATAAAAATATTAGACCTCGAAATAATTTAAAATAAAAAATTAAGTTCTATTCACATACAATAGAGATTCCTTAAAAAGCTGCTTAAAAAGAGCAAATACAGGGAAATAATTACCTGTTTTCAATATAGATCTATTCAGATACTTTTATAACGTCCACTGGGACTCTGGGACACCGTATAAATAAACATTGTTTTACAAATACAAAAGCCACGTTTTGAATGAAAAACTAGTTTCAGTAATCGTTAGGGTTATAACTGGAACTCGATAACGGCTAACTGAGCATTTGTGTCCATAATAAGGTTAGCGGTTCGCCCTTTCTGGTGTACCCTTTGGGTTGCGAATGACAGACGGCAGTCGCTCTGTGTAAAACCAGTAACCTCGTCAAATCACCTAGGGTAGGTAGCGGACCCCGGGCTGAAGCATTACCGCTGAGGACACAACCGGGAATACGCTCGGATGATTAAGGTTAGCGGTTTGCCAGCAGTTTTTTTTTAATAACAAGTAACCTAACCACGTTTTAACAGGTAAACTTTTTGTTACATAAAGGATTGTGTGAATAAACCTTTACATGTCTAAATGCTAACTATACATTATTTTAATGTAAAAGAGAGATAGAGAAAGAATGACTTTCCATAGATCTATACACTATCACGTCTTTATTCTTAACGGGTAGACAGAGCCTAGGGAAGTAGGACTCTTCTGACATGCTTATCTGGGAGAAGAGAAAAACTTAACTTAGAATGTACCACCAGCTGCTTCTCCTGCCGCGCAGTTCGTAAAAGCCGGTCGAGGCAATGGGCGAAAATGCAGATCATGTAACACTTTGACTGCGGAAAACGCACTGTATGTATTTTCATTTTCGCGAAACACACACAGTGTATTTTTCGGCAGTCGAAGTGTAGGCGACGCGGCTAGCAACCCGTCACTATTTTAATTCACTTTCTCCACCTACACGATTGCAAGACTCAAAGCCTTTAAAATTGGCCTTTAAGCCTTACTTCCCTAGGCTCTTTCATAGATAAGTATTAAAAAAAAGATTTTACACATTGTAGTGGCGCCTCTGAGGTATGTGCGTACATATGACGACAAATATATCAGTCTCAAATGTAAACTGGACGGAAATTGCAGTTTTTGGACAATTGCTACTATTACTAATTGCTTAGTTAATTAAGTAAACACATATATATTAAACAAACATTTGGCATATACTCAAATATATGGGACACTTAAACGGCTTGTAAAAAAATAAACATTTACACACAACGGAATATTCTTCAAATTAATGAAAACATTGTAAATTATTCGAGTCAAAAATAAAAATAAGTTTTATCAATTATTAATATGCACCTTAAAAAAGTTCGAGTAATATTTTTTCAATATTAAGAAAAATATATTTAATAAAATTGAAATAAAACCTTAATTATATTGCTTGATATGATACGTAGTTAGTTGCCTTATAAGAAATAAGTCTTTTTTTTAAATAATAAATGATATTAAAATAGAAGCAAGAAATAGGCTGTACATACACTTTAACATATTACTGCCTCCGTGGTCCAGTAGTCAAGGCGTTTGCCTTGTGATCCGAAGGTCGTGGTTTTAAATCCCACTGGGAAGCATACTTTGGGAAAAGTTGTTTCCAGTCTGGTTAGGTCAGCTGTCAAAGTGTTAACAGCATATTTCTAGTTCCAAAATCTACTTACTACAAATGGCTCGGATAGTAAATAATGTACATACTTTACCTTACAAAAATAAATGAAAAAAAATGCATTAAGTCTTAATATAAAATAATTAAATTTTTGAGATTCACATTGTACAATCATTATCTACAAATTGTATTTAAAAGATTCATTATATATTTACGTCTATCCTTTACTGGGTAGACAGGACCTCAAGCCACAAGGGAGAAATGAGGTTAAAAATATCGGTGGTCTAGCCTGAATATGTATATTTTCCTAGTGGCTCCAAAAAAACCTTTAGTAGACCTAACTCCAAAATTTCCAATAAATTTTAAGTCTATTAAAATTGGACTCGATTCTTCAAATGCAAAATCTATTATTTATTTTATACTACTCGACCTCGTCGACCGCCGTAAGCCGTCGCCCACTAAATCAACTTGACGCCGCTTCCTCCACAATATCGTACACTTGTTTCAATAATATTTTGGAAATATCACCGTAATCAAACGGAAATTGCCGCCTTTCCTTAATTTTTTTTTATCTTATACAAGCTTATTTTTAATTATGTACAAATATTTTAAGGAGTGATTCACTCCATCATTTTAAATAACTTTTCCTGATAATCAAAATACGGAAAAAAAACGTGTGGCACTCGGGGACTGCCGCGGTAAGGCTATTGCATACGACGTAAGACGATGCACGGCTTTTAACGCCGCGCCGCTGTGCCGGTCGGTAGGCGCAGTGGGGGGTGCTAGGTTTTATTTTCGTTACGGAATTTTTTGATTCGGTCGCCGCGCTCAAAGCCCGAGATAAAAGCTATGCAATAGCTTAAAAAAATCACTTCACATAGTAACGTGATTACTTCGATTTGTATGGGAAGTGAATTACACCTTAACCCTTTAACCGCGAACGTCGGATTAATCCGACAAACATTTTCGGGCCCATTTCGCGAACGTCGTATATATCCGACCAAAACCTATGGATATTCACAATTCCTCGCGCTGGGAGCACGACAACTGATATAAAGTCTCGCGGTGAAAGGGTTAAAATATGTGTACTTATTCAAAAATAAGCTTGTACATGTACATATAGTTTGATAACAATCTGGCAATAGAAACTGGACGAGTTTTTATTAACAGAGACCAGACCAGGTCTACATAAAAATAGCTGCTTTTTGTTAGATAAGGCCTCTACTAATCAGAAGGCCTTGCAAAACTAGCCCCCCATATAAAAGCCTGTTGCCCCGCCATTGTCAGCGACAATGCGCCATGTTATCGAGGTCGTGTCAGTACTAAGTAAGTCTTACTCTATCATAAGCTCGAAGTGGACTACCCCCAGCCGCTCCTTCCGGTCGTACTTGATGTTGCGGGCCCACGCGCGACACTCTATGTTTATCACGATACCAGCTGGAACAATATACAATATTTTAATAATTTTATCTCGTCTATTCGAAAAACGATTATTTTATCCCAAGGGACTTAGTCACTGGTAATTCTCGCGGGACTAAAAAATTGTGAAAAAGAAAATCTCATGGGATTAAAAATATTTGAAAACTGAACACGAATGTAATCTATTTAAATATAAAACAATTTTTTTTTTTAAATACTACCCTTTATACAAAGATGAATGTAGGTCAGGACAGGACAAATGTTAGTTACTAACTGTTAAACTCTGATTAGGTTATATTATGTAGGTGTTCTATTTTTCTTTATAGGTATTTACATTTCCTAATTTGTCTCAGATGGAGTAGAAAAATAGAATGTGTACGGTAATATTTTACCACAGAATACAGTAAGAGTAAACAGAACGGAATCTCCTAAGGTACGCGCAATATGCGTCCCCGTTCCCCGCACCTGCACCTCTCCCCCGTTCTTGTGGGCCAACTTGCGCCATGCAGTGTGTTCGCCCGCTCTCGCCCGTCATCAAGGCGAAAACGGGGGGAGGCGCGGGGACGGGGAACGGGGACGCATATTGCGCGTACCTTAGGAGACTCCGTTCTGTTTACTCTTACTGTATTCTGTGATTTTACTTTCGGCGATAAACATGAATCTCTCGCTTCACTAAGGATTCAACCGTAGAATCACTAAGCTATTCTACTGTGTGGCGGACGCCTCGGACGGGTTCAGTCCGTCTCTGTCACAAACTCTAAGTGCGACAGACGGTTTCAGCTATCTCTATCGCGCGTAGGGTTTGTGACAAAGACGGACTGAACCCATCCGGGGCGTCCGCTTGACGTAGTTTTAAGTCTAAGACCACATCCCTACTTTCAAATCACACTGATAAAAATGTTAGATTTTTCTTTTTTCGTTTTTTTTTTCATTTTCCTTTTTTTATTACCTTTACGCTTGTACCGCAATCTACTATTGAACCCAGTCCACAGCCCAATTTGGGCCTAGACCCTGGCGTGGATACAGGGGCCTTGTACCCCCTCCTGGCATATAAATGACTCACACTTAGGCCTCTGCAGATGCACGGCCACCAGCGGGCTGAGGTAGCCCTCCGCGTTCTCGTACGGGTAGAAGTACCCGGGGAAGCCCGGGCTGGGCAGGTACGAGATGGGGCCGATGTTCTCCTTGTCGGCCGGGGTCTCCCCGTAGCATTGCACCCACACCTGCAAACAATCCAATGTGTCAGTTATCATTAGTGATCGGATGATCGGGCGCTTATTTGCCTAAACTTCACGCTACACAGCGTTGATACAACCACCAACCTGATAAAATTTAATATTTACATTTTACATTACAATTTACATTTAAATAAAAATGAATACTAAGATCTATTTTTCACCTCTGAAACAGACGTACAAATTATATAAGAATTGATCGTTTAAAATCTTCTTCATCTCAGCGCGTTCCCGGTTGCATCCTCAGCTGTGCTGCTTCAGAATCTGGGGTGCACTTTCCCGATTTTTCTTATCTGTCAAGGTTACCAAAGACCTTGCAAAGTGTAGAAGAATAAATAGCCGAAACAGTTAAAATGATTTTGCAAAAAGTTTTTAAATTTGATTTTGTTGAACCCTCCTTGGGAACACAGTTGTAGCACGAGATGTCCGTGCTTAGTCCTTTAGTCGTCTCTTACTACATCCAAAGTTTAAAGTAATAAGGGTGGGGCTACATTTGGCCGCAGGGAACAGCACTTTCCTATGCTGCTATCCTTTTCTGTCGCTCAGGACCGTCATTTGCTCGAGCGAGAAACAGAGCGGGTATGCGGCCGCAACACTGGTTCCGTGGCATACCCCTAAGGCTTACAACCCTAAGGCTTAAAACTATGTCAAGCGGATGCCCCGGACGGGTTCAGTCCGTCTCTGTCACAAACTATACTGTGCGACAGAGACACGTGACCCGCGACGGTTTCAGCTATCTCTATCGCCGGTTTGTGAAGGGGACGGACTGAACCCGTCCGGAGCGTTCACTTGACGTAGTTTCAACCCTAAGAGATCTAATAAAGATTTATTATTATTATTAAAAAAGTAAATTAAAAAAAAACAGGTACTTAATCTTTTTTATTAGAGACTAGCTGTGCCCGCGACTTCGTTCGCGTGGTTGTCGGAATGTTACATAGCCTAAAGCCTTCCTCTATAAATGGACTACCCACCAAAAAAAGAATTTTTCAAATCGGACCATTAGTTCCTGAGATTAGCGCGTTTAAACAAACAAACAAACTCTTCCGCTTTATAATATTAGTATAGATTTGAGTGCGTTTGACCTCTATCTAGCCTGATGGGAAGCTGAGATGAGGTCTAAGGTGTAACACGCAGACTAAAAAAATGCCTATTCACTCTTGCCTTGAAAATCCCTAAATCATATGTATGGGGAAACATCGATATCTTACATAGTTCCTGTTGATAGTGGAGGTGATGTTCTTGACGTGCCATTGCAGTTCGACTGGCATGTCAGCGGGCAGGCTGTCCGTCTCGTTGTAGAACTCCGGCCGCCAGCCATATATCCTGAAACGTCACAAGATGGTTAGCCATACAAATTCATCAGGTCTTTTTGTAACCTGCACTGTACTACCAGAGCAATACTTGGCCAGAGCAGTCAGAGTATTTGGCCTACACTTTCCACGCTGGCCAGACGGGTTGGAGAGGACTCACTGATGTTTATAAGCTTTGTATTTCCAAATCGCCTTCTACGACATCCACGGGAAGACTTGGAGTGGTCCTATTCTACTCTGCCGGGAACCACACGGCTAAGTCATACAAGTTGATTTTGCACCGCCTAGCTATACTGAAATTTTGTAATCAGAATCATTAATAGAACACAATACTGTAAGAAAAAATTCTTTTTTTTTGTAGTCTTTTTTTCTCCGAAATTTCTAATATATTGCTAACCTACTGACTACTATACGCGCCTACCGTTGCCCTCCCCGCTCACCGGCCACCGCCCGCCACGGGCCCGGTAGCGGTGGTGCAATTCAAATGAGAGATTTTTGGTATGCATTCGCCGGCTAAAATCTTTGGTTTTTATTATGAAGACACATATGACAGAATACATATTTTTTATTTTGCTTAAAGAGAACTTTCCTTGAATATAGCTACGAGGTTCAAAATCATCATGTAAAGTTAATATAGCATTGACTAATCGTTCGGTTAGATTAATTGATTTTACTGAATCACGAATCAAGGTTGGTCGCAACGTTCATAGGTTCACCTAACACTGGTTGCTACTGCAACTAGCCATAGTCCTGATTGTCTAGAGCAAAAGATGTATCTGTCGCAGTTAGATGGTATAAACCGCTAATTCACTAAACCTCTAGGTGTTTGGCATTACAGCTCGGTTTTGTTAAACAGCTGAATATCGTTTAGCTGGATTGCCATTGGTTCACGTTTAACAAACCAGCTAACCACGTTTAGACCGCAAAATAGGTTATTGCAAGCATGTTATTAACAAACAAACTTATGACGGGGCATTAAAATAGAACCTCAATTCAACTTCTTACTATGTAATCTGGTGGTGTTCTATGATGTTCTAGTCTCCAACATCATAGAACACCAATATGGAATGATACAAAGTATATTAACGCGACATAATCTTAATGGCGTAGCGATTTCTCTCGGCCTTCCTTTGATTCACGTAAATTCTCCATCTTGCCGGAAGGCGGGTGTCGAAAAAGCTATATGGGAACCAAGCTGAAGATCTGCTTTATTTTTGCTCACCATTTGGAGTCCCAAATCATAAACGATGTTTCCGATACTTCTCGATGAAAACCGCTTACTCTCGGAACGCTGTGAAGAATTCCGAACTAAATCTACAATCTTACGTCTTGCGCCGCGGCATTGATGAATACAAATCGTTTATGCCATTCTGCGTATGAGGTGTCAGTTTTTAGCTCGCTGTTTTACGAAACCGAGCTGTAATGCCAAACGGCTAGAGGTTTAGTGAATTAGCGGATTATACCATTCAACTGCGACATATCCATCCCTTTTACGGAAAAAATCTGTGTACAAAATTATACTGAGTCTAACAAAATATACTGAAACTATTTTAAGGGTGAATTCAGTTCATAGTACTAAACAACTCCCCCCAAGGAACATACATATATCGAAATATGAAAAATAATTTTGGGCCTTCCATAGATACTCATCAGATGATACTGATCATCTGATGAGTATCTATGGAAGGCCCAAAATTATTTTTCATGTATGAAAAGCAAAAAAAATAGTATTCATATTTCGTTATATGTTCCATGGGGAAGGTTATTAAGTATCATGGACTGAATTCACCCTTAAAATAGTTTCAGTGTATATATTTAGTTAGACGTTATATAAAATAATAACAACCATAGCCACTTCTATCAGCTAATACGCGGGGCTACGTCAGTCGCTTTTATTCCCCTACTGACTCGATCTCGTCGAGATTATAATGGTATGTTGGCTTATAACATCGTGTTAATGAAAGAACGCAAAACCTCTCAGATGGTACCTCAGCCCATGTAACTGAACAACTTTTGTTCAACAACTTTCACGAAATCAAAAAAAAAACGGATTTTCATAGAAAGTGACTCGATCAGCTGATCAGTTTGTATGAAAATTCAATATTTTTTTTGGATTTCGTGAAAGTTGTTGAACAAAAGTTGTTCAGTTACATGGGCTGAGGTACCATCTGAGAGTTTTTGCTTTGTTCCATTAACACGATGTATATGTATGTGCATAATGGCCTTGTAGTCTTGTAGTTGTAATCATATAACATGTACCTCTAACCTCTGATTTCCTCGATAGAGAAAAAAAAGTGTATCTCTCTGTGTGAAGTCGCTGGTATCGGGAGCAAGGAACTAAATAAATGTTTTGAAATTAAAATATAAAATTGCCATCTTTTTCCCATACTAGTACACCAATATAGGCTAAAAAATAAACGGGCAAGTGCGAGTCGGACTCGTACATTAAGGGTTCCGTACCACCGTGCAATGTTTTAAAACGCTGAAAAAAAAACACGTTTCTTGTATGACAAGTTGACGACCCCATTTAATTTTTAAAGTTTTTCTTATTTTTAACCGACTTCAAAAAAGGAGGAGGTTATCAATTCGACTGTATGTTTTTTTTTAATTTATTTATGTATGTTTGTTACGCGATATCTTCGCCAATTGTGAACAGATTTTGATGATTCTTTTTTTATTTGAAAGCCTTTACAACCAAGTTGGTCCCATTTTAATTTGGAGAAGATATGATGAAGAACTTTGGAGAAATGGAAGAAACTCCTTAAAAAAATTGAAGTCTGTTGTTTTTTTTGTTAAAAATTTAATTATTATTATTTGTTATTATAGCGGCTATAGTTATACATAATCGGTGAAAATTTTAAGTATCTTGATAATGCCAAACATAAATATCGACTTAAAAATGCTGAAAAAAACACGTTTTTTGTATGACGACCCCCTTTAATTTTCAACTTTTATTTATTTTTAGTATTCAGTTTGTTACTGCAGTACATCTCCAGTTTGTAACTGCTGTACAGCTCGAGTTTGTGACCGCAGTACAGCTCCAGTTTCTTACTGCACTACAGCTCCAGTTTGTTACTACAGTACAGCTCCAGTTTGTTACTGCAGTACTGCTCCAGTTTGTTACTGCAGATTGTATGCTAAATGGTGTCGTGTCACTGATATGACTCTCCATTGATTCAGAGTAACATATATACCTACTACTACTACAAACGAAACAATTTATCTGTACACACGTCGATGTATGAGTTTTATACTTAGGGTCGCACCGCAGAATTATTTTAATACTTACCTACTAACGAGTTCGACATATTTACGATTATATTTTTTCATACCGGAAGATTTGCGAACACTATGACGTAAAAAATATTCTGTTTTATATGTATTAAATGTTACAGAAAAGACGGAAACAGCTACGTAATATCACTTAACAAATATTTTTCATTATGTCCATTGTCCATTTCACCTATAGTTCACTTTACTGATTATTATTGAGTCATTTATATTGTAACGTACTAATTTCACTAATTCACTATTATAGTACTAATATAGTAATTTGCATATTCGGCGCAAAACTATACGGTAATTATATGAATAAATTCAATAAAAATAAACAAATGTTTATAACGATTCACGCTTACACACAGCATGTCAAGTTGTCATTGTCAACAATGGCATTTAGCACTATAACCCGCGTAAATCCAGTTGGCATCTGCGTGTATGTGATTACCTGTGAGCGAGGAGCCTATGTAACATTACCGGATTGCTTATTAGCAATCCGGTAATGTTACAATCTCGCTCTTGTGTATCTCCCGCCAATGCGAGAGAGCGAGAAGGGTATATATATCAAGATGGTTGCTGGGTAATAACGTGAAATTATATTGTTGCTTTGCTTACCTGTTTTCATCATTTGGAAATGTATGAAATAAACGTTCTTTAGAGTATTGGGTGGATAAACAATTATTATACGCGCACCTTCTCACCATGATGGTTACTATTGGTTGACAGTTCTCAAGACAACACACGTCGCGTATTGCGTGCGGCTAGTAATTAAACCCTGGTTTGGAGCCGTCAAAGCTCACAAAGTGCGGGGGAGAGGTGCGGGGACGCCAATTTGCGGAAGACGCTGTGAGATACCATTCTGTTTGACTCCCTCCTCTTCAAGGCTACTCATCCCACAGTTCTACTTCCCCTGCCAATCAGAACGACGGCGTAATAGTCTACTATAAAAGCTCATTAGCTGGTATCACAATATCTGAACCGACTCTTGATCAAGCCAGTTGTTTACAAATCCAATTTGGTACTAAAACTGTTATTCCAGTCATATATCGTCCTTGCGCCTTCCGGAATTACCAGTACTTTACACAATCCCTAAACGTATTACTTCAGAGCTTGCGTAATTTTAAAAACATAATTGTTATTGGGGACATTAACATAGATATCAGCCCCTCTCGATTGGACGAAGACAACGACGACTATCTTAATATACTGGCACTACACGGCCTATTGCCAACTCATACATACCCAACACGTGATACTGCTTGCCTTGATCACATATTTTTGAAAAGTTCTCTCCCTGCTCATTCTGTTGTAGTCCATTCCACTATTACAGATCATAACGCAGTACTACTTTCTTTGAGCACTAAAAAACCCCTATTACCTACTTCTCCCATGAATCGGATTGATCACAAAAAATTAACAATTGCTATTAACTCTGCAGATTTTACTTCAATACTTTCCGCTTCTGACCCTGATATCGCTACTGATCTACTAATTTCTATTCTTCAATCCCTAGTTTCCAAAAATACCGTCTCAACTGCTGCGCCCCGAAGGCGCAGAATTTTAAAACCCTGGATAACCCCAGGCCTTCTTAGGTGCATTAAAAATAGAAATAACCTTTATAAAAAACTGATGAAAAACCCAATTAATGAGACCCTACGCATTACATATTTCAGATATCGCTTGTTCTGCAACAATATACTTAAAGCAACTAAGAAAAAATATGAAACTGAATTAATTAAAAATGCAGGCAATAACCCCAAATCTTTATGGAATGCTATCAAAAATGCAACCAATTCTTCCAAACCTCCCACGCCAGCTAATCCTTTACTTACATGCATGCCTACAATAAATAGTTCACTAGATCATGTTAACTCTTTTTTCGCAAACATGGGCAAATCTCTTGCCGAAGACTTAAACAAAAATAACTCTTCATGCACAGTGCCTTCAACTCCTTCTCCTCCAACATCCAATCCTAACTCCTTCCATAATAGACATGTTAATACCCGACCTAAGACTAATTTAACCTCCCCTAAGTTAAAATCCAACAAATACCAGTCTCTAGTTTTACTTCACGCTTCAGACGATGAAATTGATAATATCATCAATAATTTACGAAAGGATTGCGCAGTGGGTTGGGACAACATTTCAATGTCTCTTATCAAGCGTAACAAACATATACTCGTTCCCTTAATTACTCATATTTGTAACCTCTCTCTCTCCACAGGCATTTTTCCTGTTAGCCTGAAAAAAGCTCTGGTTCATCCCATTTACAAAGCTGGGGAGCGAAATCACGCGAACAACTACCGCCCAATTTCCATTCTGCCTGCTCTCTCTAAAATATTAGAACGACTTATTAACTCCCGCTTAATTTCCTATCTTGATACTTTTTCAATTCTTGCTGACAATCAACACGGTTTTCGCTCCGGAAGATCTACTAATGGGGCTGTTCTTGAACTTACCGATTTTATTGCCCGCCATCTGGATGCGGGATATAAATGTCTTTCCATCTTCCTCGATTTAGCGAAGGCTTTCGATACCGTTTCAACAAAAATCCTCATTCAAAAACTCGAAGCTATTGGAGTTAGAGGCATTCAGTTGAAGCTATTCGAAAGCTTTCTTACAGACCGCACTCAACGAGTTGTTATGAATGGTCATATTAGTTCAGAACTTCCCATTCATTACGGCGTGCCGCAGGGCAGTATTCTGGGCCCTACCCTGTTTTTAGTCTATGTTAATGATCTGTTTCTCTTAAATATTCCTCAATGCAAAATTATTTCCTATGCAGATGACACCGCCTTACTATTTACTGCTAAAACCTGGCATGAGACTTACCAAATGGCTCAAAGTGGTCTGAATGCTGTATCTGACTGGCTTCGCCTTAATCTTCTTACCCTAAATGTTAAAAAATCTCAAATAATTAATTTTTCTATTTATGATTTGCAATCAAATAAAGCTGCTCTAGCTAATCTATCCATAATTGCCCATTCCCACTCCATCCCCGATATTCCCTCCTGTGACTGTCCTTCGCTAGCTTCTGTGGAGTCGGCAAAATATCTCGGCGTGCTCATAGACAAAAATCTAAATTTCCAACCTCACATTAATGCTACTGCTGGTAGAATGCGTAAGTTAATTTATATTTTTAAACGTTTAAGACACGTGGCTGATTCCAAGATAGTTAAAATGGTATATCTCGCTCTCGGCCAATCTCTGCTGACGTACTGTATAACTTCATGGGGTGGTACTTGTAAGACCACATTACTAAGGCTCGAAAGGGCACAGAGAGCACTGCTCAAAGTGTGCACGTT
This sequence comes from Acrobasis repandana, assembly GCA_963576875.1. Lineage (NCBI taxonomy): Eukaryota > Metazoa > Arthropoda > Insecta > Lepidoptera > Pyralidae > Acrobasis > Acrobasis repandana. The sequence continues at coordinate 1,709,640 of OY756216.1, forward strand.
CAAACCTTTTTTGTTTCCAACTTATGATCTTTAGCAGTTTTGTGAAGTTCTTACGGTTCGTCAGCTGTTTATCTTAAACACCATTCTACAGCAACATAGCTCTACCACCTTCAGTCCAAATTTGTCGCGAAGGAACTGTCTTGTCATTAAAATTCCTCCTCTAACTACTGAATTCTCCAACCGTTTCTTCTGTTTTGCCGGTCCCTTCCTTTACAATAAACTACACGGAAAACTTAACATATTTTCTCTTCCGAAATATTCCTGCAAATTAACTGTCTTAAAATACCTGCAAACCCTAAACTACGATGATACGGAACGACTAATCCTTCCACTTAAATAGTGTAGTGTATATGTATTTACTTTTGCTCTGCAGTGACCTAACTCCTTACTTCCATTCATTTATCCATTCACACACTCACACATCCATACTTTAGATATGAATAAGTATAACTTAGGTATTATTTTTATATAATAGATACAGATAAAATAATTACTAAGAAATATATGTATTATATATATGTATATATGTATCTACTCCTCCCCCTTTAAATTTATATAATTAAATACAATAGTAAGCTTCTTTATGTACATTTTTTGTAATCTCACTTGTATCCAGTAGTGAGAGCCTTGGAGATCTGTATCACAGGCCCAGCCTCTTGCAGACTCCAGTCTCCACCAATCGGTGATAACACCATAGCCTGGATTGTAACCTACCTTGTAATTTAGATTTTTGGAGAAAATAAATATATTTTTTATCTTATTTTTTATCTTATGTATTCTGTGGTCGTGTGTAGCCCACCATAAGATGAGGCAACGCCCCCTCGCCCACCTCATAGCTGCGTCACTGAGTAAACCGTGTTAAAATATGAGGCTTACCTGTTTAACTTCAAGAAAATGCACGGTGAAGACTTGTGGAAGGAGAAGTGGTTTTCCTGAATGCAGGGCTCCCAGCCGCGCACGTCCATATCGCAGACCTTCCCGGGCGGTGGCAGCTTGTTGAAGTCGCAGTCGAAGATGTTCTGTCCAGCGCCCGCGGTTTGACCTTTCTTCTTGTACACTGCAGATTTAAATATTATTTTGTTTAGGTGCCCGGCGCGTGCTTTCCTGCTTTTTCTTCTCCAAATACAGGTTGATTTTGAAACAATGAGCTATATTATGAACAAAAAATAGCAAGAAAAAGAATACTTTTTTTTTACTATTTTTCATTAGGAAAAATCCCCACATAATAATATTATAGTGTCAATGACCTCGCTGTCGCTCGATTCCTCCGTATGACCGCCCCGCACCCTTCCCGCCGGCAGCGGCGCGCGAGCCGAGCGATCATGCCGTACAACTTTGAGGGCTTTTCTCTTTGGTTTTTATTATGAAACAAAGTAATTGTAAGAGAACATGTATATTTTATTTAACGCATAGAGTACTTTCCTCGAATATAGCTCAGAGGGTCTCAAAATCATCCTGTATAACATGCATGTCAATGGTCACTCAAGAATAATATATAAATATGTGTATGTATGTATATGGTTTAGTATATACGTATGGTATTTATTAAATGTTTCTGTGGATATACATGTATGTATTGTTATAAATCTTCTCATGTATTAATAAAATTATGTTGAAATAAATAATATTTATATTAGGTATGTGTATTTATTGTGTAATATTATGTAGGAATGTTGTGTTGTCATAGTGCTACAACTTGCACCCCTTCCACCAACTTCTCGATGTGTCCCAAAGGCAAACTGGTAGGTAATGCATAGCGTTAAGTATGACCCATTGTAATCAATCAAATATGAGATTGTGTGCAATAAACTTAAATAAATAAAAAATGCCGAAGGAAGACCGTGCGAAATCGAGAAGAAATAGCCAGAACAGTTTATACGACCAAAAAGCTATGGTATTACGACCTGCCTGACGTCAGCCCTCTTTGGGAATGCAAGTGTAGCATGAGACGTTTATGCTAGTATTTTATTCGCCTCTTACGTTATTCATAGATAGAGGCAGAGTGGGGATATTCTAGGCCAGAAACCACACAGCTCAAGATAGCCCTATTAGCCCTAGCCCAATTATTTTATGAATAACCATTGAAATGATCTCACCTGACAGAAACTCAATCAGCTCATCCTCCCAGTACTTATAGTCATTATATCCAGATCCCTTATAATAAATGAGGGTGCTCCTCACATCCGGGGGGTGAGGACGGAAGCCGAGCCCTGGGCTCTTGCCAATGAGGCCGTAGTCCTGCTGCAGACGCGGCACGCGGGGGTTGATGTAGTGTTGGAGGAATGTCACCATGCAGATCGCAAACAGGGCGATTAGGGCCGCGTAGAATATTATGTAGAAGATCAGGATCTTGGCTGAAATGCAAAAGACATATAGTCATGAAAGCTTCCCTAAGAGACCACCTGGCCAGTCTGGAAATCTTTAAACAAACTACAACAAGCTATAGTTTTTAAAACTAAAACCCGATTACATGAAAATTCAAACTGAAAAGTACCTACATTTATCCATCTAATGCAAGCACAGCATGGTTACAGAATTATGTATATATTTTTGAATAAATCTACTTTTCAGTATAATTTTTTCCATAGATCAGTTTTAATTTTTAAAACTTTATATAGTTACATAGTTCATATGATATGCATATTGAATCTAGTTCGTTCTTATGACACGCGCGCGGCGGCAGTGGCTCGCGCCGGCTCGAGCAGTCGCGCCTAGTGATGAAAGAGACTCAGTCTTTTAAGGCTTTTAATAAAGACTCGCCTTATTTTGACGCCTTACGACTAACTGAGTCTTTTAGTCCCCAAGTTTAAGTCAAAAGACTAGCCTTTTAAGTCGAAGTCTTTTATCGTAAGCGACTGAGCTGTAGCTGAAATTGCTTTAACAGCTTAATAGACTTAAAATAATTAATTATATATATTAGAAATAGTTAATGGAAAAACACATCAGACATTCACCTTTGTTTTTATTTATGAATCCCACCACACATTACAATAAATACATTTTTACACAGTTTAGTTCACATAATAAAAAAACTGGAGTGCGAGTAGATCTGGCGTGACAGGGTCACGTATGAACAATTTTTTTTCCTAATTGGTACACAATTTGTGTCACAAAAAAATTACCGAATCCCGTAGATTGGGACAAAAATGGCTTTGACGGACAGAGAACCGAGTGACGTTTTATCACTCGGTGGTACGAAACCATAAAAAGGAATCTCATTTGTGCCTTTAGAGCTTTGATAACAGTTATCATGGTTTACTCTAATGCCAGGTCTTTTGTAAAGGACTGCAGTCGTTTAAGTCGTTTAAGCCGTATGAGTCGTTTAAGTTACTAGTCCTTTACGTTAACCGACTGAGTCGTATTAATGAAGACTAACAGCTCCAGTCTTACTTTTGGAGTCAAGTCGTGTAAAAAAGGCTAAGTCTTATTTTAAATGACTTAAAAGCCTCGAGTCGTTTCATCACTAGTCGCGCCCCGTTACTATAGTGTATGACATTGTACATAAAGATTATTATGACTTGCTCGCGCAGTGTAGCGCGAGCCTTAGGGCCATCCGCAGTGGCTGATTAACATATTTGGCGCCCATAGACTAATCATATTTCGTAGGTAGTCCCAAAATGTAAGCCCCATGTCTAGTTATTTCATTTATTATAGACGAGCAGCTAAGAGCTGATATGTCTTTTTCACACAGTGCTGAGTGTCCATTAAGTTTTTCACAGTTCTGGCAGTATGCGACAGGGGGGGAGGGTGGTGCAAATAGGAGTCTTTAATTTTGCCGCTTAACCAGCCGCCTTATTGTGAACTTTTAATTTCATCTCAAATTTTGTCAGTCCAATGGACAGTTATTTCTGGCGACACAGGTGCAAGGGGGTGCAGGGGAGGGGGGACAGAGGCGGATTATCCTAAAGGCAAAGTAGACAGTAGTAGATAATCCGCCTCTTCACGCGCCCCTAGGCACGTGCCTACTTTGCCTTTAGGATAATCCGCCTCTGCCTCGCGCGCGCCCTAGGCTGCAGCCTAATTAGCCTAAGGGTTAATTAGGCGCTGGCCATACGACTCTTGTCTACAATGTGAAGGACAAAAATATGTATGTTCAACATTCAGACAGATTAAACATACATAGCAACATGATAGACACAATCAAAGAAATATTGAACACTAGGGCTTCCCAAAGGAGTTTACTGGAATTATAGCCACTTACAGAGATTATTTGCGCCAAGTGATTGCGTGATTTAAGTTCTTCTTAATCACAGATTACATGGGGCTTCCTACAATAACGACAATGAGTGTTGACCTTCTAAATGTGGGGTCAAGTTGTTCAACCTGCCTGTATACTGATACTGATACTGATACAAACAGCTTGAACAACTTGCCCCCAGACCAGACTAAAGATGGGCTACGGTTCTTTATTGATCTGGCAAAGTGGTATCCGTTGAAAAGGATTCTTCCTCAGCAGCCTGGTGCAAAGCACAAAAGAGTATTTATATGCATCGGTATGTAAATATTTTTTTGTGATTTTTGATCGGCTCCTTTATGGAAGATCTATTGTCGCATCACTACAAAATTTGTATGTAAATAACGTAATATTATCATTAATTTTTTTTTGTGTGTGAGTGTGTATGTGCAGTTTTCACAAATAAACGATTTATCTATCTAGAGTTGCCATTTGCGCGAACACTGCCTGAAGGCATTTTTTAGTTTCATTTTTGAATCTATAACCTACTTCCACCAATCACCGAGCTCCTCATTCACGAGACGAAAAAAAAGAAGTAGTGAATAGCAACTAGTAGAAAAAAGTAAAACAAATAGTCAAATTGATCTTACAAATATTTATTTAAGAACAAAGATAATATACTATGTAAAAAAAACGGACAACAAACAATTAAAATTTTTCCCGCCCACACCAATTTCTGTCATAGACAAGTTTCATATGATGTAGATGTTTAAACAGACTATATCAGTCCCAATAAAATGGGAATTTACCATACAAAGACGACAGCCGGGACCAACGGCTTTACGTGCCTTCCGAAGCTCAGAGCTTGAGAATTTTTATGACACTTTTCACCTATCCAAGTGCAGACCACACTCAGGATTTTTTAACTTGCGAATGCACTAGCAATGCATACTTCCCCCAAGCCAATGAACTCCTGGGCGAGCGAGATGTCGCCCAGGAGTTCATTGGCTTGGTGGAAGTTGGTGATGGCAGTAGATTGTATAAAGATTTTTTGTTACCTATCTTAGTAGCCACATATAACACCTGTGGAAGAGAGTAGAGAGGTAGTGACTATGAGCAGAACAGTAGGACACTGTTTAACAAAAGTGATCCCTGGCAGGAATAGCCTTTTAACCTAATGATCTCCCTCTTCTCTTTGGAACAGCAGATCCCCTTTATCTATTTCCGTAAAAAATATTTTTGTAAAAAATTGTATAAAGTATTTACGAACCGTTGACTTGTTTGAACCTTTGGAACAGGCACTGCACACATCTTTTGAATAAAGAGGTTGAGAGGATAGAAGCGCCACGCCCAACGAATTCTCAGATTGTTTTACATTATTTTTACCATAACTTTATACAGAAATGAGACTGTGAAAATAATGAATACATGCATGTTTCATTTATTTATTTTTCACGGAAATAAAGATCACTTACCCCAACTTTCAATAGTTCGCCCAAATATTGCACCCGTATCTTCGTTATAATAGAAAAATGTCAATTTCTGACCCCATGTATTTTTAGAACGCTTTTTATCCACTTGGAACTCCGCCATACCCGAATTTCGATACATTTTTATGTAAAGAAAGCACTTTGATGCAGAAATTTAAAATAAAAATTTTGCAAACACAACAAGCCGCCACCGTTGCCGTTGCTTTGCTTGCCTTGCCTTGACTTAAAATAATAAGTGTTGCCATATTAATTAAATTAATAACTGCCACCATGCCATATCATTGATGCCATACCATACTTACTGTACCATGAAGTTATAGTATAAAGGCTCTGTACCATACCATACCACCTTAGAGCATTTTAATGCTCTAAGCATACCACAGTTGTCATGAAGGTTTTGTATTTTCATTGGAATGGAACTGGTATTCGTTTCTTGTGCGGATAATGTTTAAGTGTTGCCATGTCAGATTTTACATTTTTCATGACATGCATCTGCTGCATATCTGCTCTGAGATATCTGCTGTGACTGTCTGTCACTGTCAGTCAAATGTCAATCTCAAGACCGAAGTCCGAACCAAAAGAAAGCAAGCAAGCAAGCAACATGCCTATGAAACGTAGAACATTGCAGAATTTTGGAAAAAAAATTCAATAAAACGCCATCTAGTCACGTATTCTGATCTGACCTAACTCCATAGGATTATCAAAATGATGGAGGTAGATAGAACACGTGATAGCTCAGTTGATTAGAACATGGTCAAAATAAGAGCAACGTTGCGAGTTTAAGTCCCACTTACGCAAAATATTTTTTGCACCATTTTTTTATTTCATAGGAATATTAAATGATAGATAAATTCGATATGCGAGGTTAATCACTTAATAGCTCAGTTGTTTAGACTTTAGAACATAGTCGTTTTTAAACCGAGATCGCGAGTTCAAGTCCCAGCTCACGGAGTAATTTTTTCACCATTTTATTTCATCTTTCTTACACAGTTCGAAAACATAAGAAGCTACTTCTTATCGAGTCGAAATAGTTACAATGTAGCTTCAATTTCAAATCACCTGTGACCAGTATGACCTTAATAAAGCCAACGACAGAGGGATCGCCGTGGCCACATAAGGAGCTAAAATCTTATGACGAAAGGCTGAACTATTTTAACATTAGCTCATTATTGAAAAGAAGGGAGATTTTGGACCTAAAATCTTATATATAAAATTCTCGTGTCACAATGTTCATTCCCGTACTCCTCCGAAACGGCTTGACCGATTCTCATGAAATTTTGTGAGCATATTGAGTAGGTCTGAGAATCGGCTAACATCTATTTTTCATACGCCTAATCTACGCGGGCGAAGCCGCGGGCAAAAGCTAGTTCTTTTATAAAATAGTTCGTAATAACATTAACTCTCCCCAAATGTTAAGTAAAATTAAGTTAAGAGCACCTTCAAGAAGGCTTCGAAGTATTGTTGCTGTTCTGGGTTGTAATTCACCTATGTAAAGAATATGTGACCTATATAACAAAGTTAGTCGCTCCTGTGATGTGTACCATGACTCATTAACTAAATTTTGTACAAATATTAATAATGCTCTGCAGTGCCATGGATTCATTAATGATTATCAAGTCGCAGGCCCCGCACAGAACGTAGAAGTCGGAGGGAACGGGCGAAAATGCTAACCATGTTAATAAGCGATGCGGCTAAAAACCCATCAATATATTGATTCCGTCTTCCATCCTCTCGCCCGCCATCATGATACACGTGGCCTTTTGGGTCTTGCGGCTCTGGCTTGTCTGCTTAGAGTTGCAGGACCCAAAATGCTCTGTCTGCCCCATTAGGGAAAAAGACGAGATAGTATGTATATGTGTGTTGTGTGTGCGTCGGTGTGAGGTATGTGTGTGAATCCATTGCATTACAGAAATCACATACTTAATTACGATTACTAAGTGTCTGATGACACAAATGCTCCCCAGGTCTTCTTGTAGAAATAAAACCAGGAGAAGTACAAGTATACTGGTGTATTACACAATATACAATTTCTTGCAGTTGTATACAAATTAACATTGAGAAAATTATTATTTATACAATTAACCGGGTAGGGTCTGTATGTGACAAAGTTTGAATGTGTAATAAAAAATGACATGCAAAAATCTTCAATGTACTCGTATCAATTGTCCTTAAGTAAAAGAAGTGCGAATAATAAATTTGCATCATTGCTCTTAATTTTTTGTAGGAGGCTTGAACACTAAGTAAATAAAAATAAATAAATATATAGGGACAAATCACACAGATTGAGCTGGCCCCAAAGTAGGTTCGAGATTTGTGTTATGGGACACAGACTCAACGATTCTGTGTTTTGTGGAAAATGCATATATAGATAAATATAAGTAATGAAAACTTTGTAGTTTTAGTTTTATGATTGGATTTAACTAAAATAATAATTTATTAGATGTCTTACACAATCCAGTTAGGTAGTAAAACTTTTAGTAAAACAGCACTACTCGAATGTAATGTTTAATGTAGATGGCGCTTGTGGGTGGGCGAACAGGGAGGGTTGTCATTACGACCTTGTTTGACTATGAAATATTTTTAAATCTGTTTTTGTAATTAGAGATAAGTACTTACCAATTTTTGTAAAAGCAAGTGGTGTTCACCTTAAAAGGTGTACACATTTCACAAAAATGTTTAGCCTTTAAATATATATGCATGTATTAATGTAGTACACAATGGTGAAACTGAATAATAAAATAAAATAAAATAAAAAATAAAATCTTTTAGTCCTCTGGTGTTGCGAAAGCTTGCTTCCAGATGACGCCACTGGTTTGATCCAATGTTAAAGCTGCAGTTTCTTATCTATTTTGGTATATACATACAATATTAATCTATGGCAAGCAAAGCAAAGCAAGACATGTGGTGTTGAGGTTATATTTACAAATTATTTCGAATTGTGTTGCTGTAACTTCTAAGATAAAATGTCGTTCCGTGCAAGAGGAGGCGGTGGCCGTGGTGGTTTCGGTGGCGGCAGAGGACGTGGATTTGGCGGCGGAGGTCGGGGGCGTGGAGGCGGCGGCGGTGGCTACAGGCAGCAGGACGCTGGGCCTCCAGAGTCGGTGATACCTCTAGGCCACTACGGATGGACTGTCCAGGACGATTTAGTATGCAAAGTCGACATAGAAGACGTGCCTTACTTTAACGCTCCCATTTATTTAGAAAACAAGGAGCAAATAGGCAAAATTGACGAGATATTTGGTAATCTGCGTGATTATTACGTATCAGTGAAGCTGGGAGAGAATATAAAGGCAAAGAGTTTTAAAGATGGACAGCAGTTCTTTATTGACCCGGCGAAGTTGTTGCCGTTGAAAAGGTTTCTTCCTCAGCCGCCTGGTGCCAAGCGCGGGGGTGGAGGTAGAGGAGGCGGGCGAGGAGGTCCCCGTGGTGGTGGAGGTCGTGGTGGCGGCTTCGGAGGCAGAGGTGGCGGTGGATTTGGTGGTAGAGGCGGCGGCGGCGGTGGATTTGGCGGTAGAGGTGGCGGCGGTGGTTATAACCGAGGAGGAGGTGGTTTTAACCGAGGAGGAGGAGGTTTCAACAGAGGCGGAGGAGGCTTCAACCGTGGCGGCGGTGGCCGAGGCGGCTTCAGGGGCGGGCGGTAGTGCTAGTGTAGTGGGACTAATAGTGAACTGACTTCCTGCATTTGCTGATGGCCCTCGCCATGCAAATGTTAGATATAAAGATTTGTTTCTATGTGTATGGGACAGATTAAGATGGCGCAGACAGAAGAAGACTTATGCCCAGCAGTGGGTCCCTGAAAGCTGACGATGATGTATGTTTCTCTTATTCTTGACAATACTTTCTAAGTGACACTCATCTCTAATGTATAAATATTTTTTATGTATTACCTCCAAAAGTAATTTTTTTTAGTTATGTTATGAGTGGTATAAAATGTTTGAGGGAAAATACACAGTGTTGTGTAGCAAATTATTAATGATGTTGTTTATTATCTTCATGTTTTAAGTTTAGTTAATAAGCGTTAAATGTTTGTATGGCGAGGGCCTTTAGTGTTGGTAATTCCAATAAAGTGTACATTTTATTTTTATTTCTGTGTTTATTACTGAATCCTTTCATGTATGGAAAAATGAAGGTAGTAGATGGAAGCAGGCAGAGGCAGGTTATCCTTACGGCCGTACCTAAATTTTCCGGGCTCCAGTGCTGCCCCCATTTTAAATAAATCATTTAAAAGAAAACGGAGACATTATTTAAAATTTTGCAACTACCAAGTCCTAGATAACCCTTCAAAGTATTCTATGAACTACTGTTTACAATTTAAAGTGAGAACGTTAAGCTTTACTACGCACAATTGCGAAAAACGGCCACTTTTGGCTAATGTGCGTAGTAAAGCTTAACGTTCTCACTTTAAACTGTAAACAGTAGTTCATAAAATACTTTGAAGGGTTATCTAGGATTTGATAGTAGCAAAATTTTAAATAATGTCTCCGTTTTCTTTGAAATGATTTATTTTAAATGGGGGCAGCACTGGACCCCGGAAAATTCAGGTACGGCCTTAAGGCGAACTAGACACCTAGGGGTGCGAGGTAACAAAGCAGCAGAATATTTAAATGATAATTTAAAATTACCAGCCATGAAATGTGACAAATAAAAACCTCTACCACACATTTAGTAAGGCTAACTATAGTCATCAATGTTTACTGTTATCATATGTTAGTATTATTTATTCTGTAGTACTATTTAGTTAAAATGTATAACAGGGACGCTACAAACAATTATATTTCGATGCAGGGACGCAAAAGGTGTTTGCTAGGGCGCTCTGGACATTTAATCCACCTCTAGAAGCAGGTTGCATCCAATCCTTGAGGAGAGACTGTCCAGCGGGCGGTGGACTTTCTGTGGCGGTAATAATGACGATGTTATGACATGGTAGTTACTGTTAGCACAGACTTCTCTCTTGTATTTATAAAATGATCTTGCTCATGATCATGAACAAGTTTTCTACAACTCTAACTTCTGTGCAATTCAGTGTTAGTACAGATCTGTGGTTAGTATGCAAAGGCGGCGTGGCGTGGGCGGTGTAGGCCACTGTCCAGGGCGTCGCGGTCTACGGGGCCTCGCATGTGTAGTGGATTTTTTTTTTAAGACGCCCCGCATCTTGTCTAAATACGTTCCCGGTTGCATCCTCAGCTGTGCTGCTTCGGATCCCTTGGTGCGCTTTCCTGCTTTTACTTCTCCAAGTATAACATGCATGTCAATGGTCACCAAAGGATGCCAGAGCTTGCAAAATGGAGAAGAAATAGCCGGAACACTAAATGATTTGGCTATAGTTTTACAACCGGCCGCCTGCTTGACGTCAACCCTCTGTGGGAATATATTTGTGCGAAAAGTTTTACAGCCGCCCGAAGTTAACCCTCCTTGGGAATGCAATTGTAGCACGAGATGTTTGTGCTTAGTCCTTTAGTCGCTCGCCTCTTACGAGATCCACAAGAACAGATGGAGTGGTCCTATTCTAACCCGGAACCACACGGGTTCGCCACAGGACGCCTCGCATCTGAAAGCGATTTTTTTCCTAGCCAAAGGGCCTCGCAGAACTATAAAACCGACCGCATAAAACTTTTATCTTGCGCCTCCACTGTTATGTAAATGTATGTGTATGCTAAACGATAACAATGTAAGTAGGTATTACTGACTGAAATTTGATACAAGAAAAAAATTTTTTTTGCCTGATCTAATATCTAATCAAGGGTTTGCCGAAATGTAGGGGTAACTTGTTATGAAAAAATAACAAAACCAGTAAATGGTAGACAATGGTATGCGAAAATAAAATGCAATATTGTTTTATGTGTTTTATTATAACATAAATATGAATAACTTAATAGAAGACAGAAATACCTATGTAATTACTTTTAAAAATACTCCACTTATTGGCCTATTTAATCCATTATATCTTCCACCTAACACATACCCAATAATAAAATACATCCAGTGGTACACTTTCATCTCACTCAAATTTGTAGATAGTTCTCCACTTTCGGTTAAACTTAAAAATGCCTCATTAACAGGGAAAATACATTTAGTAATGGAATTCCTGAATTTCATGCTGTCCTGCCTGGTAGGCATCAATACTACGTTAGTACTAGTACATACTTATTCTGTGTTAATACATAGTATAAAACAATGTCACTTCCCGCCGTCTGTCCCCCTACCTCTGTAATATGTAAGGATAACATACATGCTATCACGTCTTTATCCCTAATGGGGCAGACAGAGCAGCCCAGAGCTGCAAGCAACACCCAAAGGCCACTCTTAGTATGTGGTGGGCGAGAAGTGGAAAAAAGAATCAAAATAGTCATGAGAATGTGAAGTTTTTCTTCCAGACCAGTATAAATAATAAAATAAAAATAATGGATGTATGTACCCAGATATCAGTCCCCAGCTTGTGTATATATATTTAGTAGTGCGAATATATTGTTGTGACCATTATACTAACTGCATCCAACCAAAACCATATGGAGAGTCTCCACAAAGTATGTACATTTTGTAAACACGCATATTATGTACACAATCTTTTAAACTATGCAACGGGTTTTAATTCGGCAAAGTGAGTACATAATAATTAAGCTCGACAGAGACAATATGAAATTAAAGGATTTTATTTTAGAGACGGCAACAAATTAAATAAGTGGAAATAAAATACTAAATATTTATACAGTTATACTACTTATCTACATATTTAGAGAAATCATAAGGGACAGGCTCACTAATGAACTTGCCCCGATGACTGAAAATGTAGAAAGAAGGCAGATTCCGTTGAGTCTCCCAGCGGATCTGGTTCAGTTCTGCTGCAGCAGGGATCTCACGCAGGTTGCCTGCTACGTTCAGAACTCCCCACATTACGGCAAATAGACTGGCAACTGCTTGGACTACAATCTGTAAAGAATACAAGGATCTGGTCAATAGGTCTACTGAGAATGATCGTTGGTTTAGAATGGATTCTCCTCACATGGAAAATAATCTCGCAACTAAGAGCATGCTGAGTACAGATACATTAACATCCATACCTGATGAGTAGAGATCAGATATTCGGATGCATATTTGTTTAAACTTATAAAATGTATTACCATTTTAGGTAAATAAATGATTTGATTAAAAAAAAATATTAACCTAGTGAAGTTATTCCGTACTATTAATTTTTCTTCTACCCAAAGGTTGACTGGAAGAGATCGCATCTAGCGATAAGTCCGCCTTTGTACCAATATTTTCTTTGTTTATTTTTATTTTATGAATTATTATGGTGCAATAAAGATAATTTGTATTGTATTGTATTGTAAATTTTTGGTAAAAAATTATGGTAACTGATTAGGACATATATTTAAATAATAAACGGGCAAGTGCGAGTCGGACTCGTACATAAAGGGTTCCGTACCACCGTACAATATTTTAAAACGCTAAAAAACACGTTTTTTGTATGACGACCCCCTTTAATTTTTAACTTTATTTTATTTTCAGTATTTGTTGTTATTGTGGTCATAATTGGTGAAAATTTCAAGTATCTAGTTAATGCCATTATGAAGATCAAGTTAAAAACGCTGAAAAAAACATGTTTCTTGTATGACGACCCCCTTTAACTTTTAACTATTTTTTATTTTTAGTTTTTGTTGTTATATCCGCCAAAGTAATACATAATCCGTGAAAATTTCAAGTGTCTAGCTATTACGGTTCAAGAGATAGAATCCTGTGACTGACAGACAGCAGTCTCAGTAATAGGGTCCCTTTTACACCCTTTGGGTACGGAACCCTAAAAAAGATTGGTAGAGCCACGCTATCGGCAAAACTCAGTTTTGCTAGAAGTATTGGGCCGGCTTGTTCTGGGAAGTACCACACTCTCACAGAAAATCGACGTCTGAGTAGTAGCTTCACTGCTTCTATGCTTCGTTCAGTGAGTGAGAGTCGGAGCCCCCCCCCCCCATTCCCCCTCTCCCGTGAAAGGCCGGTAACGCTTTTGTTACACCCCTGGTGTAGTTGCAGTTGTCGTGTCCATGGGCAGCGGTGATCACTTACCATCAGGTGAACCGCTTGTTCGTTTGCCGTCCTGACATAAAAAAAATGTTATTCAAAAATAAAATCCCAGGAATCTGGCCAACCATATTACGTTGTAATAGGGCAACTGTCATCATCATCACCATCAATAGAGTGTATTCCTGGTTGCATATTCAGCGGTTATGCTTCAGAGCCGGGGGTCTACTACCTAAACTTATGTAAATTGACAAGGTTACTGGTTTATACACAGAGCAACTGCCATCTGACCTCTGCAACCCAAAGGGTAGACCAGAACCAATCCTAGGATAGGTGTAAACAAATGCTGGATGTTTTACAACAAATGTTCGGCTCACAGCTTTACGTGCCTTCTGAAGCACGAAATTATCTTTCTCTTTGGATAATTAGGTGATATAAGCTTGCAATATCCTAAACAGACTGGAAACAACTTTTCACAAAGTATGCTTCCCAGTGGGAATCAAATGGCCACCAGATCACACGGTGAACGCCTTGGCCACTGGACTACGGATGCAGTCTATGTAGGGCAACTGTTGTTTGTGTAAATTGGGTTTGTGACACAGAGTAAGTATACACTTAAATTTTAATTTCCCGGGACCACAAGATTTTTTCATTAAAAAAAGTGCTTTCCATAATTGCCAACATCTTAACCTAAGGTAAATATGCATCGTAGAAAAATCCTAGGTCTGTATGTATAACCATTACTCTAACTTCGAGTAATTTAGTAGGCGATGTATAATAAAATTATTCTATAGTTTGAACATTATTGAAGTCAGCCAAACGGTTGACGGGTTGTAAAGTGGTCAGGACACGAGTTTAGGGTACCCTGTACCCTAAACTCGTGTTACAGAACGGTAAGGGGCGCTTACATAGTACCTATTCTACTTACATCTAGAGGTAGTGTAGTGAATTCCTGCGAGGTTATCCGCAAATATGATCGGTCTGCAAAAATACAAAGGATTGTAATGAAACAAGTCCTCAAAATCGTAAAAGAATTTTGTGAACGATGTTGTAGATGACTTACGCTGGGCAGCGGAGAATGCAGAATGAAATATTGATATGAATCCTACAATAAGGATTATCTTATTAAAAGAGGATGCCATTTTGCTCTTGTCTTAATTATTTTAAAGAATATATAACCGCTATGCTTAATTATCTTAATAAAATAGTAATAAATCTAGACTTTATCTGGTAAATAATATTTGCATTTTGCATGTAAGGAAGCAAGCAATGACTGACTCGTGTTATTTTTACTTTTCGACTAAAAAATAAAGCTGTCAAATCAATCGTACATTAACAAATTGACATAATACTTTTTTTATAGCTAGTTTGTGGCTCAGATGACTCGTCGTACGTGCGTGATCGTGAGTGAGTCATGTAGTGTCGTGTGTGTTGTGTGTTTTTTTTCTATGTGGCAGGGCTTGGAATACCGTTAAAAATCTGGTAACTAACGTTAATTCTGTCAAACGGCGTTAACGTTATCAACAAAGATAATCTTTTGCTGGGTAACGGCATTTTCCAACCATTTACCGATAAAACAGATAACGTTACTTACCAATGATATTAACGGTAAAAGATATTGTTAACTCTCCAAATGGCAAAAAACGGAACCCTTATGGATTCGTCATGTCTGTCTGTCCGTCGTATGTCACTTTTTTTTGAAACTATAAAAACGTATACTGTTGAAACTTGGTAAGTAGGTAGATCTATTCTGCGAACCGCATTAAGATTTTCACACAAAAAAAAGAAAAATTTCACAGAAAAAAACAATAAATTTTGGGGGTTCCCCATATTTAGTCTGAAACTAAAAAAAATTTTTTTCATCAAACCCATACTTGTGGGGTATTTATGGATAGGTCTTGAAAAATGATATTGAGGTTTCTAATATTTTTTAAATAGTTTGCGCGAGAGACACTTCCAAAGTGGTAAAATGTGTGTCCCCTCCTCTGTAACTTCTAAAAATAAGAGAATTATAAAAGTAAAAAAAAATACAACGTGGAAGGAACATACCCGTGGTTTGATTTATTACGAGTATGGTCATTTCCACTTTGTATATGATGTACATTACCATGCAAACTTTCACTGAACGGCACAGTGTGTGGATAGTTCATACAAAATGCACACGAGCGATTTAAGCGGATTTTTGCGCTGCGCTGCGGCCCGTCATAATGTGCGCGTACTTTTAACAAGCGCTGGTAGGTATGAGACAGAGATGTTGGAGGTACATCCTTTCTGGCTCTTAGGCAGTGCCGGTTTTAGCTCTACCAGCGCCCCGGGCAAGATTTTCCCACCGCTGGAACCGATGGCATAAATAACACACTGATTAAAAGTATTGGGACAGTTATAGCCAAACCTCTTGCTTCTATCTTTAATTTAAGCATCTCCTCCGGTACATTTCCTAAGGACTGGACAACAGCTGTAGTTATACCCATTCACAAAAGTGACCCTAAAGACGATCCCAGCAATTATCACCCAATCTCGCTTATCCCTGCATTTTCTAAACTTCTAGAGCATATAATTAATAAAAGGCTAGTCAAATACCTTGAAAATAACAATCTTATTCATAGCCAACAGTTTGGTTTTCGTCGGGGCAAGTCCTCTGAACAAGCTGTAACACTTCTGGTAGATACTATTGCTGATCATGTTGATAATGGTCGGAGTTGCATCGGTGGCTTTCTTGACTTAAAGAATGCTTTTGATACCGTATCGATTCCCATCCTTATTAATAGACTAGAAGGTCTCGGGATTCGAAGTCTACCTTTGCGATGGTTAAGCAGCTATCTGTCATCAAGAAACCAATGTGTTAGAATCGATGGTAACATAAGCAACTCTAGTTCAGTTCATTTTGGAGTTCCTCAGGGGAGTATTTTAGGCCCTACCCTCTTTCTCGTATATATAAATGACATTATGTCCATATTAATAAAAAACTGCCAAGTAATTTGTTATGCCGATGACACTGCCTTAATATTTCACGGAAGGTCGTGGCAGGAAGTTCAATATATGACAGAATTAGGATTACAGAAAATATCTGATTGGCTTGACCGTAATATCCTTACTCTGAATGCCTCTTAGACGCACTTTGTTTGCTTTCATAAAACAGCAGCATCTTGTCCACTTCCCAATATTAATATTAAAATTCATGCCCACAACTGCATAATCTCAGATAACAGTCCCAATGCAACCTGTGATTGCAAACATATTGCTAAAACTGAGTCTGTTACATATCTGGGAGTTGAAATAGATGAAAACCTCAGCTTTAATAAACACATATTAACGACCACTGGTAGGGTTCGAAAATTAATCTACATTATGAGATTACTCCGGGAGGTTACAGATGGCCCTTTGCTAAAATCGGTGTACTTGGCCCTCTGCCAGTCTGTAATAAACTACTGCATACTTGCTTGGGGTGGAGCTGTCAAGTCAAATATGATTACTCTAGAAAGAGCACAAAGTGCCGTTTTAAAGGTATCCCTAAGAAAACCCCGACGGTATGACACTAAAAATTTGCATGAGGAAGCCCTAGTACTTAGTGTGCGAAAAATATTTTTGATGCGGGTAATCATGTTCATGCATAAGTACGCTCCAAGATTACCTACCTACAATGCCCTTATCAAGAAAAGGATCTATAGTCTTTCCGTTCCTGCTGTCAACACATCCTTTGCACAACGATTCAGTAAATTCCTGTTCCCTTATGTGTATAATAGGGCTGTCAAAGCCTGTGACATAAAATTGTGCTCAGTTTTCGAAGCTAAAAAACGAATATTCAATTTGTTAATATCTTGGTCTTATGAAGATGCAGAAAATGTAATGTTAGTTATGTGATATAGTGCTGGTATTTCTGCTGTTTAGCTTAAATTGTAAGACACACTTGATTTTTTTTTCTTTTTTAGTAGATTTAACTATTGTAATGCCGCATTAGCCGTGTAATAGTTGTGTATTTTAATATGAACTAATTGTTTGATTTTGATACCCACGATATAGGCCTAGCCTAGTGTGGGATCGCTGTTTACATTTTGCATGTTTCCTTTTATGATCAATAAAGATTTATTATTATATTATATAATCTTATAGGATTTATTTCTGCCAACGGGGGGGGTACAAGTTATAGGATTCTTCAAATTTGCCGCCTCATTGTAAACGGAGGGAGGAAGGGGTGCATACACATAATAGTAGGAGTTGCCGCCCTTAACCAGCCGCTATTTATATATTTATTATTACCTGTGACCCCCCCCCTGCCCAAAAGCGCCCCCTGTCGCCCCTTTGTATCTGGCGCCCTGGGCGGTCGCCCAACCGCACCCTACCCTAACGCCGCTACTGCTCTTAGGTATGAGGTTTTATAATTTATTTTTTATCTTATTTCCGCTGTGTCTATGGAGAAAACTGACTGAAGGAAGAACATTGTCTGTCAATGATCAAATGTCAAACTCCAACAAGTCAAAAATAATTTTGATTTGGAAATTCTTTTGAACAAAGTGAAATCGAATCCATTGAATTTTGTAATTTTTCATTGCTAGCATTTTTGCTCTGGAATTTATTTATTCTATTAGATTTCAATAACGTAGTTCTCAAGTAATCTATGGTTTCAATGTGCATTTAGTGGATAAAACTTGTGGTACTATAAAGTACAGAAGAGTTCGGTCGTAAGGAGATGGCTCAGGAGATGGCTACTTTAGAAAATGAAATCAAAAATCTCAAAGACAGTAACAAGGAATTGGTTCAAAAAGTGCAATACTGGAAGGTTGCTGCAGCCAACAAAGAGAACGAGAAACTGGAGCTAATGAAGGAAATAAATGAATTGAGAATAAAACTAAGCGTAAGTGTTGCTTTAATTTTTTATTCCAATGTTCTTGTGACTTTGTTTATGTTGTAATATTCATGCCCATATTGTAGGGTTTATTTACCTCTTAGAAAAGATATGAGAAGGTTGAAGTCACAGACCTTCCACTACTAGACCTTTATAGTGCGTGGCCACTTTAGTGCATCTCTTTCTATCTTTGATTGTTACCTCCACCCATATTTTGCACACGTTACAGAACACACTATGGTTACTAACTTATAATAAGCTCAAATAAATCACCTTTTAAATGATAAAATCCCTAAAATTAATAACTTTCTTCGATCGTTTTGTGGTTTGTTTGGCCCAGATTTTGACAGTAGGCCAGCTTATAGCAGCCACGCCGATAGAGACAAAAAACATATCAGCGTTTCTTTCACACTCACATTGTACTGTATTTGACAGTCTCTTTCTAGCAATAACATTGCAAGTTTAGTAGTGGTAGGTCTGTGGTTGTAGTAATAAAAAAGTAGGTACATAGTCTGCGTGGAGCCTTTATTATTTTTCATATTTGTTACTTTTGATGTCCCTTTCTGCCTGTATTGACTTTTGTCTCAGACAAAGCTCTGGTTCCAGATGCAGATAGATAAACTATCATTTATATAACCTTAATTGGGAAAACACAGCCAAAGTCAAAATTCAGTGTAGGATAAATGTATCCAGGTATATAATATAGCCTATTACATATAGCCAGGACTCGCAAGACCCTAAAGGTCACATTTAGCTGTAATTGGCCCTAAGATTATGGAAGTTACTTGCAGTTTTTAATTAAAAAATTGCAGCCAGGAACTTCAATAGTCAATAAGAGGCTGCATATACAAGGGGTTATGAATATTTTACACAGTTTACTTAAGTAAAGGCCAACTAGTTTCATAGTGTAGGTAGTTGGCCTTTGTAAATGCTGATATCCTTATCTGTTGCTCAGTAATTTGCTAGAGCGAGAAAGAGCTGAAGTGTTCCCGATGCTCTCTCTCGCTCTAGCAAATGACACTTCTGAGCAACAGAAAAGAAGAGCAGCTTAGGAAAGTGCTGTTCCATGCTGACAGATGTGTCCCAACCCTTACTGGTTTTTCAACAAAAATATTTACACTTAATCTAAATTATGTTAAATATAAGCCAGGAAATTATTAATCATGTCAAGAAAACGTGCCTATAGAGGCCTACTTACTTCTTACTTCTCCCGAGGACTTCTTTTCCGCAATTTGGTCCATTGCGCTGAACCCGTTTTGCGTGTGGAGCCGGCGTAGTTATCAGTTTTCAAACCAGCCCAGCTCCTGCAGGAATCCGAGAACGCTCCCCGGCGCCCTCACGGCTTCCTCCACGGTTCCTTGATGTTTCAGGAACCCTCTTCTTATGTGTGCGACGCCACCGCACTCGATGAGGAGATGACTCGCAGTTTCATCAGCCTACATGCAAGCTCTGCACAGAGGACTGTCTGTAATTCCTAGGGTGTAAAGGTGTTTGTTTAGTGCAATATGACCAGTAATAATGTCAACCATACGGCGTAGATTTCTCCGGGGTAGTGCTAACAGGCGTCGGGATAGGCGACTATCCCATTGGGGTAGTGCCTCCCTAGCCTGCCGACATGTCTGGAGGGATCGCCATGATTGATTTTGTTCTTCGCTAGTGCGATTTCTGATCCAGGTGCGAACCTGCGTGAAGGGGATCGGAGCCATAGGAAGAGGTCCCAATGGTGTCATACTCGATCCCCGACGCGCGAGCTCGTCAGCTGCATCGTTACCCAGTGAGTTGCTGTGTCCTTTGATCCATTGGAGAGTGACTGTGTTATACTTACAGAGTTTTTCCAGGGATCTGTGGCATTCTTGTATTAAGGCAGAGTCCACATGTGTCCTTCTGAGGGCAAGTAGGCCCGCTGCGCTGTCAGTTAGGATACGGATGGACATACCTGATACCTTCCTCCTAATAATTTCTGTAGCCGCGTGGGTTATAGCTGCGCATTCGGCTTGGAAGATGGAGTTTTCCTTACCCAGGGCATATGCAGAGTGAATGTTGAGGTCATGAGAGAATACGCCAGCACCTACACCATTTTGTGTCTTTGAGCCGTCTGTGTATACCCTCATTTCTTCAGTACCGGAGCTGTCTGAAGATTCCTCATGTAATTGTATTTTGTATTTTTTGTCGAAGACAAATTGCTTGTGGATCCTGTCGTTTATCGCGCCTATGAGGTATGATGCTTTGAGGGCTAGTGGCAGGATTCGCGTATGAGGGGCCTTGTCTTTGTGTTTCCACAGGCCTAGTGTTTTAAGTCTTGCAGCTGCGACTTGTGCTTCTTGTTTGATGTGGAGGTGTAGCGATTTGATATCAAGAATTGCCTCGAGTGCCGCTGTTGGGCAAGTTTTCATGCCTCCACTTATTGCCAGACATGCAGTTCTTTGGAATCGCTGTAGCTTGTCTTGCACTGTTGTCAGTGTGGTCCTATGCCACCATACTAGTGCTGCGTACGTAAGTCCTGGTCTTATGACTGTTGTGTATAGCCATTTCATGATTTTAGGGGAGATGCCCCAGTTTTTGCCTACTAATCTTCGGCAGTTCCAAAGATTTATGTTTGCTTTATTTATCTTTTCCTCTAGATGTGTACTCCAATTAAGCTTTGAGTCTAGTTTTAGTTTTTTGACTTCATTCGATAGAGTAAGAGTTGTTCCAAAGAGCTTTGGAGGTTCGTACTTTCCTAAGACTCTTTTGTTGGTGAACATGACCAGTTCCGTCTTGTTTGCGTTCACTGAGAGCTCGTGTGTGGTACACCATGTCTCCACTATGCGTAATGCACTTCTGGTCAAGCTGCACACGATACTTTCCGAATTCCCTTGTATGAGTATTGCCAAGTCATCAGCGTAGCCGACTGTGTGATAGTGTTTGTCATTTAGCAATGTAATTAGATCGTTTACCACTAAGCTCCAGAGAAGGGGAGATAATACCCCTCCTTGTGGGCAACCTCTGGTTGCCATTACCCTTGTGGTGTCACATATGTCTAGTTGTATATTACGTAGTTTTAGCATGTTGAATATCCATCCAGTTACGGTGCTTGGTACTTTATGCCTATTTAGTGCTTCTTGTATACAATTGAAGTTTGTCTTGTCAAAGGCACCTTCGATGTCAATGAAAGTTCCTAAGCATAGGTTTTTGCTGTGTATTGCGTTCTCCAGTATTGTTACCACTTCGTGTAACGCTGATTCAGTAGATTTACCCGTGCAGTATGCGTGTTGTTTTGGATGTAATGGGTAATTCATTAATGCCGTATCTCTGATGTGCCTATCACATAGTCTTTCCAACACTTTGAGGAGGAAGGACGATAGACTTAATAGGTCTAAATGATTTGGCATTAGTGTAATCCGTTTTACCAGGTTTCAGTATAAATATCACTTTGACTTCTCTCCATTGTAGAGGAATGTATTTATGAGCCAGGCAAGCCCTTAATAGGTTAGTGAGGTGTTCTTGAAGAACTTTTCCTCCCCATTTGAGTAGGCCTGGGAATATTCCATCTGGACCTGGTGATTTGAATAGTTGGAAGCTGTTTATTGCCCATTCTACTCTATCTTTGGTTACAATCTCTTGGGCTATTTTCCAATCTTGTTCAGTAGGATGGTGTATAGTTTCCTCTGGTTTATCCAGGGTATTAAATTTGAGGCATCCAGGGAAGTGCGTTTCTAATAGTATCTCACAAATTTCCTCAGTATTTGCAGAGTAACTGCCGTCCTCTTTCTTTAGGGTGCCTATGGTTTTGTTGCCCCCGCCTGACATTAGTTTATATACCCTGGAGGCTTCGGACGTGGTCTCGATACTCGTGCAGAATTTACACCAGGATTTGCGCTTGAACGCCCTGATCCTGTTCTTATATTTGGCGCGAGCCCTGGCGTAGTTGTCCCAGTCTGTTTCGTTCCTTGTATTTATCGCTCTATTAAAGAGTCTGAGTCTGAGTCTGAGTCTGGTGTACTTGACACTTGCGCCTTTCCAGTTCGGGGCCCCAGAATTTCTTACCGCCTTTGGGGCAGCAGCCTCTGGTGCCGAGAGGGCATGAAGTTTCGTAGCTTTGTGTAATA
Source organism: Acrobasis repandana (assembly GCA_963576875.1). Taxonomy (NCBI): domain Eukaryota; kingdom Metazoa; phylum Arthropoda; class Insecta; order Lepidoptera; family Pyralidae; genus Acrobasis; species Acrobasis repandana. The sequence continues at coordinate 1,732,248 of OY756216.1, forward strand.
GCTTGTGATATGTTTTCTGCGTATTCCTCTACTTTGGGAACGCTGTTTAGTACCGTATGGTGTTGCATTGGTCCAAGTTTATTCTGTAGGAGCTTGTTATATGTGCTTCTATCAGTTTTTCTTGGATTTCTGTAAGGAATAGGTTTGGCAATTGTGAGGTTTACCTTGTATCGAAGCCATCTGTGATCAGAGCACTCGTCGGACACGTGCCAGTCAGAGATGTGTTCTAATATACCATCTGTAGCTAGGGTGAGGTCGATGATGGTGCGACATCGCCTGGTTATAAACGTGGGTTTGTTACCTTTGTTTAGTATGTTGAGGTTCGTCTGTATGAGGTAGTTGACAAACTCCTCTCCTTTGGGGTTGGATTTCTCCATGCCCCAGAGGGGATGGTGAGCATTCGCATCTACGGAAATGATGAGCTCCAGTTTGTTGTTTTCACAGTAGCTTACCAGTTCTATGAGTTCTCGGGTTGGTATGTCTGTTCCCTCGTCTCCCGGGAGGTAGACGGAGGCAATCACTGTATTCGGTAGAGTTTTGTAGTCACTCGTTGAGATCCTGATGGCTGTCAGATCTCTGGAAAATAAGTGTGTTAGTGGCATTGCCATGAAGTTACGGGGTAGATAGATACAAGCTCTGGGAGTGTCACAGGTTTGATCGAAAATTATCTTACCTCCGATGTTATTAAGTCCACATATGGTGTTGCGTCTGATCCACGGCTCCTGGATCAGCGCGAGGGTGTCATTCTTCTCCAGCTCGCCCCGCAGGGTAGCCGTTGCGGTCTGGCTATGCTGGAGGTTTATCTGGATGACATTAGTCATCCGGGTCCGAGTCGGTGAGTTGGACATCTTGTTGGTCCTCCTCCACCTCCTCATCCCCACAGCCTGTCTTTGCAAGGCGCTTCTCAGTCTCGAGGATGTCTTCGTCTTCTGAGAGCACCTTGCATTCGGCGTCGCGCGTCTTCACCACAGCCCCGTTCTCGGCCGGGCTGGCCACCTCAGGTTTGGACGGCGCGGGGAGTATGTTCGTCCCTGAGGGTCCTGCCTGCTGCTCACACCGTGCAGCGGCGGATGCCTCCTCAGGGTTAGTAGTCACATCCATTGGTGTAGTACTTGCCTGTTCAATGTCGCTGCCCTCGGTGGGTATCTGGAGGTACACCGACCCGAGGGAGAATGCCAGACAGCGTTCGTGCTCCACGATGGTGGGGAGAAGGTCATCCGGTACGCCTACCAGAATGTAGATACCAGCGTCTTGGTGGATGGGACTATAGAGGGTCCATCTATCCACGCCGGCCCACGGGTTCATGCGGTGAAGCATGGTGTGGAGTTGGTGAATGGTGCCTTTCCTTGCAGGCAGGAACAAACCGCATTTGGTCCTCTTCGGCAGGTCCTTCTGGGCCATCATCGTCAGCGGTTGTTTGTTGGAGGCTGGGGGAAATCCTGCTACCACCTCCCTGAGCCAGGACTTAGTCGCCTCATCCTTGCACTTGAGTTTAAGCACGCCATCAGCGATGACGGGCTTACCCCCTAATACAGGTATGACTTCAGAGTCCAGGTCAAGGACATGGTTCATGAGCTGGTCCTCGATGCTCTCCTGTATTTTACCCAGTTCTTCGGGTGTCAGGTCCGATCTATTTACCGTCGTGACCGCAACGTCCAAGTCCGTCGCGACCGCTCCGGCGTATGTAGTCCCGCTGGTCACTGCAGCACCGTCGAGTTTCACCTTCTTGGTCTCACCTCTAGGGGAGATGGTGTCGTCGAGGCGCGCGCGCTTGGTTACCTGCGGGGTCTGTTCTTGCTGCGTCTGCTGCCTCGGCTTGGGCTGTTGCTTTTTCCGGGGCTGCTGTTTACGCGGCAGTTTTCTCTCTGTGGGAGGAATGTTCGATCCCCCTTGCGGGTTCTCGAGTTTTTTCGATCCCCCTTGCGGGTTCTCAAGTTTGGAACGACTCTTTCCCTCCGAAGAGGTGGACGGTCGTGTATTGTCCAACGTCTCATTAACGCGGGTGTAGTGTGACGGGTGTAGGACGTTATGTTTGGTGACCTTGGTAAGGCCTAGTCGTTCGCGAATATTGTTCGGGAAGATTCTATCTCGTTCGCGACAGTATTAAAGGTCAAACAAAGGTCATACGTTTGTTTGTAGAAATATCCGAAACCATTGATTATTTTGGCAAAAAAAGACCCACAACTGTTCATTAACTCTGTAGCTTGAAACATATTTCAAAATAAAGCTTTCCAAAAAAAAATTTCAATGCCCATTATGTCCTGTATTTTTCTTTTGTGTAATAAAGGGTATTGTATTGTATTGCATATTTTAGAGATTAAGAAGTGGAGGAGCCGCACAAGCACGAAAGCTGGATGCGGAACTACAGTCAGCCAGTGAGGAAGCACTGACTCACCTCGTGAAGGCCTCGACTGCAGTGGCTCGCTCCATAGACATTGCTAAAACTTATATGCAAGAAAGGCAGGACCTGGCTAATTCATTGCCACGATGGAGTGCCCTTGGGGGCACCCCCAATTCAGATAAAGTTCACAGAGTTCCCCCCTTGCTGATCGGGGGACAGTCAATACAACCTGTAGTGTCTTTGAGCAGAACGCCGCTGTTTAATCCTAGCAGTAACTCACATTCACGTAAGTTTATAAAGATATTCTCAGCACTGTGTGAAATAGACATATCAGATCTTAGCTCGTCTATAATAAATAAAATAAAATACTACTAATTAATTAAAGCGGGTAACTCACGTCAAAAGTCAGCTACTGGCCGACATGTTTCTAACTCATCTGGAGGTCGTCATCAGGGCGAATATGATACGCGACGCCACCCGAACCTGCCTGTGCCTCACGTTAGTTCTAACTAAAAAAAAATTAATTTTTTTTTTTTATTATAGCTAAGGGCTGATATGTCTATTTCACACAGTGCTGAGAGTCCATAAAGATAAATTCATAAAGATATTTTGCACACTGGCTCCCAGTTGCTAGCGAGTTCTTATCATCTTCTTTGTGTGGTGATTAGATTTATCAGTGGGACATGGTACATAGAGATGTGTCGTCCCTTAAAGCTTTGGGAGCATTCCCGGCAATATTACTGAAAACGGAAATTTAGGGGAATATTGGGAAGATTCCCGTAAATTTACAATGGGAAAATTGCTGTAAATTTTAAATATTTCCAGTGGCACATCCATCACTAATGGTACATAATCAAATCATTGTCAAAAAAAAGCATGTGAGTTTATACCTATTTTTTTTATACATATTTACAGAATGGGATACCGCAAAAATGTAGTATTACGGTTGAAACATTAATTTATTTTTATAATAATAAACATGACTAGGTTTTGATATGTAAAGTGTTATTTACTAAAATTATACTTTTAGGTTCCATAACCTTGTCAAGAAGCCCAAACCAAAATCGCAGTTTGACAGAGAGAGCTGTACCTATGCACATGTTACAAGGTAAATAAAATCATTAAATGTTCCCTTAGCATAGACTTGTCCATTCAAACATAGTCTAGCTCAGGGGTCGCCAAATGGCGGACCATGGTCCGCATCCGGACCACCGACCCATTTTGTGTGGACTGCGAGAACACAGCAACTTGCTTTTTCTTTTTTTTTTCGAAGTTGATCTTCACTGAGAATAAATTTCGATCTCGAGTCTCAACTTACTGAAGAACATCTCCAGGATTTAATGTCAATAGCTTGCACCAATTTTACTCCAAACTTCAGACAGATAGTTCGATACCTTTGTTATTTCCGTAATTACATAACATGTTGTGCGGACCGCGATGGTAATTTCATATCCCAAAACGGACCCTGAGCGAAACTAATTTGTGACTAACTTTTGTTTTGAAATGACATATCAGATTACGGCAGTTATTTGTAATTTCAAAGAAATTGCTTAAATTTATTTAGCATATAACTAATTTTCCGATGGTCAGATTATATCTTTTAGCAGAGCATTTTGTGTCTTGTGGGCAAGAAGGTGGAAAAAAGAATCAAAATAGTGGTGATGGGTTTGCAGCCGCAGCGCATATTAAGGGGCTACATGAATTTTACTGGGTCCAGTGCGGCCCCAGTTTGAAATAAAATATTTCAAAGGAAATGGAGATATAATTTAAAATTTTGTCTTCGTGAAGCCCTAGATAAACTAATTTATGAACTTTAAACTATTTTATGAACTACTGTCTACAGTTTATAATGAGAACGTTAAGCTTTACTACGCACATTTGCCAAAAGTGGCCGTTTTTCGCAAATGTGCGGAGAAAAGCTTCACGTTCTCACTTTAAACTGTAAACAGTAGTTCATAAAATGGTTTGAAAGGTTATCTGGGGCTTCACAAAGACAAAATTTGAAATGGTATCTCCGTTTCCTTTGAAATAATTTATTTCAAATGGGGGCAGACGGCAGCACTCCAACCCCGGAAAAATCATGTAGCCCCATAACATGATTCGCATTTTCGCCCATTTCCTCGATTTAACTTTTAAGATCTGCCTGCAAAGTGAAGCAGCTGGTTCATTGTAAGTTTTTTTTCTTTTCTCCCAAAGCAGCATGGCAAAGGATCTTAATATCAATCAGCACATGGTTCTCAACATTTAGATTAAAATAAACGGGCAGGTGAGAGTCGGACTCGTACATGAAGTGTTCCGTAACACCGTACAATGTTTTAAAACGCTGAAGAAACACGTTTCTTGTATGACGACCCCCTTTAATTTTCAACTTTATTTTTATTTTTAGTATTTGTTGTTATAGCGGCCACAGTAATACATAATCAGTGAAAATTTCAAGTGTCTAGCTATTACGGTTCATGAGATAGAGCCCTGTGACAGACGGACAGACGCACTGACGGACTGACGGACAGACAGCGGAGTCTCAGTAATAGGGTCCCGTTTGCACCCTTCGGGTACGGAACCCTAAAAACTAACAAATAAGTTTGTTTTCACTTTTTTCAGATGTTTACATTCCACTAACAAGGATAGACATGTCAGATATGCCTGGGAATATGATGGAGACAGAGACTGACTCCAATGATATGGATAACAGCGCTGAAGACCTGGGCCTCGAAGGTAATGATACGATTGTGGTTCAAAATTCAGAAATTCAAAATAATTTTATTATTATAGGTTATTTATAATATCTCTTAATAATAGTCACTTTGTTTTGTTTTGCACAAATGTTGACGTCAAATCGTTACTTACAGCTAAGTTTACGCCGCTTCCTAGGCGCAAGTGCAGAAGAAGCGGCAACCAACTGCACTGCACGTTTTCTCCAAAGACGTCAACTAACAAACTTAAAATTAGATATATGAATGGACTGAGATTACATTGTTTGTTATTTCATCATAATTCAATTGAATTATAAGAATTACGAAATTTAAAATAATGACAATTTGTCAATTTAGTATGTACCAATGTACCTAAATTATGACATGTCTAAGTATACAAACCTTTAAGAGGGACTCGCGCCAAGCTCAAGCCGCACCAAGCTTTTTTGTCTTTAAGATAGTCATCGGTCCTATAATAAGCCTTCTCAGTACTTTCTTTACATAAGCTTTGAATTTTCTGTCTGACATATCAAGGACCGATTCTGGCAATTTATTATAAAAAAGTATACACTTCCCCATAAAAGACTTACTGACTGTTTTTAGCCTGTAATACGGGCTAACTAAGTCATTCTTATTACCTAAATTTCTATCTGTAAAATCACTTACTTTTTTAAACATGGAAATATTATTCCTTACATACATTATATTTTCAAATATGAACTGTGATATCTCTGTTTCCTTTCAAATAATTTATTTTAAATGGGGGTAGCACTGGACCCCGTGTAGCATCTTAAGATGTTACATATTTTTCAATTTTTCAGATAGTGGTGAAAGATTAATTGATGACCCAGATAATAATAATGAGAGCAATAACTTTGAATCATCGTAAGTACATCCATACTTATTATATTAATATTTTTACCCAACTACGGCGGAGTCGAAAGGAGAGTTATATGATTCACTGCTACATACATATACAAAGTGGAAGGGACATACCCGTAATAAATCAAACCACGGGCTATACTAGATCACTATATTATAATGAAATTAAAAACACAGGCAAAAAACAAAAAATAAATTTGGCGTTTCCATACAAATCGTCCGGCCGGCCGCACACTTTTCTATGGAAATGCCAAAAATTTTTTTGGTTCTTTGGCTGTTATTTTAATTTTATTATAATATAGTGATCTAGTATAGCCCGTGCTTCGATTTATTACGGGTATGTCCCTTCCACGTTGTATGTATGTTCATGTGTTCCCTCGTATATTTTATAATAATTATCTATTGTAACTTAACAAAGAAGGTATCGTTGGAAGTCTCTTGGCTGTCCGTTGGTTATTCACCCTTACTTTTTAATTAGTACACAAATTTTAAGGGGTGATTCAGTCCATCATTTTGAACAACTTTTCCCAATATTTATTGGGTAATACACATTTGTGTATTGAAATAAAATAAAAAATCACTTTTCATACAAATCGAAGTAGTCCGTGATCCAGTTACTGTGGGAAGTGAAAAATTTGTTTTCGTATTTCGAATCTTTCTGAATCACACCTTAAAATTTGTGTACTAATTTAAAAATGACGGTGCATATAGGCTATATGACGTCGCAGTCATTTCAATATTTCAAATAAAACAAATCGAATCATATGTGTTTGTATATTATATTTCAAAAATACATATACATAGAGGGTCTCACAAAATACTGAAACTATTTAAAATGGCGGGTTCAGTCCATGATACTGAACAACTTTCACCAAGGAGCATGTATCGAAATATGAAAAATTATTTTCGGCTTTCCATACAAACTCAGATTAGCTGATCGGTCAACTAATATGGGAGGCCAACAATTGTTCAGTATCATGGGCTGAATTCTCCCTTAAAAATAGTTTCAGTACATTTTGTTAGACGTTATACAACTTGGAAGGGACATACTTGTAATAAATCAAACCACGTACAATACCCGGCACATAAGTTGACCCAAAATGGCGGTCACTGCGCACACTTTTCCCTCTAATTATACCTGCGCAGAGCCGCCATTTTGGGTCAACTTATGTGCCGGGTATTGCACTATACTAGATCATTATAGTATGATGAAATTTAAATTTCGTTTCCATACAAAAGTGTGCAGCCGCCCGGGCTATTTGTATGGGAATGTCAAATTTATTTTTGGTTTTTTGACTTATTTTAATATCATTAGACTATAATGATCTAGTATAGCCCGTGGTTCGATTCATTACGGGATGTCCTTTCCACGTTGTATACATTACTAGCTGTTTCTCCCTGCTGTGCTTACATTCACTAGATAAACGTACATACTTCCCTAGCCATGCAGTATCTTCCCGTAGTCTGGTTTTAATTATTAAAACTATATGACGACCTCCGTGGCGTAATGGTTAACACGCTAGACCGCTGATCCGGAGGTTCTGGGTTCGATCCCCAGCCAGGCTAAGTTGGAGAATGGCCTTTTAAAAATTATCCTGGGTCTTGGGTGTTTATCTATATATGTATTTATCATAAAATATAGTATCGTTGAGTTAGTATCCATAACACAAGTTTGAAACTTACTTTGGGCACAGTATATACTGAGCTTTGGGGCTAGCTTAATCAGTGTGATTTGTCCCTATATAGTTATTTATTTATTTATTTATATCTTGTTACTGTGCTAACAACGTGTGAAAATTTATTTATTTTTCAGACAAAGACTGGAATCAGTGGCAGAGGATTCGGAACTGGAAGACATTGATGAGACTCCACCTAGGTTCGTATTTGATATTAGATTAGCTGTATTCATGTGTCCTAAAGGAAATACTATATTTCCGTTGTAGTTTCAACAGGTATACTGTATTTGCTAGATTAAATGGTATCATCATCATCCGAGCGTATTCTCGGTTGCATCCTCAGCGGAAACGCTTCAGAGCCCTGGGTCCGCTACCTAGCCTAGGTAATTTGACGGGGTTACTGGTTTTACACAGAGCGACTGCCGTCTGACCTCCGCAACCCAAAGGGTAGACCAGAACCAAATCCTAGGATAGGTTTAAACAAACGCTAGATGGCGTTCGGGACCAACAGCTTAACGTGCCTTCCGAAGCACGGAATCATCTTTATTTTCGGATAATCAGGTGATTCAAGCCTGCAATATTAATCCTAACCCGACTACAAACAACTTTTAAAGTATGCTTCCCAGTGTGATTTGAACCCACAACGTCCGGATCACAAGGTAAATGCCTTAAGCACTGGACCACGGAGGCAGTCAGATTACTGATTACCATATGATTTCAGATCCAGGACAGACAATCCTCTGGAAGGGCCCAGTTGGTTATTGGATCGGCCCTCAGTTACGAAGGTAAGTAACGGGGAGATTGTTCTTGTCCCTACAACTACATGAATGTGGCCTAAAAATTTTTTTTTATTTTTATGTATGTCCCTCTATTACTCGAAGATGTCTGGGCCGTGTAAATTATTTTTGTTTGAAAGGGTATACTTGTCAGGTGGTCTCAGAAATTATATCAAAATCGATTAAGATGATGATACATGGAGTCCAGTGCTGCCCCCATTTAAAATAAATTATTCGAAAGCGGAAAACGGCCACTTTTGGCCAAAATGCAAACCAAAGCTTATCGTTCTCTTTAAACTGAAGACAGTAGTTCATAAAATAGTTTGAAGGGTTATCTAGGGCTTACTAGAACAAAATTTTATATCATATCTCCGTTTCCTTTAAAATAATTTATTTCAAATGGGGGCAGCACTGGACTCCATGTATCATCTTAAGTAGTTTGGTTTTTATACCAAAATAACTGGAAAAATATATCGTCTAAGTATACAAATGTTGCGTAATTAGCCTGTCACTGGTGTGAAAGTCGGATTTTTGAAAAATTATATTTATTAGGATGGACTGGATATATTTTTTATTTTATTAGGATGGACACCTTCCAAGCCATAGTGCGAAAGAGGGTAGCCTCCCTGATGCATAGGGTGGCCTGCGGCTCCAACAGCCTCCTCACCATCATTGCTGGCAGGGTAGATGGGCCCATTTTAAAGCGCTGGTCCCAACTTCATGCGAGTTTTAACCGCGTGAACACATACTAACATAGACAGTAAGATCAATGTAACTCACAATATGGATTTCTTTGTCCGAATTAAAAATATTATTATTATTATTATTATTATTAACAATATACATTTTATTGAAAGAAAGTTAATGAAAGAACGCAAAACCTTTCAGATGGTACCTTAGCCTATGTAACTGAACAACTTTTGTTCAACAACTTTCACGAAATTAAAAAAAAATATATTTGAATTTTGATACAAACTGATCAGCTGATCGAGTCAATTTGTATGAAAAGCCGAATTTTTTTTGGATTTCGTGAAAGTTGTTGAACAAAAGTTGTTCAGTTACATGGGCTGAGGTACCATCTGAGAGGTTTTGCGTTCTTTCATTAACACGATGTATAAAATCTTGTTTTAGTCAAGAAAAAGCATTAATAATAAAACTAACTTGGAGCCGGACTCAACTACTCAGGTCGACGAGAACTCAGTGGAAACGTCCCCACAGCAACTAGGACAACGTAATGAAGAAGAGGCAATTAATGTGAGGTTCTGGGTTATCTTATTATCATCGACTTTGGCATCCTTCTATCTCCTACTGTTGTCTTTATGACGAACGCTCAGGATGGCACCTGGTCCAAAGGATAGCCATTGCTTTTCAGAGAGACAACGCAGCTAGCGTAATGGGCACTTTTGAACCAGGTACAATCCGGGTTGGATTTTTATTTCTTTTAAAAAAAAAACTTGTTATGTACCTCATCACCGTTGACTTGATAAGAAGATCATCACCATCAGGTCTTTCTAATCTCCACTGTAGGAGCATGTCCCTCTCTGTACTACCAGAGCCATATATTAGCCAGGGCAGTCAGAGGATTTGGCCTACACTCTCCACGCTGGCCAGACGGGTTGGAGAGGTTTCACTGATGTTTATAAGCTTTGTTCAGCTTGTGTTTCCTAAGTCGCCTTCTACGACTTCCACGGGAAGACTTGGAGTGGTCCTATTCTACTCTGCTGGACAGGACACGGCTTGTATCTACCTTATAATATGTACCTTCCTTATTAATTTTATAATTTTACTATATAAATAAAGATTTTACTAAATTTTTTTTTTGTACATAAAAAGACACAATTAAAAATAAAACAAGTGCAAAGGCGGATCTCTCCCAGTCAATCCTAAAACCAGAGGAGATATTATATAAATTTGGGTGGAACGATTTACATCCAAGGTAGTTTCCTTCAATGTCCCATGTGCTTGAATGTGTTAAAGAGTACAGTTTCCTATTACGTCCAGTCCCACAATGTCAAGTGTCTTAAAATGACTACACACTATCACGTCCTCATCTCTAACGGGGCAGACAGAACCTAGGGCGGCAAGGCCCTGGCCACTTAGCGTGATGGTGGGCATGAAGGTGGAACAAGGAAGTCACAATAGTGATGGGTTGCTAACCGCATCGCCTATTGACATGATTCAGATTCTTGCCCATTCCCTCGATCGGTTTTACGATCTGCGCGGAAGGCAGCTGGTTCATCCTATGTTTTTTCTTTTCTCCCGGATTAGTATAGAAGAAAATTACATACATACAATCTTTATTCACTAAAAGGCCACAGGAACATGCCCTTTCAAGCTATCACGCCTGTTTCCCACAGGGGTAGGCAGAGACTATGGACCTCCACTTGCTACGATCCTGACAGACTTCTTTCGCTTCATCTACACTCGTCAACCTCTTCATACATGCCCTTCGGCTACGGGTACTTCTCACCTATTCTTTTTAGGGTTCCGTACTCAAAGGGTGCAAACGGGACCCTATTACTGAGACTCCGCTGTCTGTCCGTCTGTTACAGGGCTCTATCTCTTGAACCGTAACAGCTAGACACTCGAAATTTTTACCAATTATGTATTCCTGTAGCCGCTATAACAACAAATACTAAAAATAATAAAAGTTAAAAATTAAAGGGGGTCGTCATACAAAAAATGTGTTTTTCAGCGTTTTTAACTAGATCTTTATAATGACATTAAACTAGTTGAAATTTACACAGATTATGTATTACTATAACAAAAAATACTAAACATAAGATAAAGTTAAAAATTAAAGGGGGGTCGTCATACAAAAACGTGTTTCTTCAGCGTTTTAAAACATTGTACGTTACGGAACCCTTCATTTACGAGTTCGACTCGCACTTGCCTGTTTATTTTAGAACGTCTGCAATCTGATTGCAGAATGTTCGCCGAGGTCGACCCTTTACCGCTCTTCCTTTCACACTTGCCTTATAAATAATAGAAGAAAATTAGAATGTCTAATATACGAGTATAATGGGCAAGTCTTTTTAAGTCCCGGCTATCCGGCTGTGGAATCTTCGGGAGTCTATAAGAAGAGCTCCCAGTTGGCTTTTAAGCGAGCAGTACATAAATTGTTTCTCCAGCAGTCTTAGTCGTAGTCATCCTGATTAGGTATATTTATTAGTATTTATTTATTTACCAATTTATGTACACGGACAATATATACAGAGAATACATAAACAAAAAGTTGTACAAAGGCACTACTTATCTCAAAAGAGATCTCTTCCAGTAGTATTTATATTTGTTATATAGCTATATGTATGTATGTACATCTATTGTATTTTATGCATGTTAGTATTAGTATATACAGGGTCTGACTAAATATACTGAAACTATTTTAAGGGTGGATTCAGTCCATGATACTGAACAACTTTCCCCAGGGAACATATATTGAAATATGAAAAATAATTTTTGGCCTCCTATACAAGTTGACCGATCAGCTGATTCGAGTTTCTATGGAAAGTCAACATATATTTTTCATATTTCGATATATGTTCGTTGGGGAAAGTTCAGTATCATAGACTTAATTGCACCCTTAAAATAGCAGTATATTTTGTAAGACGTTATATACAGTTATTATATGTTTAATAGTATATTTTTGTATAAGTATATGTGCTTTTGGTAATATATATTTATAGTATTATTTGTTAATGTAGGTACTTATATAATATTAAGTTTACCTAATCATGAATTTTATTACCGGCCAGCCATACATATTTTCTGCTTGGTCTAATGGTTGACCGGTAGAAAATGCCATATGGCATTAGGTCCGCCACTTGTACTTTTATTTCAATTGTGCAATAAAGAGGAAATAAATAAAAAAATAATATAGTATTTGTTTGTAGGCGAGCATAATGTCGGTATCGTTCTCGCCGACGGTGCGGCGCCGCAAGCGCGCGGCGCCGCACGCGCTGCCCGAGCTGTCGCTGTCGCCGATAGTCGCGCCGCGCCCGACTCGCTCGCCGCGGCCCGCTGCGCCGCGTAGAAACAGGTATGTTAGGGTCAATTCACACCGAGAGTTCACACTTCCCAGCGGTGTTCGTTCCGAAACAAGCTATTGTTCACATGTTTATGGTTTACTTAAGACGAAATAGAGGGGCAATTTTTCCATACAAACGTAGTCCCCTGTTTCCTCCCTGGATAATGCCGGTAGAGTTATATTTTTTTTCCTGAATATCTATAGCCACTGTAAAGGACAACGAGCCTGCCCGCCGACGACATCGAGCCCGTCAGCCGACTAATCAGAGCGCTTGCATTAAAATGTTTCTCTCGTCTCTGATTGGCCGGCGCATTCGTCGAACTAGTACGCGCTCGCTCCGGATTGGCCGGCGCACTCGTCGAACTAGTACGCGCTCGCTCCGGATTAGCCGGCGCACTCGTCGATATCGCGTACTAGCGAGACCCTTTTATTGTTCATATAAAAGCGGCCGACGGCCAGTATTGTATTCCATTCAACAAGTGATATTTGTACAGTAAACATTGGAACAATAAAGAAATTACATCGAAGAAGTGTTTGGAAAACTATACAGTCCTCTACAGTTGTGGTCCTTCGAAGAAGCCGGATCTACTAAGGCGAAACCAGCAGTGTTACTACGAGCGAGTTTCGTCGAGCAAGAAACTACGGTGCCGATCCTTCTATTACGGATCTGCCTACATTCCGAAGAAGCTGCAACCACTGTCAACTGAACGAGATGGTGTTCACCAGGAGCCAGGGTGAAGCAGCCGAACAGGAAGAGCTAAGGCGGGCCCAGGAAGAGGAAGCACGCCGCGAGACTGAGCGCCAGCGGGTCGAGCTGGAAAGTATAAGGAGGCTGTCACTAGAACCACCGGCCTCTCCGTGTACCAGGCAGAGCGAGGCGCAGGAAGCTGCTGCTGCCGCTGCAGGACCGACGCCAGGTCCCTCGAACCTTGAGGCCCGGCACCGAACGAGGTCCCCAGCGCGCTCAGCATGCTCCGCACGGTCCACGAACAGCGTCTCCAGCATGCCGAGAAGCTTGCAGCCATCAAGAGGGAGGAGCTACGACTTGAAGCCGGCCTCATTAAGAAACGATTGGCTGCTGAAGTATCTGCTATCCAAGAAGAGGAAGATGCAATGAACGAACCAGAAGCCAGGGAGCGTGTGGACGAGTGGCTACGAACCAACCCACTCCTCACTCGTAACCAGGAAGGGCTCAAAGACGAACCAAGGAGACTTCGCTTCGACGTCGCAAGAGGAAGATCCCCGACACCGACCAAGTCAAGGAACGACATAGGTCATCCGGTGGAGTCACTAGAAAGGATGATGTATCCACGTCTACGGCAAACCGATCTGCCGACATTCTCTGGAAGCATCAACGAGTGGCTACCATTCAAGGCCTCTATGCGTGACACGACAAAGCTATACAACGTGTCACCAGCCGAGAACCTACAACGACTAAGAACCTGCCTGAAAGGAGAAGCCCAAGAAGCCGTTGCGAATCTACTATATAGCGCAACCGATCCCGAAACCATCATGAAGTCCCTGGAGCAGAAGTTTGGAAGGCCCGAAATAATCATCAATCGAGCCATTGAAGATTTGAAAAAGATGCCAAAGCCCGGAACTACAGCTACGGAACTCAACAATTTTGCTATCAAACTGCAAAACGTTGTCTGCATGCTCAAGACCATCGACCGGCAGGGAAACCTCAACAATCCTCTACTGATGCGAGAGGTGTTGGCCAAACTCAGTCCGCATCTCATATCGCTTTGGTGTGACTACGCCCGTGGACACGACGGCTCATCAGATTCAGAGATAGTCTTACTGTCTCAATTCCTCATGCAAGAAGCAGACCAAGAGCTACGTTACACCTACGTCTCAGCGTCCAGCGCGACCTCTACGACTATGAAGAAAGAAGTCAGGCCGCCCACTACATACAAGAAGAGGACGAACCCAGTCTACGCCGTCGATGAAGCCGCCGAGAATAAGGAAAGTTGTCTAAGCTGCGAGCAGACCCACGCGCTACCGCAGTGCCCGTCATACAAGGCACTCACAGTTGACCAGCGCTGGGACTTCGTGAGGGACAAGAAAATCTGCTTCAAGTGCGTTAGAGCAACGCACCGACGCTTCAAGTGCAAAGCAAAGCCGTGCGGTGTCAACCAATGCCGCCGCCCACACCACTCTACGTTGCACCTAGAGAGGAAACCAGAGGACGAGCAAACACAGCAACGATCTGAAGCTGTGTTATCGGTGGCAACCTCAACTGCCACCAACCAACGCACTGTCTTGCTAAAGACATGTCCAGTCATCGTCGTCGGACCACGGGGGGAGGCGAAGACCTACGCGCTTCTAGATGAAGGGGCGACCATTACCCTCATCGATGAACGTCTAGCAAAAGACATCGGCGCCGAGGGTCCATCGCAACCACTACATCTGCGCGGCGTCAACATGTCTCAAAGCGAAGCGGACAGCAAGATCGTCAAGGTGCTGATGCGGGGCAAGAAAGAAGACACGCTACACGAACTTTGCGCTCGGACTGTGAAGAACCTGAAGCTACATCAACAGTCCGTACCTGACACGGTGATGAAGTACGAACACCTCCAAGACCTGCAAATGGATGAAGTGTGCTACGACCTGGCACGCCCCGGCATCCTAGTGGGGTCCGACCATTGGGAGTGCATCGTGTCCCGCGAATTGCGAGTCGGTGAACCAAACCAACCGGCCAAATCACGAACTCAACTTGGCTGGGTGGTGCACGGAACGGTGCCACGCAGCGTGATCGTCAAACACGAGAGGGTGCTACACGTCTTCGAACAAACAGACGAGTGGCCCGATCAACGTCTACACGACCTGGTGGAGAATCACTTCAAGATTGAAGCACTGGGTGTCGCTCTGCAACCACGAGTGAGCGACACAGATCAACGTGCCATCGCCATCGTCAAGAAAACCATCAAGAAAATTGACGGTGGTTATGAAGTTGGACTACCGTGGCGAGAAGATGACGTCACCATGCCGCCCACCTACGACATGGCGTTTCGACGGCTAAAAGCAATCGAAAGGAAAATGGACGCCTCACCTGACTTCGCCAAGGAATACGCTGCGCAAATACAAAACCTTCTGAAGAAAGGCTACGCGGTCCCATGCGACGGATCTGAACGATCGAGCGCCGTCTGCTGGTACCTGCCTCACTTTGCCGTACAGAACTTGAACAAGCCCGGCAAACAACGATTGGTCTTCGATGCAGCGGCGAAGAGTCACGGTGTGAGCCTCAACGACCATCTGTTGGAAGGACCGGACCTACTGTTGTCGCTTCCGGGAATTCTATTCAGATTCCGAGAAAAGGCGATAGCAATCACGGCGGATATTCAAGAAATGTTCTTGAGAGTGAAGATTCGCCCAGAAGACCAACCAGCACAGCAATTCCTATGGCGAGGCGACGACCGAGAGAATCCACCGCGTCACTACAAGATGGCCAGCATGATTTTTGGAGCGGCCAGTTCACCCTTCATGGCGCACTATGTTCGTGACCACAATGCGAACATACACGCGCAGAAGTATCCACGAGCCCAGAAAGCTATAACGCAGAGCCACTATATGGACGACTTGGCGGCCAGTTACGACGGCGAAGAAGAAGCACGTAGTGCCGTGAACGAAATAATCATGGTACACGCCGTCGCTGGGTTCAAGCTGCGAGGATGGAGCTCGAATAACGAAAAGGTGCTCCACAACGTGCCTACAGAGCTGCGCGCAACCACACCTACGCAACTGGGGGGAGCGCAGCCCGAGAACAAGATACTCGGACTCTACTGGAACGCCGAACGAGATGAGCTGGGATTCAACACATCGATGCACCGAGTCCCAGCCGAAGTACGCACGCAAGTCCGAACGCCGACCAAAAGGGAA
Organism: Acrobasis repandana; assembly: GCA_963576875.1. Taxonomy (NCBI): domain Eukaryota; kingdom Metazoa; phylum Arthropoda; class Insecta; order Lepidoptera; family Pyralidae; genus Acrobasis; species Acrobasis repandana. The sequence goes on from OY756216.1 coordinate 1,748,522, forward strand.
GCGCTCGCCGCTGTGATGTCTATCTACGATCCTCTGGGGCTGCTCAGTCACTACACAGTACGAGCAAAGATCATCCTACAGAGCTTGTGGCGCCTCAAGACGACGTGGGACGAGCCGCTACCCGAAGAAGAAGGAGAACTCTTTGCTGATTGGCTATCGCATCTCACCGACATAGCCTGTCTACGCCTGCCGAGACTCTACGCGCCAGGGAATGACAAACACGTCGAACTACACGTGTTATGCGATGCGAGCGAACAGGCTTATGCAACAGTGGCCTACTGGAGGGTTACGCACAGCAACGGGACCGTGGACGTCGTGCTAGTCGGCGCCAAATCCAAGGTGGCGCCGAAACGCACGCAGACCATCCCTCGCCTTGAACTACAAGCCGCAGTCATTGGAGCCAGACTAGCAGACACCATCAAAAAAGAACATGAGATGGAAGTCAGCCGAACGACCTACTGGACCGACTCCTCGACGGTCGTGAATTGGATTCGCCACGACACGAAACGGTACACACCGTTCGTGGCTCATCGGCTAGGCGAGATTGCAGAACTCACTCACAAAGAAGAATGGCGATGGCTACCTACAGAACTCAACGTAGCTGACGACGCCACGAGATTCTCCCACACGCCGATCAGTGGCAGCGACCGATGATTCCGTGGCCCAAGCTTCTTATATCACCCTGAGGAGCACTGGCCCGTCGAGAGGACAAGCGCTGAGGTAGATGAAATTGAAGTCCTGCACACGCGCGAAGACTCACAGCAAGACCGATGGCTGCCGGATCCTGCCCGGTTCTCCAAGTACGAGACGCTAGTGCGAGCCACTGCACGAGTGTTGGCATTTATTGACATATGCCGACGCCGAGCTACAAGGATGGAACATCATCACATACAACGAGCTGAACGAGAGCTACTACGACAAGCGCAACGGGATAGCTTTGGTGAAGACATCAAGAAGATAGAGTCTGCTCGTCCAATCACCAGGACGAGCCGACTATTCAAGCTGGACCCTGTGCTTGAAGACGGCATCCTACGAGTGCGAGGCCGCATCGAGGCTGCTACAGCGCCTATCGACACTAAGCAGCCCATCATCCTGGACGGCCGCCATCGACTTACGAAGCTCCTCGTGCTGCGCGAACACTGCGCAGCGGGTCACGCGAACAGAGAACGCGTGATGAACGACCTACGGCAGCGGTACTGGGTCATTCATCTACGGTCCACTGTACGCGCCGTACAGAATGACTGCGCGCTTTGCAAAGTACGCCGAGCAAAGCCACAGCCGCCCGCCACTGGAGACCTGCCGCGAGCCCGCCTGGATCCATTCCACCGCCCTTTCACGAACTGTGGCGTGGACTACTTCGGGCCCATGGTCGTAAAGATTGGACGTCGCCGAGAGAAGAGATGGGGTGCGCTCTTCACATGTCTCACTACGCGTGCCGTACACGTGGAACTTGTGGCATCCCTCTCTACGGACTCTGCGATCATGGCGCTAAGAAGAATGGCCGCGCGGCGAGGTTGGCCGAAAATCATGTATTCGGATAACGCAACGAACTTCCACGGAGCAGATCAAGAGCTACGGGCAGCGTATGCAGAGTGGACACCGGCGCTACGAGACGAGGGCCTGCTACGCCGTATGGAATGGCGTTTCATACCGCCGGGGGCGCCTAACCAAGGAGGTGCCTGGGAGCGATTGGTGCGCTCTGTGAAAACCGCGCTCGCCGCTACACTCCGTGAGAAGGAACCCACCGAGGAGATACTACGAACTCTATTGACCGAGGCAGAGTTCTCAATCAACGCCCGACCATTGACCCATGTGAGCGTGAGCCCTCACGATCCAGAGGCACTCACGCCGAACCATTTTCTATTGGGGTCATCGATGGGCCTTCCTACCACGGGCCCTTGTGACGAAGCTGACAAGAGGGCCTGGAGAGCTAGCCAAGCGCTCGCCGATCATTTCTGGCGGCGCTGGCTAAGGGAGTACCTTCCTGCTTTGGTACCACGCGGCGAGCCAAGGAGCAGCAGACGGCCGCTGCACGTCGTCGCCGTGGTCGACAACACACTACCAAGGAATGTCTGGCCAATGGGTATCGTCGAGCGCACCTACGAGGGACCAGATGGAGGCATCCGCGTCGCCGATGTACGAACGAAGACTGGAGTCTTCAAGCGTCCAGTCAGCAAGCTCGTCGTGTTGGAGAAGGAAGAGGCTTCGCAAGCTGCGCCGGGGGGAGAGATGTAAAGGACAACGAGCCTGCCCGCCGACGACATCGAGCCCGTCAGCCGACTAATCAGAGCGCTTGCATTAAAATGTTTCTCTCGTCTCTGATTGGTCGGCGCATTCGTCGAACTAGTACGCGCTCGCTCAGGATTGGCCGGCGCACTCGTCGAACTAGTACGCGCTCGCTCCGGATTAGCCGGCGCACTCGTCGATATCGCGTACTAGCGAGACCCTTTTATTGTTCATATAAAAGCGGCCGACGGCCAGTATTGTATTCCATTCAACAAGTGATATTTGTACAGTAAACATTGGAACAATAAAGAAATTACATCGAAGAAGTGTTTGGAAAACTATACAGTCCTCTACAGCCACTATTAGCATTATGTTTTCCTTTTTTTCATAAATTATTTATTAAAAGAGATATGAACGTTCAAAAACCTAAAGGAATGGCCAGATTTTCCACTGTGTTCAAACATCCAGAAAACAAATTTGACTAGATTATATAAAAAAACTAAAACAAAAAACAACAGTAACACAGCTCAAGTCTTTGTTAATTCGTAATGAAAAATGTACTTATATTGGTTAAGTTTTGGAGAAGAAATCAGGGGACTACGAATCGTTGATTTTTTGTTCTTTTAATAGGTATTTTCAGTCCAAGCTGCAGTATGTCTCTATCGCACTTGCTCGGTTGTAGTTCGGGCATAGCGCGACAGCAATAGATTTTACAAATACCTATTTTTCATTTCTCTAGCCCTTGAGGTTTCCTCTTAATTTTTTCAGCAACAGCGGCCGAGTGCTGAAAGTGCTTGTCGCGAAGATGCGTCTCGATAGCGATAGCGAGAGCGACGACGCGACGCCGCCCAAGCGAGCCGCGCTCGCGTCCTCGCCCCCGTCCCCGCGCCCGCCCCCGCCGCGCCCGCGCTCGCCCGCCAGGCGCCAGTCGCGCGACGTCGTGAGGAACTCGTCGCCCACCAGCAAAATGATGCGGTTCGACGCGCCCAGCCCTAATGGAGCTACAGGCGCTAGGGTATTTATTGTGTAAGTATACTGCAATGGCAAAACAAGCGTTCAAACAGAAATAAACGGGCAAGTGCGAGTCGGACTCGTACATGAAGGGTTCCGTACCACCGTACAATGTTTTAAAACGCTGAAGAAACGCGTTTCTTGTATGACGACCTTTAATTTTGAACTTTATTTTATTTTTAGTATTTGTTGTTATTGTGGTCATAGTAATACATTATTGGTGAAAATTTCAAGTATCTAGTTAATGCCATTATGAAGATCAAGTTAAAAACGCTGAAAAAACACGTTTCTTGTATGACGATCCCCTTTAATTTTTAACTATTTTTATTTTTAGTATTTGCTGTTATATCCGCAACAGTAATACATAATCGGTGAAAATTTCAAGTGTCTAGTTATTACGGTTCAAGAAATAGAGCCCTGTGACATAGACTGACAGACAGACAGACATACGGACAGACAGCGGAGTCTCAGTAATAGGGTCCCGTTTGCACCCTTCGGGTACGGAACCCTAAAAACATCTAACAGCAAAGATATCAAAATCGTCACGAAAACGGCTCCTAAAAATATATATCTGGACTATTTATTTATTTAAACTTTATTGCACATAAAAAAGTGTACAAATGGCGGACTTAACGCCTTATGGCGTTCTCTGCCAGTCAACCATTGGACCAAGTAGAGAAATAATTTGGGTGGTGCGCCAGTGTGTAAACAAAATTTAAAAGTATCTATAAATACCTACAAGAATAAATCAAGAATATACATAAATATAAACTGGGCGGGACACCTGGCTCGAAGGAACGATGGAAGGTGGAGTAAGGCCGTCACCGAATGGTATCCTAGAAATGGGAAACGTAGTGTAGGACGTCCGGCGGCTAGGTGGGTTGATGACATCAGGCAGGTTGCTGGGAGGAACTGGATTGCGATGGCCAGTGATAGAGCAGGATGGCGCAGACAAAAGGAGGCTTATGCCCAGCAGTGGGTACTTGAAGGCTGATGATGATGATACATAAATATTAATTTTAAAGAAATATATACCAATACAATAACTATAGATAAAATAGATATGCAAAATATATAATTATGTAAATATAATGCATAAAGAACTAATTATATATGTATGCGGATAGATAAATACATATATGGATTACTACTAATTACTATTGCGTTATATGGCTGCGAGGCATGGACTTTGACCACAAAATAAATAATATTAGGTCCTTACAAATGAAATTGCCGATTTTCAATACCGGCAACTTTAAAATCAAATATATTGCGTTTCATTAGGAATTCCAAATTCAAATTTATTTCGAAATAAAGCCAGAAAAATATTGTTTTAAAATTCGTATTTCATTTGTTTTAACATCATTTGTTTGAGTTTCAACATTGCTATAACAACAACTATGGACAAATTGAATATTCGCGGTATTTACGAATACGAGTTCCACCGTGGCACCAGTGCTGCAGAAACGACTCGAAGAATTAACGACGTGTATGGACCAGGCACCGCTAACGAACGAACGGTGCGTTTTTGGTTTCAACGTTTCCGTTCTGGAAATTTCGATTTACACAATGAGCCTCGTGGACGACCTGATACTCAAGTGAATAACGAAGAATTGAAGGCGATAGTGGAAGCGGATCCATCTCAAACCACTTCTGAATTAGCAGCAGCCTTCGGCGTAAGTGACAAAACGATACTTATCCACTTGCGCCAAATCGGAAAAATTAAAAAACTCGAAAAGTGGGTACCGCACGAATTGACTGAAGCAAACCAACAAACATGCGTTGCTTGCTGCGTTTCTTTGCTTAATCGCCACAATAATGAGGGGATTTTGAACCGTATCGTGACTTGTGATGAGTAATGGATCCTGTACGACAATCGGAAGTGATCATCACAATGGCTTGACCCAGGAGAACCGGCAAAACCTTGCCCTAAGCGAAAACTGACCAAAAAGAAGATTCTGGTTAGTGTTTGGTGGACCAGTGCTGGTGTTATCCACTACAGCTTCTTGAGATCAGGCCAGACGATTACTGCAGACTTGTATTGCCAACAATTGCAAACAATGAAGGAAAAGCTCGCCATTAAACAACCGAGACTGATGAATTGCTCTAGCCCACTGCTCCTTCAGGATAACGCTAGACCACACACTGCACATCAAACGATCGCCAAGTTAGAGGAGCTGCGATTGGAACCTCTGCGTCACCCACCATACTCTCCAGATCTTGCCCCAACCGATTACCACTTTTTTCAAAATTTGGATAACTTTTTACAAGGAAAAAATTTCAAATCTGATGAGGCAGTCAAAACTGCCTTCAAACAGTTCATAGACTTTCGCTCCCAGGATTTTTTTTCCAAAGGTATCAATGATCTGCCTATAAAATGGCGGAAGTGTATCGATAACAACGGCGCATACTTCAATTGATTAAATAATAATTTCATTAAAAAAAACTTGTTTCATTTTTTTGATACTGAACGGCAATTTCATATGTAAGGACCTTATACTAACGTACAGAAGTTCTCACTCAGCTAAGAAATTCAAAGAAATATCTACTCAATATGGTTTAATTTAGCTCACGTCAGAACTCAGCACCTTTTCGTAAAGATACCTAGACATCCATTGCAAGCCAATTTCATTCTTATTACTCTGGACACAAGATTCGTATAACTGAATTTACCACCCGGAGGGGCCGCCTGCGCGCATAGTAATAATGTAGGTACATTTTCGGTACCTAAACGGGAAGTGACACAGGCCTGCTTTGACTCAAAAAGAAAAGAAACAAATAGAAGCATTTAAAATTTGGTACTGGCGTAGGATGGAACGGATAAACTGGTTTGAAACAATTACAAATGAGGAGGTCCTGAAAAGGTGCATTCCGGATATAATAGAGAATAGACGAGGAAAGACGTTGGGTCATCTGCTACGACATGACGACTTCATAAAGACCATCATGGAAGGAAAGATAGAAGGGAAAAGAGGACCAGGAAGGCCGAGGCATAGCTACATGAAACAGATGAAGGAAAAGGTGTACGTCGTGTCGTACAGCGAAGTAAAACAACTGGCAGACGAGAGACAAATGGAAGAGAATTTTTACTCCACCGACAAGAGCATAGCTCTTAAATATAGATAGATAGACTGCATAGACGAATAAATACAAGAGCACTGACAACCGTCATACATTGAAGCGCAATTTGATTTTTAGTTTAAATGTTATAGCTAGATGGAGCTACTAGTTCCAAAAAAGACAGTTTCGTAGTGGTGCCGCTTAATTTCAGAAAGATGGCGGTATGAGCGTTCATTTTCTACGAGCAAACCAGCGCCAGGTCTGATCTTTCGTTGATAACGTCAGCTTAAGTACCCAACATCCTTTGGAGTTTGGATGGTTAACGGGCGAGATAGTACTGACATCTCGAAATAATACAGCATGTTGTATTTCTAGCAGAGTACGCTATTTGGTATGGTGTTGTCAGTTCTAATGTATTTATTCGTCTATTGTCTTCTTCTTCGTCTAAGCGCGTTCCCGGTTGCACCCACAGCTGTGCTGCTTCGGAGCCCGGGGTGCGCTTTTCCGCTTTTTCTTCTCCACATATAACATGCATGTCAATGGTCACCCAAGGATGCCAAAAACCCTGCAAAATGGAGAAGAAATAGCCGGAACAGTTTAAATGATTTGGCTATAGTTTTACGACCGGCCGCCTGCCTGACGTCAACCCTCTTTGGGAATGTATTTGTGCGAAAAGTTTTACAACCGGCCGCCGCCCGACGTTAACCCTCCTTGGGAATGCAATTGTAGCACGAGATGTTTGTGCTTAGTCCTTTAGTCGCCTCTTACGATATCCACAGGAAGGGATGGAGTGGTCCGATTCTAACCTGGCACCACACATTTATTCGTCTATTGTATACTGTTATAAAGCGATCAGTGGAACTGTCACCGAGAGGTTTATTTATGGTTTGAATCTTGGCACGACTTTTACAACTTTGTTTTTCGATCTAAGACGTTAAGCTGTTGATTTTGACAACTTTCGTTAAACGGCGGTCATTAAGGTGTATAATTATACTTATGTATGGTCATATTTAACTAAGGTTTTTGTAATTAGAGGGAGGCAAAGGAGAATATCGAGCCTTGTGTGGTATTTTACGCTCAAGAAATGCAACTTTCTCGTTAGTCTATGTCAGATGCCTTTAGGCAGTTTGAAAAATGTGTCACCTGTATTGGCTACTTAAATACACGAAAATAAATCAACATTACATAATGTACCTATGTATAATTTTCTTTTTGTTACAGTTCGCAATCCGGCGGCTCGGGCGAACCAATGCAAATAACAGCGAATCGGCGGGAGAGTCGCGGCAGCCAAGACAGAACATCCAAGCAAGACTGCGGTAGCGGACAGAGCAAATTCGGCCTTGGAGACGGTCAGACTCACACTAAAGACGGTCAAAATTGCTTGGCCGATCAGAGATTGGGGCGAGAAAGAAATGAAGCAAGAGAGATTAATATGGAACAACGTAATGATAGAAGGGATGATGACATTATGGCCCAAGTGACTCAAAGAGGAGGTAGTATACAGGACAGAAAAGAAAATTATAGGTCTTCTAACAAAAGGGGCACTGAAGAAAGGCGTGCAGAACCAAATGTATCTCAAAGACCGAATAATTTGGGGGAAAGTAGTAATGTACGAGATACGATGGTTAATGAGAGTGTTAGTTTGGGTAGTATGGATCATACGAGTAGGATGGGGAGTGTGGGGATAGATGGGAGAGACAGTGACAGCAGTACTGAACAGGTGGCGGCGGGCAGGACGCGGCGCCCGAGGAAGCAGGTCACGTATAAGGAGAAACCACTCAAGGGGTAAGTTTTTGTTCGTGAATAAAAAAATAAGTTTAGGTTTAAGGTCTTCGCCAATTAGGGTTCATCATCATCATTTCAGCCGCATAACGTCCACTGCTGGACATAGGCCTCTCCCAAGGATTTCTAAAATGACCGATCTAGAGCGGCCTGCGTCCAGCGCTTTCCAGCGACCTTGGTCAGGTCGTCTGACCACCTGACCAAAGTCGTTGTCAGTCGGTGTCCAACGGTTCGTTTGAAAGTACGTGGTCGCCATTCGAGAACCTTTCTACCACATCGGCCATCGGTTCGTCGCGCTATGTGTCCCGCCCACTGCCATTTCAACGAGCTAATCCGCTGGGCTATGTCAGTGACCTTCGTTCTACGAATTTTCTCATTTCTAATTCGATCACGTAGAGAAACACCGAGCATAGCCCTCTCAATAGCGCGTTGAGCGACCTTGAGCCTTCTTACGAGACCCATAGTAAGGGACCACGTTTCAGAGCCATTAATCATCACTGGTAACACACATTGATTATACACTTTAGTCTTGAGGCATTGAGGTATTTTATTACTATACACTTATTAGGGCTGGCATTAATCGGCACAGCCGGACGGTAAAATCGAATATACAGGGTGACTTTTTAAAAACTGTCCAAATTTTTGGAGCAAGTTCAGTCCATGATACTGAACTATTTTGTATAAAAAAAAATTGTATGTATCAATGAACATTTTTCGTCCTCCCATACAAAATCCGTCTGTCTGAGCGTTGATTTGTATGGGAGGACGAAAAATTTTTATCGATTTTTAAGAACTTTTTTTAATCTACGAACAACTTTCCCATCTTGAGCTCTAGCTCTAGCTAGCTCTAGCTACGAAATGGGAAATGTGCTTTACCATGTCGAAGCCAGTTACGAAATGAGAACGTCTTTCCCAGCTCGTAGCCGTGATTGTCGTTCAATTTAGCTTTTCTGTGACAACTGTCACTTATGGTATTAAATTCGGATTTTAGTTTAACATTGTAACTTTGTATTGTTTCAGGAAACTGCGCAGGTGATCGTGGTCTGTTTAGTTTGTTTTATTGAGTTCTCACTGTAGCTGAGGCTCAGTATGTACCTGCTACGCTAAGGCTGATATTATTCGTATTATTGTAAAGTATGTTTTGCACACGATGGCGCTTTTATACAGGGTGTAAGAAAATATACTGAAACTATTTTAAAGGCTGCATTCAGTCCATGATACTGAACAACTTTTCCCAAGGAGCATATATCGAAATATGAAAAATATTTTTCACTAGCTGACCCGACGAACTTCGTTCCGCCCGATTTATCTCACCATATAAACCTACCCTGGACATCTACAAATATTTTAAAACCAAAATCAGCTGAATCGGCCCAGCCGTTCTCGAGTTTTAGCGAGACAAACGAACAGTAATTAATTTTTATATATAAAATATAGATACACTTGACCGATCAGCGTATCATAAACTGAATCTACTCTTAAAATACATATGATTTAGGGATTTTCAAGGCAAGAGTGAGTAGGCATTTTTTGAGTCTGCGTGTTACACCTATGTCACTAGTATGACTCTCCATTGATTCAGAGTAACATATATACCTACTACTACTACAAACGAAACAATTTATCTGTACACACGTCGATGTGTGAGTTTTATACTTAGGGTCGCACCGCAGAATTATTTTAATACTTACCTACTAACGAGTTCGACATATTTACGATTATATTTTTCCATACCGGAAGATTTGCGAACACTATGACGTAAAAAATATTCTGTTTTATATGTATTAAATGTTACAGAAAAGTCGGAAACAGCTACGTAATATCACTTCACAAATATTTTTCATTATGTCCATTGTCCATTTCACCTATAGTTCACTTTACTGATTATTATTGAGTCATTTATAATGTAACGCACTAATTTCACTAATTCACTATTGTAATATAGTAATTTGCATATTCGGCGCAAAACTATACGGTAATTATATGAATAAATTCAATAAAAATAAACAAATGCTTATCACGCTTACATACAGCATGTCAAGTTGTCATTGTCAACAATGGCATTTAGCACTATAACCCGCGGAAATCTATTTGGCATCTGCGTGTATGTGATTACCTGTGAGCGAGGAGCCTATGTAACATTACCGGATTGCTTATTAGCAATCCGGTAATGTTACAATCTCGCTCTTGTGTATCTCCCGCCAATGCGAGAGAGCGAGAAGGGTATATATATCAAGATGGTTGCTGGGTAATAACGTGAAATTATATTGTTGCTTTGCTTACCTGTTTTCATCATTTGGAAATGTATGAAATATACGTTCTTTAGAGTATTGGGTGGATAAACAATTATTATACGCGCACCTTCTCACCATGATGGTTACTATTGGTTGACAGTTCTCAAGACAACACACGTCGCGTATTGCGTGCGGCTAGTAATTAAACCCTGGTTTGGAGCCGTCAAAGCTCACAAAGTGCGGGGGAGAGGTGCGGGGACGCCAATTTGCGGGAGACGCTGTAAGATACCATTCTGTTTGACTCTTATGTATTCTGTGCCTTAGTCCTCATCTTAGCTTCCCATCAGGCTAGATAGAGGTCAAACGCACTCAAATCTCTAATGAAAAAAAATACTTTCAGTATATTTTGTTAGACGTAATACACGCTGAGTTATCATTGGTTTTGGAAAAAAATGTACTTATAGTAAATAAATTCCTCTATCCATATACCTACGTAATCCAAATTTGGGTATGACATAACATAAAAAAGTTGCGAAAATGATTTTCGATCGAGACCACGTAGTTACGCCCGTCTTATCAAAACTGCCGCGTGACCCCGATGAACTCGAATACAAATACGTAGGTACTCGGCGCGGCGAACGACCGAATCCGTTACGTTACTAATTGATCTCATATTTCTACTTTCTAGTTTTAGTCCACATTTTTTGTTTTTTTTTTTGGTTAATTGGGTCCTATTAACGATCCTTATGAAGTGGTCTTCGGCTCCAAAACCGATGAAAAATTACCGTGTATAATCAAAATAGTATATTATCTTTCTAATTTATAATGTACCAATTATTTAAACATAGATATGTAAATTAAATTAATTCATGAAAACATTACCTTTAATATTTTACTTGATTAAGCATCACCTATCGGTCCATTTGTAGAAAAGGCTCAGGGTCTTCCGTCAAGATTGATACATTTTTGTATTATAACAAATAGAAAAATAATTGCCTTAGGACTCAGACAGACTATCGAACTATGTTGAGGAATACGGTATTTTTAAGTCTATATAATTTTAGATATTACGCCGTACGCCCGTGTAAACTGAAGTGTCAAATGTCAAAAAACATACATCAGCGCATTTGTTTACATGCATAACTGCGTCATAACCACAGAGCAATATGGCGTCCACTGCTCCAACGTTTTCGGCAAAATACGCGCGAAATTTTAAAATGTAAAATTTAAATGCATTTTTATGGCACTTTGAATAAAAATTGTGTTTTTGAGTTGTTTATTAGCACCATTGAATCTAATTGAGAGACTTTTCAAAAATGGATGTAATACCTTATTGTCGCTGGCACCCTTTCGCTTGTCTGTAAGAGCCCTTAGACGCGCTGTGTTGCGCCTTGTGATCGTGTGCATGAAGCTTTAATTTTAAACAACCAAACACTAAAACTCACGGCATTATTTGTACGCGTAATGTGCGGACGTTTTGCACGTTTAGTGTATTTTTAATAACACTAGCTTAGTGTGTTTTCTTAAGGCCGTACCTGAATTTTCCGGGGTCCAGTGCTGCCCCCATTTAAAATAAATCATTTGAAAGAAAACGGAGACATAATTTAAAATTTTGCTACTACCAAGTTTTAGATATCACTTTTCAAAGTATTTTATGAACTACTGTTTACAGTTTAAAGTAAGAATGTTAAGCTTTACTACGCACATTTGCGAAAAACGGCCACTTTTGGCGAATGTGCGTAGTAAAGCTTAACGTTCTCATTATAAACTGTAAACAGTAGTTCATAAAATACGTTGAAGGGTTATCTAGGACTTGGTAGTAGCAAAATTTTAAATAATGTCTACGTTTTCTTTGAAATGATTTATTTTGAATGGGGGCAGCACTGGACCCCGGAAAATTTTGGTACGGCCTTAATATACGCTAAGTGCATTTTCTTAATGCGTGTTCAGCAGTGATAGTTGTTCATATTAATATTTCATAACTTACATTTACTTTAATGCGTATTTATTATTTAAAAACATTAGGAATGGGTTGAGAACAAATCGAAACACCACATTTTTTTAGCCACCAACCAAGTATTTTATAATTGTTCGGATAATAATGTTGAATTTACAATACACAACATCTTTGTAACTGTTTATTAAAATCTGCCCTTAATCAGTCATATAATGTGTATGCTATCAATTTAAGAGTAATTATAAAAAAAGTAAATGAAAAAAATTTACGAGTGTAGACATTTTTTATGCAATTAACAGAAAAACAGTATTCCTAAATCGGTAGCATTATACTATATATCTGATTCAAAGAGTGCAGAATTTTCATGAATGTAGCGGTTAGACAGTAATATTTACATATCCTGTTTTATTTGAATGTTTTTTTTTTGTAAACCATGGACTAACAGGACAAGAGGACTGACTACTTTAAAGCGTAATTCTATTTTTAGTTTCAATATTGTAGCTATATGGAGCTACTAGTTAGAAAGAAGGTAGTTTCGTAGTGGTGCCGCTTACTTTCGGAAAGATGGCGGTATAAGCGTTCATTTTCTATAAACAAACGAGCGCCATCTCTGATTTTTCGTGGATACCGTCAGCCTAAGTACCTAGCATACTTTGTATGGCTAGCAGGCGAGATTCTGGCTTTCTAGTAGATTACGCTTTTTGAATGGGGTTTTCAGTCCTTTGTATTTGATTGTCTACGTGTAAACTAAACTTCATTGTCATATTCTTGTGTATTTACAACAATCACACATTTTTCGCCATAAAATACCCAAACTGAAAAAGTGATAGTAAACTGCCTAATAATTCAAAAGACTGCAATTTTATGATATTTGGTTCGACCCACCGAATAGTTTTTGTTTGTTCCCGATAAGTAACACCTTGATGAATACATTACATATGTCCATAAATATATATATTTTTAATTCCTTAACCTTAATGTATTTTCATTGTTGTTGTGTTTGGGGTTTCATTTCTTACTTACTATCCTGGCTCAGGTACCCAAAGCGAGTCTTGGTCACCAGCACTAGAGCACGCCAGCGCTCTCGGTCCTGTTGTCACCAACTTAATTTCCATGTATTTTCATCTAACCTTTAAGAGGATTGTGTAGTGCCGATACGCATCGCGAGTAGGTATTTGCAAAAATTCTATCTGTTTTACGCCGCTCTGCTACCGACCCGTGTCGTGCGATAGAGAGAGTTGCAATTCTTAGAGGCGATTGCCTACTTTTTCCTTCTGAAATATTATTTCTTTCAAATAAAAACGTACGGCCCTTCATATCCAATATATCAACAACATGTAAAAAAATTATCGACATTGGACTATGGGGGGAGAAACGTTGTCGCTTTTTGTATGAAAATTTCCAACTACACAATCCTCTTAAGTACTTTATTACGTTACTGTTACTCAAGTAACACTAGACAGTGTTACTTGATGGGAATACGGCGCGCTCTCAAAGTACCGTTAAGACACATTGGTACTAATCGGGAAAAATTTTAGTTGCACTGGAACTCATCGGGACTTTTTTTATGAGTAACAGTGTTACTCATCAAGATGTTACTCATCGGGAATAAACGAATGTTTTTGATATGAAATGAAGGCGCCACCGATTGGTTAATCTTTTTTATGGGCGGGATAAAGGAAGCGCTATGGCTGCTGGTCCAAGAGCTCTGACAAGTCTCGTATACTTAAATAATAGGTCATAATGCAGTCTTTAAACCATCCGGAGGCGCCATAAAATTATATTCAGAAACTCTAGGAGTTATCGATGACCAAATATATACCCCTCGCTAGTATGTAAGGTAAGAACCTACAAATGGGAGGTCTAACTATACTGGACTTGAATGTTTTCGTAAAAAGTGGGCAGGACCTATATCAAATGCCACGGTAAAGTCTTCTTTTTAATTAAACATGAAGGATTTTTAATCTTCAAGTCATTGATAATTTTTTTTTATTTGAAATTTGAGTGCGTTTGACCTATTTCAAGTTTTTGAAAATAATTTAATGCCCGTGGGAATGCCTGGGATTGTTTAAAGACTTCATTATGGCCTATCATTTAAAATACATCCGACCATTCAGAGCTCTGGAACCAGATCCGCCCACTGTCCTTTAGCTCTTATTTTTCCCCGCAATATTGCAAGGTTCACTAATATATTTGACAACCTTTATCAACGCCTTGGTAAAATAAATGACCTTGTTTAGATTGGTCAGTATTTTATTTGTATGTCGCACTGCTACAGCCTTAGCATGGCACCGTAGATAAGCATGGATAAGGTTTGTGTCGCGCGATGGACTGGTACCGTCTCGCTCGTTATTATAACGTCGGGCGAGATAGCTACAGTTGATAGCGCTCGATAAACGATGTCACCGGTGTCATACTACGGAGGCACAAAGTATAGGCAATTTATTGTTAATGTTTTAATTATATGTAGTTAATACTCACGCAATCAATGGATAAAGTTGTAACTTGTTTAAAATGGGTATTAAACATGTTAAATCAATGGATTGTTTAGATTCGTGCTAACTGAAAATCTATAAATAAGAGTATACTGTTTATCAGATTTATCTGTTGAATAAGGCAATTAAATAACTGTTACGGTAATGATAGTTATGATAAACAACTATACTCCAAAACGATCTTTATTGCATTGGCTTTTAAGTTTGAAGTAATTCGCAGCTGAAATGTAATTTGAACCTTATTTAGATATAAAAAATATTGTTTTACTATTGGCTTAGTAATCAGTGACCTATTAATTGAGATATTGTGGCACAGGACGCAGAGTTCAAAGTATTATTTCTTTGAGTTATATGCAGAAAGGTTGAAAATTTGTTATATTTAATGAGGACCTCCGTGGCGTAATGGTTAACACGCCAGACCACTAATCCGTAGGTTCTGGGTTCGATCCCCAGCCAGGCCAAGTTGGAAAATGGCCTTTTTCAAATTGTCCTGGGTCTTAGGTGTTTATCTGTATATGAATTTATCATAAAATATAGTATCGTTGAGTTAGTATCAAAACTTACTTTGGGGCTAGCTTAATCAGTGTGAGTTTTATATTTAGTTATTTATCTTTATAGATATTCAGTGCACTAGTTTACGTGTGTAATATTACTTATTAAAGAATCTTACAATTAATTACTGAATTTAATTTTCAAATTCTTTCGTCATAAAACATATATATGTTAGTAGCAACGTACAATATGTATTATACAGGGTGACTTTTTAACCACCAGCCAAATTTTTGGATTCGGTTCATGACACTGAACTACTTTCCATAAAAACAATACGAAAAACAAAATAAAAATTCGCCTTCCTATACAAATCAGCGCTCAGCTAAATAAATTTTGTATGGAAGGTCGAAAAATTTTTATCGATTTTTAATAATTTCTTTTATACAAAGTAGTTCAGTATCATGGACTGAACTTGCTCCAAAAATTTGGCTGGTGTTTAAAAAGTCACCCTGTATATTATACTATACATATATAATATACGTGCGTTGCGTCGTCGCAACGCAAACATTTTGACGCATTACCGGCTACATAGGCGTTGCGTCATCGCAGCGTTGCTACAACGTAGTCGCGATGAGGTACACCCCTCCCGTTTCGTCTTTGGGCCTGCACTGCAGGCAGTCGTGTGTGCGTTGCTTCGACGCAACTCATCGTTTTTTATTTAAAACGACGCAGCGACCGCTACGTCGACACAACGTGCCTTGCGTACTCGCTCTAACGAGTAATGCAATTGTTTGGTGGACATGTAACTCTTAGGATAGTGCTGAAAAAAAAATACTGCCAAAATACCAATACAGCTGGAATCATCTTAATTATTCAATATTTCGTTCGTACAAAACTCTTTAGTATGAGCATGTTAAAGTTTTCTAGGAAGACAGAGAGTAGTTATATTGAAAATTATTTTTGGCAAAATAATATAGGTAAATCCGACCCTTGGGATAAATACAGGATGAATTTTTAAATTGATTGAGTCCATGATACTGATAGTTCAGTATCATGGACTAAACTTGCTCCATAAATTTGGACTTTAAAAAGTCAGCCTGTATAAGTAGGTATGGTTATTATTGGTTACTTATATGAAAATGAATTCGCCATATTATATTAATGAAACTATATTTATTTATTTATAGTTTCCATAAGATAATAAACTATTTTACGAGTATGTGAGGATATAATACGGGGACGGCCTAGCGAACATAGACTGTATTTGTTTATATACGATAACAGATGTAGGTAGGTATGTACTTACGTCTAAGTATCGTTCAATACGATATTATTATACATTGACTATAATGAATATTAAGTTTTTATAATCAAGAAGCAACTGTCCGCAAAACCACATGTTCTACAATTTCAAACTGTTAATTCTAATGCTTCAGGTCATATTTAATTATTCAGTTATATCAATAGTGGTATGGTTAGAGGTTTGCATATCGAACTCTACCCGCTGACCCGCGGCATTGATAAATACTAATCGTTTATGCAGTTCAGCGTATTAAGGTTCAGTTATTTAACTAAAACACTAACCGTCACTCAGCTGTTTTGAAATACGAACTGAGTTGCCAAATTGCTAGCGGTTTTGTCAAACAGCGGATTATACAATCCACACACACTGCGACACATGCACATCACATCTAGTCTTTATAGTCATTACATAACCGAGAATGCGCTTAGCGCGCTTACAAAGTACCTAGCACACGTTTTATATAACTTCACAGCGCCGATTTATTTTACGTTTTAAATAAACATTCTATTTTTTTTAAGTATACATAGCTCATAACAAGTTTATTTGTTAGACAAATTAAACCCCCCTTTTTCTTTTAACCGTTGAACGGCTAAACCGATTTTCAACAAACATAGCTAAGAACCATCTCGACATACAAAGCTTTTGATAATAAAAAAACGCATCGAAAACGGTCTATTCATTTAGGAACTACTATGCCCAATAACACTCCTCTTTTTCGTCGGGGGTTAAAAAAAGAGAAGAAATTGGTAAATGTATGAAACATTATTAGTATATTGAATTACTTATGCATTATTTATAATATAAAATAAAAGAAAACAAAAAGTAGAAAAAGAGACAGAAAAATAAAACAAAATAAATCTTAAAATAGGATTTATTACACATCTAGATAAACATTAGTTTCTTAACATAATGGAAAATTAAATAAAATAAGTAAATTGCAATTAAAAATAAAATTGACATAATTTAACTGCTAAAAGATGCTAACAAGTACATGGTGCCTAGAAATGTAACAGTCGAAGTACCTATATCTGATTTCAATTTCCACTCCAGTTAATTTCCATGAATTCAAACTTACTATAAATTGTACATTAAATATATTCAGATACATGTGGCATTTTTATCATCTGCCAAATTTTTGGAGCAAATACAGTCCATTAACCTTTTAAGGCCGTACCTGAATTTTCCGGGGTCCAGTGCTGCCCCATTTTAAATAAATCATTTCAAAGAAAACGGAGACATCATTTAAAATTTTGCAACTACCAAGTCCTAGATAACCCTTCAAAGTATTCTATGAACTACTGTTTACAGTTTAAAGTGCCACTTTTGGCAGTCCGTTTTCTTTGAAATTTATTTTAAATGGGGGCAGCACTGGACCTCGGAAAATTCAGGTACGGCCTTAAGGCCGTACTTGCACTGGAAGCTTTACTACGCACATTAGCCAAAAGTGGCCGTTTTTCGCAATTGTGCGAAGTAAAGCTTAACGTTCTCACTTTAAATTGTAAACAGTAGTTTATAAAATACTTTGAAGGGTTATCTAGGACTTGATAGTTGCAAAATTTTAAATGATGTCTCCGTTTTTTTTTTAAATGATTTATTTTAAATGGGGGCAGCACTGGACCCCGTAAAATTTAGGTACGGTCTTAACCGCGAACGTCGGATTAATCCGACAAACATTTTCGTGCCCATTTCGCGAGCGTCGGATTTATCCGACCAAAAACTATGGATATTCACAATTCCTCGCGCTGGGAGCACGACAACTGATATAAAGTCTCGCGGTGAAAGGGTTAAACTGAATTACTTTCCATAAAAACACTTAACGAAAAAAAAATCATCTTTCCATACCACAGCGTTTAGCCGAACGGATTTGGTGATGAAAAATGTTGACCGATATTCAATACTTTATTATTAAAGTAGTTTAGTATCACGGACTGAACTTGCTCCAAAAATTTGGGCTGGTAGTTAAAATAACATCATGTATTTGAGCGATAATATTGAAAGTTACGAGCTAATCCAATATGGTCTGGGCTTTTTATTACTAAAAATATATAAAGTGTAACAAAATATACTAAAACTATTTTAAGGGTTGATTCAGTCACAGTGATACTAAACAACTTTCCCCTAGGAACATATCTCGAAATATAAACAATATTTTTTGGCCTCCCATACAAGTTACTGATCAGCTGATCCGAGTTTATATGGTAAGCCAAAAAATATTTTTCATATTTCGATATAATATTTTCCTTCGGGGAAAGTTGATCATTCATGGACTGAATTCAGCCTTAAAATAGTTTCAGTTTATTTTATTTGACGTTATATAGACTGGTCCAAATTAAAAAAAAGTAAATAATTAAAACTTTATTATAAGGATTCGTTCGCACTGAGACGACACAATGAAAGCGCGTTTTATTTTCGTGGTAGAGTAGTACCTTATCTAGTACCACAGCGGCGACACTCCCTGTACGTGAGAGTTCGAACGCCGGTGACCTTGAGCTCGGAGCTCGTAACGCTAGGGTTGATACCGAACCGAAATGGAGTTATCGTGCGGTGCGTGAGAGAGACGCAAACTAGGTACCAGCCCTCGCAGCCAAAGCAGTCAGCGATAGCTCGTTTCACGCCCCGCGCGTCTCTCAAGGCCCCCTCGCACATCCAGCCACACACATAGCCGCAAGCGATTTTACGTGCACACATGCTTAAGTGTCGTTTCTTTTCGCGTAGTGTATATATTCTTTGCTAGTACTAAATAAGGTTCATTATTTTACTATTACTAATGCCATACAGCAGAACGCATATTTCTCCTGATCTCGTTGCAGTGCGAACTAATCTTTAGAGATTTACGAGTATAGAATATGTGTTCAGAAAGAGTTCTAATTTTAAATGCTTACTTATTGCTTAGTGCCTAACCCTAAACTATGTTAAATTAATGTAGTATTTTAAACAAACTAGAAGGAAATTAAAATGAAATGATGTGTGAAAGTAAATTATGTTTTAAATTAATTTGTCACTCTGTTTCCTGCGTTTTGAAAGACAAAATATAGTTTATGTTACTCGCTGATAATGTAGCTCTATAGGTGAAATTTACGGAATTAGTAGTTTTTGAGTTTATCCATTAGAAACAAACACACAAACCCACAAACAATCGTTTTCTCTATAATATTAGACTAGATTAAAAAATATATAATTTGAAATTTATTGGAGTCAAAAAAAGACCGCACCACTAAAATCTAACAAACAATCCAATATTAAGTTTCTATTAACAAAAAGAAAAAATAAATATGACTTATAAGTTTACAGACTTCCGCTCATTACACCAATACGCCTACGCTCCTACGAGTCGATTTCAACGCGTTGAAATATGAGCTTTATATCATGAACCTTACGGTGGAATTTACTTTTTTTTATTATTGGTATAAGTGGCCACTCGGCGAACTATAAAACTGTGTATCTAAGCATAATCAAGCGCAAAAACTGACCCATCCATGGACGAATAATATTAAAGGACTAACAACCTTCATACTTTGAAGCGTAATTAGATTTTTAGTTTAAATTCTGTAGCTAGATGGAGCTACTAGTTCGAAAGAAGTTAGTTTCGTAGTGGTGCCGCTTAATTTCGGAAAGATGGGGGGAGAAGCGTTCATTTTCTACGAAAAAACAAGCTCCAATTCTGATTTTTCGTGGATACCGTCAGCCAAGTACCCAGCATTCATTGTATGACTAGCGGGTGAGATGCAGGCTGACTTTTTATCCACCTGCAAATTTTTTTGAGCAAGTTCAGTCCATGATACTTAACTACTTTCTATAATTTTTTTTATTAAAAATCGATGAAAAAGCAGAAAAAGCAGGGGTCATGTCGTATCAAGCACTAAAAAGTAAGGCAGAGAACAGAGAAGGTTGGCGCATACTCCACCGACAAGAGCCACTAAGCTCTTATATAAGAAGAAAAGAATACAAATTCTGAGTTTAGTACACGCCAATTGCTGGACCAATCAGTGGCTGCTGTATGACGGTGCGTCATATCGGACATTGGTCCGACAGTTGACGCTGCGTTAGGCGACACTCATTTTATATACATTTCTTGGGGCCGTTTGCGCGATGATAACGTCTGAAGATACACTTCACACCTGGTCGATGGTTGCTTTAAATTATTTGGCGTTGAGTTGGTGTACTGTGCGAAGGCTTTACCCCAATTTACTTGAATACTTAAAATTTATAAACTGTGCGTTTATTTATCGAATTTAATTTAAATATCAACTTTATACCCGACTTACAAATTAAGGTAGTGTTTTGGACAGAACTTGGCTTGCAGCCGGCCTAGCTAGCGAGCTTGTCGGGCGGCGCGGACGGCTCGCCAGGCTTCAGCGCGATTGTTGCAGTGGGTTCGGGGGGCTCTGCATTCTGAAACATGTTAACACGTTTGCTATCATTAGTAACATGTAAAGATATAATATAACGTGTAACAACATATACTGAAACTATTTTAAGGGTAGATTCAGTCCGTTATACTGAACAACTTTCCCCAAGAAACATATAGCGAAATATGAAAAATATTTTTTACTTACCATAGAAACTCGGATCACCTGATTGGTGTAAGGAGGGGAAAAAAATATTTTTCATATTTCGATATATGTTCCTTGGGGAAAGTTGTTCAGTGTCATGGACGGAATCAACCCTTAAAATAGTTTCAGTATATTTAGTTAGACCCTGTATATTGACGTATTTCCCGGGCCAGTCCCCGTAGCAGGCACCGTTGATAAACCCACACAAAGTTCATATCGCCCGACGGACTAGTGCCATCCTGCTCGTTATCACGACGTAGAGCGAGATAGTAATAGATGATAGCGCTCGATAAACACTGTCGCCGTTACCATGCTAAGGGGGCAGGAATCGGCAGAAGTCTAGATCTGGGCACTGGAGGTCTCTTAGTGCCGCCACTGTGGAATAAAAGAAGTGAAATAAAAACAAAACCCAATCAGTCCTCCCATAAACAGTTCTCACCTGTACTTCAGTAGTGGTGGCACTGCTGGCAGAGGCTTGTTCATGCTGATGTTGGTGTTGGTGCTGGTGCTTGTGCTTGCGCTTCTCGACGTGCCCAGAGCAATGCTCGCACTCGTCGTCGCTCGTCTCCGAGTCGGATTCGCCGAAGCCTAGCGGCTTTTCGTATATGCAGCAACCTGATGTTTGAGTTTCAAATTTAGGATAATTTATACATGCTACCTGTTATTACTTTAAAAAAACCTGTCGAGGCCCTTAGGCAGTGTATGGCTGGCGGCCCTCAGGGCCTGATCCAACGCCGGCCCTTGCGGGTGGAGCGGGGGGATTGGAGAAAACAGAATACTTGTTTTGGGCCTTTAATATAGATTGGCGCTGTCGCGCCAATCTACTTATATTACGGTATATATCTATTGTCATGGCTCACCAAAAAAAAAGAATCATAAATCCCTGGGTTGTTAGGCCTCTAATTAATCTAAGCCTCTAATGATTAATCCGGCCCTGCCCATATTTTGTAAAATGGCTGAACTGATTTTGATCAATAATATAAGCTTAGAACAAGGCGGAATTATATAAGTACTTATATTCATTCTATGGCGAAAAGCATGTTACAGTGGCGCTCACATTAAATTGATTTTAATCATAATAATTACTAGAATTTTTAGGTTACCCCTCCCCCCTTAACTCGCGCCTTGGGATATTTCTACACGTACGTAATGTCACATTTAGCATGACCCCCCTCCACCCTGTGATATATTAATTGTGGAAAACCCCTTAGCTAGCGACTAGGCCGCCAATATCTGGCTTAATTATTAAGTTTTTGGCTTCTAAATCAGCAGTGATCGTTTCGGAACGCTAGTAGTAGTAAGTTCTCACTCACATTTGGACTTCTTCTTGTTCATATTCTCATTGTCGACGGTGTCCTCTGTCCAGACAACCTTCTTTCTCTCTTGCGTGCGCGTCGGTCGGAGCGTAATCACAGCGATTGGTTCCACTGACTCCTGGAACGGGATTTTAATAGTAATGTGCGAAGTCATGGAACGCAGTGTAACGGGAGCGAGGTGATATACTTGACCGCCACAAAGGGATCTTCCCGCCAGGCATGGTTTTGCGCCTGGGTTACCGCGGCTCCACAGTGTATTGTCGGAGGATGTATACAGGGAGCATTTGAAATCATTGGCATTAATTTAATTTGTTAACATTCTCACTTGAAGGATATTTTTTATGGTAACCATATTGCAATTAGTGCAGTAATTAAAAAGTATCTAAAAGTAAGAAAAATAAACAAAGTATCAAAACATCGCGCGTCGCGCTTGCGAGAGGGCTATGACCCCGGCGCTGGTAAGTACACTCACCAGCTTTAGCGCGGGCGGCCGGCATACAAAAACAGACTTTAAATTGCGTGGATAAGGTTTAAAGTCGAGTGGGGAAAGGCGATGTCACGCGACCGATTGAGGGAACGAATGTTAGGTACTACGGAATCTACGACGACGCAATTAAATTCTCTTCGCTTCCTATGTCCCCCTGTCGGGGCAAAGGGCAGATACAACACGTCGCCAATCCGATCTGTCAACCGCTGCGTTCTTGATCTCACTCCAGGATAATCCAAGCTGCTTAGCTTCTGAGTTAACGGTGCGGCGCCAAGTTTGTTTAGGGCGACCACGCTTACGCCTGCCCTGTTAATTCCAATCAAGGGCTCTACGGGGAATATGATCGTGAGGCCGACGCAACGTATGACCGATCCAGCTCCACTTGCGTCTACGGATTTGTACGTCAATTGGATCTTCCCTGCATAGATTCCACAAGTCCTCGTTCGAGATAACTGTGTCCGGCCAAAAAACCATTATATAGCGTAGGCAACGGTTTACGAAGACCTGGAGTTGGTGAGTTAGGTCTTTCAGCACCTTCCAAGTCTCACACCCATATAGCAGCACCGATTTCACATTGGTATTGAAAATTTTTAATTTCACTCTTTTGGAGAGGTGTTTGGATCGCCATACAGGGCGAAGGCCTGCAAAAGCTCCTTTTGCTTTGTTTATCCGCGATGCGACGTCCATATCAGTGCCTCCGGTAGTTGACACAACACTTCCAAGGTAGGTAAATTCTTGGACTCTCTGCACCTCCTCGCCGTTAATAAATACAGGGGTATTGTCACATGTGCCATTCCGCATGTCTCTGGTCTTGCTCACATTTATTTTCAGGCCAACCTCTGAAGCCTCTCTCTGCAGATCGTCTGACTTAGTCTGCATGTCAACGCGTCGGTGACTTAGTAAACAGAGGTCGTCAGCGTTATCAAGATCCTGCAGGTGCTCGGTAAGACCCCACTCGATTCCCCGCGGTCCTTGGGTATTAACACGTGACATGACACCGTCCAGCACGATTAGAAATAGAAGCGGTGACAAGAGACAACCCTGTGTCACCCCTGAATGCACTGCTATTTCTTCAGATAATAAACCATTGCAGTGAACTCTACACGAGTAATCCTTGTATGCAGCCTTAATTAGCTGAATAAACTTGTCTGGCACGCCTATTTGCTGGAGTCTTGACCAGATAGATGACCATCGCAGGGTATCGAAGGCTTTTTCGAAGTCTACAAACAGAAAGTATATTTCCCTTTGAAATTCTGATGCCTGCTCTAAAATAATGCGCAGCGTATTAATCTGGTCAACACAAGATTTACCAGGTCGAAAACCCGCTAGCTCGTTGCGGAGGATGGGTTAAATTCGATAGCCACTGATAGTCGACTTAAGACGATATGGCAAAGCACCTTAGAAGGAATGGGTAATAATGTTATGCCTCTCCAATTGTTACATACACTGACGTCTCCCTTTTTCGGAACTGTCACCAGGAGACCCGTCCGCCAGTCCGTCGGCATTTGCTCCTCTTTCCACACCTTCCTTATCAATGGGCCAAGAAAAGCTACCGCTGTAGACGGGTCAGCTTTCAGCATTTCTGCCATTATTAGGTCTGTTCCCGGTGCCTTGCCATCCTTCAGTTTTATTATAGCATCCCACACCTCGTCGTCTGTCGGCGGGTCTGTGTTGACGTTGAGTGCCGTCATAGCTGTTCCTGACTCAGAAACGCGTAAAACTCTGAGGCGCAATTAAATTACATAATACTATTATAATTAATTTACTTTTCATGAGTTTTTTGACGATAAGTTTTTTTATTTATAATTGCAGTAATGGTGTCTATCAAGAAGTCTAACGCATGTTTAGAGGTTTTCTTTAATATGAAAATGACGACTACTGATTGACGTTTTAATAGGCTCACATTAATTTGTATATATATTGTATATGTATATATTGGTATAGTGGATATTTAAAAGGATGCCAACGATTTCAATTCCACCCTGTATATGTCAAGTTGCAACCAGAACTCTGATATCGAGATGTAGGATACTGTTAACACCATCTCGTATGCTTTTTGGAAACTTATGTTGTAGCTTCGCTGTTATGGTTGTAGTTTCTCGAAGTGGCGTAGGGGTCGCCACAGCAGTATTCTAACTAAAGTTAGACTTTTATAAATAAAGCTTACTTGTACCTATATCACCGACAAGAGCAAGCTCTTAAGTTAAGGAAGAAGTACCTATATCGTGATGACCTTCGTGACGTATTTGTAACCACGCTAGGTGACGCTAGTATGGTTCTGGGTTCGATCCCCAGCCAAGGCAAGTTGAAAAACGGCATTTTTCAAATTGTCTAGAGTCTTGGCTGTTTATCTTCTTCATCTAAGCAAGTTCCCGATTGCATCCTCAGCTGTGCTGCTTCGGAGCCCGGGGTGGGTTTCCTTCCCAAATATGACATGCACGTCAATGGTCACCCAAGGATGCCAAACAGCTTGCGAAGTGGAGAATAAGGAACAGTTAAAATGATTCGGCTGTAATTTTACGACCGGCCGCCGCCGGACGTTAACCCTCCTTGGGAATGCAATTGTAGCACGAGATGTTGGTGCTTAAGTCCTTTAGTAGCCACTTACGACATCCACAGGAAGAGATGGAGCGGTCCTATTCTGACCTGGAACCACACGGGGAGAGTCTTGGCTGTTTATCTACATAAGTATTTATCACAAAATATAGTATCGTTGAGTTACTATCCCATAACATAAGTTTAAAACTTACTTTGGGCCTAGCTCGGTGTAATTTTTCCTTATCTATTTATTAATTAAAAATTTAAATGAAGATATATTGTCTTATAAATGCAGTTCAGTGCAGTTGTAAGAGTACATAAGCATTTTACTAACCTTGCGTAATTTCTTATCTACTGTAAATAAAATCGAGCAAGATTTTACGAACATAAGTCTGCCCTTATCTAAGAAACTTATCTAGATAAAAAGAACAATGAATTTCATCTATTCTATCACAATTACTAGATATTTCATATCTCTATTTTATAAATATACGAATTCAATATACGTGGACAAAATTAAAGCAAACACAGGAATATAATATTTCTTTTATTTACACTCAATCATCTGACAACTTTATTCTTAAACAACTCTCCAATTTTCCCATCATCGTAACCCAAAAACTCCGACAATATCTCTTTAGTATGCTGTCCAAGAGTAGGGGGCGCAGTTCTAGCCAAGTTTCCCCCCTCACTGTACTCCGTTGGAGGCCTGACAACTTTGATTAGCCCTGCATCTGGATGCTGTAACTCTTCCACTAAACCAATAGCTTTCACATGTTCATCTTCGAACACGTCCTTCATTTTATTCACAGGTCCATTTGGAAAGGTTGCTTTCTTGAAAATCTCTGTCCATTCTTTATTACTCTTCGTTTTTATCACTTCGCTAATAATTTTTATGATTTCCTCACGATTTTGAACACGAAGTGAGTTGTCTTTGAACCTTTCATCGTGGATTAGCTCTTCTTTCCCGATTAGCTTGCAGAAATCAATGAATTGTTTATTGGAACCGGTACCGATGACCATGTCTCCATCTTTGGTTTTGAAAGCTTGGTATGGGACGAGGTTAGCATGTGCCGTCCCCCATTTCTGTCCTTCAATGCCACAGTTCAAGTAAATATTAGCGACATTGATCATGCTCGAGATTTGTGTTGATAGTAAGTTGCAGTCTATGTTCTGTCCTCTTCCTGTGTTCTTTCTGTAGTATAATGCAGTCATAATGGCTCCGAATGCGTGGAGTCCCGTAGTGACGTCTGTAATGGCTACTCCAGGCTTCACAGGGTTGCCGTTCCTCTCCCCAGTAGTGTTGAGAAGGCCGCCCATAGCTGATGCTATTACGTCATAACTAAAAAATAATATTTAATTTAATTTTATGGAAACAATTAACTTGAGAATACAGACATTAATTTAATGTAAATCAACAAATATAAAGTCAACGCTATTTTTGTTTATAGATATTTTTATTTACTTAATGTTGCATTTTTTCAATCTTAAAGTAACCATAAGTAAAATCGAGGATTTAATGTTTTTTTATACAGGATGTAACAAAATATATTGAAACTATTTTAAGGGTGAATTCAGTCCATGATACTGAAGAACTTTCCCCAAGAAACATATATCGAAATATGAAATATATTTTGACCTCCCATACAAGTTGACCGATCAGCTGATCCGAGTTTGTACATAGGGAATGCACAAAAATATTTTTCATACTTCGATATTGTTCCTTGGGAAAATGTTCTGTATCATGGAATGAATTTACATTTAAAACAGTTTAAGTATCGGTGAAGATATAGGCAAATGGCCTTGAAGTGTGAAATAAATTGTTAACTCGTAAATATAGTGATAATTTCTATATTGCTCTTCGTCATGCACTAGATAGCCCTTTAAATTATTTTATGAACTGCCGTTGAAACTATTATTGGTGATCCGTCTAGCTTTAAAACTTGCCGTGGCCACTTTTGGCGGAGGCAAGTTTTAAAGCTAGACAGACTAATGTAAATACTTTCAACGGTGGTTCATGAAATAATTTAGGGCTATCTAGTGCATGACGAAGAGCAATATGGAAATTATCTCCATATTTACGAGTTACCAATTTATTTCAAATGAGGGCGCCACTTCAAGGCCATTTGTCTATACCTTCACCTTAAAACTAAAGTATCATACCCAGGCTTCTTTGCATAAGGCCCCGTTTGCCCAAATCCAGTTATAGAACAGTAGATAAGCTGAGGGTTGATGGTGCTGAGCTTCTCGTAGCCAACCTCCATTCCGTCCAGTTTACCGGGCAGAAAATTCTCCACCAACACGTCACATTTGTGTGCCAAGTCATACATGATGTATTTACCTAAAATGTAACTTAATATAAATAATGGTGGACCATGTTCTGAGTTTGACTGATGCCCTTAGTTAAAAACATTTTTGAGTGTAATTGAGTATTGGACAACTAGAGATTAATAAATATAATTTTATGTGTTGCATATTATGTTTCTTAGACAATAGAAACTTAAGGTGAAGGGATAAGCAAATGACCTTGAAGTGTGAAATAAATTGTTAACTTGTAAATATGGTGATATATATGTACATATTTCCATATTGCTCTCTCTTCGTCATGCACTAGATAGCCCTTTAAATTATTTTATGTACCACCGTTTAAAGTATTTACATTAGTCCGTCTAGCTTTAAAACTTACCTCCGCCAAAAGTGGCCACGGCAAGTTTTAAAGCTAGACGGATCACCAATAATAGTTTCAACGGCAGTTCATAAAATAATTTAAAGGGCTATCTAGTGCATGACGAAGAGCAATATGGAAATTTTCACCATATTTACGAGTTAACAATTTATTTCACACTTCAAGGCCATTTGCTTACCTCTTCACCTTAAGTTTATTTTATCGCAGCTCTATGAAATTGTGTAGGAGTGTAGATGTTGTCAATAGAATATTTAATTTTAAACTTGAGCTAAATTGGTCACGAGGTTCCCGAGATATAGTTTTAACATGTTCTAAGGTAGTTTAAGTTTGGAATAATTAGGATGTGGACTGGATCTAAAAAAATATTAAATTAGCCCTAGAATACGTCATCAGTTGGGAGTGTTGCCACTGTGTGTTTTATATACAATTACCCGAGCAAAGTGAATCTTTCAACTTAACAAACCAATCATAAACTAACAATCCAATACATGTTTTTTTTTAAATTAAACAGATGAACGTATATCAATACAAAATAATTAAGTTAGTATTTTGTTTTATATTCATTAACTGATTGAGGAAGGCCTTTGATTTACTGAAAAGAACAATCAATGGTAACACTTTTTGTGACATTTGTGACAAGTCTTGGGCTATTTCGGGAAGAGAATACCTTATTTTATTATACCAAGTGTGGCATGAAGTGTCACTAATTTTAATCATATCTTTTTAATTTACATTACATCTGCGGGTATTTTGCTGTCAAGATGAAATGATTAGATAATATATTTTACAATTCGTTGAATAAATATGAGATAAGTTCAAGTAGCGTCACCAAAAAAAGATAAATACTAATAGTACAAAAAAGAAGCTAGGAATCCAACATAGGGATGAAAAGCAGCTTGTTGACCTACATCACCTTTTCTCTTCTGTAAGCTACATTTCTAACGGACTTGAATAATTAAGAAATTTAAATACCTACCATGACAAAATGTATGGATCTGCACACTTTTTTTTGCGATTTCAGTGAAGGTCCCATAATGTAGTAAAAGTTGTTCACATTGGTTAGTACGTTAACTCCCTTTCGGGTTGATAAGGGGGTCCTTATTGTTACACGTTCTTGTAATAAATTATTATTATAAACGAAAAAAGTGACAGTGTACTTACCTTCTTGCGACTTAAAGTCAATGCAGATACTCTTCTTATTTCTGTTAATTGACAGGAAGTAGTAGGAATCCTTGTTCCCATTTATAAACGGTGGACCCCATTTCCTAGCTTCATCACCATCCAAGCTTTCCACCTTGATCACATTGGCTCCCAGGTCACCCAGGGTCATAGTACACAATGGCCCGGCGACTACACGCGTTAAATCCAATACATTTATATCACTCAACAACCCTGACGATTTTGTCGAATATTCCACTTTCAAAATACATTTCTGACTTTTCAAAGCACCAGAAAATAACGCCCGAACAACAGCCATCGCGCAGAAACACAATATTGAAAGTAAAACTGTTTATAACTAACTTATCGCTGCAGTCTTAACATGTTAAATAGAAGAGATAAGACAACCGACATGGAAAATATATTGGAGATTTACCTCTTGTGCCTGTGGAGATACGGTGGCAACTGCTGTGCTTGTGGTAGCCATCTCTTCAGGTTGCAGGATTCTTTGACTATCGCCCATGAAACTAGATATCACTAGGTGAATATCTACACATTACACGCGAATAGTTATGTATCTTTTGAATTTAATAGATTTTCTATTTTGTTACTTTATCAATCTTCGTATGACTTTGACATTTATAATCAATAAACAATTTTTGTTGTGTAGATTATTCTAGATATAAAAATTCCATACAAAATTAATGAATCACGGTTTGTTTATTTAAAAATTAGCAAAATAAGTAAAAAAACTGGAACAAGGCTTTTTCTTTTTTCCGATTTGACATTTTACTTAATGTCAAGCTGACATTGACAATATTTTTTTTTTGTGATTGACGTGATTGTAGGCAATGGGATTGTATTTAGTTAGACATACTAGGTACTCTTTGTTTCGTTTCGATCGACCACTTATAATAAAGATACATTTCATCCAAGCTCTTTGACTTTTACAGACCATTAAAACGGAGTGATTACATTCTTTATGCAGACTATTGCAATCCATGAGTACATCATAACCACAGACCATGGATCAAGATAGACACAGCCTATGAATGTACTTTGCGTGTCCAACTGAAGTATTCAAATTCAATTCAAATTCAAAATATCTTTATTATCATAGGATATCTATAATATCTCTTAATAATAGTCACTTTGTTTTGTTTTGCACAAATGTTGACGTCAAATCGTTACTTACAGCTAAGTTTACGCCGCTTCCTAGGCGCAAGTGCAGAAGAAGCGGTAACAAACTGCACTGCACGTTTTCTCCAAAGACGTCAACTAACAAACTAAAAACATAAAATTAGTTATATGGATGGACAGAGATTACATTGTTTGTTATGTCATAATTAAATTGAATTATAAGAATTACGAAATTTAAAATAATGTCAATTTGTAAATTTAGTATGTACCAATGTACCTAAATTATGATATGTCTAAGTATACAAACCTTTAAGAGGGACCCGCGCCAAGCTCAAGCCAGACCTTTTTGTCTTTAAGATAGTCATCCGTCCTATAATAAGCCTTATCACAAAGTACTTTCTTTACATATGCTTTGAATTTTCTGTCTGGCATATCATGGACCGATTCTGGCAATTTATTATAAAAAAGTATACACTTCCCCATAAAAGACTTACTGACTGTATTCAGCCTGTAATACGGGCTAAACTAAGTCATTCTTATTACGTAAATTTCTATCTGTAAAATCACTTACTTTATTGAACACGGAAATATTTTTCCTTACATACATTATATTTTCAAATATGAATTGTGATGCAAAAGTAAGTATACTATTATTAAGTATGCTATTTCCTTGAATAATTCTCTCAGTGAGTCTCTCGATCCTAAACCGTAAATGGCACGAATTGCTCTTTTTTGTAAAAGAAAAATAGTCTGAATGTCGGCTGCACTCCCCCATAGAAGTATCCCGTAAGACATTAGACTGTGAAAGTAACTAAAGTACACTTGTCTAGCAGTTGCTACATCTGTCAATTGTCTTATTCTCCTAACAGCGTAAGCCGCAGAATTAGTATGTCAACGCAGGCTTGATTCACATTAGGAAGAGAGAATCGAATGCATTGGGTCTTGTTCAGTTTGAAGCCTATCTGTTAAGTAAGATTCTATTAATTCAATTGACTTATCATCAAAACCGTATTGACGAAATTTTAGCAAAAGTGTTGGATGATCAACGCAATCAAATGCTTTAGAAAGATCGCAAAATTATCCAATTGCATCATTTCTGTTTTCCCACGCGTCGTAGATATTAGTAATAAGTGCTACTCCTGCATCGGTGGTCGATTTTCCAGCAGTAAAGCCGTATTAATTATATTAAAACAGAACCTCCAAAATTTTTATACATTTATAAAAGGTGCTGCTACTCAGAGGAGAATATAATGAAATTTAAAAAATATTTAAGTGGCCTTTCTTTTATAGAAGTATTTAAAGAAACTGATACGAACACAGCTTTTGAAAATTTTTACGAGTGGTTTTGTCTGCTATACAAACTTTGCTTTTCAGTAATAAAGGTAAAAATAAATACTAAACCTAGCTTAAACTGGATTTCATCGGGCATTAGAAAAAGTTGTGCCAAAAATAGAGCTTTAAGATGAACTTATTATGCGAGTAAAAAGAGATCAGATGAAAATAATTATAAAACTTACTCTAAACTTCTGAAAAAGTGTATCTTTCAAGCGAAAAAATGTTCAAACAAAAAGTTTGTGTTAAAGAGTAAAAACATTTGCAAAGCCACTTGGAACGTTATACAAAATGAAACTGACCATAATAAACATAATTCGAATTTTATTGACAAAATGGAATTTAATAACGACACTATTGAAGACCCTGTAACAATAGCTAATAATTTCAATGATTATTTTATAAATTCCACTAATAAATTAAATAATGATAAAAATAACAATAATAAGCAAACCTCTGACATCAAAAATAATTCAATATATCTATCCCCAATTGATGAACACGATGTAAAATTTATTTAAGATCTTATGTACTCTATTTTATGTGAATAAATATCATTATCATTATCATTATCAAAAAAGATTATCGACTCTCAATTCTGAAAGGTACGATGATATTTGTACACGAGTAATTAAAGCCTGCAAAGAGGAAATTAGTCCAATTCTTGCACACTTAATAAATATGTCACTTGAAACTGGTATATTTCCAGATAAACTCAAGCTTTCCGTAGTTAAACCCTTGTTTAACAAAGGTAAAAGGACCCTTCCTGTTAACTACCGAACAATAACTTTAATCCCCATCATATCAAATTTATATGGAAATGTTATGCATGATAAGATCACATCATTTTTTATTAAATATAATGTGTTGAAAGACAATCAATATGGTTTCCAAAAAATAAAATCAACAACACTCGAGGCCTTTGATCTTGTTAACACAACATTCAATAGCTTTTTTTTTTTACTAGCCTATAGTGTCCCATTGTTGGGCAAAGGCCTCCCCTCCAGCCTTCCATGTATCTCTGTTAGTGGCGACAGACCTCCAGTCCTTCCTGTATTGAATAGCTTAAATGAAAAAAATCATACAACAGTACTTTGCTTTGATATGACTAAAGCATTCGACCTTGTTTATCATCCCTTACTTCTTTTGAAATTAGAAAGAAATGGTATAAGAGGTAATGAATTAAATTGGATAAAATCGTATCTCACGGACAGGTCGCAAGCAGTAGAATTATAACAATTGGAGCATAATAAAGTGTTAGTGTATGCAGTCAACTTAATAGCTTTTCTTATGCCCTGTATAAACTTGCAAGAACTGCAACAAGAAGCACGGCCCTTAGAGCATACTTTGCTTGTGTGGAATCCGTCTTGCGATATGGGCTTGTTATCTGGGGAAATAGCACGAACATACAAGATGCTTTCCTTGTACAAAAAAAATGCGTACGCGCTATATGCGGAGTGTCATCGGACACTTCATCTAGACCCCTTTTTAAATCCTTAAATATACTACTTCTCCTTTGCCTTTATATTTTTGAAATTGCCAAATTTGTGAAACTTAATTATAAATTATTCCATGAAGCTAGAG
Organism: Acrobasis repandana; assembly: GCA_963576875.1. Classification (NCBI taxonomy): domain Eukaryota; kingdom Metazoa; phylum Arthropoda; class Insecta; order Lepidoptera; family Pyralidae; genus Acrobasis; species Acrobasis repandana. The sequence continues at coordinate 1,781,876 of OY756216.1, forward strand.
AAGTGTTTCCGAGAAATACTAGAAATGGGAGCAGGCTAGCTTTGATGGCTAATATTATGCCCAAAAGTGAAAGATTTAAAAAGAATTGTTATTATATGTGTATGTTAATTTACAATTAGATACCAGACTCCATCAAAACTGCGACATTTAATTCTTTTAAAACAAAACTATTTAATTGGCTTAGTGAGCAAGGCTTCTACAATGTGAAAGAGTTTCTCAATTTCAAGAGACAATTTTTAATACAAATTGCTTATATTTAATATAATTGACATTATAATTAAACTAAATATAACAATAATAAATTAAATCTAAAACTAATATTACAAACAACAAACAAAGAAAACAAAACAGAAGAAGGAATAATAATAAAAATAATAAATATAATATATTGACATTATTCATTCCTAATTTTATTTGTGACATTGTTTGTAGGTAATTTATAAACTTTTAGATTTGGTAATGGCTGATTAGGTGTTACTTTATGATTTAAGACCTTGTATGTGTATATCGTACCCTTTTCCATTGCAAATAAAAATATTCTATTCTATTCTATTCTTATCTCATCATTTATATACTTTTTTACACCAAATAAATTATTTTACTACAAATAAACTAAATGTGTTACAAAACTACTAATGCAGATAATTCGAAAATATATATCAGCACAACATTATTTTTTTTCTCTAATGCGAGACAAATTAATTCCTTTAGGTACAAAAATACGACAATCTCATCAAAAATACTGACTGCACAGCAAATTAACATTAACCAATTCAATTCAATTCAAAATATCTTTATTATCATAGGATATTTATAATATCTCTTAATAATAGTCACTTTGTTTTGTTTTGCACAAATGTTGACGTCAAATCGTTACTTAAAGCTAAGTTTACGCCGCTTCCTAGGCGCAAGTGCAGAAGAAGCGGCAACAAACTGCACTGCACGTTTTCTCCAAAGACGTCAACTAACAAACTAAAAACTTAAAATTAGTTATATAGATGGACAGAGATTACATTGTTTATTATGTCATAATTAAATTGAATTATAAGAATTACGAAATTTAAAATAATGTCAATTTGTAAATTTAGTATGTACCAATGTACCTAAATTATGACATGTCTAAGTATACAAACCTTTAAGAGGGACCCGCGCCAAGCTCAAGCCAGACCTTTTTGTCTTTAAGATAGTCATCGGTCCTATAATAAGCCTTCTCACAAAGTACTTTCTTTACATAAGCTTTGAATTTTCTGTCTGGCATATCAAGGACCGATTCTGACAATTTATTATAAAAAAGTATACACTTCCCCATAAAAGACTTACTGACTGTATTCAGCCTGTAATACGGGCTAACTAAGTCATTCTTATTACGTAAATTTCTATCTGTAAAATCACTTACTTTATTGAACATGGAAATATTTTTCCTTACATACATTATATTTTCAAATATGAATTGTGATGCAAAAGTAAGTATACCTATTTCCTTGAATAATTCCCTCAGTGAGTCTCTCGATCCTAAACCGTAAATAGCACGAATTGCTCTTTTTTGTAAAAGAAAAATAGTCTGAATGTCGGCTGCACTCCCCCATAGAAGTATCCCGTAAGACATTAGACTGTGAAAGTAACTAAAGTAGACTTGTCTAGCAGTTGCTACATCTGTCAATTGTCTTATTCTCCTAACAGCGTAAGCCGCAGAGCTAAGCCTATTAGAAAGTTTAGTTATATGAGCGCCCCATTGAAGTTTCGAATCAATTGTGATTCCTAAAAAGGTAGTACTTTCAACCAGATCGAGTTTCTGGCCATTAATTAGTATGTCAACGCAGGCTTGATTCACATTAGGAAGAGAGAATCGAATGCATTGGGTCTTGTTCGCATTTAACATGAGGTTATTGGCCGAAAACCAATCAGAAATTAAAGATAAGGTGCTGTTCACCGCGCTAGCATCACTGTTATGTCGATCTATTTTAAATATTAGCGAGGTGTCATCAGCAAACAGCACCATGTCAGCCTCTTTCTCAACCATGTAAGGCAAGTCATTGACATAAACTAAGAAAAGGAACGGTCCTAGAATTGAACCTTGGGGAACGCCCATTTTCACATTAGACCCGTGTGATTTTACGCCGTTTATATCAACAGTTTGAAGCCTATCTGTTAAGTAAGATTCTATTAATTTAATTGACTTATCATCAAAACCGTATTGACGAAATTTGAGCAAAAGTGTTGGATGATCAACGCAATCAAATGCTTTAGAAAGATCGCAAAATGATCCAATTGCATCATTTCTGTTTTCCCACGCGTCGTAGATATTAGTAATAAGTGCTACTCCTGCATCGGTGGTCGATTTTCCAGCAGTAAAGCCGTATTGTTGGCTATGGAAAAGATTATTGGTCTTAAAGTGAAGTAGCATTTGATTGAGCATTATCTTTTCGAACACCTTACTCAAAACTGGCAGAATAGAGATAGGTCTGTAGTTGCCAGGGTCTGTTTTTTCTCCTTTTTTGAATAAGGGGATTACTTTACTACATTTCATTAAGTTAGGAAATATGCCTTCATCAATACATTCGTTAAATATGAAAGCTAAATCGGCAGCAATTATGTGTATAATATGACTTACTACGGCTACTGACATGCCCCAGTGATCTTCTGATTTTTTAAAATTTAACTGTTTAAAAGCATCTATTATATCGCTAGGGCTAACATGCTTAAAATTAAATTTAGAATCACAAGGGCTAACATTACTCTTAAGCAAAGCCTCAGCACGCTGGGCGCTAGAACTCACATTAGAAGTGAGTTCCAAAGGAATGTTAGTAAAATAATCATCAAACATATTTACTATTTCTTCAGTTTTTGAAGTATTTTTACCACTACATTTGATTCGGCAAATCCAAAACCTTAGCACATAGTGATTTTTCTACAGACCATGGATCAAGATAGACACAGCCTATGAATGTCTTTGCGTGTCACAGCGTGTCCAACTGAAGTCAAATTCACTTCATTCAAAATTGTCTTCTTTAGTCAGCGTATGACAGCTTATTGCACCTAACCTAGACCGCTCGGCAGAAAAATGCCTGTTTGTGCAGTTTTGACCTGCAGAAACACGTCAACAAATGTTGGAGGACGTAAAGAAGAAATTTTCAAAAGCATTATTTATCGACGGATTTCAGTCAAATTTGAGAGGCATACTAAGGACTTAATTCTATACAAAATGTTGCAAAAAAGGGGGAGTGGAGGAGGAAAAACAGGGAAAAGTTTGCTTCAGCGATTAGGATTTCGAGTCTTCAAAATTTACACTAAATTTATAATTATACTCGTGCAAATGACAGTGCGCGTGGTGCAATCGAATTGTATCGCGCAGCATTTCCAATAGCAGAATACCTACCTCGGCTGCCGTTATTGTTCGTGTGAACCAGAATTTACTAGAATTTACAATATTTCAATAAATTTTTAATTGTAATTAATAAGTATTTTGTTGGTTTTATATTTCGCATTGCAGCCGTTATTTCTCATACTAAATTACGGTGGCCGTAAACCAACGTCTTTATTTCAATTATCTTGGTTAACGGCCGCGTATTTAGCGTCAATGTTTGTAGGTAAAAACAAAGTTCCTAAGGGTTCATAAAGGACTGTAACAATTTAGGGTGTACATTGTTACAGTCCTATATGAATCCTTAGGATCAAAATAATCAAAATAAAATAATGTCTTATTCGTCGGATTGCGACCATGTGGCCACAATCCAACATTTTTGCAAATATGCACTTCGGTTTTTCGACCACTGGATTTTATTTTAAAATTAAGTGTAAAAATAGCAAAATACTACTAAATTAATATGAAAACTTAACGATTGTACCAATAAAAATCTTACTTGTGTATATAACATGAAATAACTTATGAAACTTACCATTAAGCGCCGAGCGTCGTGCGTGCTATTTTTTTTTTAATTTTTACTCAAATACACACCGCTGAATCATCACGCGAATTGAGTAACTAACTCATTTTTCTTTGGTGCTAGGGTAAACCATTTTTTTTTAAAGTGTGTAAATTCATATAAAATAATCATTTGAGAAATGCGTAACATTTATTTTTTATTTGTGTTAGGTATCTCCAGAAATGGTATTATCTTGATTTTAAGATACTAAGTCCGTCAAGTGGTCGCCCTACGAGTAATAATCTCAAAAAAACAACATTGAAAATTAAACTTAATGCATAAAGCTTATATTTTTATAACACCTACTAATGTTTAAATACCTAACGTTTCCAAATAATGTACCTAAAGTTATAGGCGCGTCCCTTTCCCACAAACTGCCAGTGCAATAAAGTAGAAAGGGAGATCTATAACTTTAGGTATCATTTTTGGGAACGGCTTTGCCACTTTGTAAGCATTCTAGATTGTATACAATTTCTTTGGATGAATGTGATGCAGAATCTGAATACGTTTTAGAACTTTTAGGTGCAGGATATGGTGAAATAGGTGGCGCAGGTGAAATGGATAACGAAGCTGACGACGAAGACGACGGAAAAACCACTCCGTTCCTTGTCAATGTGCCCATTTCAGCTTCAAAGAGTGTGTCGTTAATAATTTTTTCGGCATAACGTCTCTGGTCTAGAGGTAATCGGCTTAATTTCATAGCCCAGCCCTTAGCTAGGACATCCGATTCTTTTTCAGGCCTTTTAAAATATGACGAAGCTAACTTGTTTGAACTTGAACTTTGTTTCTTCTTTTTCGTAGGTATAGGTGGATTGGTGGCAGCAGACGGTCTGGATGATTCTTCGGTCAATAATCTCTGTAACAAAACAGTAAACCAGATAATTTCTTGTTTCAGGTACCAAAAACTTCAGAAGAATGGAAAAAAGTGGCACAAGAGTTTGAATAACGATAACCAAAGAGCAAGAAAGGATATACCTATACTTCCTATATCTTTGCATGTAACTATACAAAAACCTTCAAATTCAGGATCATACTAAATACTTAAGGTGAAATGGTAGCATAAGTGGCGCCCTCATTTGAAATAAATTGTTAAAAACTAAATATGGTAATATTTAAAAATTTTATTGGTATCAATGTCTAAAAAGACCTTCAAACTATTTTATGAATAACCTTTGAAATTATTACTAATAGTCCGTCTAGTTTTAAAACGGTTTTTCGCCAAAAGTGGCCAGTTTTGGCGAAAAACCGTTTTAAAACTAGACGGACTACCAATATTACTTTCAAAGGTTATTCATAAAATTGTTTAAAGGTCTTTTTAGACCATATTTACATATTTCACCATATTTACGAATTTACAATTTATTTCAAATGAGGGCGCCACTTATGCTACCACTTCACCTTAAGGTTAATACCAAGCAGAAGTGGCGCCCTCATTTGAAATAAATTGTTAACTCGTAAATACGGTGGAAATATCCATATAATATTTCTCCATGTTAGGCACTAGATAAGATAGATATTGTAAAATAAATATGTACATAAAGGCGCCTACAAGTTCGTGCAAAGGACCCCTAGTTGAGTCATTCTAGCTTAAAAATTTTCAAAATTAATGTAGTACATCTATCAGGATATGTTCATTGATTGAAGACCCAAGTTAAATTTTATCTACTTTCCCTCCCCCTCCTGGGTGGGTCTTCAATGAACATATCCTGATAGATGTACTAATTTTTTTAAGCTAGAATGCCATTTTTATGCTACATTTATTTTGTAAATTTTTCCAATATATAATATACCTACCTACAATCACTACATACCTAAAAATACATACTTACATATACATAAATAATATACCTATGATACTATATAACCCGTGTGGTTCCGGGTTAGAATAGAACTACTCCATCTCGTCCTGTGGATGTCGTAAGAGGCGACTAAAGGACTAAGCACAACCATCTCGTGCTACAATTGCATTCCCAAAGAGGGTTGACATCAGGCAGGTGGCTGGTTGTAAAACTATAGCCAAATCATTTAAAGTGTTCCGGCTATTTCTTCTCCATTTTACAAGGTCTTTGGCATCCTTGGGTGACCATTGACATGCATATTATATTTGGAGAAGAAAAAGCTAGACAGCGTCCCCGGGCTCCAAAGCAGCACAGCTGAGGATGCAACTGGGAATGAGCTTAGACGAAGAAGAAAAATATGTATAATATATGTATATAAACTGATAGCTAAATTTGTATTTCTTTTATTACAGAGTGTACAGCAAGCAATAGTTGCTGGTCCATCAGAGCACATCACAAGATTTCCCTGTTATGTATGAACACAGAACCCGGACGGCACGGCCCTGACGGGAAAACGGACACGGACGGCCCGTCCCGTCCGGGACGCGAACTTGTTTGAAAATTTATCGAGACTTTGGAAAACTAATGATGACAATTAATTTAATGTTTATTTAAGAGATCGAGAGTTGTATATTCTGCTGGTTTCACATTTTTATCAACTCTTGCCGGAGACCACCTGCGAAGTAAATTGTGATATCGGTCATGAAGAAGTTAATAAAGCTGTTATTACATTTACCTTCACAGATAATTTCCGTCAGTCAGCCAGTACCTAACCTTTAAGGCTAGCTGAGTTCACAGCTCGCAATACTGTGCGTGTTTTTGAAAAATAGTAGTTTAACTATAGTGATTTTTCAAAAACACGCACCGTATTGCGGGCTGTGAACTGACCTAGCCATAATAAATTAAACTTCGAATATTCCCGCCCGCGTTTTAATAACAATGCTATTCCGCTGCAGCGCTAGTGGCTGTCAGTGTGTATGTCTATGGTTACATTTTTTTTATATGGAGTCACTGTTCTTCTCTCGGCGCGACCGGCGGCCGGCGCGTGACTGAAGCGCCCGCGGCCCGCGGCGAGAAGTACCGCCGTAACGAATTAAAAGTGCGCGTTGGCTACATTAGGCATTAACGCCGCAAAAAGTTTGTCCTCACTAGTTAACGCGTTATCTTACAAGTGGAGGGGTGAAACTGCTTCGCCGTAGTCGGGTTAAAATCACTATCACACACAATTGCAATGAAACATGACGTTCGTGCGCATGAACACATGCGAGTGTATAATATAAGTTGTATCTACAAATATAATACCTTTATTCTGTGTGAAATTTTGGTTACTAATAATTAAGAAACAATATAAACTTACCTCTGTGTTTATTATTGAATCTGTTACATAAATTGGTTTGAGGAAACTGTTCATTAATTCGAAGGCAAACCAATTTGTTGTATAGACGTAATTTTTAACTGCGCCTGATTTTAAAGATTTTTTGTATTTATTTAAATGTATACGGTAATATCCCATTAGGGAATCTTTCTTCTTTTTTAATTCTTCTAATGTCGTTGGAAAGGATAAAGACTGCATGATACGACGCCATGCATCATTAACTGCCGAGCGATTTTTATGTGACTGCAGTTTTGGATTCCAAAGACATGCTTCACATTGAAACAATTCCAAAAACTCCAACGCTTTTTCATTGGACCACTCCATTGTCGTATTTCGTTCGCGCCAAAAGAAAGCAAATACGTCGTTACTCTACGCATGCGTAGTGCGTAATGAGCCGGCATTAATATTTCGTTCGCGCCATAAGAAAGCAAATACGTCGTTCCTCTACGCGTGCGTCGTGCGTAATGAGCCGGCGTTAATTTATATCCCATATCTCTGAATATAGCCAACATCCTCTAGCGCATATAATACTACTATACGGTAATATCCCATTAGGGAATCTTTCTTCTTTTTTAATTCTTCTAATGACGTTGGAAAGGATAAAGACTGCATGATACGACGCCATGCATCATTAACTGCCGAGCGATTTTTATGTGACTGCAGTTTTGGATTCCAAAGACATGGTTCACATTGAAACAATTCCAAAAACTCCAACGCTTTTTCATTGGACCACTCCATTGTCGTATTTCGTTCGCGCCAAAAGAAAGCAAATACGTCGTTCCTCTACGCATGCGTAGTGCGTAATGAGCCGTCATTAATATTTCGTTCGCGCCATAAGAAAGCAAATACGTCGTTCCTCTACGCGTGCGTCGTGCGTAATGAGCCGGCGTTAATTTATATCCCATATCTCTGAATATAGCCAACATCCTCTAGCGCGCAATGAATAAGGAATCATATGGAAGTGACATACCTACAAAAAAGTGTGGCCGACGCCATATTGAGACGAACTAAAAATGGCGGACTGTAGTGCTTCCTAGAAAGACAAGTTTGTCCTTCTATCGATATCGATAAATAAAATTGACAGTAATTTTAAATTTGGTATCAGATTCGAGTTCTCCGTGAAGTTTAATGCGGTGGCTACACGCACAAATTATACACGGATCTAAGAATAGGCTACATGGTTGTCAACGGGTGATGTCAGTCGATGTTGACGGACGTTTCCACAGTCTATATCCGTCTTATCTTATTATAAAACACAGACTAACTTTTAGGACTTGGTTAAACCATGACCCAAATGAAGTTGACATTCCATTAGATAATAATATAATAATAATAAATCTTTATTAGGAACGAACAAGGCAATTTATAAATTAGATATGCTTAGGTGAAATGTCATTGAAAAATCTGAACAAATATTCTACCACAGAATTAATATACCTATGTATTACAAAGTACATAATAAATGTTCATAATTATTAATTTAGATAGGTAAAATTCGTTGCAAAGAGGAAATCTTTCGTACAAATGGCGAACATAATGAGAACTCTACTACTCTACTTTAGAGAATGCCTTAAGAATAAGGCATTCTCTAAAGTAGAAAATTAAGACAAAGTAGAAAATTAGTTGATATAGTCGTTTTAAGATTACGCTATAAGATTATTCTTTGATTGATAAGTACCTATCCTACAAATATTATAAATGCGAAATTACGGTTATTATTTGTTATATAATCGGTTAAAAACGGCTGATCGGAATTAGATGAAATTTGTAACCTGAATTAAAATAAAGGATACTTTTTATCCCGAAAATCAACACCTTAGAGGTAAAATCGGGGGCAAACACTAATGTTAAATGAAACAACAATCATAATAATTTACGTGTATTTATCAGTACAAAATATAATTGCTTATCATTAATAATATATTAATAGTAAAAAAAACATTTTTAAAAACAAGCTTTTATTTAAATTCTAAATCTAAAAACTTAAGAAAACTTTAAAATAATTTAGATATACTATTTATACTTCTTTAATAATTCTGAATACTTCATATTAATACTATTAAATACATGTATGATAAATTATAACACTATTAATAAATAAAGTACCTTTTGGTGAAACCGTAATGGTATTGCATCATCTCGCAGTCTAACGACATCCAAAGTTCTGTTGAATGCACTCATTAAAATGCAAGGAGCAAATGAATATCTCCTTCACATTTGGTCGTATATTTTCGTTTCCGATTGCTTCTATTTTTTTTTCTCCGATATTCACTTTGAAACCTGGTTACCTGAAAAAAAGAAATATATAGATAACCTCACAACAACCGCCTTCACGACTCATCATTTTATTTTAAGGTCTATAAAGGTCTTCTTTAACTTTTGCTACATCATTGAAAACAATATTTACAAAAAGTTTCACATTGTGATGTACTTACGTGAACAGAGAACAGAGTACTCACTGTCGAATATTTGGATTCATTGCCCTAACATAACATTTCTTATCGATATACTAAACACATCACTAGCCGTCAAAATAACATTATTTTAATATCGAAAATAGACTATTCCAATTTATCACTAATCGTATTATTTGGGTGGATAATTATTAAAAACACACCAAAAAAAGTCGATCATCTAACAAACTCTTCTGGTTTTCCTTGTTTTTTCGTTCCACATCCAACAATACTGCAGTTAGGCATTAGGTATGTCCTTTCTTGTACTTAACTAATTATACACTTTTAACTACGAATGTTGTTCGAAATCTCTGTTTAATCACTGATTTATTAAATTTCCTCAAGGCTTTGACATTTATTGTACCGTAGAAAAACCGAACTAAACATGGCGGACCGGCCACAGCAGAGATATGGGTAGGGGCCACAGTAGGTATTCAACCGTACGTCAAAATGAAAATTTTTGCCATAGCAGCACGAACTGACGTATTGTTATCTTTTTTTACATTATACGAAAAGACATTAGTTAGAAAGTGACAACATTGTTTTTACTATTTCTGTATCGAAATGTATGATATTTGTATAACTGACGGTATGAATCTGAGGTATGTATAAAACAATATGCCGAGTCCACTCTTATATACGTCATTGAGCGCGTTACACTGCGCAATAAAACCCTTTGATGTGTCCAAAAAACCGACACCCGAGCTATCGCTTAGCGTTTAATGTCATTAGTAATGACGCTAGCACGTTAACACGTTAAAACATTGGCCACATCTACGTAGCGTCTTGATTAACGCGCTAATTAGCGCGTAAAGACGCAGATGGATTTGTATTTGTATTTGATGTATTTATATATTTTTTCAGTAGGTTCTATTTTATATCTACTATCAGTAAATCCGACATACTGCATCGCCTCTCTCATAATTCTCTCACCTTCTCTCACTTCTCTCTCTCAGGGCCGGCCTTAGCCATCTGAGGCCCCGGGCGAGTAATGCCTTTCGCGCCATTTTAAAGTTTATTTACCAAGAGTTTATAGAAAATTATAGGCATCTGTTTAGCAACCCACCGTATATATATTTATATATCGTGTAAGAAAATACATATACTGAAACTATTTTAAGGGTGAATTCAGTCCATGATACTGAACAACTTTCTCCAAGGATAATGATAATACTAAATATAATACTAATATTACATTCGTTTGGCAGGCCATTTAAGAGTACAAACAACTCAATACGAGTATGTATTTACGCGCAGTAGGCGCTGTAGGTTCACAGCTCACAATATTGGGAGTATTTTGAAAAAATTGCTCTAATTAAACTCGTACGTATAAATGACGTAAATTATTAATTTTATGAAGAGCAAAGAAGGCTATGCGGCGCGTTTCAATATTCTCCTAGAAATCAAAATGGTTCAAGCGACAAAATATTATATATAATGAAAAGGCAAGTTAGTGCAAGCGCCTCTGATATTCAAAATAATGTAAAGCAATATGATCTATCAGCCAAGAAGATGAAAAAAGTCAAGACAGCTTAAGACTGCAGTCTTCGACCGTGGGAATTTTTGATTGAACACCCAAATCTATATTTTCTATCTACACATACGCATTGCGCTGTATTGTACATGCACCATGGAGACGAATTTAGACGAATTCAGAAGCGCAGCGAGCGGTCTGCCTTATCAGCGTTTTCATCCCCATATTTATTTGAGAATTTCGGAGAACTTTAACAAAAGACAAATTCTTTTCATTTATTTATTGTACGTGTTTAAGCATGAATCAATCTTCATATATGTGTATTTTTTATTTTTTAACTCAGTCGTATGCGCAAGAAATCCGACGACGTATTCGCTTATATTTTCTTTAAAGTTTAACCTTTTTAACTAAGTTTTTGAATAAATTAATTTTTTTTTTATTAAAATCTTCTCATACACTTTTTAAGATTTTCCTTTGTCTTTATTTCTCTGTAATTAAAACACAACTTCATGTCTTAAATTACGTGTAAACAACAATGATATGAACGTCGCATACCGCAAAAAATCGAAACACGTCCCAGGTTATTTGGAATTAAACAATTACAATGAAAATCAATAAATTGTCTAATTCACTTTTTAATACTTAAATAAACTTCAATTTAACATATCTTCACATATTGTTACTAAGATAGTTTGGCTCCAATCAGCTCCGAAAAAGCAGTCAAAATCATTAAAAAGGACTGGGCCCTTAAGTGACAGGGTCCTCAAATTAATCCAAACTTTACGTCGTTTCGATCAATAACCTACAAAATGAGACCCGATTTGCTAATTTGCTGATTTTTTTTGTGTCAAGCGCCAAAAACATGCTCAGAAAAAATTGAAAATTAGCTCAAACGACAAAGAAAAATTTGCTGATTCCAAATATATATATAACTCAATATCACAAAAAAATTGCCTTTCAACCGTCGCATACCTACATTGCGATCTACAATGACTGAACTACTCTGCGGAGTAAAGTCGAAGCATGGCTGAGGCGCCGAGGTGCCAAAGGGGTACGGGCAGTGAGTGTGTGGAGAGAGGATGCGGGCACGCTGCTATGCTCTCCACTCCACACATCACCCGCAACCCTTTTGATGCCAAGGTGCCTCGTCTCGTGCCTACCTTCATCTTTTGCACGAACTTGTACTTAGGCCTCAATAAACTAAAGTGGAAAAATAATAAGTTATTATTATAATATGGTCAAAATCGGATTTTTATTTCGTTCACTTACCTCAGAACTTTCAGTATCCGCTATCTCCACTTGATTCTTGATAAAAATCATTTCATTATAATACCAAAGCGAAGGTTTCGGTACCTCATCAGGGGATATACCAGATCTTTTCTTGTGGTCAATTTTCTGGCACTCTTTATTAAAATTCGTGCGTAGAGTATTAATTTTCTTTTTAAATGTCTCTTCATTATATTGAGGTTTGTAGATTTTTAATACTTTAAGTATTTTTTGTATAGCTAGAGTTCTTTTATTTTTGTTTAAATAATACTTAGATTTAACTTTCCATAACTCGGGACACTCCCGATACAAGGATATGAGAAGCAAAACAAACTCTCGTTCTGCGATCGGAACGGAATCAGTTGGGCTCTGATCGGAATCGGAAGCGTGACGCGGCATGTCCGCCATGTTCTACACTAGCGAGCGAATGACCAAACCATAACGATTGTCAATCGCACAACAAGATGTTCAATTCAGGGCTTGGAATACCGTTAAAAATCTGGTAACGTTGATTCTGTCAAATGGCGTTAACGTTATCAGCAAAGATAACGTTATGCTGGGTAACGGTATTTTTCTAACCATTTACCGATAAATCAGATAACGTTCAGATAAGAGTTGGTCTAGTAGGCTACTAGAGCTACACGGATGTCGGGATAGTCTGCGCTACCTTGGGTTCGATTCCCAGCGCGATGCAATACTCGTAAACTTGTATAATATTTATATATTATACAAGTATTTATAATAAGTATTGAAAAAAGTATTGTTACTTATATCGTTAATTTATAACGTTATTATAACGTTTTATTACTGTATTATCGATACCCCTTATAATAACGTTACCACTAATACCTGTATGAAAATAACGTTATTTAACGTTACTTTTAGTGTGAATTTGGTATCGTTAACAAGCCCTGGTTCAATTGGTCGCGCGTCGCGTCATTCTCGATTGTCAATGGGTTTCAATCAAAACGTCTGTCATTCGCCTACAATCACTTAATTGCCAATGACAATGGCTTCAATTGCCTCTGTAGACGATCATTTGGTCTTCACTTTAAAAGAAAATCATTCTATTAAGTCGTTATGTCATACTTCTCACTACTCTACTACGTAATACCTACGTAGAATTTATAGTTGAATAAAGCCTTCATTAATATTTCAGGCAACAATATCTAATTCACTTCAGTAGTGTAGTACCTACCTAAGTAGAGTAGATTTTTTGGTGGTTGGATATAGAGGCGCGATATTCATATCTTTCTGTTGAAAGGCGGAATCGTGTCTATAGCTTTTCAGCTATCAGACATGGATTCAGCCCTTACAAAAGGTTGTCACATAGTCAAGGTACACACACACAGCCATCAGAAAATAAGCTAAGTGCGAGTACATACACTTAGTACCTTAGCTGGAGTATAATATGAACTTGTTTGTCGTGACGACGACAGCTGTTATAGCAATTTTGATTTATCATTAGTTTTGACGATATAAAATGTATTATTATAATTTTGATTTATCATTAGTTTTATCAAAAGTTTTGATACCACATGAAACCACATGTTACATATTTTTTATTATTCTTGAAACAAATACCGCAAATGCCTAATAACTTAATACTCGTAATTTATCAAGTACTTACTAACTTTTGCCCGCGGCATCGCTCGCGTATCCTAAATCCCACGGGAATACTATTTTTTTCGGGATGAAAGGTACCCTTTATACTCCTAACTATGTGTAGACGAATTTTCAAGACGACTGGTTCAGTAGATAAAGCGTGAAGAGGTAACAAACAAACAAACCAAAAACGAACAAATATACAAACTCACTTTCGCATTTATAAAATTAGTTAGGATTAGGATCATTTAGACAAAATCGGCATTTTTCATGAGGAAATCTGTAAATGGTACCTAGAGCTAAAGGAATCGTGAGAGAAGTGTGGACGACTAATAAGGAGTGAGAGAAATTAGGAGGTATTTCAAGAGATGAATGAGATTGGAAACCAATAAGTACATAGATACTTTTAAATACTCATAACATGTACTGATGGCATATATTTAGGCAACACATTGGTATATATTATATAAGCTACTAATCAATTTATATTAAACAGGTGATCATTTGACAGTATTTATTTTTGTAATTTACATTTATTAAATAATGTATTTTTGATATAGGCAAGGCATAACCATATGCCTTTTCACTCAGTTCCTTGGTACGAGTCATTCTTATCATTATGATTGAAGCTAGGTATATTGTTGTACAAGGGTCTCTATTCGCTCCCTTATTTTTTTGTATTCCTAATTTAAGTAGATGCACAAACATTTTTCGTAGGTACATTTTTAATTAACCTATTTTAGTATGGCCTATTTTTGATTTCCCTAAGATTTCATCGTCGTATATTAACTTCCCAAATTAGACATTAGGCCCAATAATTAAATTGCAGCAAAATAGCAAGCATGCAGTATGCCAGCCTCAGCTGCGGCGGCTCGCTCCAAGCCACAGGTGCTCCTCAGCCCGCGGGCCGCCTCTCCCCTCCGCGCCTACGCGGGTTGGAATTACACTCTAGGGGTAGGGCAGACAAGGCTACGTGGAGTCGGTTTTGCAGAGCAATTCGTTTCTGTCACTGACAATTATAACACAAAATATTAGCTTTTTGAGCATTTAAAAAAAAATCTGCCATCTTTGTTGTCCCGTAAATAATTGTCTCAAACATAGCGAGGTTATCGTTACGTCTTAAGAAATAAAAGCCAAACGATTTTAGGACATCTATTAACAGAGATTCTAAAATTAGAGCTAAAAATTACATATTAGGCTTTACTATATCGAATTGTGCAAAAACATCAATTAAGCTAAACAATAATTTTGCATTACAAGTTTAGGCCAATAAGGTTCGGCGAAGTGGAAATAAGAAACAAAAATTTTAAACGAATCGAAGGGCACTGGTTATTAGAATACATACTTACGAATTTAACTGTCTCTAAACCTTTACCTATTATCTATTATTTTTACATAGATAATAATTGTATTTGATTTCAGGGGTAACTGAATTTTTTCCCGTGAAGGCACCGGAAGATGCAAAATAGCTGACGTAAAGACATTGTAAAAATAGGAAATAAAATATAATGTAATGTGTTGGTAATGTGTAACGTGATAGAGATTTACTTTATGTCCGTCCTAAAACACCTACCGTGAACTGTAAATTAGCTAGTTAATAAATAAATAAATAATAAATAAATAAATAATAAATAAATAAATATATAAGGATAAATCACACTGATTGAGCTAGCCCCAAAGTAAGTTTTGAAATTGTGTTATGGGATACGAACTCAACGATACTATACTTTATAATAAATACATATATAAATAGACACCCAAGACCCAGGACAATTTGAAAAAGGCCATTTTCCAACTTGACCTGGCTGGGGATCGAACCCTGCGGATTGTCTGACTAGCGTTTTGACCATTACACCACGGAGGTCGTCAAATTTAATATTTAGGAGATAATGTCTGATTTTATTTTAGAGATTTTATCTCTTTCTTAATAAGAAAGAGATAAAATCTCTAAAATTACATTAGGCGGCAAGACGAACAAATATACAATGTACAAAAATTTTATTTCGTAAAAGCATATTAAAATAGTGACTAACTAAGAATACAACGTAAAACTAACAAGTAACTAAATTAAAACTAAACAAACTAAAATATAACCTAAATTAAAACTAACTAACCTAAAAATATTTAAAAATAGAACTAACTTCAATGTACTGTATTTAGGTAGGTACATGTAGGTATGAATTAGTTTGGGAAAAATTTACAGAGAGCGCCATGTAATTCAGTTTGCAGAAAAACGCCTCAAGATGGAACGGACCTCTTTTTCCTAGAGGTATATTTATTATTTTAATTTTTTTATTCTTTGAGCACAGCACAGCAGCATTTGCCAGTTTTGACACTGACCACAAACTATGTAGGGATATAAGACACTGACTGACTGAGGCTGACTGAGGTTCAACTTGGTTTCAACTTCTTTCTTCGGTGTTGTCATTTACATAGGATATAGTTCGCATTAAGTTTGTCAGTCCGTGGTATGGGCGTACCTTCGCGTCAGCGGTTGTTCTTAATAAAGGCTTACTAAAGTTAATTTTGAACTTTTTTTTTTTCATCTTCAGTATGTATCATAAATTTTATTAATTATAATTAAACTAAATATAACAATTAACATTTTGAACTATATCGTGTGACATATCATATGAAAGAGCTTTATTTTTTTTTAACGGTATTTTTGAAATTTTTTAAGACAAATAATAAAATATTAGGTATCATTTCTTCAATCACCCGTTATCTTCGAATCGAAACCACTGAGCCCAAACTTTTGAAAAAAATACAGTTAATAGTTCTATATCTATAGATAGATATATCTCCGTGGTGTAATGGTCAACACGCTAGTCCGCCAATCCGGAGGTTCTGGGTTCGCGGAAAATGGCCTTTTTCAAATTGTCCTGGGTCTTCCTTGGGTGTTAATCTATTTATGTATTTATTCTAAAATATAGTATCGTTGATTTAGTATCCCATATCACAGTTTAAAACTTACTTTGGGGCTAGCTCAAACAGTGTGATTTGTCCTTATATATTAAAAAATATATATGGGGGCCACATTAGGTATGGGGGTAAATATGAAAATTTAAAAAAAAATCGGCAATCTATATGGAGTGATGTTATCAAATGAAAGGCCTTAGGTATTGTATGAATCTCAAATATTATATACAGGGACTAACAAAATATACTGAAACTATTTTAACAGTGTATTCAGCCCATGATACTGAACAACTTTCCCCAAGGAACATATATCGAAATATGAAAAATAATTTCTGGCCTCCCATACAAGTTGACCGATCAGCTGATCTGAGTTTCTATAGAAACCTAAAAATTATTTTTCATATTTCGATATATGTTCTTTGGGGAGAGTTGTTCAGTATTATGGACTGAATACACCCTTAAAATAGTTTCAGTATATTTTGTTAGACGTTATATATTTTTTTATAATTGTACGATAAGTAGTTTTGAAGTTATTTGAGAAAATAGGCGAAATTGGACCACCCATCCTTATCTCCGAAACTACAGGACCTAAAATTTTGAAAAAAGAAATACAGCCTAGTTTTTACCTTTAAATTTCAGAAATACCTATGAAAATACGGAACCCTCTTCACGAGAGTTTAACTCGTACCTACTTGACCAATTTTTTATCTTAAGGTGGTACTGGAGGCGCGGGCGAACTCCACAGCGAGTTGCCTACCGACGCGCTTCGTCGTGTTGCTATTTCGTCGAGAAAGAGAAAGGGCGCTAAAAAATGTAGCTCCGTCCCGACCCCCGCATACACCCCCGCGTACGACAAAGAGAGTGCACTGAACGCCAGCAAACCGGGCCGTTATAGGCCATGAATCGTAGTTTTCGTTTATTTCGATAAATACAATACATACCCAAATAAAACTAAATTATTTGGAATTTAGAGTCTTCACTCTAGTCGTATAATTAGTTTCCATAAGGATCGAAAATATAATTATAAGTGTAATAGGCGTCTAAATATTACTCGATTTCGTCGATAAAAAAGGCAAATTTTAAGTTGCTATAACTTTTTTTTTGTTTATTATTTTCGAACCAAAACTAATTACAGATCTAGATATTTATCATCTTAATGCTTGTAAAAAATTTGAATACGATGAGTTTTATGGTTTCGAAATTAAAACGAAAGTACGTTTGTATGGGATTTCGTCCCTCCAGTTAACCTTTAACGCTCTAATTTGAAAAATATAAGAGTAAGTTGGAGGCTTATGGATTCCCTTTAAAAAGTTTTAGTCCAACAGTGACATGGCTGATGTGGGCTAGCAAAATGAAAGTGTACCTGACTCAATTTGTACTCTTGTAAACAAGGGAGATCATCGCACTTTGCACACTTTATTTATATCCTTTAGTTTTATATTTTGGTCGCCAACCCGGTGTTTTTGCGATTTCCGCGGTCGCTGGAAATATTCCAAAGAATTCTGGGTTCAGAATACTTTATGTTCTGAAACGGATCCAGGGGTGGGCCCTGGGGGCTTCATGCCCATGTTACGTTACAATTTTGGCAGCATCACTACATAGTATAAAACAAAGTCGCTTCCCACTGTCTGTCCCTATATATGCTTAGATCTTTAAAACTACGCATGCGGTTTTTTTAATAGATGTGCGAAGCCGGGGCGGGCCGCTAGTTTGTAATATAATTAAAACAGACAATTACTAGACATTTTTTTTTGATAGCAAATTAGTATAATTTATCCCATTTTATTATGATTTTATAAGTGGCGCAGCGGCACGGTATACTTCCCAGCCACGCCACCAATTATGATTAATATCTCTTAAACTTTTGGAAGACTTTTTTTTTACTGTGGACTAAAATAGACATAATAATAGTCAATTATTTGCAAAATTTCATTGAAATTGCTTTTGTGGCGTGGCCAGGAAATATGACACCCCTCAGTGCGTAAACCACGCGACGTATTCAGGCTATCTCTGTCACAAACTCTACGTTCGACAGAGACACGGCATCACGCGACGTATTCTGCTATCTCGTTCGCACGAGGCTATACTGAACCAGGCCTGTGTCACTCCCCGTGTAGGTATAGAAAATGTACCTACATTATTATATACTATGCGCGCAGGCTGCCCCTCCGGGTGGTAAATTCAGTTATACGAATCGTTTGTCCAGAGTAATAAGAATGAAACTGGCTTGCAATGGATGTCTAAGTATTTATACAAAAAGGTGCTGAGTTCTGACATGAGCTGAATTAAACCATATCGCTAGCCACATTGAGTAGAGATTTCTTTGAATTTCTTTGCTGAGTGAGACTTCTGTACGTTAGTTTTATTTATTCTGTGACTGAACACATCGCGTGGTCTCGCTTGACGCAGTTTACGCGCAAGTAAATTCTCGTAATACTTAGCTACTGGCGGTACTACTCGTAACATGGTAGGTCTCCTGGTACAAGCTCAAATAAGTAGGTAGGTACCGCAAGCGCAGCGAGTCACCCACCTATTTAACTATGGTCACATTACCTGAACATGCAGAAAAGCTTTGGATGCAAGCTGTTTCTAATGGTCACCTTCAGGATTGGTCATTTTATATATATTGTCCAGTAGTGGACTCTTGCTGCTGAAATGATCTCTCTCACAACTGGTGTCAGATTTTTCGGGCTGCCTAAAGGAATCTGACATAGCTCATTTAATGTCATCTATAGTGACAAGACAACAGTCATTATTACACACTAGTGACGAGTGTGCAGGTTTCCTCACGATGTTTTCCTTCACTGGAAGCAAGTAGCGCAAACTTTCCATTTTTGTTAAAATTCAAGAGGTTGTCTGCCTTAAGGTGAATACCAAGCAGAAGTGGCGCCCTCATTTGAAATAAATTGTTAACTTGTAAATATGGGCTATCTAGTGCCTATGATTGAGAAATATGAAAATTTTCACCACATTTACGATTTAACAATTTATTTTAAATGTGGGCGCCACTTCTGCTTGGTATTCACCTTAAAGCAGACAACCTCTTGAATTTTAACAAAAATGTCACACACTTCAAGGTCATTTGCTTCTAACTTCACCTTAAATGGCTGTCAAAAAAAATTAAATGACGCAGCTTGCTCAAAATTTGACAGTAGCATATTAATAGATGAAAATTGGGGGTACAGTAATGCATTTAAAGTTACTGCACGGGAAATTCAAAAAGTCACTGACTTCACTGACAAACTGCCCTCGTACTTTACAACGTTAATCCTGGATCCGCCGCTTTTTATATTCCAAGCACTGTTTAACGAACCGAAACTACCATCAATACAAAAATATATTTTATTAAGATTTTTTTGATTCGAGCGTTGGTTTGTTCGTTAAATAGTGTCAACCAAATATGATTTATTGTCGCTGGTCTATAAATTCGAGTCTTTATGTGAATTGCGAAGCATAGGAGCGAAGATATGGCGTTAGTTGTATATTAAAGTCTATGGTTACTCATTCATTTCTGCCAGCCATTTAGAGGATACTTTGTAAATTTTGTAATACAGTAAAATAGGAGTGTGTCGAGATTTTTTAAAAGTCGATTTATTATTCTATAGAGTATTAAATAGGTAATATAATATCCCATATAATAATAATATTTAAATAGGTTTCATACACATTTCATGAGACTGTGGTGACACTCCAGGCCCCCGAATCTGTCCTGTGGTCACAGACACTTAGGTATCGTCTGTGGATACACACCGCAGACATCAGTATCTGGTCTGTGGAGACACTCCGGGCCCCCGTATCTGGCTTGTGGAGACACTCAGGTCTCGTCTGTGGATACTCACCAGACATCAGCATATGGTCTGTGGAGACACTCAAGGCTCTCGGTTCTCGTCTGTGGAGACATCCTAGGCCCCCGTATCTGGTCTGTGGAGACACTCTAGACTCTCAGATTTATTTGTGGTGTGAATCACTAAGACACTCAAATCTGGTTGGTCGTCATACTCCAGATACTCGGATCTGGTCTGTGAAGACACTTCAGACTTATTTTAATAAAAGAAAGTCATTTTGAGATCCCTGCATTAGTCCGAAAAGTTGTACATATTGACAGCCGTACATTTAGGTATAATTATCATTAGGTATAATTTGTATACTCGTACAAATAGAATAGATAGTAACATGATGTATACCTACTTACATCAATAATCTCATTTCTGCGTAGCGACTGTAAAGCATAATGGCGGAAACCCTGAATCATCAGAACGTAAACTGTTCCCTGCCGTCGTAAACGCAGATCAAAAGTAGATTAACAGCCTCTCGGGACGTACTTCACCGCTGCCCACGTGCACACATATGTGCTACTCGCAATATCATATCTATAAAACATTCGCCAAGTATATTTTCTTGGATTTCGAGCTTGCAGTAAAAATACACGATTATTTTATAGTCCACGTTTGTTCAGTTCAGTAGATAGATTATTTTATTGATATCAAAACTACACATAGTTACATTCACGTTATAAGGTAAAGATAAAGGATATAATAATAAATATAACAACAACACATAGTAACACAGGGTGACTTTTTAAACACCAGCCAAATTTGGACTAAAGTTGCTCCAAAAATTTAGGTGGTTAAAAAGTCGGCCTGTATAAGGTAGTATGTGTGCGCAGCGATAGCAAAGGGTTGTGGGTTGTGGCTCAGTGATACGTTTGCTCGTAGAACAAACCACTGGATTTCAGACACAACCTTGAGATCCACAGGGATGCATGCAACAATGTCGGTGTCAATACACAATAAAGCAATAGATAAAAAAAGTATAGTCCTGTCCAGTTTATGCAGATATGTAATGTGGTGTCTTCTTTAGTTTTACATAAGCTCTTTGTGCGTAAGAGTTATTGCAGCATTGACACTTGGAATCAGAAGAATTGAGAAACATGTTAATATGCGATGCGGTAGTAGTAGCACAGAAGACCGTCGCCGAATACCTACAAGATAAAAAATAAATATGTCTACCTCCCTCTCGTACCATTGCAATGCCTGATAAGGTGCATGTGATGTTTCACTAAATATGTAACTATATTTTGTATTGAATTATTCATGTGCAATGCAATGTAATTATTAAATAAATAAGACAGTAAGAGTATAACATACAGAACGGAATCTTCTAAGGTTCCGTGTACCGTCCGTCCTTTTTCTATTTTATGAATAACCTTTGAAAGTAATATTGGTAGTCCCTTTAGTTTTAAAACGTTTTAAAACTAGACGGACTATTAGTAATAATTTCAAAGGTTTGGGATGTTAATGAGCTGATATTTTTAGAACCGTTCCCAAGCCCTGGAAACACCATTAAAAATTTTGCTACTACCAAGTCCTACATAACCATAAGTCTGTATAGATAACCCTTTAAAGTATTTTATGAACTGTTTATAAGTGAGAAAGTTAAGCTTTACTACGCACATTTGCGAAAAACGGCCACTTTTTTGGCTAATGTGCGTAGTAAAGCTTAACTTTCTCACTTATAAACAGTTCATAAAATACTTTGAAGGGTTATCTATACAGACTTGTGGTTATCTAGGACTTGGTAGTAGACCGTCCGTCCGGTTCCGTTCCGATAACCCTCCAAAGTATTTTATGAGCTACTGTTTACAGTTTAAAGTGAGAACGTTGAGCTTTACTACGCACATTTGCGAAAACGGCCACTTTTGGCACGTACTATGAACGCTATTGACATTAAATCCTGGAGATGTTCATTAGTAAGTCGAGATCGAAATCTATTTAATGAAGTTCATCTTTGAAAAATAAAAGTGCAAGTTGTTGTGTTCTCGCGGTTCGCACAAAAAGGGTCGGCGGCGCGGGGCGCGGCGGTCCGGATGCGGACCGCGGTCCGCCATTTGGCGATACCTGTTCTATGTCTAAGCCACGCATCGCAAAAATGATTTCGTAGAGGAGCTCTACGCTGTAGCGATCCTCTACGATTACTCTACGCTTGGTGGAAATGGGTTCGTAGAGGATTTCTACGCTGTAGTCATTACTACGACTATGCTACGCTTTATTCAAATCTCTTCGTAGAAGGCCTCTACGCTAAAGTGACTACTACGTGACATGCAACGTTTTGCAGATTGTGTTTGTAGCGTACCCTGCGTACCTCATTATATTTATCTAGTGGCACAGAATAGGATACTAGTACTGAGTACAGAAGTCTCACTCAGCAAAGAAATTCAAATAAATATCTACTCAATGTGGTTAGCGATATGGTTTAATGTAGCTCACGTCAGAACTCAGCACCTTTTCATTTAGATACCTAGACATACTTTGCAGGCCAATTTCATTCTTATTTCTCTGGACAAACGATTCATATAATAAATTTACCAATTGAAGGGGCCGCCGCGCTCTTAGTAATAAAGTAGGTATATTTTCAATACCGAAACGGGGAGTAACACAGGCCTGCTAGTGGTTCTGTGAGAAACGCCTTCAAGCGTCACAGCTCTGGAATGCTTTACCCGTTGACATCGGAGAAATTTCGACCAAATTCTCTTTTAAAAGGAAAGTTCATGCCCACCTTTTGAACTCCCTTTCTTCATAAAGACGTCATCATTCAGTTCTACTCTTCATAAGCTAGTTATATGTATGTATATTTATATTTATATTTATAATGGTATGTATGTAGTGTGTAAGTAGATATTCATTTTGATATTATGTAGTACATATGTATTGTATATTATATAGTAATATTTTATTATGTATATTGTATTACTTTTTTGCGCCGCATAATTTTTCTGTTTAACCCTATGGTTGACTGGGAGAAAATGCTCTTAGCATTAAGTCCGCCATTTGTTAAAAGTATATTTTTACTTTGGAAGAATAAAGTTTTATAAATAAATAAATAAAAGTAGACTTCGCGAGCTCATATAACCATTCAATAACCGATACTTTCTCGTGACTTAGCAAAACTATTTTAGTGAAATCCGTCCATAACGCTACAGCAAACTTCTCCCCTCCACTCCCCCTTTTGGAAGTTGCAACATCTTGTGTAGAATGAAGTCCTTAGTGTGCCTCTAAATTTGATTAAATCCTTCTAAGATCCTTCTCGGTACAAGCGGTCAGACTATGGAACTCATTACCACCTTCTATACGTGAATCTAAATCGATCTCTGTGTTTAATAGACGAGTAAAATATTATTATTTATCGGAATCATCATAGTTGTAGTTTATATATTATATATTAAGTATATTTATTTCTAAATAAACATATGTATTTATTTAAGTATGTATGTAACATATGTATATGTATGTTTATCTGTAGTTTCATGGTATGTTAATTTCTTCTTCCTTTATTTAACGAACACGCCTGTATGCCTTTCATATATGACCATCTCCTCTCACGGGCCTACTGGAAGAGATCTCTTTTGAGATAAGTATTGCCTTTGTACAACTTTTTGTTTATGTATTCTCTGTATATATTGTCCGTGTACATGAATTGGTAAAATTTGCCACACAGTACTGTTATTTTAATTCTAATTAAGTATAATTTATTTGTTCTGTTCCAAAATAGTCGTCAATCACTTCATTCAGGTCATAGCAGAAAACCAGTGCTTTACTTACATCCGTGCGTGAGTAAAGGTTTACACTGAGCCTGTGACCTTTTTGAATTGAACTCACACAGGCTATTATGTTCTTTTATTTTTTCTTTCTTTTATGTACCTACTTATTATAATTTCTATATTTATGTTTTTTTTTTTTTTATTTTTATTTTTGTTGTTAAGATTGTGTGTTTCAATTCAAATAAAGTTTTATTCTATTCTATTCTATTCTAAATAAATAAATAAATAAACGAACTGTGTGCCAATTTTCGCCAAAATCGTTTGAAAAATGCGACCTGTAGGCGGGAACAAACGGACACTTTTGTATATTAAGTATTAATTTATTTAAGTACCTTAAGGGGTAAATATAAATATATTTTAAACGGGTTCTTAAATACTTATCTCAATGACCTATATCCATATAACAAAAATAAGAGAAATGACCCATTAGACATCGGAGTAAACTACATATTTGAACCTTTTGGGGTAGAAACTTTTGGTCCGTGGGGTCCTTCAGCCCATAAGTTATTTAAATACTTGTGCGCTGGAAATTATCTGGCACAAAGAATCAGCATTGCCATACAACGTGGCAATGCTGCCAGCCTTTTGGGCACGCTGCCGAGGGGTAATATTTTAGTGGGATTACATAATTTGTAATTTTTTTAGTTTTAGTTCTTAGAGATACTTTATGAAAAAATATATATTATTTAGCTTTAATTTAATTTAAACTGTATTATATTTCAAATGACCCATTTGACTACTTTGACCTAAAAACGTCACCTAAACGGAAAGGTGCTTTTTAGTATAAAATTAATTTTGCAAAAATCCAACGTTAATTTGTTGACATTAGACAGGACGCGGACAGCTGTTTGTTCTGCTAATGAGTTCACAGAAATGTCGGAACACTGAATTCAAATACGTGTAAATAACAAGCTGTTTTATACAAAAAACAAGAAATGTAAATACTACAACTGTGATTCAGAAAACATAATCTGAACACACACAACAGATTTAGAGACATGACAAAGCCTTCTGGCGAGTAGGCGATCAATGTGTAGATTTTTGGCGTTTCTTCTTAGCAGTGGTCGATCTAAAACGCTACTATTTTAGGTAGTTAATAATCTAAATATACCTAATACTAATAATGTAACATAATATAGCAAGTCACCACCTGCCATAAAAATAATAATCATGATTATTGCAGGTACCGGAGTCCCAATTGCAATAGCCCAATATCAATCCCATCTAACCCCACGATATAACCTATTATATTTAATATATTTTCATTTCGTTGCGATAGCGTAGCAATTTTTGCGCGTTCCCGGTTGCATCCGCAGCTGTGCTGCTTTGGAGCCCGCGCGGGGTGCACTTTCCCGCTTTTTCTTCTTTAAATATAACATGCATGTCAGTGGTCAGGTCACCCAAGGATGCCAAAGACCTTGCTAGTGGAGAAGAAATAGCCGGAACAGTTTAAATGATTTGGCTAAAGTTTTTCGACCGGCCGCCTGCCTGACGTCAACCCACTTTGGAATGTATTTGTGCGAAAAGTTTTACAACCGGCCGCCGCCCGACGTTAACCCTCCATGGGAATGTAATTTTAGCACGAGATGTTTGTGCTTAGTCTTTTAGTCGCCTCTTAAGACATCTACAGGAAGAGATGGAGTCGTCCTATTCTAACCTGGAACCACACGGGTATTCTATATTGCAATAGATCCTTCTCCTGCCGAAACCTGTGCAAGGGTACTTATATCTTTCATTGATATATCCAACAATGGGTTTTGGCGGGACTCGGGAGCGCCACATAACATCAACTACCCCAAAGGCCTGGAAACGTGTTGGATCTGTATCCCCACGCCTCCTAAAGGACAGGGGTGAAAAGACCAGTGATTTCAAAAGAAGATAACAAATGTCACAGACGTGAAAAAGTGCCTGTAAAGGTTATAAAGTTTCTGAAAATTTTAATTCTTTCGTTCGTCAGTTATCGAGGAATTAGTTGGCCATAAATATGTAAGCATTGAGTATTTAAATTCACATTTGTGACGAAGTATTGGGCTATCCCGGGAAGGGAATTCCTTGTTTTATTAAAGGTACCATGGTCGCCACAAAGACTTGCATCACTTAAAGAGTTGCAAGTGCAAGTTGCAAAGCGTATCCATTGACGATGAGTATACCACGAAGCTCACAGTCACTGAACAGAAATAGACTATGAATTAAACTTTATCAAAACAACAAACCACTTTAACTACGCAACGGCTAAATATAAACTGTTTTAAAATGTTAAACTAATTTATACTAATGCCTGTGTTTTATAAAATCACGCTCTCATGTCGCTTTCAGAATTTGCCTGTTTTTCTGTCTATAAATAATCTTCCAAGTTGTCTGCCTTCATGGTCCATTGATCAAGGCGTTTGCCTTGTGATCCGGAGGTCGTAGGTTCAAATTCCACTGGGAAGCATACTTTGTGAAAAATTGTTTCCAGTCTATATATATTGCAGGCTTGAATCACCAGAATATCCGAAAAGAAAGATGATTGCGTGCTTCGGAAGGCATGTAAAGCTGTGGGTCCCAAACCTTGGGCTGTGAAGCATTTATCGCTGAGGATTCAACCGCTCGGATAAAGATGAAAAAGTATGAAATAATCATCCAAGCAGGTCTGGGTGAAAAAAAAAATAGGATGTAGAATCAACTTCTCTGCCCGCGCAGTTCATAGAAGCCGATCGAGGGCATGAGGTAAAATGCGAATCATGTTAATAGGCGATGCTAATAGCAACCCATCACTATTTTGATTCCTTTTTTCACCTTCTCGCCCATCGTCACGTTAAAAGTGGTATTTGGGTCTTGCAGCCCTGGGCTCTGTTTGTTTAGAGCAAGACACATCATTCATCATCATCAGGTCTTTTCTAGAGCAGAGCCATGTATTAGCCAGAGCAGTCAGAGAATTTGGCCTACACTCTCCAGGCTGACCAGACTGGTTGAAGAGGTCTCATTGATGTTTATAAGCTTTGTTAAGCTTGTGTTTCCTAAGTCGCCTTCTACGATATCCACGCGCAGACTTGGAGTGGTCCTATTCTACTCTGCCGGGAACTACACGGCTAGCAAGCAAGACCCAGAATGCTCTTTCTGCCCCATTAAGGATAAAGACGTGAAAATGTATGCAAGTATGTATGAGTAAAATGGCAATTTACTCGCTGAGACGTTACT
Organism: Acrobasis repandana; assembly: GCA_963576875.1. Classification (NCBI taxonomy): domain Eukaryota; kingdom Metazoa; phylum Arthropoda; class Insecta; order Lepidoptera; family Pyralidae; genus Acrobasis; species Acrobasis repandana. The sequence continues at coordinate 1,809,506 of OY756216.1, forward strand.
GCAATTCACAAACAACCGGCCTCCAACATTTTTAAATTCTAGGGTTCCGAACCTATTACGGAAAATTGGACCCTTATAACTAACTATGAATCTAAAGATATTTTTATTTATTTAACTTTATTACAAATGTCTATTGCATTTGGACTTATTTTATTCGGACTTAAAATCATAGGCTTTAAGATATCTGACTGTAATAGCATTTACAGCTTTTTGCCCGACGACGGCGTTCACCACGTAACGCGGGGCCCAAATGGCCACCCGGAGACCCTTCTTGTCTTGGGCACGGAGATTTCACTTGTTTGTTTTTGAGCATTATGATTGGTCAACGCATCTCCGCTCCACTTCAATAAAAACGCAACCTAACGTCCAATTCCTTGCTACTTCGACGATCAGCGCGTGAGGATAAACACTTGATATACTTTTTTATTTCCTGACCAGCCAGTGGTAGATTTACCACCTTTTAGGGGAGGCAAAAGGCCAGTTTTTTGCGCCACCACCCCCTCCCCTCATGCGTTGCCGCAGCCAGATAGAAAAGCTCTAACATACTTATAAACCTACTTCAGTGATTATAAAGTAAAGAAGAGTAAAAGCCGGCAAAATATGAATTACCTACTGGCAGCAATTATGTAAATTTCAGTGAGTAGTATTACAGAACTTACTTATTTCGTAAAGTTTTAACGAGTTAGCCTGTCTGGAAATACCAATATAACTAATCTCATGATATGCGAATGAAAAACAAAAAATCCTGCATTATTATGTTGTAAAGAAATTTTCTCCAGTACATTACGCAACCACATCTAACGCTTCAGTGAAGTGTTATTGCATACGCGCATTAGTATCAACAATGTAAGTGACGTCACGGGCGATGTTCCAGCCGAAATAACCGTTCTCCAGCCGACAGGGACGCATCCAGGGCGTTCCATACTCGCTGGAGAATTCCAGAAAATTCCATTCCTATATCCGGAAAATAAACCCTTTTCTTTTTATGTAATTTGCATAACTATTTACAATAAAGTAAAACTTCTTATTAATCTGTACGAAGATAAAGCTAAAATAAAAATATTTAGAACACAAAAATCGAAGCCGGCCCTAAAAATACGCAAACCGCATTAAGTACATTTGGCAACAAAGGGGGCTAAAAAGAAAAAAAATGTAAATAATTAAACATACCGGCCCGACGGGCAATAAATCACTCTCGTCGTGCCAACGAAAAATAGAAATAAAACGTCACATAGTGAATATTGAAAAAATAATTATATATCAAGCTTTGTATCGCAGATTTTTCTCAGTTGCTTTGTGCCCGCCACGGTGACAGCTACACGATGAATACTGAAGGAACCAACCTCATTGCCACCTACTGTATTCTCCTGCTGCTGCTCACAGCATTATGGCTACTCTACTCATCTGCATTCTAAACCGTAAGTTTTCTCCAGCACCTAGAATCCACTGGAAAATTCCAGAAACTTAAATTCGTATCAAAATTGTCTCTCTCAATTATAATAATTTTCTTTGATAGCCGTTCCAACATATAAATCTTTTAGATATCCAGCGGTGGTTTTATTCTTCAAAATTTATTTGTTTGCTGTGATGTGCGCGATATTTTTAAATGTCCGTGCGGTTGAATTTGATATTTCGCTTTAAATAAAGTTTTGGTAGGTGTATTTGTCTCCAGTTCCAGAAATAAGGTGCATACGTTGTGTTACAAAGTTTGTGAGTGAGATATGTGAATCATTATGCATTTTTGCATAGTATTTTTGGTGAAAGTGATTAGTTAAAGTGCTCATATAGTGTAAATCGGGTATTCATCAATGTAGGTATCTACATAAACATAGTAAAAGGTTCTTCTTCTTCGATTTAAGTATTTGTATAGATGGGTCCAGCTGTCGGCATTTAAGTTGTTTTCGAGATTCACGCATTTTTGTAAAGCTAAGTAAAAAACTGCATCTCGCGAATTTAATAGGTTCAATTTTTTTTATCAATTAATATTTGTTTTTTTTAATATTAGTTTTAGATTTAATTTATTGTTGTTGAATTTAGTTTTAATTATATGAATAAGTGACTAGAAATTGATTATTTAATGTATGTATGAATGTAAATATAATGTTTGCATTTAAATAACTTTATATGATGTTTCTAAGTAAGTACCTACCAAAAATTTTAAATTAATTCAATTTTCATTTTAAAACTGAAAGTGTATTTTCTCGAATCAAATTTCAGAGATTAACTTCTAATGTCTGATAAAAATAATGTGTCAGTTTTTGAACATATAAGATCTACCAAATCTAGTCTTAACTCAATACCCCACTACTGGACCCTTTTTGCTTGGACGCCCACATTTATTTAGGAGTTGCGAAGTTTTTACCATGGCAGAATATGTTTTAAAACATTTCATTTACCCATATGTTATTTTGGCTCATATCTGTATCTTCGTGTTATTAATAGTGTCCCGTTATGTTTGATTTATTTTTGATATAAGTAATTACCGCCGCCTTAAACTCTACACTTTTAACTTTACTTTCGGATCTACGTGAAATAAGAGACGTGACTTTGTGTCTTATAATTTTAACGGTGCTATAATTAAATACTCATAGCAATATAATTTAAAGATACAGCGCAGCAAAAAGTATTTATTAGAATAAATACATTCCATGGTGTACCAAATTTCCAGCCGAGTATGGCCCTGTGCAATTAAATCCATGCCCCAAAAGTAAGATCTTCGAGAGGCTGCGGCTCAGTTCTGCGTCCGTGGCAAGGCTGGAAGGCTGCCACCATGCCAATGAACGCGGAAACCGTCAACCTGGCCGCCACCTACATGATCCTCGTGATCTTACTGTTCTTCCTCTGGCTACTGTATTCCGTCGTCTTTTAGTATTTGTAAGTGATTTCAAAGCAATAGCTATGTGGATGACAGACTGGTAGTATAGGGCACTGTTGAAGTAACTTCATATCATCTTAGTATAAAAATAACCTACTTTTTACTTACCTACTTACTTTACTAGTGCGTTATGGTTACCTTCATTCTTAGTAATGTGCTGCCTTAGCATCCACGGTGTGCTTTCTGTTAAAAATGATGGGTTCTAATTCTAAAGCTCAAGTAAGGTATATGGACGACGGTTGGGGAAGGATGATATTTTTATACGTTTAAGAAGTTTGAAGGATCACGTCAGTGCAAATTGCTAAGTGTAAAGTGATAAAGTGTTGACATTTTCGCTGTGGAGCCGGACAGAATTATTTTCGTTCAAATGACAGAGTGATTTTTGTTTAGATTTAGCTTTAAGGAATTTTTTATAATTACTGTGTTAACTTGAAACCTTCGAAAAACGAGTCCATATCTTCCTGAAAGGCCGGTAACGCTCTTGTTACACCCCTGGTGTTGCAGTTGTCCATGGACAGTGGTGATCACTTACCATCAGGTGACCCGCTTGTTCGTTCGCCGCCCTATAACATAAAAAAAACTTGTTTAGTAGGATAACGGGATATGTTTGATAGGTAGGTATGGGAAATGGGAATGTAAAGTTCGAGATACTATAATATTTCATGTTTTAATGGATTCTTGTCAAAAGCGTATAATTCAGAAAATCAGGCGGTATAAATTCCAGTTGTGTCACCAAGCGATAGCCATTTCCCACTAATTATAGACACACCAGTATTGGGTCCATCCATAAAGTATTTCATATTTAACTTCGACGACCTAGTCAACTCTTTAAGATTCAAGATGCATATAGACTTACTAGCTTTTGCCCGCGGCTTTGCTCGCGTATCCCACGGGAACATTACTTTTTTCTGGGATGAAAGGTACCCTATATCCTTCTCAGTACTCCTAACTATGTGTATGCGAATTTTCAAGAAGATTGGTTCAGTAGATAAAGCGTGAAGAGGTAACAAACAAACAAATATACAAACTCGCTTTCGCATTTATAATATTAGTTGGGATTTCTATTCTTTCTTCTATTGCCTTGAGTCATTTTGCATCTAATAAAAGTACGCGGTACGCAGATGCGTTGTACAGTTTTATTATCATCATCATTCTATCATTCTATATAAGATTTTTGTTTTTTTTTTTGGATTACGGAATGAAATGAACAATTTTATGATCGAAGCGTTAAAATAAAAAGCAATTTTGCTTTTCGACACCTGTCATCGTTTCTATAAACGTGCATTTATAAATATGAGGAGGAGGCGTGGCAGGCGTAGGCGATGCGACAGGTCCCGTATTCAGTCTTCTGGAGCCGTTTGTCCAGTGAGAACGCAGCCGCCGCCATGCCCAACCACGAGACCACCAACCTCATCGCCACCTATCTGATTCTGCTGCTGCTGCTAGGCAGCCTGTGGCTGCTGTACTCGGGGTTCTACTGAGGTGCATTTTAAAGTGTTTCGTTCGTGGTTTTTAAGTGTTTGAAGTGTTGTGCTGCTCTTTCAGAACTAGGTACAACTTTTCGCGCGCACTTATTCCATTACTTCCATTACCATGGAGTAATGTAATAAGTGCGGGATCGTGTGTATGTTGATCTAATTTATTAAAAAAAACCTTAATTTGGTTACAAAAATTAATGTAAAGTTAGTTAACACTTATTTCATACAAAATTAATAGTACAGGAACGTATGTTTGGGCCTTTCACCGTTGGGTTTACTGGTGCTAACACAGGAGCCAACTTATCACTACAGCTCATGTTTACCATCACTATCATAAGCTCATGAAGATCAGGTCTCAAAAAGATAAGCATATGGTACGCCCAAAAACTGACTCTTTGCATTTGGGTCCTTTAGCTCTATCTACCCTGAATAGTTCATGACCTATTAAGCATCAGTAGCATCACATACTATCATGACCATGATATGGTCTAATCATAAGTAAAAGCAGTCAAATTGTTCATCAGTCTAGTGCAAAAAAGTAACAGTATTAAAAATAAAATAAATTGGCACAATGTCGCTCTCTTATCTTATATTTATATATTATATATATATTTAGATTTACCTCTATTAACGCGTTTTCCGTTGCGTCCTTAGCTACTGTGCTTTGGAGCCCTAAGTTCGCTTTGTGGCAACTCAGCCCTTACTGCTTAGATTATTCCAGTTACTAGAAACCAAAATTGATTGCAGGACGACATAGAAATTACTAATTAATATAATATTGAGGAAGTTTTGGCTAAAATAGTAACCGCGCGGGCCCCAAAACAAATTACTAAACTAAGTACTTAATTTGTATCGTCTGACATTTATCCTGACAGTAAGTATTCTTTAAAATATTTATGAACGAGCCTCCTAAATTGATGTCGCGACCTAACACAACACAAAGTCTATCAACTATCATTGTGTCCTAACTCCTGTGCCAAGACGCCAAGATGGCAAGCGTCCACTTTCTACAATCCGTCATAATCTCGTTAACACTACACTCAACTGACAATGTATTACATCTCATTATGGTGCGTCAACCTTCATCTAAAGTGTTTTTAAAAGAATTGGGCTACGCAAGACTCCGAAAGAGACTATCTAAGGATCTTGTCCAGCTTTCTTAATTACTTTTAAAGGTGATTTGCGTTTAATTGCTACAATTATCTTAATAATGATTTAATTATACTTATTTGGGCAGTCATCTAGTTAACTTACGAGAGATCTTTTTAAATACAATATCTAGTGTAAGTTTATTTAGATTTCAATTTCTGAATAATCACACATGCCAAAGTATAAATTTCTTTGGAGTTCGTAAAGCTTACCCACAATTTCACATTATTGACCTTATGAAGACTCAGATAACAAGATATGTTTATTAACACTTCCACTGCACAAATCACAATACAATTAGTATAGTCAAGTTGGTCTTGCTCCTTATCTTTAACTTCTTCCCGCACTATTTATTTAAATACTGTGAAGCAGAAGACAACACTTCTTTCGTCTTCTTTCCTCTTTTGAGATATTTTGGTTGTCTCTGAATTACTACTTATAAGTATATTTTAGAATATTTCTTCTTCCTGACCTTATCCCAGTTTACGTAGGGTCGGAACAGAATGTTTGTCTTTTCCATTTTCTTCCATCATTTATAATGTATCTATACGACTTACTGATATTTAAACTACATAGTTATGATAATGTCACTGGGCTTATCATTCAGGTCCATTAATTTTTATAATCAATTAGAAACTTAAAACAAACAAAAAGTAGTCAACGATTCACAAATATATAGTAATGCCAAAGCTAATAAATTTTTAAACGAAACCACAAAACATAACATCCTAAAAATATTTAAAGCAGATTAACTATAGCATTTGAATTATGTTTGACGGGCGGATGTTCGTGTCTCGATCCGATTGAAATCTGTTATGAAAATAATTTTGATGTAAGCAACCCAGATGTTGCGATGGAAGCTAACTACTTGGGAGCTAAAATTGTACACGTGCCAGAGACGCCGCAAGATATCATAACATTCCATCCTCTAAAATAACCCTTATAATTGTGCAGAATCCTGAATGGCTCATCGTAAAATACACGCAGCAGTGAAATCTCTGAAATATTGTTGTTTTTAACCAAAAATTGTACATCTGCCAAGTGTTTTTTGGAAAGGATTAAAGCGGGTTTTGTGCATAAACATGTCTGGGGTCACCTGTCATTCTCGTAACGGTTGATGTGCATCAAACGGCGGATCTATTTTGAGGATAAACAGTGGTGCCGAGACCAGTGTCCGTCAAAAGAACTGTAAAACTGCTCGCGTTGTCATTGTTTACACAATTTTACACACAGTTTCATTGAATTCAATGGTATTAGGTTATTTTTGTGATTTGATTATTTATATTGTTCATTTATTTACTGTAAACGAGCTTTTATTTTTCTATTATTATCATTTCTGTTTTTCTTCGTCGTGTCAAACTATTTATTAATCTGTGTTCGTGTGAAACTGATGACTGAAACTTAGGTATGAACGTGATAAATTAAAGGTCGATCATTTCTGGTGAATACCTAATCAGTCCATTCTAACAAAGGTTTACACATTAGTTAACAAAGGTAACAAAAATTGTATTGCCCAACACTTTGCGCTTATCGCTGTCTTTTGTGTAGGTACAAATAATATTAATTTACTTATATTTAATAGACACCTATAATCAACAAATATATGACTGTCATAACTATGTTTATTTTGTCCAGCCTAAAAATTAACTTGTTCTGTCGTATGCCCGTTGCGTGGCCGACCGTATGGCCCAAAGCTGCTGTGGCCCTATAGACCTGCTTTTTTTACCAGCATTTGGACAAGCAGTCAATGAATGACTGCTTGTCAAAGTGCCGAACGGCCAGATCTGTTAACCAACTAGTTCATAAATAAATAAATAGATAAGGACAAATGACACTGATTCAGCTAGCCCCAAAGTAAGTTTAAACTTATATTACGAGATACTTACTTAACGATACATATTTTATTATAGATATGTACATATATAGGTAGATAAAAATCCAAGACCCAGAACAATTTGAAAAGACCATTTTCCAACTTGCCCTGGCTGGGGATTGAACCCAGAACCTCCCAGAGTGGTGAAATTAGAAGCGTGTTGACTTACGCCACGTAGGTCGTGATAAAATGACAAGAACGAGCGACAGAGTAAGTTTATAGGCTGGATAAAATATACTTACCTATTTGACAAAAAGTGCCTAGTTTCTAAATTAACTTTTTGAATCACATTTTGGATTGATACTTATGGTATAAGATCATAAGACACTAGGACACGTCTTATGATCCCGATACCGAACCGACGGTTGAAGATATGGAGACCCACGGATCTTCAGTTGTTCACCTATCGGTTTAATCGATAAAAAGTATTTTATATGAAATTTAGTACTTAGCTATGTTAAAAAACATATCGATTGGGTTGGCAGAAATTGGTTCCTGGCCCAACTAGTTATAGTTTGTCCAGTAGAGTGGACCCCCATTTGTTGTTAGGTAGTTACATACTAGTTGAACACGTTGATAACTAAAGGGATTTTAAAAATAATTTGACGTCCCTCGGATTGTTTAAATACTACATTACCTATGTCAGCATAGGTATTTGATATATGTGTGACCCTCAACCAAACTAAGACCCTCGCTAGATTTACAAGCAAAGGAATGCAAACACTTTATCTAAAGCTGGTTCATTAAACCAGAATAGAATTTAATAACCGCGAATCTAAATAGAGCCACAAAACAAAATAAACAGGGTTACGAGAATAACGTTTTTATTTTGGACTGTTCCCAACGAAACCCAAAATACTGTCGTGAAAATATAAAATCCACGAGTTTCTGTCGTCGTGTTTCAAAAATTCCGTCGGGCGGAAAATCGGGCGTCTCGTTTACAGGCAAGCGGAACGGTGTCGTAAATCATCGAATACCAATAACATGATGAAATGTTATGGATTCCGTTGAAAGGATATAATTTAATGACAATTTGTTCAGAGCACTTTTGTACTGCTCATCTTTATTTATTAGGGTTCCGTTCCCAAAGGGTGTAACGGGACCCTATTACTGAGACTCCGTTGTCTGTCCGTCTGTCCGTCTTTCACAGGGCTCTATCTCTTGATCCGTAATAGCTAGACACTTGATTTCACCGATTATGTATTACTGTAACCGCTATAACAAAAAATACTAAAAATAAAAAAAAGTTAAAAATTAAAGGGGCATCATACAAAAACGTGTTTTTTCAGCGTTTTTAACTAGATTTTTATAATGGCATTAACTACACACTTGAAATTTTTACCGATTATGTATTACTATGGTCACTATTAGACATGGGTAACTCCGGATTCAAATATTTAAATGAGCCGATTCATCAACAGGAGCCGATACCCGTACTGAATCCCGGCAATCGTTATCGGCTCCCGCGAGTTATTGAGTCCGCACCGATCTTGGTCCCGGCGGGAAGTCGGGAGTCAATATTATTCTGTATTGAAACCGGTACCAGAAAGGACGTCTGTATTCTGTAGATTCAATAGCGAAACTTAACGGACCTCGGAGTTGGAGCCGATAAGGGAGTAGGAATCATTAAGATGAGTCGGTACCGGATGCGGAGTAAGATTCAGTGAGCCGAAACACTCCTCGGAGTCAAGATTACCCATGTCTAGTCACTATAACAACAAATACTAAAAATGAGTTAAAGTTAAAAATTAAAGGGGGTCGTAATAAACAGGAAACTTGTTTCTTCAGCGTTTTAAAACATTGTACGGAGGTACGGAACTCTTCATGTACGAGTCCGACTAGCACTTGCCCGTTTATTATTTTTCATATCAAAAGTAACAAAACCGAAAAAAAAACGTATTTTTTATACGCAAAAACATGTAGGTAGGTATTAAGTTAATAAGCTTTTAAAATGTGATGGAAAAGGAAACTTAAATAACAGAAAAAGGATGCACATTTAGAAATATGACGTCATTGCCATAAGGTGTCGCGCGTATGAAAGAGATAGCGAGACATCCCCACCACGTTCCCACTTTTCTTCAATATATATTCTGAGACTAATATTTGAAATGCTGATTAAGTGATTCATTTAATATCCAATTTTATTGCTGTTTTCAGAAAATGATTGTTTTTGTGTTATTTGTTGTTTCCGTATAATCTGACACCTAGAGTACCTAAATGTCTAAAATTCGTAATAAATTCGAAAAGTCTAGATGACAATCATAAAAAAATGCGGAATCCCAAATATCTTCTGGATGAAATATTCTGTCCGTGTATTTACACACAGTAAAGAGTGATCAGTGTCAAACATCGAGCTGCGTGAGAAATATAAATGATTGTGGTGGCATTTGTTGAAATGCTCGAGATTTTTCAACAATTTGGCGCCGGCGCAGTTAAATCGGGCAGATTGACGTCAAAATGTTCATATTTCCGCATTATGTCGCTGAAAATAGTCGATGATGTTTCGCCCAGAAACACTTCTTGAAGAACTTAGTCATATCTATATTCATTTTTTTACGCTATCAGTTCATAAACCATACCTTTAAAAAGCCCTATGGATTCCTGCGCTGATATCTCCCTTTTGTTTACCTAAGGTCTTGTTTTGAACGTGTTTCTTCTATCTAGCAAATCTTTATTATTCTTTACCAGCATTTATCAGTCCAGTGCTGGACGGTGTGTCCCTATAAAGTGAGGATTGGCCCACAATATTAATATTTCTATAAAGGACGTAGGTTTAAAATAGTTTCTCAAAAAAAATATTTTAAGAGAAGTAAATTCGGTTCGGATTTTGTATTCTTCTATTCAAAACGACTTAGCGTGTCGTTAATTTTGCTATTTTATTTAATATTTGATAAGTTATGATGAGTGTCTCCGTTTATAACAATATCATCCACATAAATTCGATATAAGTTTTTGGGTTTTTGTTTTTTCCGACAGCTTGTAGACTTAGCGTAAAGATCTATTGTAGCCTAATTTTTATAGTAGTAATAGGTATTTTATTTATAATTGAGTCAATTTTCTAAAACGTCTGTTTGTTTGTTTCAGATCATACCAACAATCACCTCAACATGTGAGACCAATGGGAGAAGCAGATAGCTGAGATGCAAAAAAAAAACTATTTATGAAACCGTAATTTTAGTGTTAAGTTAATATTAAGAAAAACCATGTCGTTTTAAACCCAAGCATTTACGTAAAGTAAGATCGCAATTAAACTGGAGGTCTGCTGGTCGACATCAGGACCGTTACCCCATAAAGTAACACGACAGTCGTCCGATAGTGTCGACTTATTTCTATGTCAAATTTGATACAGAAACGCGGACACGTAGCTACGTACGTCTATCGTGCTGGTTTTGGAGTAATGGCCCAAGGAGAAGGTGGAAAACGGTGCTGGGCATTCCAATTAATCCTAAACTCTAAAAATTTAAGAGGAAAGACAACTAAAACACCGATTATGTAAAGTCTAGCAAGTACTCGTATTGCGAAGACGAGCCATGTCATGACTAAAGAAATTATCATTGTTAAGTAATTAAGAGTTTTAATAAAAGTTTTTTTAAGTATTGACGCTGTTATTTTTGAAAGCATTATCAAGCGCAAAATAATACCCCAAAATCACATTCAACTATTCAAGACTACATCTCGTTTTCTGGCAAAATCGTTACTGACATTTTTCACATCAATTGCTGGGTCAATGTTCAATCAGTGGCTACTGTCTGACGCTGCGTCATACCAGACATTGTCTGATAGTTGACGCAGCGTCATGCAGCAGTAAATGTAATCTAAATATATATAACTCAAAGGTGACTGACTGACTGACTGACATAGTGATCTATCAATGCACAGCCGCCGTTATGACGTAGGCATCCGCTAAGAAAGGAAGCGAGCGAAGCCGCGAGCTTATATAAATTGCGGTCGTTTTGCGGGATGATAATGTTTGAAGTTACTCTTGCATATATTATAACTCTATGCAGCTAACTAATTAAATAAATTTTAAATACACCTAGTTTGGCACAGACCTAACTCTTTTTTACAGTTCGTTGAGAATCTTGTGACTAAGGATGATGACTGGTTCAGTCCGTCAGTTCGCTTCCTATGACACCCTGTCGGGGCAAAGGGCAGACACACCACGTCGCCAATCCGATCCGTCGACCGCTGCGTTCTTGATTTCACTCTAGGACAATCCAAGCTGCTTAGTTTCTGAGATCGATGCGGCGCCAAGCTTGTTTGGGGCGGCCACGCTTACGCCTGCCCTGTGGATTCCAGTCAAGGGGAATATGACCGTGAGGCCGACGCAACGTATGACCTTTCCAGCTCCATTTAGTTATTCAAAAATAATGGACACTTAATTTACGATTCATCCAATTTCTTAGTAAATCAATCACAAAGATACAGAGCGTCCAAGTTCCGGAGTGGGGGCTTGTGATTTCACCTCTCAGTGGTCGGCGTTTCTTCGTAAACTTTTGTTAGTCAAAAAAAGAAAAATACATGTTGTTAGAATATATTTTAAAAATTGCCGTGTGGTTTCCGGCAGAGTAGAATAGGGCCACACCAAGTCTTCCCGTACGTGTCGTAGAAGGCGACGAAATACAAGATAGACAAAGTTTTCATCAATGAGACCTGGTAGTATGGCTCCTACAGAGGAGACTAAAAAAAGACCTGATGATGATAGGTAATATTATAATAAACCATCTGATGGGCCAATTAGAAAGTTTAAGTTATCATGCCTATTAGATTATAACACTATATAGGCACCTCGTGCCATGACCACGACGAGCGGCCGAAAGAAATAAATTGCGAGCAAGTGCGTGACGTTCATATGGCTTCTTAAGTTGATCTGGTCATTGCGGCCTCTTTGTACCGTATGGACCATTGACCTGAAATATCAATGGTGCAGAGGAAATTAATTAGTTTCGTTTGCAACATTGATGGTGCAAAAAAAAACCACAATGATAGTATATTATGGTCTCATCTGCACCATTGAGAATGGTGCAAAGGAAACCGCATTCGGCAACTGGTTGTGGTTGTGGCCTTTAGTGCGCGAGGTGCCATATTCAAATTCATTAGTTTTGGCGCTGTATGACATAAGAAAATGCACACTTCTGAAAAAACTAGTACATACCTTCCTGTATACAGTATGTTAACGGTATGAGTGGATAAAATAAAACATTTTCACTACCTGCCAAAAATAAATACGAAGTAAATGTGCGACTTTTTAAAAACAATATATTTTGAGATGATTCGTAATGTAAATAGTAGGTAGGTTCCTACTTACATTCCAAATCATCTCAACTCAAACTATGTGGGAATGTATGAGAGATTCAGAGTGTTCTTACAATCATACTCTGAGAGCTGGTAGATTTTTGGGTAGGTATTTGAGTAAAGCTGAAAAATTGCCATATAATTTTATCACCTTCTATAATATCCTAAAGATCTGCTAAACTGCCTCCGTGGTCCAGTGGTCAAGGCGTTTGCCTTGTGATCCGGAGATCGTGGGTTGGAATCCCACAGGGAAGCATACTTTGTAAAAAGTTGTTTCCAGTCTGGTTAGGATATTGCAAGCTTGAATTACCTGATTATCCGAAAAAAGAAGATGATTCCGTGCTTCGGAAGGCACGTAGAGCTGTGGATGCAGAACGGCATCTAGCGTTTGTTTAAACCTATCCTAGGATTGGTTCTGGTTTACCCTTTGGGTTGTGGAGGTCAGACGGCAGTCGCACTGTGTAAAGAAACCAGTAACCTCGTCAAATCACCTAGGGTAGGTAGCTCCCGGACCCCGGGCTCTGTCGCGTTACCGCTGAAGATGCAACCGGGAATACGCTTAGATGATGATGATGAACTGCTAACATGGCTGGGGAAAAGCAGGGCTAAATCAACCCTTTTATGTTCAAAGATACTTACATTTTCTTTAACAAACAGATTTTCTTGAGGCAATCTGTAATTTTCACACGTTAAAATATAATAGAATACCTACTAAATAATTTCCCTGTGTGGTTCCGGGTCAGAAAGGACTAGTACATCCTTTCCTGTAGATGTCGTTAGAGGCGACTAAAGGACATCTTGTGCTACAATTGCATTCCCAAGGAGGGTTAACGTCGGGTGGCGGCCGTGTAAAACTTTTTGCACAAATACATTCCCAAAGAGGGTTGAAGTCAGGCAGGCGGCCGGTCGTAAAATTACAGCCGAATAATTTTAACTGTTCTGGCAATTTCTTCTCAAATAAGCCTGATTATTTAAAAAAAATGTAACTTTGAATATCAAAGGGTCGATTTAGTACTGCTACTCCCCAGCCAGGTCTGCAGTTCTGAGTTAGGCAGCCATAAGACAAGTTTTCAGCTTGCCTCAAATACCTACCTAAAAATGTCTACCAGTCTACTTCTCTGGCACGCCTTGCAGCCAAAACTGCTTGGTAGATTTTAACTTGAGAGGTGTCGTTAGATTCGTATGAATTTATTAGTAACACTGGGTTTATAAGTAACCCAAGAACGCAAAACCTCTCAGATGGTACCTCAGCCCATGTAACTGAACAACTTTCACGAAATCCGAAAAAAAATATTCGGATTTTCATACAAATTGACTCGATCAGCTGATCAGTTTGTATGAAAATTCAATTTTTGTTTTTAGTTTCGTGAAAGTTGTTGAACAAAAGTTGTTCAGTTACATGGGCTGAGGTACCATCTGAGAGGTTTTGCGTTCTTTCATTAAAACGATGTATATATCCTCAATAAAAATAAAAATGCCAGATATTTGAAACCTACCAAAGACGATTTTATAAATTGATTAAAAAAATATATAAGTACAACTAGGATACCGAAGACCATGTGAAGTAAAGTAGAAAACGCCGGAACCAAAATACAACGACGACCTGACGTCGCCTGTCCTTGAGGATGCATTTGTGTGAAATGTTTTACAACTGGAAGCCGCCAGACGTCAAGGCTGATGGGGATTCCTCGGGGATGCAGTTGTGGCACAAGATGTTGGTGCTTGTGCCTTTAGTAACCAGACTTCAACCCTCCTTGGGAATGCAGTTGTTCACTAGATGTTGATGCTTCTTCCTTTAGTCGTCTGTTACGACATCCGCATGACGGGATTCAGTGTTGCTTTTCTGGGTCGGAAACCACACGGTACTTTAATACAAGAAACTCTCTCTCATCTCAGCGTATTCCTAGTTGCATTTTAAGCTGTATTGCTGTGTATCCTGAGGCACAGAATACAGTAAGAGTAAACAGGAGGGACTCTTCTAAGGTACGCGCAATATACGTCCCCGTTCCCCGCACCCGCACCTCTCCCCCGGTTCTTGACGGCCAACGTGAGAAATCGAGGCGAAAACGGGGGAGAGGTGCGGGGCATATTGCGCGTACCTTAGGAGTTTCCGGCCTATGCCTGAGGTCCGCTTTTTGACTTTTCTTTTTCGCTTCGCACGATTTTGATCATCCTTGGTAGTAAGACCATTGGCACGCATATCATCGTTGACGACATCAAGTCAGCATTTGTTGGGTCTACTGGGGTGGAGGCGGCATATTATGGCTAGGTATACATTTGTTTCCCACGTAACTTGCGGAAAACGAGCAGTTGCGTGGGGAAAACTTTCATAGAACAAACGTCAAACATCAACAGCAAACAAATTGTCAATACGATGGTGTATTTATTTATAAAAACTTTATAGCCAATCTGTATCCCCGCGATCATAAAGCGGGCCTTTCAACCGAACCACGATGTTAACGATACTCCGAAATAGTTGGAGCTGGCGGCGATCCAAAGCACGCTTGAGTAATTGAAAAATGTACCGTTTCGAGATAACCTCGCTCTGTGAATGAATCGCTTCACAGATGGATGACGCATGGTGATAATGCTCTGAAGATTATGAGCAAGCTGGTTTAGGAGAAAAGAAAAAAAAGTACCAGGTACTGCTCTTCTCGCGCACATGGTATAATAAAACAAGGTATTCTCTTCCCATGACCGCTGGTCACGTGATTAGCCCAAGAATACGTCATCAGTTGGGAATGTTGGGAATTCACAAAAAATAATCAATTTATAAAATTTAAAAATTTTAAGGTGATTAGGGAACAGGTTAATTCGTTTGTGGTTGAATTCGGCATGCGTTTGAGATTTGTAGATAATGAGATAGGAATGAGTTTGAGATGTGTTTATAATAATAAGTTAGAGGAATTTGAGATGAGTTTAGGGTGGAATTCGGGAGTTTGGAGTTTGGGGTAGAGGTACTAGAGAATGCTTTGGATAGTTTTTAGGGTTCCGTACAAAAAATGAAAAAACGGAACCCTTATAGGATCACTCGTGCGTCTGTCTGTCCGTCCGTCGGTCACAGCCAATTTGCTCCGAATCTACTGGACCGAATCAGGTGAAATTTGGTAGGATGGTGTAATCCTATGACCCAAACACATATGTGCAAAGTAAATAATTTTTTTTGGGGATTAATTAGGAAATTAAAAAAAACGTTTTGCAAACCTTACTGTGACATATATCAAATAAAAGGGCTCATTATGAGGATCTCAAATATATTTTTGTTATAATTATAAAATAGTTTTGATTTTATTCATGAAAGAAGACGAAAATTGACCATTCCCCCCCCCCCCCTGATCTCCGAAACTACTGAACCTAAAATTTTGAAAAAAATACGAAATTTAGTTTATTGCTTGTAGATTACAGGAAAACCTATAAGAATTCAATCGATTGTACGGAACCCTCTCCACGCGAGTTTAACTCGCACTTGGCCTGTTTTTTACCTACATATCAAACGGATAGATTGTACAATAAAATTGCTCGCTGCGCTGGCGCGTCCTATCACTACGAGTAGCACGTTCAAGTATTTGTATTTATTTATTTAATTTAAATTTTATATGTATATCGAAATGGTATATATACACATACGCATACTCCACCGACAAGAGCCACTAAGCTCTTAAATAAGAAGAAGAAGAAGAAGAAGAATAGAAATGGTCTATATATCTAAAGTAAAAAAGAATATCACTGTTCTTTTTTTAATTTTAGAATAATAATATATATTTATTTAACACTAGATACCATAGCTAAAGAACAAAACTAACAAGGTTATATATTAATAAACACAAGTCTTTGTAGTTAATCAGGAATCATACTTTTTCTTTCTATCTTTCGAAGATTCTCCGAGGTCATCCCCGTCTGTTTCAGTTTGCGTAATAGGTCTCAAAGGAATTTGAGCAGCATCTGATGACTTGTGTTTTTTGTCTTCTTCGTATCGAACACGAATAAGCCGCCGATTCTGCCGCGAAGTCTGAGCCTCTTTCTCTCTCGGGTCTGTTGGATTGATGTCATCATCTTCCATGTTACTAAAATCAAAGGTTGTTGGTTCGGCTTTCACTTGTTTTTGTTTGCCCTTCTCTTTAACTATAGAGGTCGGCGTGGTGCTTTTAGGAGCAAACAAAAGTTCTTCAAGTTCTTCCTCCATTACAGCTTCAGAATCAGTCCTCTTGCGTTCTATTCTTTTATCTTCAAGCTTGGGACTAGTGACAGAGCTAGTCCCTGCTTGTTGGTCTTCGGAATAAACTGAGCTAGTACCGGCTTGTTGATCTTCGGAATAAACAGACTCTTTTTCAGAAAATCCCACTGACGGAGTTTCTTCTTTTCCAGGATCTAAAATAAATGTTTTCGTTCTTCCTATCAATGACGTACTAGATTCATCCCTGTTCCGAGGGCGTGGATATAGCTCACTAATAACAGACTCTTGTCTTTGTACTGTGCTGGATATGTCTGGTATTTGAGGCGCAAGTTCTACGTTTCTCTGCAAATTTTCAACCATTGATAGTGTTGTAGCGGCAGAAACATCTTTGTTATCTGGTTGTGATATTTCTGTGGCTATTTCGTGCATCTTAGGGGTAGGTACTATGTTTACCTGCAAATTTGCAACCCCGGGAAAAGATTGTGTTGTGGCGGCCGAAACCTCTTTATTTTCTGGTTTTTTTTCTGTGGATATGTCGTGCATTTTAGTTTTAGGTTCTAAATAATCACCCAATTTATCGACACTGGCTATTGATTTTTTCTTAGTATCCAAGGTCCCTTTTTCATCGGGTTTTATTTCACTAGGAAGTGAAATTGTATTAGGTTCTATAATACCATTATCATCTAGTTTTATTTCTTCTGTGGCCTTGGGAATTGCTGGTGTAGCTGCCAAAATCTCTTTATCTTGTTTCACTATGTCTAAGTTTTCTATCTTAGGAGTACGTTTTATTTCTGGCAAATTTTCGGCGCTAGGAACTGATATTGTTGTAGGTTCCATAATACCATTATCATCAAATTTTATTTCTTCTATATCGAGATTCTTAGGTTTAGGTTCTACAGTTTTTTGCACATTTTGGGACATGATCTTAGTGTTCGAAGTCTCTTTATTGTCGAGTTTTGATTCGCTAGGAAGTAAGAGTGTTTTAAGTTCCTTAATGCCATTATCGTCTAGTTGTATTTCTTCTGTAGCCTTGGGAATTGATGATTTAGCATCCGAAACACGTTCATTGTCTGATTTTGATTTATCGGGTTTTGTTACGCTAGGAAGTAAGAGTGTTTTAGGTTCCATAGTGCTCTTATCCTCTAGTTGTATTTCTTCTGTGGCCTTAGGAATTGATGGTTTAGCGGCCGAAACACGTTCATTGTCTGGTTTTGATTTATCGAGTTTTGTTTCGCTAGGAAGTAAGAGTGTTTTAAGTTCCATAATGCCATTATCGTCTAGTTGTATTTCTTCTGTGGCCTTAGGAATTGATGGTTTAGCGTCCAAAACACGTTCATTGTCTGGTTTTGATTTATCGGGTTTTGTTTCGCTTGGAAGTAGGAGTTTTTTAGGTTCCATAGTGCTCTTATCCTCTAGTTTTATTTCTTCTGTGGCCTTAGGAATTGATAGTTTAGCGGCCGAAACACGTTCATTGTCTGGTTTTGATTTATCGGGTTTTGTTTCGCTAGGAATTAAGAGTGTTTTAAGTTCCATAGTGCCCTTATCGTCTAGTTTTATTTCATCTGTGGCCTTGGGAATTGATGGTTCAACGTCCGAAACATCTATTTTGTCTGGTTTTGATTTATCGGGTTTTGTTTCGCTAGTAAGTAAGAATGTTTCAGGTTCCATAGTGCCCTTATCGTCTAGTTGTACATCTTCTGTGGCCTTGGGAATTGATGGTTTAGCGTCCGAGACATCTTCATTGTCTGGTTTTAATTTCTCTGTGCCTATGTTGTCCATCTTATTTTTAGCAGCAGGACCTGATATTGTAGGTAAAAACTGTTTTATTTTTTCTGTGACCAAGTTATACATATTAGGTGATTGTTTTACTGCCTGCAAATTTTCAGCGCTAGCCTCTTTTTCGTCAGGTTTTATAACTCCTGTGGCTATGTCGTGCGTTTTAGGCGTAAGTTCTACGCTTCCCTGCAAACTTTCGGAGCTGGGAACTGATGGCGTCGTAACGTCGGAACTTCTTTTATTATCGGTTTTTATTTTCACTGCAGCTTTATCGTGTGACTTAGGTGTAAGTTCTACACTTCCCTGTAAACTTTCGGAACTCGGAACTGAAGGTGTGGTAGCGTGTGAACTGCTTATATTTCCAGTTTTATTTTCGTCTAAACCACCTTTATCATGTTTTATTTTATCCATACTGTCTTCGGATTTCATGTCATCCGAACTTTCATTAACATCGGGTTTTCTTATTGGAAAACTTATAAGGTTTGGATCAATTAGTCTAGAAGCCCTTCTAGAATACTTAGCCCTCGTGTCTACTTCTTCCTCGTCTTTACTTGGCGTCCGTTCGGATGTAGTTGGCATTTCATCATCTGTCTCATCTGGAGTTTTAAAAACTACAGTAGTTTTATCACCCAAGGCAACAGTTCCTAATTCAATTTCTGAATCAAATTCAGAATTGCGTCTTCCAATTAATTCTGGATCTGTCGCATGTAAATTCATGAACGCCTTTTGTGAAAAGTTAGCTTGATTAGATAATCGTTGACTTGATAACGGTACGTCTGGTTGATATGCTGATGTACCGGCTGGTGGACCTATTGATGCAATACCTGGAAAATCCCTTGGTGGTCCTGGAGGTGGCACCCCCACAAGACCACCAGGTGGGGCACCACTGTGCGGCACGCTTGGGCTACCTCCTTTTGGAGTTGGCTTGTATATTGGTGCTGCATTATCCCACGGACTCATGGACTGTCTTCGGTGATAATCGAACGATTTATGATCAAATGGTGGCCCGTTGGGATTGTCGTCAGAATCGAGATGATCATAAATAGCCTTAGCGCTCTTAGGGAAGTGTTGGAGGAGATAATTCCAGTCGGAATACTTGAGCATGAGGATTTGAGATTTCAAAAGCGTCTTGTAGGTATTACTGAAAGGCGTTTCTGGGATTAATCCTTCCACCTGTAAGCAATAATAACAATATAGTTTGCTAAATGACAATGATATCTGAGAAGTATCGTGTTCTTATACATCGTGGAAGGGACATACCCGTAATAAATCGAACCACGATCTATACTAGATCATTATAGTAGAATGAAATTAAAATAACAGCCAAAAAACAAAAATTAATTTCGGCATTTCCATACAAATGTGTGCAGCCGTCCGGGCGATTTGTATGGGAATGTCGAATTTTTTTTTTGGTTTTTGACTGTTATTTTAATTTAATTATACCTACTTTAGTGATTTGGTATAGCCCATGGTTCGATTTATTACGGGTATGTCCCTTCTACTTTTTATTCTCGTTTAGTACTACCCTCTACTTTGTGTTGGCCGATACCTGTCTCCGCGCTTCCCCGCATCGCGCCTCCAGTCAAATTCGCTGCAGTTGTTGTTTGGTTTTTGATTCGGCATAATTATCGGTTTGTTTGTTTGTTTGTTATAACTTTATTGTAAGTACTTAGAAGACATATAATTAAAGACCAAAACAACATACATTATAGAGTAAATTGACAACGGCGGACTTATCCCATAATGGAATCTCTCCCAGACAACCGGCGAATAAGTAGATAGGACAATTACTCACAAGAAGGGTAGAAGTGCGTACATAGAATAAAAGAAAGCATCATACTAATATATACATGCAAACTTACTACAAGATATATAAGTACATACATACATATAAATACATAAACATACATACATATACATAAACATACATATTTGTCAAACAACAAAGCCAACCCGAAGCAATAGGCACTAAACTCGTGTCATACTTTTGTTTGTACAGAGACGTATCAAGGATATGTATTTATTGTGTGTGTATATTATTTTTCTATGTATACAGGATTAGTAGGTACTGTAGCGTGTCCGCTACATTTTTGTTGATCATTCAACCTGTTTTTTAGGTTTTTCTTTCTCTTTAGATTGTCTTTGTAAAATTTGAATTTTAGAGTTTTTAGTTTCGAATTTGCTCGAGAAAGGATGTGATTCTTGAGAGATACGTTTTTGAGATATGTCTGCCATGTAGTGTCAACTAAATTGAATAAGATTCAAATATTTATTAATGCAATAATGAGATAATAATTGCGATAATCATCTAGCAAAGCCAAATGCAAGTGAAATTATTGAACCATGATTATATTCTGACCTTTGTACTGAAAGATGGAAACGGAAAGCGTCAATTACCGCGACCGGCTCCGTTTTAAACATGAAAATCAGATAAATGCTATAAACAGCATCAACGACAACTCTGAGGGCGTTCGCATGAAGCTCCGAACATTACTAGTGGCGTTACTAGGAGTCTCAGTGTCGGCGTGCGCGTTTGCCTCGCAACCAGTCGAGCTGGAGTTAGAAGACGATGATGTAGCTCAGAAACTCAGCAATGTCAGCTTTGCTCGACGTGTTATTAAACCTACTCTTCGCCTGGTGATGGGTTATGGGAAGTAGCACCTACGGAGACGAGAACAACGTGGAACTTAAATTCCTTTTTTTTTTGCTTTTCTTTTTTTAAATATTTGTAACGTTGTTCCCCAATCACACTTATAAGTACGTAAGTATTAGATATTAAGTGCGTACTTAGATATATCTTCATAGTGTTCGTGGAAAACGAATCTATCTGTTCTTTTATAATTTTTCAAAATTCAAAAACACCGTACACTTCTGTAATTTCTTTTGGTTTACTTTTCGGCCTATAATTTTATATTTTTTTACATATTTTGTTAATCTCTAAATTCGTCCATTTAAATTATTAATTATATTTCTTTCAACCTCTCTTTGTTCTTTTAAATTTGTTGTGGTGATCCAATTTTTTTTTATCACTGCAGTACCTAATGTGACATTGTTATATTTGTTTGTATAGAGACGCAAGGATGTAATTTTATGTTATACCTATACAATCTTTGAAAAAAGATGTCACATCACTATCACTACATAGTATAAAACAAAGTCGCTTTCTCTGTCCCTATGTCCCTTTGTATGCTTAAATCTTTGAAACTACGCAACGGATTTTGATGCGGTTTTTTTTAATAGATAGAGTGATTCAAGAGGAAGGTTTATATGTATAAAACATACCCGTGAGAAGCCGGGGCGGGCCGCTAGTTACTATTATAAATGTTTATTGTTTATTAGATCAGCTCGTAAAACATACGGAGATGATGGGATTGGATATGTCTAGGTGAAAAGGGAAAACACTTTTAGTTGAAGGGGGTGCGTGGGTCGTCTTTCACTACACAACTTCTTTCTATTTTTGGGTCTTTTGAGGAACAAAAACACAATTTGTCCGGCGTAGCAACACTTGTATATTCGCATCATGGCACAATACAATATTTTTAAGACCTCATTATCCATTTACTTGTATACTACGAGTAAACGCGCTGCAACGGCAGATAGAACGCGCGGTGGCTGTGTGGTGCACTATGGGACCAAATGATGCGTTTCATCTCAAAAATCATCATCAACATCAGGTCTTTTTTAGTCTCCACTGCAGGAGCACGACCCTCTCTGTACTATCAGAGCCATAATTGGCCAGAGTAGCCAGAGGATTTAGCCTACACTCTCCACGCTGGCCAGACGGGTTGGAGAGGCATCTCAAAAATGGTTTGGACGAAATGCGTAATACTGAAATCATTTCGATTGATTTATATACTTAAATGTAAGAGTAATTTGATATAAAAGTAAAAAAAAATTATAGTTTGTACTTATATAAAATTACAACCAAACTTTGAACTTAGAAAAATTTATTACTCGTTATGGAAGTTCAACTTCAGATATCTTCTAAGTTCTCGAAAAAAATATAAAAGTATTATACATTTTTGGATTGCCCAGGATATCTCGTTTACAAATCCGTTTTAATTTTATTTAAAATATCTTTGCCAAAATTTTAATTAAAAATTTTTTGTAAGTCATTCATGAAAATTTTCATAATTTTATATTTGTAATTTTTTCACTAAATAAATATAGTTTTTACAGTGATGGTATTTTAATTACCTATTAGTGTTCAGAAATACGTATAAGTAGAATCAGACAAAAATGTAGACAAACAAAAAGTTACAGGCTTTTGAGGTGAACGCACCGTTCGTTTCCCATAGCGCAAGCGTGGCAGATGTCGTCATCAACCAATCGAGTACATTGGAGAGCGTTTTTGAGAGTGCAGCACGAAAATCGCTCTAACTTTGTAATTTTTGGTCCAATTTCAATAATTCTTTCACTGAAATAATTGGTTTTGATGTCACTGTAATTCTACATTTTTAACTAAAAACCTTGTTGATTCTCAATACTTATAATATAAGTAACCAAAACTTCTATTTGCTACACAAGAATATGAACTTCTGTAAAGCTACACTTACGAGTCCAAAACTTCGGCCAGCCATGATGACCTTAGTATAGCTACTCTTTACTGAGGATTCTACGACTCGACCAGTGTGAACGATGTACATGCAGTCTGTGATTTCACCTTCTCTTACAATGAACATATCTGCCGACAAGTTTTATTTTTATTTTTTTATTAATGGCTTGACGCTACTGCATATTTAGCCAGGAACAAGTTAATAAAACGTAGGAAATGCCGCTAAGTTTATTTGCTAGGCAAATTAAAAAAAAGTGCGAGTCGGACTCGTCCATGTAGAGTTCCGTAGCAGCAAGCAACATTTTACGATTTATGACGTATTAAAAAAAAACTACTTACTAGATCTCGTTCAAACCAATTTTCGGTGGAAGTTTGCATGGTACATCATATATTTTTTTTAGTTTTATCATTCTCTTATTTTAGAAGTTACAGGGCGACCAACATTTTACCACTTTGGAAGTGTCTCTCGCGCAAACTATTGTTATTTAGAAAAAAATGATACTTATTAGAAACCTCAATATCATTTTGAAGACCTATCCTAACGATATCCCACGCCAGTCGGCTTGACACTACGTCAAGCGGACGCCCCGGACAGATTCAGTCCGTCCCTGTCATAAACCCTACGTGCGATAGAGGCAGCTGAAAGCGTAGCAGGTCACGTATCTCTGTTGCCCGTAGAGTTTGTGACAGAGACGGAATGAACCCGTCCGGGGCGTCCGCTTGACGTAGTTGCCTTAGGGTTGCATCTCATATATCAGCACGGAACAGCACTTTCCTATGCTGCTATCCTTTTCTGTCGCTCAGTATAATAGTTTGCTAGAGCGAGAGAGAGCGACGAAACGCTGCAGCACGGCCGTTGCTGAAGCGTTCCGTCGCTCTTTCTCACTCTATTAAATGACGCTTCTGAGCAACAGAAAAAAATAGCAGCATAGGAAAGTGCTGTTCCGTGCTGATAGATGAAATCCAACCCTCACAGTGTTCGCAACCAGGAAGAGAGAGAAAAGGGCCTAGGTTATATCGTTACCTGATCTACACTAAGTACCTACTATATTTGCATAGGTACCTCTATTGTAATAGAACATCTTCAGTTTCCCGACCAGCTGCCGCAAGAAAGCACGCTCGCAGTTGTCAAAGACTAGATGCTGCAATAAAGCATTAGGTACCTACTGTAAGAAAGGGCTAAATATATATATAACGTCTAACAAAATATACTGAAACTATTTTAAGGGTGAATTCAGTCCGTGATTCTAAACAACTTTTCCCAAGGAACATATATCGAAATATGAATAATAATTTTTGGCTTTCCATACAAACTCGGATCAGCAAAATATTTTTCATATTTTGCTACACGTTCCTTGGGGAAAGTTGTTTAGTATCACGGACTGAATCCACCCTTAAAATAGTTTCAGTATATTTTGTTAGACCCTGTATACGGACAAATAAAAATATAAGGACAAATAAATATATACCTACGGACCAATCACACAGATTGAGCTAGCCCCAAAGCAGGTCCGAGACTTGTGTTATGGGATACTAACTCAACGATACTATATTTTATAACAAATACATATAAAGATAAACATCTAAGACCCAGGTCAATCTGTAAAAGATCATTTCCCATCTTGACCTGACCGGGGATCGAACCCGGGACCTTCGTTGTGACAGCCTGGCATCATGACCACTAGGTCACAGAGGTCGTCGAATGGCTGCAATGTACCAATGCAGTTTATATCATCAAATCTAATAACTATATGTCTAACAATTTTTTTTTTTTTTAGGATTGACATATATAGGTTGCCTCAGACGGCATATCCTACTCCACCGGACAAGGTTTGAGGAGCGGGCCAAAGGCCCGGCTTCCTATATTTATATACTACTAGCAACAGCGCAAAGGGCTCCCAAGGGGGAAACCTCGGCTTTGGGCGTGCTAGGGGTTATGGCAAATTTTGGGGTGCTGCAACACCCATGTTTTGCCTGAAGGGCCGAGGCTACGGTTGCCAGAAGGGCCTAATCAGGACGCAAATCGTCCAGGTGCCGCCGGGCGGTACCTAGTAAACGAGCTAATGTTTCTACGCCTATGCACTCGATTCCGACGAATGCGGGGGGGGACGGATCGCGTGGGAACTCTGGCTACTCGGAGCCGCAGAGTTATCGAATTGGACCATGTCAGCCGTCATTTGGTCATCGGGATCGGTGAGAACATGCCTCGGACGTCTGCCGGTGAGTCTACGAGGGTTATGTTCCGGGGTATAGTTAGCTGCCTCTCTAACTAAACGGTTCGGGTGGTTGGTTGCTTTATCAAAGTGGCGTGCGGACGCTTCTTTCATAAAGTGTTTAATGGATGGGAGTTCTAGATCGCGATGGAGATCGCTGTTCCGAGCTAGCAATGGAGCATTGGTAGCTCTGCGAACGAAGCGGTTTTGGACTCTTTGGAGTTTTGAGATGTTGGATGGAGCAGCGTGTGCAAAAACTTGTCTAACAATCCAACAACTTATATTTGTCTTTTAAACATTAAAAATCTTCATATCGAGTTTCAGAAAGTGTCATCTAATTTCCAAAAATATACTACAATTTAAAAACATGATGGGAAAAGTACTCTATCATTGATTGAAGAAATAACAACTGAATAAGTCCCTACTCGTAATGCCCCATAATGCCCCGCGAGCATCATGGCCATCATGGGGACCTTTGGGCCGGGTAGGTACAAACCGTGGGAGTCTTTTAGACTAACTTTTAATATACTTATTTGATTTGACGAAGCATGTTGCGGATATAAGTACATTTGTACTTTATTTTTATAGGCTTTTTAGGGATTCAAGATGCAGTACTAAAGTACTCAAATGAAATGAAATAAGAAATGGTGAAAAAAATACCACGTGAGCAGGACTTAAACCCGCGACCCTAGTCTCAATACGACTATGCTCTTACCATCTGAGCCATCACGTGTTCATTTCTTATTTAATTATTTAATTTGAGTACATTTGTACTTTTTTGACAAAGCATGTTTCTGATGAATAAGACATTATTGTAGCACAATGAAATAAAAGTGAATAAAACAATAGTTACGTTCCGAATATGCTCCATGTACGCGGCAGACATGACCTTCAGCTTGATGGCGGGCGGCGCAGAGGCGAGGAAGTGCGGGATCTGCATGCCTCGAGCTTCCCGCCACAGGTGCAGAGCGTATCTATTCACCACGTTCCTGAGGTTGCGGGAAACGCGGTTGTTTTCTAAGAAGTGCTGGAAAACCGATACAGATTACAGATACAGAATAGACTATAGAATAATTAGGCTGCCTATAAGTATCCACTGAAGGAATGGAATGGAGGTTACTCCACCGACAAGAGCAAGAAGAAGAATCCACTGAAGGGGAGCTAGGAAACAGAGCGGTGCGAGAAAGTAATATAATAAGTCAATCGATTTTTCTGTTTAGAGCCGCAAAACCCAGAATGCTCTGTCTACCCCGTTAGGTATAAAGACGTGATCTTTATTGTACACAAAGCAGATACAAAAACCGAAAAGTAAACATACAACGGCGGACTAATCTCTCTCTTCCAGTCAACCGGCCAGTAATAAAATTGAGAGGAACGATTAACTAATATGAGTTTGGGCAGAAGTGGTTAGTACAATAATAGAGTATAAAAAAGATAAACAAGATATATATATATATATATATATAAACCTACACATATACTAGTAAAAATAAACTTACATATAAGTATACATAAACCTAATATAAACTAAAAACATAAAAAAGAAATCAGGTAGCTCAAAGAAACTCACGAATCTTGAAAGGAATTCAAAAAAGGCAGTGAATTCCATAGGTGTGCTGCCATCACAGAGAAGGATTTTGAATAAGAGTGTGAAGAATGAGGAGGTATAATATTAATGATAGAGCAAGTGGCATATTTTAGGATATTATTTGCTTTCTCCAATCCCACAAAAATTGTACTTACTTCGAATAACAGAGACCTTGAAACTACGTTACGCGGACGCCCACGCGGTTCCATACAATAGTGCTTCGCGCGAGGTCACGCGCGGTGTCCGCCAGCGAGAATAGACTCATCATCACTATATTTAAGAACTACTCGTATGTTCTTGTCGGTAGAGTATTTTCCATGTCTCCCGAACCTCAGCCAAATGCTTGACTTCCCTATACGACACGACTTCTGCCTTTTCTTTTACTTCATCCATGAACGCCCTTCTTGGCCTTCCTTTTCTTCTTCTTGCCTCAATCTTTCCTTCCATGATGTTTTTGATGAAATTATCGTGTCTTTTATGGTGTCCAAACATTTTTCCCCTTCTTACATCGATTGTCTTCATTCTTTATTAAAGGAGTATGAGAGAATAGACTATAGAGCTGATAATTATAACCAGACGACCGTCTGGCCATACATATTTCTACGTAGTAATAAGTATATTCAATTCTCCATCGACACGACTGTAAATATGCGCCGTTAAAATTGAACTAGCTGGCACTCCGTAATCGTACCCGCGACAGGGACCATCGTGATCTCGCGGAGCCCGCGGGCGTCCGCTTGACGTAGTTTCAAGTCTAAGTGTCGTGGTTCCCTAAACACTGGTACATTTTATCATCATCATCATCATATCTTTTTTAGTCTCCACTGCAGGAACACGACCCTCTCTGTACTACCAGAGCTATATATTAGCTAGAGCAGTTAGAGGATTTGGCCTACACTCTCCACGCTGGCCAGACGGGTTGGAGAGGTCTCATTGATGTTTATAAGCTTTGTTTAGCTGGTGATTCCTAAGTAAGTTTCTACAACATCCACGGGAAGACTTGAAGTAGTCCTATTTTACTCTGCCGGGATCCACATGGCCATACATTTTATGAAAGGCCATACATAGTATCGGTAGCTTTTGCACTAAAAATAATTAAAAATAATGACCTTCATTAAGTGATATATTTATCCTACATTGAATAAAAAAAATTACTTTGACTTTAATACATTACCTGAAGCTCGAGACACTGGCAGTAGTAGCCGAAGTTCCTGAACGACTGGTACTGGATGATGTTGGAGAACTCGCCCACGTACACCATGTACACCATCGTCGATATTATTTGGAAGATGCACACGAACACGACCTGCACAACGGTATGAGCTTGGTTAACATAAATAAAGTCGATGTTAAACCACAGAATAAATAATACTTACGTACAGAAGTCTCACTCAGCAAAGAAATTCAAAGAAATATCTACTCAATGTGGCTAGATATGGTTTAATTTAGCTCACGTCAGAACTCAGCACCTTTTCGTATAGATACCTAGACATCCATTGCAAGGAAATTTCATTCTCTGGACAAACGATTCGTATAACTGAATTTACCCGGAGGGGCCGCCTGCGCGCATAGTAATAATGTAGGTACATTTTCGATACCTAAACGGGGAGTGACACAGGCCTGGTTAACAATTTATTTCACACTTCAAGGCCATTTGCCTATATCTCGGGCGACCGAATACGCGAAGGTCCTCGTCAGCTAGGGAATGTCAGCTAGTTCAATTTGATAGCGTACGTTTACAGTCGTGTCTATGGAGAATTTAATTATTACTAGGCAGAAATAGTATGACAGTCAGTCGTCTGATTATAATTATCTGCTTATTATGGAAGATGTAACCACGCGGTCGTCCGTGTAACGTAGTTTCAAGCCTAATGGTGTCGAAAAAATTTCTACTCTCCCCTTCCCCAGGCGGCAAATTTAAAGACTCATATTTGCCTCCCCCACCCCCCTCGCCAGGAATAACTGGCGGACATGGGGTCGGCATTTTTTTTGGATATGATTAGCCTACTGGCGGCAAATATGTTAAGCCGCCACTGAGAATCTTCTACCCCAGAAGTGCTGATATAGGCAGTAAAGAAGAATTCCCACGATACCTCTGACTGTTTCTTTGGCAAGATGTCACCAACTCCATTCTGCGTGAAAGTGGTCAGCACGAAGTACACGGAGCATAGATAGTAGTTTTTGCAATAGGAATTGTTGAAAGGTGCGGTTAATGGCAAGAAGCTAATTGTACGAGTACCCGTCACATTTCCCGTCGTATTACCCGAAGCAGCAACTTGAAAAAGAAAACACTGTTACTCAAGGATGCAAGATGAAATTGAGATGTAGCGTTACGAAAATAGGTAAGTAAAAGTAGTTTGTTCGAAGGTAGCATCAATAGTCGACTAGTTGAAAAACCTTTAAATTTTAATAACTACAAGCTTGTGTTGTCGACCAGCCCCCGCAGCATGGCACCGGCGACAGTATTTATCGAAGGCTATCAACTATCGCTATCTCGCTCTAGGTAATAATAACAAGCGGGACAGCAATAGACCGTTGCGCAATATAAACTTTATCTGAGTTTATCCACGGTTCCATGACTTCAATGCTACAGGGGCAGGCATGGTACTCGTTCAACTTCATGTTCATAAAAATTTTTTTTATAATAAAATATGTCGATTAATCTTTCCTCTCCTAAGGCGTAAGGCGTGACTAATGGAGATAGAGTTGCATAGAGGATTGTGCAAAGAATTGATATAATTTTCTGCGATCACCAACCCGCCTGCCCAGCGTGGTGATTATCGGTAAACCCTCCATTTATTGGAAGAAGCCTAAAGTGGCTAAAGTCCAGGACTAATATAGGTTACTCTGCAAGCTGTCTCCGATTGGGGTGATGCCAACCTTGTGAGATTCAATGCCTCTAAGACACAGGCGTGTCTCTTCTCTGCTAAAAAGAGCCCTTTCAACTTAGCTCACACTTTTCGGGGTGTGCCTGTTCCTGTCACCCGTCATCTCGAACTTCTCGGTATCGATCTCTCATCAAATCTTAACTTCGGTAGCTTTATTGAGTCCAGGGCTAAGACGGCTTCTAAAAAACTGGGCATCCTCTCCAAGGTCCAACGATATTTTACCCCTGACCAACTGTTGAGCCTTTACACAGCTCAAGTCCGCTTATGTATGGAGTATTGCTCCCACCTATGGGATGGATCTACCCGCTATCAGCTCGAAGCCCTGGAAGCTATCGACAGACGTGCCAGAAAACCCGTTGGTGATGAGTTGCTTACGGCAGGACGGCTCCAGAGCCTCGAACATCGCCGACTAGTAGCAATGAAAAAATCTGTGTGTCTTCTACAGGCTGCACTTCGGGGAGTGTGCGCAGGAATTACATAATTTAATTCCCCCTGCACAATTCCACCATCGGACAACACGACGTGGACAGGGATTCCACCCATTTGTGGTCGATATTCCTCCTCATCGTACCTCTCGATTCGCCTCCTCCTTTATTGTGCGAACCGCTAAGGTGTGGAATTCTCTCCCTGCGTCGATGTTTCCCCATATAATTTAGGGTATTTCAAGGCAAGAGTGAACAGGCATTTTTTGAGTCTGCGTGATACACCTTAGACCTCATCTTAGCTTCCCATCAGGCTAGATAGAGGTCAAACGCACTCAAATTTCTAATAAAAAAATAAAAAAAAAGGTTGGTAAAGAGCTCTCCATAGAAACCATGCTTTAGCAAAATAAATATGCCCATTCAAAAACTGATACACAAACACAAGTAACCTGGCTGCTGAATGGGAGCCCTATGAAGCCATGAGGATCTGGGTGTCAGTTTGTCCTCCATAGTGCCGATGAAGTACCAGATGCAGCCGCTGGAGTGAATGAACAGGGAGAACCAGATGAGCACGGAGAACACGGTGGACAGCGTCAGGTTGATGTTGAGACGCTCGTGGTGACGCTTCAGGCATTTGTACACCGTCATCTGACAAAAAGAGTTTATTTAATCATATGTTTATACCTACAATCTCACATAGTTGTATATGATTTTATTTACCTACGTAATAAAAAAGAAACTGGAAGATGCCAATTTAAAAATCAGCCCATCTAAAATAGATTATATGTTTTGCGATTTTGGGGGAACTCCATCACAAAACACACACACAAAATCAAACACAAAACACTTGACTCGCTCCGTTCCCCCCGTGACCCCGCTCGTTTTTATTACATAGAGCGAGATAAACGCTGTCGCCAGTGCCATACTAAGTGGGCAGGAGTCTATTTGAATACTAACAATTTTCAGGAGCCTGTTGAGACGTAGCCAAGAGAAGATCATCCACCGATGCCTGCGGCTGGTGAAACAGAAGAGTTCTATCGGCAGGCACGCGATTACGTCATATTTAAAGTCCGTTTTGAAATAGCTGCAACATAAAAATTGTGTAACCATTTCGATTGATGGTGATTGATGATCGAAAATTATTCTTCATCATCATTTCAATCCTGGAACTATCAAATAGAAGTTTAATCATCATCATCATCCGAGCGTATACCCGGTTGCAACCTCAGCGGTAACGCTTCAAAGCCCGGGGTCCGCTACCGTCCCTAGGTAATTTGGCAAGGTTACTGGTTTTCACACAGAGCGACTGCCGTCTGACCTCCGCAACCCGAAGGGTAGACCAGAACCAATCCTAGGCCTAGAAAAAGTTTAAATAAACCGAATTAATTTATAATTATAATTAAATAATAATTGGCGTTCGGGACCCACATGTTTACGTAGCTTCCGAAGCACGGATCTTTCTTTTCGGATAATCAGGTGATTCAAGCCTACAATATCCTAACCAGATTGGAAACGACTTTTCACAAAGTATGCTTCTCAGTTGGATTTGAACCCACGACCTCCGGACCACGCCTTGACCACTGGACCACGGGGGCAGTCAATAGAAGTGTTTGTCTCGGTTTGCTTGTTTTGTAAAAACAACTATAATAACAAGCTAAGAACAAAGACGACTTGAACATATAGTAGGTACATATACTAAGGCGTTCGTTACCTCCATGGGCGCGTTTATCACGGCGATGTTTCTGCCACCTTGTACATGAGGTGTACTGACTCTTTGAACGAATCTCCACACGGCGATATAGAGGTATATTGGAGGCAAAGATATTGTATACAATCTAGAATGCTTACGAAGTGGCAAAGCCGTTCCCAAAAAAACAATGTTGTTTTTTGAGATTATTACTTACATACATACATACATACTATCACGCCTGTTTCCCACAGGGGTAGGCAGAGACTATGAACCCCCACTTGCTACGATCTTGACAGACCTCTTTCGCTTTATCTACACTCATCAACCTCTTCATACATGCCCTTCGGTTACGTGTACTTCTTACCTCTCTTATTATTACTTGTAGTTACCTATTCTAGATTGTATTATAATTCTTTGAATGGAGGTTAATAGATCCCGCGATGACGTCTCAAAAGCATTACTTGGTTTGAAACGTAGTGGTGGTGGTAAACGTTTATTTTTTGTACGCGTATGAAGCCAGACTTTTCTATTTATTAGCGTCATACACGTCGTTACTAAATAGTAAAGTCACCTTGTTGTATTGAGCAGCAACATTATTATTTTTACTTTTGACGTTTGGCGAAGTCTCATTCTTGGAACAGTAAATGCCTATAAGAGGGAAAGAGAAGAGACAAAAGATAGGTTTTAAGTCAGCGGTACATTCCAAGCTCTTTGGCGACATCATTGCAGTGATTTGATGTATTGACTTGGTCTCTTGATTCTCTCGCCCGTGAAGGCAATTACGCGTAACCATCTATTATTAGGAGACAGACAAAAACGTACCCTTTCCGCACTGGCAAAAGAACTTTTTTCAGATTTTCCGACTCTACAATATACGGCAAAAAAAACTGGATCAAGATCTTCAGGTAAAACCCGAAATCCAACAGGTACAGGGTAACGATCAGCGGAATTGTGTTATTCTGGAAGCCAACGTTGTATACGTCAGCGAATACGCAGCTGAGGGAGACCACGATGAGGTAAATCTGGATGTATTTGTCCTTGAAATACAGGGTCTTGATGAGCCCCTTGCGTCCGCGCATGATCATGGCGGTGCTGGTCCTGTCTTTTGAGCCTCTGTGCCCGGTAACTGCGCCGGGAATGAAATTCTGAAAGGAACAAATACAGATACAGCGGCGAGCGGGAAGGGCAATGAACGCACCTATAGTAAAGTCAGTAGAAACAAGGGAGAAAAAAAAATTGGTTGTCTGTAAAGTCGGTTTACGGACGGTAGTTTGACGTGACAACGTCAAACATTCCGAACTGAGCCGATCGCTCGAGCCGATCATGCCTCTCTCTCGTTCGTGCCGCGCTCTCGCTTGTGGAAAGCGACAATGACGTCATCTTTTTCGTGCATGCAGCCCGTAGTATCGAGTTATTAGACGTTGTCACGTCAAAAATCGACCTGTTTAAAATGTATGTACTTGTATGTGTAAAATGATACACAACGTGTATGCCCTTAGGCACAGAAGACAGTAAGAGTATAACATTCAGAACGGAATCTCCTAAAGTACGCGCAATATGCGACCCCGTTCCCCGTCACCGCATCGCTCCCCCGTTTTTGTGCCGCCGTGTGCCGCCATGCACACGTCAATGCGTGTTTGTTCGCCCGCTCTCGCCCCTCGACAAGGCGAGAACGGGGGAGAGGTGTGGGGACGGGGAACGGGTGTTACTCCAGCGCCGCGCTGCTTACACTACCCGCCTATCCCGCAGGTTGCAAGTTCGATGTATAGAATGAATGATGATAAAAACATTTTGAGCTGGAACGCGTTTGTAATGACTAACCACATTATCTCCACGATGCTTCTTCATCAGCCGCTGAACCTTTGAGAAGTCGGCGAGGATGCGTTGGAAGTTGTACGACTTGATCTGTAGAATGTGGATGCGGCTCAACGCCACCATGGTGGACTTGCTGCGTATCGTCGGGATCGGGTCCAGGTTGCCGAACACGCTACAAACGGAGTTAGCCATCTACTTTATTACTTGAAATTGAAAAGCTGTGTCCACACTGTGCCCTTTTTCATTCATCAAGCGCATGCTTCACTGCCCATGTGAGGCATGCTTTTGACGCATGCGCTATGGTTGTTGATGGCGTAGCGCGCGCTATAAAACTTATCGTTCCACATCGGGTGGATTTCTGTGCCACAAAAGCGTTCAACAACAAATTGCTTCACGAAACTGGGTTGACTGCTTTGTACTCGTAATTAATGGTTCAACCAACTACAAAACTCGATCGAAATCCTTTTCGGACAGGGCTTGTTAACGATACCAAATTCACACTAAAAGTAACGATAAATAACGTTATTTTCATACAGGTATTACTGGTAACGTTATAAGGGGTATCGATAATACAGTTATAAAACGTTATAATAACGTAACGTAATATAAGTAACGATACTTTTTTCAATACTTGTAAAATATTATATAAATATTATACAAGTGTATTACATCGCGCTGGGAATCGAACCCGAGGTAGCACAGACTATCACGACATCCGTGTGGCTCTAGTAGCATACTACACAAACTCTCATCAATTTTTTCTGTCAAATATCGAAAAGAAAGACAGTCTTAACAATACCTTTTACCGTTAATATCATTGTAACGTTATCTGAGTTTATCGGTAAATGGTTTGAAAAATACCGTTACCATAACGTTATCTTTGCTAATAACGTTAACGCCGTTTGACAGAATTAACTTTACCAGATTTTTAACGGTATTCCAAGCCCTGCTTTCGGACATGCGTGATTTTTTTTTACAAAGAATATCTTTATCTTCCCGTTACTCATTCATAATCACGTTACTTCGATTTATAATATCCCGTATCCAAAACTATCTGTTGGTTCTTTTTTTCTTGAATTTCTTATGACCAAGTAAGCCGCACATATTCCACCAAGTAAAATGTTGCCGTCGCACATGGACCCTGGTTCAACAAGGACAGAAACTCAAATGACTACGTTGATGTCGCGTCGTTGAAGCATTTAATTATTGAAAGATATTAAAGACTAGCTGTGCCCGCGACTTCGTTCGCGTGGTTGTCGGAACGTAATGTTATATAGCCTAAAGCCTTCCTCTATAAATGGACTACCCAACAAAAAAATAATTTTTCAAATCAGACCATTAGTTCCTGAGATTAGCGCGTTTAAACAAACAAACAAACAAACAAACAAACTCTTCCGCTTTATAATATTAGTATAGATGACGGTGACAGTTGAATATTAAAGATTAAAGGGCACAGTGTAGACATAGCTTAATTGAAATTGAAATGTTAACCAACCTGCCTCTGTGCAGTTTGTGGATCATGCTCCTGTCTTCGTAGAAGATCCTGACCTGCAGCTGGCCGTATACCAGGAAGTACATGTCGGAAATCACGTCATCCAAGTCGATGACGTGCATGCCTCTCAAGAGATAGATACTGCGGACCTCGCGGCCCATGATCCGGAGTAGTGATATGTCGCATTGCATCAGGAATGGGCACTGGATCAAATATATAATATTCAATATTAATCGCTTTCAATCATTCATTTTGGAAATATGTTGGGGTGGTCTACTTGTACATTTTTGAAATTCCTAATACACAATGGAATTCCCAAAATATATCAAATTATGTTACTATAAACTCCATAAAAAAAATAAGATGCCATCCTTTCTACAGGGTGATTATGAACCTCCTAGCTATATTCAAGGAAAGTACTCTTCAACATACATGTTGTCTTATAAAAACCTTCTTTCGAAATAAAAACAAAAGATATCAGCTAAAGAATCATAACAATCATCCTCACGTATTCCCAATTGCATCGTCAGCGGTTACGCTTCAGAGCCCGGGGTCCTCTACCTAACCTAGGTGATTTGACGAGGTTACCTACTGGTTTTTACACAGAGCGACTGCCGTCTGACCTCTGCAACCCAAAGGGTAGACCATAACCAATCCTAGGATAGGTACAAACGCTAGATGGCGTTCGGGACCAACAGCTTTAACCAGACTGGAAACAACTTTTCACAAAGTATGCTTTCCAGTGGGATTCGAACCAATGACCTCCGGATCACAAGGCAGACGCCTTGACCACTGGACCACGGAGGCATTTATATCAGCTAAAGAATGCATAACAAAAATTTCAATTTGACTTGCTACTGGGCTAGACAAGACCCCTCCATTATCATCATCATCCCAGCCCTTCTTCCGCCCACTGCTGAGCATAAGCCTTTCATCGATGCCACCCTGTCTCGGTCCTGTGCTGCTCTCATCCAGGTGCGAGCCGCGACTTTGATCATGTCGTCAACCCATCGCATAGGCAGAGAACTTGACAGAGCAATAAGTAGACAAATAGCGACTTTGACTTCTGTAATAAAACCCGCTTAGGCGGACGCCCGACGCTTCTTTCATCCGTTCTGGGCTACCTTTCAGTCAGTGCCTTGCTCCACCTGCCATCACTCCGTCGGGCCAGGTGCCCTGCCCAATTCCACTTTAAGTTCATTACCGTTGTTCCAACATCTCGTACTTTATTTAGTACGTTGTTGGATTACGGTGTGATCCTGCAACAGGTTGCATGGCATTAAGATGCCAAGCAAAGCATGCTTCGTGGCTCTCTGTGCATTCACTGTTTTTAAATGCAAGAGCCCTAACGTAGACATTTTTAAAATCACCTTGGCGAATGTCGGTCCATAGATGTGCAAGATTGCGTCGGTCCTAAGAGTGAGCTGGTCGCACAGCTTGAGCATCCTGTTGTAGTCGACGCCGCCCATCTTATCCCAATTATATTCGTAGTAACTCAGCACCTCCCTAAAGAATAAACAACAATACTTTAGATGACAATAAGATAATTAACAGCCGATGGTCCTGCTGCCATAATAAGGTAAACAAAGGGTGGTTGGTGCAAGAGGAACGACGGCTGGCAGAAGCATAAAAAAATATTTAGGTTGATAAGGTCGTTGACAATTGTCATATCGCATTAGACTATAGATTAAAGCATGTTTATGTCATGGCCTGTGGCGACCTCTATGAGGAACTACAACCACAATACCGAAAGCTACAACATATTTCACAAGAAGCATACGAGATGGCGCTAACAGTATCCTACATCTCGACATGAGAGTTCTGGTTGCATTGCTACATAAAAATATATACGACCATCAACGATACGCCATTGGAGCCGCAGTTCGCCAGGCGCAACACCATGCCTGGCGGGAAAATTTCCCCTTTATGGCAGTTGAGCATATCCACTCCCTCCCGTTTCAGTGAGAGATAATAAAATACAAGCCTGAACAAAGCTTATAAACATCAATGAAACCTCTCCCCAACCCGTCTGCCCAGCGTGGAGAGTGTAGGCCAAAGCCTCTGACTGCTCTTGTCAAGTACAGCTCCGGTAGTACAGACAGTTAATCAAACACCTGTGCCACCTACGTAGTGGCGTCGGGCGCCGTGGCCAAGGTATCTGATTAACCGTCTGTACAGAAGATTGTGTTTCTGCAATGGAGACAAAAAAGGCCTGATGATGATTTAAGAAACTAGTTACTTCTGCAGATCCAAGTCCAGTTCCTCATTCCGCATGAAGTTCATTATGTCCTTCAGGTCCGCCTGGAAGCCGGCAAGCTCCTTGTTCACGTTCGCGCGGATACTGATGATGCACACCGAGTAGTACGTGGTGATCATTGCACCTGTCACAGCACAGATAAATGAGCTATAGGAGTGGCAATCATCATCGGCAGCCTTCTATATCCCACTGCTGCGAAAAGGCCTCTCTCAGTGCATGCCAACCAACTCAGCTCTGCGCCAGGAGTGAGAAACCAATAAAAAAATAATCATGCAGCCAATAGGCCCATCTACAGTTCTCATTTTATCGCGTCTCCAGTTGATGTCTTTCCGGCCTTTTCTTCTTTAAAATCACCTAGGTAAGAATGCCAAATCCCATACGAATCAGAGAAGAACCAGAACCATTTAAACGATTTGGCTATAAGTTTTACGTTTTTCCACATACCTGACGTCAACCGTTTTTATATAGGAACTCTACTAAAGTAGTATCTCAGTACTTTCTACCACACTTTCACTTATCAAGCAATCCATTTCTTTGATGAACGGCTAACGGTTAAAAGTCGTTATAGTTTTAAGAATTTATATTGTAGACGTCAGATCAATTTGCAGGAGTTAGAAAGAATTGGTACAAAAATCTGGATTAATAGATAGAGACAACCCTAACTAAACTTGTGTTATGACTGTTATGAGATACTAACTCAACGATACTTTATTTTAAGATATAAACATAACAGATAAATACCCAAGGCCCGGGACAATTTGAAAAGGCCATTTCGTCTTGGGTGTTAAACTTGCCCTGGCTGGGGATCGAACCCAGGACCTCGGAATTGGTAGTCTAGCATGTTAACCATTTCGCTACAGTGGAGCAAGATTCAATTAACAAACGTCGAACCAAAATTTTAAAAAAATATTTGAGTCACTGACCCATGATCATGCCGACGAAGAGGACCATCATCAAGCCGATGTTAGTGGGGTTAAAGCAGTTGAATCCTGTGGAGGTGGCCTCGTACACCACCCACGAGTAGGCCGCCAGGTGCAGATTCCACGGAGTCTCGGTCATGTTAAAACCATCTGAACAGAAGTATTTGAACTGGAGTATCATTACGAAAGAAGAATACATTTACCTAGCATCATACAATACAATACAAATTAAATTATCTTTATTGCACCATAATAACACAAAGAAAATATTGGTACAAAGGCGGACTTATCGCTAGATGCGATCTCGTCCAGTCTACCTTTGGGTAGTGGAAAAATTAGTAGTACGGAACAAGGTGGGCGCATTATCTATACCTAGTTATATACTTACATATATATACCTATATATGTATACATAAGCCTATTATATATAATATATATATATATATATATATATAAATGTAGGTAGATAGATGGCCAATAATTAAAAATGAGACGGTAAGTTCAGCGCACCTCCTCGCGCTGACCTATGAGAAGCACCATGAGATTCCGTATCACACATTTTACTATCGCTCTAGCCCGCACAGTTATCCTGTGCCCACAGGGCTTACTGTACAGTTGAAGTAGACTGTCATTATAACGAATAGGTCAGGTGATCCGCATTCCTTATAATAATACACAGCTACACAACTACGAATATTCACGAGATGTGCACCGTGCGGCCGCCCGAGCCAGACTGACGACTAATCGACCGTGCGACGCTTTTATAAGCCGAACACAACAAGGCAATAGTGGGGATTAACGAGTTTTATTATTTAAACTACCCACGTGGCGCCTCACGCCACGTTTTAACTACTATCCCGACATATATAACGTCTAACAAAATATACTGAAACTATTTTAAGGGTGAATTCAGTCCATGATACTGAACAACTTTCCCCAAGGAACACATATCAAAATATGAAAAATATTTTTTGGCTTTTCATACAAACTCGGATCAGCTGATCGGCCAACTTATATGGGAGGCCAAAAATTATTTTTCAAATTTCGATATATGTTCCTTGGGGAAAGTTGTTCAGTACCATGGACTGAATTCACCCTTAAAATAGTTTCAGTATATTTTGTTAAACCCTGTATAATACATATACGATACAAAAATATTTACATGTATAAAGTGACACTGAACAGAACTGAAACTTACTAGCTAACGACATCATTATCATAAAAAAAGAGAGATTCTTTGATTGATTCTAGCAGCCTTGCTCCTCTACTGGCTAGAATCAATCAAAGAATCAAATATTCAAATGTTTATTCAGTAATTGCTGATTTAGGCCTTTAACGCCTACAAAGCTGCTGCTTTTACACGTTAGCGCTCTTACAGACGGTACGTTGTCAACGGCAGTCGAAGGAAGGTCGACGGCAGCCGCCGTGTAAATTTTTCCTCCAGCAGTCCTAGTCCCAGTCATCCTGATTATATTTATTAGTATTTATATTTATGTATTTATCTATTGTATTTTATGCATGTTAGCATGGTTATTATATGTTTAAAAGTATATTTGTGTATAAGTATATGTGTATTTGATTATATATATTTTATTTATATTAAGTTTGCTTATTTTTGTGAATTTTATTACGCCAGCCACACATATTTTCTACTTGGTCTAATGGTTGACCGGGAGATAATGCCATAATTATGGCATTAGGTCCGCCACTTGTACGTTTATTTTATTGTGCAATAAAGATTAAATAAATTAAAAAAAACCTCCGACTTCCAAGCGTTCACCCCCAATAACTTTTGAACGGCTAGACCGATTTTCATCAAACATCGCTAAGAACCATCTCGATAAACAAGGCCTACGATTAAAAAACATAAAAAAAATTATAACACCCCTCTTTTTCATCGGGGGTTAAAAAGAGTAATTGTGTGCGTCTCTTTCCACACAATGACCCTGGCAAGAGCTTGGCACTTAAGTGTAGACAGACAGAGTCCTTACAGACATCCGAGAAGAGGTACAACCAGGAGCCTCCTCTGTCGGAGAGCGGTACTATGTACCACCCTTCCCCTATGAACCCGTACAGTTTCACGGAGTAGTCGATCACGTAGAACGTCAGCACGTTGAGTAAGGTCATGAAGAAAGGTATTGCTTGAACGCTGCAAAAGAAAACTCCATTGTAATACTTTCCTGGTTGTCATCATCTTCTTCTTCGTCTAAGCGCATTCCCGGTTGCATCCTCAGCTGTGCTGCATCAGAGCTCGGGGTGCGCTTTCCAGCTTTTTCTTCTCCATCTCTCTCCAAATAGCAGGATCAGTCTATAGTTTTACGACCGGCCGCCTGCCTGACGTCAACCCTCTTTGGGAATGTATTTGTGCGAAAAGTTTTAATTCCGGCAGCCGCCCGACGTTAAACCTCCTTGGGAATGCAATTGTAGCACGAGATGTGTGTGCTAAGTCCTTTGTCCTTTAGTCGCCTCTTACTACATCCACAGGAAGAGATGAAGTGATCCTATTCTGACCCGGAACCACACGGGGAAGATCCTGCTTGTCTTCATCATCCGAGCGTATTCCTAGTTGCAATTCTCAGCGGTTATACTTCAGAGCCCGGGGTCCTACCTACCTAATGATTTGATGGGTTACTGGTTTTTACACAGAGCGACTGCCGTCTGACCTCTGCAACCCAAATGGTAGACCGCAGAAATCCTAGGATAGGATAAAACAAACGCGAGATGGCGTTCAGGACCCGTGCCTTCCGAAGCACGGAATCATCTTTCTTTTCGGATAATCAGGTGATTCAAGCCTGCAATATCCTAACCAGACTAGAAACAACTTTTCACAAAGTATGCTTCCCAGTGGGATTTGAACCCACGGTCTCCGGATCACAAGGTGAACGCCTTGACCATTGGACCACAGAAGCAGCCACTACCTACTTTCCTGCTTGTATACTACGGTATTTAGTGTAAAAGTTCGACGAAGGCCGGTTGTAAAACTTTTCGCACAAATGCATTCCCAAAGTCGGTTGACATCACGCAGGCGACCCCGTAAAATCAGTATGTTAGCGATTTATAAGAAATTCGGCAGGAAAAAAATTACAAAAACAAGTCTTTTTTAGGGTTCCGTAAACAAAGGGTGCCAACGGGACCCTATTATTGAGACTCCGCTGTCTGTCTGTCCGTCTGTCAATGGGCTCTATTTCTTGAACCGTACTAGGTAGACACTTGAAATTTTCACCGATTATGTATTACTTTGTACTCTTATGTATTCTGTGTATTTACCAAACTAAGCCAAATATAATATAATTACTGTAGCCACTCTTTAATAACAAATACTTTAAAAAATAAGATAAAGTTAAAAATTATAGAGGATCGTCTCGTCATACAAGAAACGTGTTTATTTTAGCGTTTTAGACATTGTACGTAGGTACGGATTTGTCACGGTTTTCTGTTCAATTAGTGATTCTAATTCCAAGATATCAATTGAAACCTTGGATATAGTTAGGGGGTGCCAAATCATAACCAACCTGTGTACTTAAATAATTAATAAGTGTGTGTGTGTGTGTATGTACTTACACTAGGTGTATGTCCCGGCGTTGGATGATGCCAGTCAGGCTGTTGATGGCGCTGGGCAGCCGGTACAGTTGGATCAGCCGGTTCATCCTAAGCATGCAGCGAGCTGAGCTGACCCGGAATATGAACTGATTTCCTGATTATGCGAGGATATTGTGTTAAGTAAAGACAGTTTGAAAAGCAGGATCTTGACTGAACCACAGAAGACTGTAAAAGTATTACATACAGAACGGAATCTCCTGAGGTCCCGCACAATATGCGTCCCCGTTCTCCGTTCTCCCCACACCTCTGCCCCGCTCTTGCCTAGTCGAGGGGAGGGGCGACAGCTGGCGAACGAACACACACCCATTGACATGTGCACGGCGGCACATGGCGGCACACGAACGAGGTAGAGGTGCAGGGACGGGGAACGGAGACGCATATTGCGCATTATTGATTCCGTTCTGTATGAAATACTCTTGTCTTCTGTGACTGAACAAAACAATTAGGAATATCTTGTATAATATGTCACCGTATGATTGTAAACGCCGAGAGTTTATAAAATATCGCGCAAGATTATAAACTGTCGTTAAATTGTGAACTGTGTAACGATGCTGCATGCCACCTGCAAGCTGCATGTTCGTTTTCACCTCATTTGTCCATCTCATCCTAGATGTCCATCTTACTTTTTATACCTACATTTCTTTAATTCCCTAATTCCATTTCCGAATCATTCACACATCCCTTTTCATTTGACTCAATCTTATCCTGAACGGACATTAAGGAATACCTACTTATTTATTAAATATAAAGTCTAATTATAATTTTTTATATGAAAATTTATCGCTTCACAATTTTCTTTTGTAAATACCAATATTTATTATTATTAAATAATAATAGTCATTTTGTCAGGTGAATTTTGAGCTGAGTTACCCTGATGATTAAGGGCTCACAGCAAGTTTCGTGTAGGTGCAGTAGTCAATACATGTTTAAGTACGAACACGAGCCAAATCGGTCAAGAGGTTGCCAAAATATGTGATCGCGAGTTCACAGTTCGGGATGAATTATTAAAAGGTGTATTAATAACGCAATAACCAATTTGCTCCCGCTCCCTTCTCTGGGACTCCAAGAACTCGAGCGGAATGCAGGCCAGAAAGTCGATGATGAAGGCGCCTTTGATATAGTAGGCGGCTGTCGCTGCCGGGTGGTACACCAGAATGCCCATGTCGTTGAAGTAGCCCACTAACAACCGCTGGACCCTAAACCAAAGAATTAATCATCATCATCCGAGCGTATTCCCGGTTGCATCCTTAGCGATATTTACGAGACTTCAGAGCCCGGGGTCCGCTACATAACCCTAGGTGATTTGACGATGTCAGACGGCAGTCGCTCTGTGTAAAGCGACTGCCGTCTGACTTCCGACACCCAAAGGGTAGACCGGAACCAATCCTAGGATAGGTTTAAACAAACGCCAGATGGCGTGCAGGACCCATAGCTTTACGTGCCTTCCGAAGCACAGAATCATCTTTCTTTTCGGATAATCAGCTCTTATCGCCTGGTAAACTCCACGAAACAGCGATATATCCATCAGCGACTCGCAATGCAACGGATCGCCTCGCCGAGGTGATTCCACTGCACCGCGCATCGGAGCGGCAAGTTTGTAACATTGTATTCAAGTATCTCAGTTTGTATAGAAAACACGCCTACTCCAACACACTGAAAACGCGTCACCGCGCGGGAGCGTCAGTATGAAGAAACCGTGCTCCGCGACGGTGAGTGGTGCAGTGGGCTAACCGCCATACGCGCGGGAAATGAACAGTGGGGGGAATGCGGCGGGACCGCGGGACACGGCGGCGTATCCGTAGTGCGCCCGCAGCGAGTCGCCGCGCTTGCAGCAAGTCCGGGGAGAGACCTTGACGTTTTGCTCGTCGACAACGAGAAATTTATTATATATAACCGCATATAACCAACCAGAAATTTAGTCTAGACAAGTCATTTCGACTACTAAGATTCTACGGCTAATGTACGCGCTATTATTTCATACATTGTAGCAGCAATTAAAACTTAGGTAACGCAACTTTACGTGTCAGGTAAAAAATAAATTTAAATCGAGTAAAGAAGTCACTCGCTGAGTTTGGTTATTAAATCCTCTTCGGAGTTCCTCCCGCCTAGCTAGCATCCCTACAGCTAATCTCAGCTTAAATAACTCAGCTCTCTGTGTCATACAGCTAAGATCATGAATTTACAAGTCGTGCCAAAAGTAGACGCAATATTATGTTCTGCGATTTATTAACTTTCAGAGGAACTTCTTGTATTCTAAACCGGAGGATAAATTATGAATTCGTAAAGTCCTTCTAGTAGAAGCACTCACCGGTAACATA
Source organism: Acrobasis repandana (assembly GCA_963576875.1). Taxonomy (NCBI): domain Eukaryota; kingdom Metazoa; phylum Arthropoda; class Insecta; order Lepidoptera; family Pyralidae; genus Acrobasis; species Acrobasis repandana. The sequence continues at coordinate 1,853,884 of OY756216.1, forward strand.
TCTAAATTTCTTTTGTATCCATACTACCCTAAGGTTGCCTGGAAGAGATTGCTGTGCGATAAGGCCGCCTTTTGTATGCTAAAATTCATCTCTATTATTACCAATTTGTTAAATTATGTGCAATAAAAAGTAAAATAAAATAAATAGAAGGTGAATGATAAAAATAAAAGTTGAAGGTAAGGAAGACGTACATATCAAAATAAGCGCTCACGTCGAGGAACATTTTGAACCAATAGAGGCCGTTCCACTGCAGCACGAGGTAGCCGTAGCTGGGGAACACCATGGCGCCCAGCAGGGCGCAGATTCCTCGGAACCACTCGTATCGCTGGAGGTACTTGCCGTCAGGCCGGATCGTGAAGCGAGGGAACACATATCTGTTTAAAGGAAATCTGTCTACACTCAAGTTCCTGACGGTGAAGGTGATCTGGAAATTGTGTGCCAATTAACTATACTTCTTTATCTTCTTCGTCTAAGCGCGTTCCCGGTTGCATCCTCAGCTGTGCTGCTTCGGAGCGCAGGGTGCGCTTTCCCGCTTTTTATCTTCTTCTGTATTAGCTTATAACTGTCCACTGCTGGACTTAAGACCTCTCTCAGTAAAGGGCGGATTTCAGGGTTTGCACCACACCACGCTGGGCAGACGGGTTGGCGATCGGATGGCGGTAGATGGTATATGAAGTCTTTGCGCAAAAGATGCAAAGCTAACATCGGTTCCGAAACACTACAGCTGCGAATGCGGTCGGGAATGCACTAATGGCTACACACGACAAAATTTTGCATACAATCTGCAGTAGCACGTCAATAAATTTTAGTGTACGTTAGCTACGAGTAATGTCTAGATTACTCGTAGTAATGTTTACTATTATAAGCTTTTTGATTTTTTTTAAAGCTGTCAATACTATCATTCCGCAACGACCATTGTTGAGAAGAAACGCCAAACACAGTAATGATCTCACCTACGCGTCAGAAGGGCTTTCAAAGTCAAAGTCAAAAGTTTTTATTCAATGTAGGATAAATATATCACTTATTAAAGGTCATTATTTTTAATTATTTTTAGTGCAAAAGCTACCGATACTAGCGTTTCGCAAGGACCACTGCTGAGAAGAAACGCCGAAAGAAACTCATTTACACAGTATTGGTCGCCTACGCGCCAGAAGGGCTTTGTCAGTTTACACAGATATTATGCCTAATAAAAACAATGTTATTACAATATAACATGTAAAGCTTGCGAACGAGTGCCAAATCCAATTTACAGAAATAAGTAATACTGAGTAGTCTTAAAAAACGGAGCCGAGCTGACCAGTCCCTACTGGCGGCACCCGTTCACGAGTTGACGCGTGGATCAGCCACCGCTGAATTTAAACATATTACACAGGTAAACATACAAGTACAGCACAAGATTGTTACTGCAGATTGTCTGTTAAATTTGTATCGCGTGTAGCCAATTTAGCTCGCCACACGCCAGGTCTTAGTGAAGCAGAATGTAATCATCATGGATTAACAACTCCAGTAGAGATCAGATATCTCCTGTCCTTATCCACTGGACTTGGGTTCAATTCGCTAATTAAGATGAGAGAAAGACATACCTCAGCACAGACAGAAAGCCGAGTCTGTTGAAGGGCTGCAGAAACGCAGTGTCCAGCTCGTACTTCTTTGGCAGACGGAACTTCTGCCGGTTGGGGGTGGGTAGCGGTGGCTCGAAGTACATAAACGAATCGCGACGGAATTGGAGGTTGTGGTATTCCTTCATAGGAGAATAAGTTTGTTAATATTTTGTATTCTTCCATTATGGTTTGGGAGAGAAGAAAACACTTAGAATGTACCAGCTGCTTCTCCGTTGGTGTGTTACTTTACCTTGCCGTGACGTTGCAGTACGTCACACAGATAATAAAAGCCGATTGAGGGAACGGACAAGAATCTGAATCATATTATCGGGCGACGCGAGACGCGACTAGCAACCCAGATCCAATGACCTTCCATTGGACTTCTACGTAAGCCTTCACGGCTCAGTTCTGTGCTGTTAATTGCCAACTTTCATTGATATTTTTTTCATGCTGTTATGGGAGAAAAGAAACTTAGAATGTACCAGCTGCTTCTCTTCCCGCGCAGATCGTTAAAAAAGCAATTGGCGAAAGTCGAATCATGTTAATAGGCGATGCGGCTAGCAATCCATCACTAATTTGATTCCATTTTTCCATCTTCACGTCTATCTTTGCGGTAAACGTGGCTTTGTATCTTATAGCATTAGGCTCTGTCTACCTCATAAGGGCACAGAAGACAGTAAGAGTATTTTATACAGAACGGAATCTCCTGAGGTACGCGCAATATGCGTTCCTGTTCCCCGTGCACACGTAAAATGGGTGTGCGTTCGCCCGCTCTCGCCTTGTCAAGGGGCGAGATCGGGGAGAGGTGCGGAGACGGGGAACGGGGATACATATTCCAAGGGGCCTTAGAAGATTTCGTTCTGTTTGTACTTTCGTACTCTTTCTGTCTTCTGTGGTTAGGGATAAAGACGTGGTGATGTATCTGTATGTATTGAATGTACTATACCGGCAGATTCCTAGCGAACCTCACGGCGTACTTGATCTGCGGGATGTCGATCATCTTGCCTAGCTTCTTCTTGGAGATGGAGAACACCTGCACGTGGGTTACTGCTCGCACCGTGTAGTACGCCGGGAGACCTTGAAATACAATTTACCTATCCATTCACCGTCAAATGTGTCATATAGAGTATGCGTACGTTCCCACATGATCAGGTCTTTTTTAGTCTCCACTGCAGGAGCACGACCCTCTCTGTACTGCCAGGGCCATATATTAGCTAGAGCAGTCAGAGGATTTGGCCTGTTGGCCAAATCCTCGCTCGCTCTCCACTCTGGAGACGGGTTGGAAGGTCTCATTGATGTTTATAAGCTTTGTTTAGCTTGTATTTTCTAAGTCGCCTTCTACGACATCTACAGGAAGACTTGGAGTGGTCCTATTCTTCTCTGCCGGGAACCACACGGCTTACGTTCCCTTATACTTAATGCCACGACCCTGACGGGAAACAGTCACATTTGATAATATTGCAATAATTTGAAAAAAAAAGGCCGCAGCCATAATAGTTTTCAGATACTGTATTGTATTGTAACTTACGTAGTAAGCACTCCAATACGCCAAAGTGACCTTTTGCTGTTAGTGTTGTAACCACTTCTCTGGTGTCTGGATTTATAACCTGGAAATGTGACGCAATGTTATCGTTCAGCTTAGGGTTGTTACACACATACCTTAGCGGGCTGGCATTGTCGGTTCGGCCGTATTTGTCGAACAACAAAGCCGACCCAAAGCATATTAGGATGACATTATGTTGGTGCAGTGGGTCGACCCAGATATCGATGGATTGATAACGTGCAGGCTGATCTGCGGGAGATGGAAGCTGTCAGCTGGCAAGATATCGCCCAGAATAGAAAAGTATGGCGCTCTCTCGTCTCGGAGGCCAAGATCCACTTCGGGTCGCTGAGCCAGAGAGTAAATAGTTCTTGTTTACTCACCTCACAAATACCCTGCTTGATGACGAACATCTCGTTGGTGATGTCCCCGGTGTTCATCAGTATTTCGTTGGGTGATGTATAGAACAGTCGCGCCGTTGAGGATATTGTCTTCAAGTCGGCTTTGGGGAGTAGCTGGAACAAAATTTTAAAGGACTCACATCCTTCCTTCCTTGAAGTGTAATTCGATTTTCAGTTTAAATGTTGAAGCTAGATGGAGCTACTAGTTCGAAAGGTAGATTCGTAGTAGTGATGCTTAATTTCAGAAAGATGGCGATATAAGCATTCATTTTCGATAAACAAACAAGCGCCATCTCTGATTTTTGTGTAAGTACCTACCCAGCATCCAGATAAAACTGCCTCGGGATCGTGACCGAGCTTTGATCGTTGAAAACCCAGAGGAAACAAGGTTTTCTAAAAATTAAACATAGCTAGATCAATTTTCGCCATATATCTTAAAGCACTTGATTGCTTCTCTTGTGCTGCCATCAATCGTCACTGCAAAAGCCTGATTGTGTGTCTTTAATAAATGTGTCGTACTAACATAGTCTAAAGGTTCTCAATGTTACTAACAAAATATGGACAAATCTGAAATAAAAATTATTACTCGTATTATAACATCGAATTACGCATGCTTCAAATGCGTGGGTAATTGTGATTAGGAAATTCGTGATTCTTAGTCACTCATGGTACACACTTAAGAGGCGTGGGTTCGAATCTTACAATTTAGATGCACTTACCCTCGTAAATGGTATATTGAGTATGTATTTGCTACGCTTCCTGGAGACTATCTCTTGGTACACGTGCGGAGGAAGGTCGTGGAATATCGACTTCTTCTTATTGGTCATTGAGTATGCCTGCATCAAAAGAATCGAGGTCAATAAATCTTCCCCATCTAAGCGCGTTCTCGGTGGCATCCTCAGCTGTGCTGCTCCGGAGCCTGGGGTTGCGCTTCCCACTTTTTCTTCTCCAAATATATTATACATATCAACGGTCACCCAAGGATTCCAAAGACCATGCGAAATCGAAAAGAAATAGCCGGAACAGTTTTAACGATTTGGCTGTAGTTTTGCAACCGGCCTTTTTGGGAATGCAGTTGTAGCACGAGATATATGTTTGTGCATTGTCATTTAGTTGCCTCTTACGACATCCACAAAAAGAGATGGAGAGGTCCTGTTCTAAGGCTGGAAGCCAGATGACCAACAACAATCAAATATACTCGTACTTATATGCAGTTATACAAATATTGCAAATTAGATATGTATTTATAAAAATTACATAGATATAAAGACATTTATTTGTAGTATAGCTTTATATGAACGTAAAACGTGGAAAATGAGGAAGAAGGACAGAGAAATAATAGAAGCATTCGAGATGTGGTGCTGGGGGAAAAAGGAGTAAATAACCTGGATGGGCAGAGTTATCAATGAATAATAAAAATATTTTAAAAACTGTTGACAAAATAAGAGAGAAGATGATTGGATATCTAATAAGACATGAAATTCTCTTCAGAATAACAGTAGAAGGAAAAATAAAAGGGACGCGACGAAAAGAAAGACCGTGGATGAAGTTTTTCCAACAAAGTAAAGAAAAGTTGGGACTCTTCTTATCTACCATTAAAAAGATTGCAGAGAGAAGAAAGGAATGGAGGCATCTCCACCTAACTCAAACGACACGAGTAAGCTCTTAAATTACAAAATGAAGATTAATAAAAAATAAGTCATTAACCTTGTCAGTGTACCAGCATAGTTCTAAATAGGTGATGAAGCGTTTCCTCATCTGCGGATCAACGTCGTTTCTAATCATAAAGTTCTTCACATTGGAGATTGTAGAATCGTAGTCATCTCTGAAATAAGAAAACAGACCTATATGTCACTTTTCATCTACCTAAATACGAATAAGGTAAAAAATCATATTATATCCTCTTTTACATTTAGGAAACGAATAGAAATAGACTGCGCAGCCAAAGAATTCGTCGGTACCACCCCCAAAATAGTAGCAGATTTTAAGAGGAGCGAGTACCTACTTGTAAATTTAGGCAAAAGTTACTAACCATTTTATTCATAAAAGAGCCGTCACTCTATTAAGGCCGCACCTAAATTTTCCGGGGTCCAGTGCTGCTCCCATTTAAAATAAATCATTTTAAAGAAAACGAAGACAGCATTTAAAATTTTGCTACTACCAAGTTCTAGATAACCCTTCAAACTATTTTGTGAACTACTTTACAGTTTATAATGAGAACGCGTTTTCGCAAATGTGCGTAGTAAAGCTGAACATTCTTACTTTAAACTGTAAACAGTAGTTCATAAAATACTTTGAAAGGTTATCTAGGGCTTGGTAGTAGCAAAATTTTAAATGATGTCTCCGTTTTCTTTGAAATGATTAATTTTAAATGGGGGCAGCACTGAACCCCGGAAAATTCAGGTACGGCCTTAATCAATTTATAGTAGGCATAACGTTTTGTCTGTCATTTGCATAAAAAAGTCTACACTCTTTAAATTGGTAGCATACTAACAATTGACCTTCTTACATAGGTATATAGTTTGACCTATTGTAATCAATCAAATATAAGATTAGGATTCTGAGAAACATCTTCGCATGAAGTGAGGTTAAAAAAGACACAATTCACTAAAGCCTATTTACCTGAGGAAGGTAGTGACCATGATGGTGGCTGAGTAGACGGCCTCGATGAAGATAAACATCAATATGCAGGCCTCCAGCAGCAGGATGGTGTACACCAAGTTGTCATACTTCTCCAAGCCGAAAACCTCTTTGTGCGCTGGGTACGGAGAAAACCCGATTATGCATATCAAAAGCTCCGGCAAGCATGATGCAACCAAATATATTATGGTGGCACTTCACTTGGCCATTTGTATTCGCTATTGGGTGGTGGACATTATTTGGCAAAACTTTGCAAATGCAGATATAGGCAAATACGACCATCCACACATGGCAGCCAAATAACAAACACACAAACAAGGTCGATGGTGCGCGCGCATAATATGGCCATAGTGTAGACGGTATAGTTGCGTATTTGCCTATTCGAACTCTTTGATGTGCGTCGAAAAACCGACAAGCACCTGGATACGCGTGTTTGGTATTGGCCTTATTTGTCAAATAGGCAAATAAGTCCAAACATACTGTCCACACATGGTAAATATTTGTGAAACATGCCAAGTATGCAAATACCAATAGCCAAGTGAAGTGCCACCATTACAATACATTCTAAGTCACACTAGAATGACTACAAATAATAATCTAAAAAAACAACATTGAAATTTAAACTTAATGCCACGTACTTAAAGTTGATATAGGTATTTTCATAATGCAGTTTAAATACCTAAGGTAATAGCAAGGTGGACGAACAACTTGAGCAAGGATGCAGGAAAATACAGAATGTTGGCAGCTTCCTCCTACCATTTTCCCATGAAAATCCTTGGCCCTTTGACCAACTTCCCAACATAGCCTAGAGCGCAAGACACGAAGGCTATTCTATGCGTGACTGTGATGAATAAAGATGGAAATAATGATATACATATTGTTAAGGCCGTACCTGAATTTTCCGGGGTTCAGTGCTGCCCCCATTTAAAATAAATCATTCCAAAGAAAACAGAGACATCATTTAAAATTTTGCTACTACCAAGCCCTAGATAACCTTTCAAAGTATTTTATGAAGTACTGTTTACAGTTTAAAGTGAGCACGTTAAGCTACTACGCACATTTGCGAAAAACAGCCACTTTTGGCAAATGTGCGTAGTAAAGCTTAACGTTCTCATTATAAACTGTAAAGTAAAGTAGTTTACAAAATAGTTTGTAGGGTTATCTAGGACTTGGTAGCCTTTAAATGATGTCCGTGTTTTCTTTAAAATGATTTATTTTAAATGGGGGCAGCACTGGACTCCGGAAAATTCAGGTACGGCCTTAACCGCCTATTGACATGGTTCAAATTCTCGCACATTCTCTGGCAAAAAAGGAACCCTTATGGATTCGTCTGTCTGTCCGTCCGTATGTCACAGCTACTTTTTTCCGAAACTATAAGAACTATACTGTTAAAACTTGGTAAGTAGATGTATTCTGTAAACCGCATTAAGATTTTCACACAAAAATAGAAAAAAAAACAATAACATTTTGGGGGTTCCCCATATTTAGAATTTTTTTCATCAAACCCATACGTGTGAGGTATCTATGGATAGGTCTTTAAAAATTATATTAAGGATTTTAATATAATTTTTTTTCTAAACTGAAAATGTGGCCCCCCACCTGTAACTTATAAAATAAGAGAATGATAAAACAATAAAATATATAATGTACATTACCATGCAAACTTCCACCGTAAATTGGTGTGAACGAGATCTAGTAAGTAGTTTTTTTTTTAATACGTCATAAATCGTTAACCGCAATTTACCTTTAGAACTTTTATATTATGTTAGGGACTTGCTGCTACGGAACCCTTCATGGGCGAGTCCGATTAGAACTTGGCTGCTTTTTTCCCAGACACGCATGAAAGCACGATGAGGATGATTCAATAAATCAAATCTTCTTACACGTGAAGGTCATAATAGAGATCGCCCAGTATAATCCGTAAGTAATTCTCCCGGTAAAAGCATTGTCGTCCAGCGGGGCCAAGGCCCATTGAGGTGCTTCAGTGAAGTTCTTTACCAGGCAGTGGCCGAATCTGCAAACAGATATAATTAAATTTTTAACAAAAATACAACCGACTTCAATTTTTTTAAGGAGCTTCTTCCATATATCCAAAGTTCTTCATCACATCTTCACCAAATTAAAATGGGACCAACTTGGTAGTAAAGGCTTCTAAATAAAAAAAGAATCATCAAAATCAGTTCACAATAGGCGAAGATATCGCGTAACAAACATACATAAAAAAACATACAGTCGAATTGATAACCTTCTTCTTTTTTGAAGTCGGTTAAAAATGACATATACTTACTGGTGTAATAACTTAATTGTTTTATTATTTTTCAGCCAATCCTGTTACCCAAAGCCTGTAACTGTAAGAGATTACCTTGGCGATAACACCGCTTATTGTATAACTAGCGGCCCGCCCCGGCTTCGCACGGGTATGTATTATATATATAAACCTTCCTCATGAATCCCTCTATCTATTAAAAAAAACCGCATCAAAATCCGTTGTGTAGTTTTAAAACTACGCAACGGATTTTGATGCGGTTCAGACAGCGCAAGCGACTTTGTTTTATACTATGTAGTGATATGTACATATTTTAAATGTAACTTACATGGACTTAGACTTTTAGAGTTGAGTGTTTTGGTGCAATAGTGTTTTATTATTTGTATCTCCTTTTGGATTCAAGGGTCTTTCACCCCAGTACTTTGGGAGGCTTGCGTAGGGATACAGATCCAACGCGTATAGAGGCCCTTTGAAGAAGTTGATGTAATGTGGCGCTCCCGCCAAAGCCCATTCTTAGACATACGAGTACCAATGAAAGTTGTACCCTTGAATAGGTTCTAGCAGGTGAAGGCTATATTGCAAGAAAAAGGAAAGGTTAATGGGTTTTGGAATGAGGTTGGGATGGACTGAGGTTGGGCTATTGCAATAGAAACAACGGAACCTGCCATAATCATGATTACGACTATTTTAGGCAGGTGGTGGCTTGCCGCCCACTAGATGGGCCCCTCATACGAGCCCACATAATTGTCGAAAAAGAAAGAACACTGGTGCACGCGACTTAGGGGTGCTGAGAAGTGCGCTGCGCTTTCTCTGAAATTACTATCGGCGTGTTGCACTTTAACACTTCCACCCCTGGAGCAACAGCTTTAATGACTCCTCCAAGCTGACAGTCCGGCGAGCCCTTGGGTCTTCACCCCAACCGATGAAAACGCATCGGAGACGAGGGCTTTGATCGACTCTCTAAAGCACTCGGGTCCGTGGTATAGTTACTCACCAATCTCGCCACAAGCTGCCCCGTGCTGTGGCCTTATTATTGTTATTTTTATTGTCAACTTTTACAAGCTGTCCAAAGGCATCTAATAGAGTTTAACGAATATAATGTAATGATGATCACTAATCGACAGCGGTGGTGGCCAAGCAGTTAACAGGTTCACAGTCCCGAAGCAAGTTGCGATCTTCTTTGTACACGTCCTCGTAGTAAAAATTACACTGGCCATGAGGCTCATATGCCTCATGGACGTACCAGTGAAGTCACCCATGATGGGACGTGCCTCATCGGACTGCGAACCTGTTAAGGCACTGGCTGTGACGCTTGAGTCTGACTTGTACCTACAAGTGCAGCTAGTGATGTGTTTATTTTCAATTACCACCACATGCTTGCGGTGAAAGTAAACATCGTGAGAAAACTACACAAAAGTAACTTTTAAAATTTACTGGTGTATAAAATAGAGAAGTCAAAGGCAATCCAATATTTCAACCAAAAACATAATTATGTACGTCTTATTCCGTACAATATCATATGTATGACTGACACCGACAAGTTTTTCGTTTGAGTAATTGTCAACTTCTGCAAGCTACCCAAAGGTTTATGACAAAGTTCGACGATTTGTTTTTGTTTTAGTTGTGGTAGAGCAACGCTTCCGGCAAAACTCAGTTTTGCTAGTAGCATGAATGGGCCGGCTCGTCCGGGGAAGTACCACATCTCACAGAAAATCGACGTCTGACTTCACCGCTTCTATGCTTCGTTCGGTGTGGTTCGGTGAGTGAGAGAGCCGGAGCCCCCCCATCCCCCCACCCCTCTCACCCCATCCCCCCTCCCCTCCCCCCTGAAAGGCCGGTAACGCTTTTGTTACACCCCTGATGTTGCAGTTGTCCATGGGCAGTGGTGATCACTTGCCGTCCTAAGACATAAAGAAAAAAAGACTACCATCTGGGATACTAGCACCAACGGCATAACGAGTCTTTCGAAGCACCGAGGGAGAATAAGGTTGTCTCAAGACAGTACTGGGGTAAGTGGACAGTGAGTTTTGGTGAAGTGGAACTGATGAAGAGGACCAGAAATTAAATCAGTTTTTTTTTGTTTAAAATTATACTTAATTTTATTAACAAACTTGAAACTAAAAGTGACTAACGTGAAGCACAAGAACCCTTGCTGTACGGTCGCGATCAGGTAGCAGAAAATCAGCTTCAGCAGCGTGAAGGAGATCAGCCTCAGCTCATTGCTGTTGTACACGAAATACTCCTCTACGGATTTAAGGTTGCGGAACACCTGTGGCCAAGAAATGGAGACGTAAAATTTAGTTGTAGCTCGATATTATTGATCTTCTTTAGGAAAAGATGGACTGGTCCTATCCTACGCCGTATACCACACGGCACTAATCAAAAATGTTTATGAGAAATACATGCTATTTGATGAGGAACTATTGTCACAGTCTTTAAATATCGAAGCTCAGGATCATAATGAAACTAAATAATGCCCTTGTTTTTTATCGCTTACTGTGTTTGACTCTTTAGCATTTACACAATATGCGACCGTTCTCTTTTCTAATTGAATAACTACTGCCAGAACGTGTGTGTGTTTAAACCTGGTTTAAACCGTTCTCGAGTGAAGTATGAATGAATGAAACGTATTAGTCACTGCCGGTTAAAATTGGAAGTGACGTTTTGATCAAAACAACTTCAAAAAAATATGAAAATAATGAATACACATTCTAATAATTAATTGATCTACGTCTATAGACGTAGTGTTTCCAGCAATGTGTTAACATTGAAAACGCTTTGATGCCTTTTGCAAAAAGAGGAAACGTGCTGTTTCTGCTCCCGATCTGATTGTAAAATCTGAATCCTAACACTATTCACTTTTTCACTTATATATCGATAAAAACTCAATCTTTCACTCAATTCGATTTTATAACGTCAAAAAATATATACCAGACTAAAACTATTTTAAGGATGAATTCAGTCCATGATACTGAATAACTTACTATTTACTAAATATTTTTTTGTTTTCCATATAAATTCGGATCAGCTCATTGGCAAAAAATATTTTTCATAGTGAGCTATAGCGTGATACTAAACAACTTTATCCAAGGAACGTATAGATACGTTCCTTGGAGAAAGTTGTTTAGTATCACGGACTAGTACAAGATCCCAGAGCGAGTAGACACAACATATTTTCACACGGACGAAACCTCAGGTCCTCAGTAGAGTCTTGTGTGCTTTGTAATACCGGCGTGGTTGTGAAGCTCTCCTTGTGACACCTGGGCAGGTACCAGGTGAGAAAGGTAACTAAAAATAAGGGTAACTTAACTTTTTGTGTGGCTGATTTTTATACATATATTGTAAAATATTATTCTGAAGTAGTATGTGTAAGTGGCAGACACTTTTTATGGGCTAGAACTTTTGGCAGACGCTTTAAAGCTGCACAAAAAATAAATGAACTTAAATTATTTTTACATGTCTGCCTTTTAAATATGTTATTAAAGTAACTATCACAAAGTTATATTTTATCAGGCAGACAAATTGGAGTGACCAAACATCGCCTAAACAACGTAATAATATTATTACGTCGTTTAGTTTGTCTATCCCACACTAGATGTCACTAAATGTAGGTTTTGCATGCATATTCTAGAATAATTTTTGTGTTTAGGCGATGTTTTTTTTTTTGCCTGGTTTGACCCAGGCTCTAGATCCACTAACATGATTAGAGACTGTTTTCGCAATTTGCAAGTTAGTTGCCCTTATGAATTTCTATGTTTGGAGCAACTAGATTTTAAATTTCTAAAATTTTAAACTTAAATGCGTTTTGACCCACCAAAGATCCACCGAAATTATAGTTTCGGTTTATCCATGGTGCGTTACACGCATTTTCGGAGTGTCACTGGTTTTTTAAACCGACAAATTTTTTATACTTTGACGATCTCCTAATTCCAGAAATCGGTAAACGATCCTCGCTTTTAGTGTTTTTTGATCTAATGCGCGTCCCCATCCATCTCGGGGCAGACAGGGCCCAGAGTTATGGCCTAGGGCCATCCCCGGTACCCTCTGCAAGCCCCGCGAGGGAAAGGGACACGCAGTTTCATTAATATTTTTCATAAGCTGAAGCGGAATCGCCTTCAATAAAAATGTAAATTTAGTTCTAAAATGTTTTTCCCTCCGCGACGGGGCGGACAGAGTTCAAGCTAGGCCCAGCCCAGCACTGGATATGGCCGCCCCGAGGCGGGAAGCAACCTACCAAGAAATTTGATACCCAGAAAAGCAGCATATAAATTGCTGCATTTCCCGTATTAATTTTGAAGGCACGTTAAGCCATTCTGGAAAAAACGCCACGCGGTCCGACCGCTCGTCACTACAAAACCATTTCCCTCAGTTTTTTGTTTTCTACAACTATACAGCCTGCCTGGCCCTGTAAAAGGGGGCCGGGTATCAATAATTTGTTGGGAATTGAAAATTCTCAACAGTCGGTACTTTTGAAAAAAAATTCCCACACTAGATGTCTCTAAATGTAAGTTTTATCGGGGTCGTACTCAGGATTTTTCATGAAGCAAATATTTTCGTATCAGAGATTTTTTTATCATTGATAATGTTTGTGTAGATTGAATTGAAATAAATTGTGAGTTTAAAAAGGAGAACCGTTGTTATTATGGATGTCTCACTCGCTCTGAGAAAACGCATTTAGTGACATGATAGATAAACTGCGTAAAAGAAAATGTAGGTTTTACATGCACATTATAGAAAAAAAAATTGTGTTTAGGGGATGTTTGGTCGCTCCAATTTGTCTGCCTGATAAAATATAACTTTGTGATAGTTAGTTTAATAACATATTTAAAAGGCAGACGTAAAAATAAGTTAAGTTCATGTATTTTTTGTGCAGCTTTAAGCGTCTGCCAAAAGTTCTGGCCCATGAAAAGTGTCTGCCACTTACACATACTACTTCAGAATAATATTTTACAATATATGTATAAAAATCAGCCATACAAATTTAAATTAAGTTACCCTTATTTTGAGTTACCTTTCTCACCTGGTACCTGCCCAGGTGTCACAAGGCGAGCTTCACAACCTCGCAGGTATTACAAAGCACACGAGACTCTACTGAGAACCTGAGGTTTTATCCGTGTGAAAATAAGTTGTGTCTGCTCGCTCTGGGATCTTGGACTATTAAGAAGGCGCCTCATGTGGGTAGTCTAAGTTTTGCTCCCGCTGCCACGCACACAAATTTACTCTAGCCGAAGCGAGACAGCGAGACCATGCGGGGTGGAAAGACCATGGTAGGTCAATGAGGCTGGTTTTGGTTTTGAGGTTTTTTTCGTTTTACAAAGAATATTTAAGAGTTATTTAAAAAATAAGACATATAATGACTGCCTTATGTTTAATACAATTATAATCCAAAGTTACAAATTTATTGTATTTCTCGAATAGTTTCCGTTTTAGTATAATTCTGAGGTGATTTAGAGGCAACTTTGCAATTTTTTTCTCTCAAGAAAATTTTAAGCAATCGTGTTTTCGAAACATATTAACTATGTATAGAGTTAGTCCTGAAATTTGCTGTGTTTTTATTTCAAAGTAATTATTTCGTTAACATTGATAATATTTAAGATCGCTCTAAGAACTTTAGGGAAGTATGGGCTCTTAAAATACATATATTTGGTTAGACCCTGGTATCATTATCATCAGGTCTTTTTTAGTCTCGACTGTAGGAGCACGAACCTCTCTGTACTACCAGAGCCATATATAAGCCAGACCAGTCAGAGGATTTGGCCCATATTTTCCACGCTGGCCAAACAGGTTGGAGAGGTCTTATTGATGTTTTTAAGCTTTGTTTAGCTTGTGTTTCCTAAGTCGCCTTCTACGATATCCACGGGTAGACTTAAGAGTGGTCCTATTCTACTATAGAGATGAGGCGACTTAATGAAACGAGTGTTGACTTGATACTCCTCATTTATTCAATATGTTCAACGGTTATATAGGTTATTACAGACACACACACTATTAACTATGCTACACCAATACACCTTCCCCCTTGAAATAAAAAAAAATACACTTTAGTTGTTTTTTTTATAACATTATAAATATGTATAGGTATGTATATAGAATCAGAATTCATTACCTTATTACAATACATCATATCAAACAGAAGCAAAGTCTTGATCGAAAATAAGCGGATAGTATTACTAAATGATAAGGAAACATGAAACATCTACAAGTATGGGTAAGGAATGCAGTGCAGGCAGATAAACAAAACATTCGAATTATTTGTTAAGCGAACTTACAATATAACAAGTATATTTATTTCATACCTTTTTTCTTTGTTACAATTTTTGCCAAATTATTTATTTTTAAAACAAATATGTATATACGTTTATACTAAACTTAATATAATCTAAGTTATTCCTACACACCTACAATCGTATAACTTCTTAAAAATTACATTTCGCAAATAATTTCCGAAATAATCGTTATATTTTTTATATTTATTATAAATCTTATTACATTTTTGCCTTTTATTACCTTTATTTGGTGTCTTACTTAAAATACCTTTCACGAAATTTTTCTCAATAGTCTTTTTAACAATATTGTTTTTATTCAAACTCTTATTTCTCATATCAGACATTCCAACATTTCCTCTTTTCCCTTTAATCTTAACAACTTTTATTTTTCTTAACATATTTATTTTAGTATTCATTATACATCGATTACTCTTAACTACTTTTTTATTTTTATTTAAATTATATTTATTTTTATAATACGTCAAATCCTTGCTTTTAAACTTTCTATTCTTTTTATTTGTTTTACAACGTTTATTTTTTATATTTTTGGAATTATTTAAATTATCAATCTTAGTTTGCTCACTTTCTGTATATTTATTTATTACATCCTCAACAAATAAATTATTCAAATCATACATATCATCATTATCAAATGTTAAAATATTTGTTTGGTAAGAATTGGATTCGGCAACAGGCTGCCGGGTCTGCTGAATCGGCGGAACGTGAACGATGCACGAGGACGACACTGGACACTTGGATGTCGTCATATCGTTCGATGTTTCTAGGTACTTTGTTGGATACAATCTATTTTTAGAAACTTGTAATGAGTTTGAAAAATTATGATTATTTTGAAAAGGTTTAAAATTGAATTTCGGTCTATTCTGTTTATTATCACCATGAATGTATACTCTTCGATTGCAAATTGAATAGCTTGCGACAAATTTTGAAAATTTTGAGATAAAAGCATAACCTGTAATTTAAAATTATTTAATCCTCTGGAAAAACAATCAATTGCCATTTTTTTATTTATGGGCTTAAGAATATTAATTTTAGAATTATCGCCTTCTGATTGCGCTAATATAAGATCTGTTAAAATATTTTGAATTTCTTCTCCATATGTTTGAATATTTCTATTTCCTTGACGACAGTTTAATAATTTATTTTGTAACGCGACTGGACATTTTTTAGGTAAAAAATAGTGCTTCATATCCTGAATTAAACTTTTTACATCCGAATAATTTTGTTTTAAAATAAATTTTCCGTACTCCGATAGCCTTGTTTTTAAGACAAATTTAATTAAGAATTGCTGTGAAATTAGATTTAAAGTGCTGGCATAAAATTCTAAATTATTTATCAAAGATTTAGTTACATTATCTCCACCGTTCATGATAGGTAAAAAGTCTATAGCTGTCTGTAAATCAAATTGAGCCATTATAAATGTATAGGTATCTCACACAGATTTAAAAATATAGATAAATATAATAGTTAAAATTATTTAAAATCACAACAAAAAATTCCAAAACTTGTAAATTAAAAGAAATAGTATATTTTCAATAATCCACACATTAAATAATTCAAAAATCGTATAAAACTAAATCAATATTTAGCCGTAAATTAAAATGTATAAAAAGGATATATTTTTCTTCTATCGGGTTTTTAATATCCGGCGTCGTCAATGTTTGTCTCCTGGCGCCTGGGGACGATCACGATGCTGGATCTGCTAGCTGGGTGGGCCGGGCTATACCCTGGACTCCGTTCCTTATCCCGTACACTTCTTTGGGCCGGGCTATACCCTGGACACCTTTCCTTGTCACGTACGCTTCTTTCTTCGTCAAAATCTTCATATAAATACTTATGACGTAATTAACATCGTCAATATCTTCATAATAAACTTAGTAAGAAATGAATGTATATATATGAACTAAGTTGTCTTCATTCTTCATTCGATGTCTTTATTTTCAATAAAAATAAATATTATTTTCATTCTTCATTTTCTTCAATATACTCGTAACTTCATTTATTTTTTCTTATTCTTGCGTCTTTTTTATTTATATTTTGTTTTATTAGGTTTTAAATTATTTGAACTTTGTTCTTCGTTTTTTCAAGCTCTTCTTTTTTTTTCACCTCATTCTCCACAATTTTTTACAAAATTTAAAAAATCCACTCGTACGCACTTTTATTTTATAATTTATTAGTTCTGTTCGCGGCCTACATGACGATGATGCGAGACACGCGGCCGCGCCGGCGCAGGGCTGCGCCGACTGGCAGGGTCGCCATATAGAGATGAGGCGACTTAATGAAACGAGTGTTGACTTGATACTGCTCATTTATTCAATATGTTCAACGGTTATATAGGTTATTACTGACACACACACTATTAACTATGCTACACCACTACACTACTCTGCCGGGAACCACACGGCTAAATACACCTGCCTGGTATTAACACAATCTTTTAGTACCTTAGGTAGCTTCAATAGCCTTTGGATGCCGTCAAACCTCCCGTCCCCGATGAAGTACAGGAGCGGTAAGATGGCGGCCACATCCAGCACGAACCAGATGCTACGCAGCTGCTGAGAGGACGTCTGCGAGAAGTTTATGGGTACACCTGCACATATTTAAAACAGGTTAGGTTCATCATCATCATCAGGTCTTTTTTACTCCACTGCAGGAGCACAACACTTTCTGTACTACCAAAACTAAATATAGCTGCGGCTGAAATGATGATGATGATGAAAACCAAAAAACAACCAGTTACCTCATGAGATTACAACGTACCTTCTTCGACGTGAGCTCCCGTAGACAGGTGGACGATGACGTCGATGATGTTGATGACATTCAACACGTTATCGAAGAAGGAGAACTCCGGAGGACGGAACACCACGAACACCAGGAAGTAGGGGTACAACTACCACGGGAAGTAAACATACTCTTATTAAAACGCACGGTTTAAGCCGGTATCACAGATAAAGATACACATAGTTGTGTATGATCCTTCACTGTAAAAGCTGTTCGGCTTATATGTATTCTATAACATTTTATTTGTATATCTCCTTTGAAATATTGCACTTTACCTGTAACATAATATCTAAATGTCTTTAGTATCCATACTACCCTAAGGTAGCCTGGAAGTGATTGCTGTGCGATAAGGCCGCCTTTTGTATGCTAAAATTTATCTCTATTATTTGTGTCTAATTTGTTAAATTGTGTGCAATAAAGAGTAAAATAAAATAAAATAAATAAAATAGATGGCCATTCTTATCTCATCACTATCATCCGAGCGTATTCCTGGTTGCATCCGCCCAGGGTCCTCTACCTAACCTAGGTGATTTGACGAGGTAAAACTGGTAAGTTTTTACAGAGAGTGACTGCAGTATGACCTCTGACAACTAAAGAGTAGACTAGAACCAACCTTGATATTCTTCATTCACCCTGTCGAATGAAGAATATCATGGTGACATAAGGATAAAAAAAACTTACCACGGCTGCAATTAGGGCAAAGGCTGACACCACGATCTGCCAAGCCACCTGGAGCGAGGAGTCAGGCTGCAGGATGCAGGGGAAGGTCGACTTCAAGCATATCGCGTCCGTCTCGTCCGCCGCGGCATCAGCGCGCTTCGATTACAAATGTTTAATTAACATACACGCTGAATTATCATTTCTAAATAAATTCCTCTATACATATACGTTGCGAAAATGATTTTCGAATGGGACCACGTAGTTACGCCCGTCTTAACAAAACTGCCGCGTGACCCCCATGAACTCGAATACGAATACGTAGGTACTCGCGCTGTGAAAGATGGACTTTGTTACGCTACTAATTGATCTCACGTCTTTACTTTCGAGATTTAGTCAACATTTTTTGTTTCTGAATTTTTATTTGGACTAGCTAATTGGGACTAACGATCCTTATGTGGCCTTCGGCTTCAAAACCGATGAAAATTCATTGTGAATAAGTATTCATACTATTGTGAATACCTACTATATGTAGAAGGCTAGACATTGTCAGCCGCAAGCCGCAACGTAATTAGTAACTTAGGCTAGGCACGTTTTACATTCTTTTACAAATTAAGGACAGAATACATATTAGTACAAGTAACTTAGGCTGCCTAGCCTGACAAGCAAACTTAGTAAAATTTTTTAGTAAGTGCCTACTTACGGAAGAAAATTTGACTAAGTTTGCTTTACGGGTATCACTTTTGTTTTAACGGTTACAAAGCTGCATTCAATAGAAGGCATAGTGCCACCCAACATCCTCAAAGATATAGCAACTGTTGAGCTATCATCATCATCAGGTCTTTTTTAGTCTCCACTACAGGAACACGGCCCTCTCTGTACTATCAGAGCCATACTTGGCCAAAGCAGCCAGAGGATTTGGCCAACACTCTCTGCGCTAGCCAGCTGATGTTGAGCGATTATAAATGCTATCCAATCTCAGGCACTCTACGCATGATGATATCGCTGTTGCAGCGACATCATCATGTCATCACACCACACCTACTTAGTTAGTGTAATAAACGGACAAGTGCGAGTGGTACTTGTACATGAAGGGTTCCGTACCTCCGTACAATGTTTAAAAACGCTAAAAAACACGTTTTTTGTATGACGACCCCCTTTAACTTTTAACTTTTTTTATTTTTAGTATTTTTTGTTATAGCAGCCATAGTAATACATAATCTGTAAAAATTTCATGTAATCAATAATCTAGTTAATGCCATTATAAAGAACTAGTTAAAAACGCTGAAAAAACACGTTTTTGTATCGCGACCCCCTTTAATTTTTAACTTTTTTTTATTTTCAGTATTTGTTGTTATAGCGGCCACAGTAATACATAATCGGTGAAAATTTCAAGTGTCTAGCTATTACGGTACAAGAGATAGAGCCCTGTGACAGACGGACAGACAGCGGAGTCTCAGTAATAGGATCCCGTTTGCACCCTTTGGGGTTCCGTACCCCTAAAAAGCAGACGCAGTTTCCTTCATAACGCTTCCCCAATGGCGTGACGTGAAAGCACAAAAGAAAACCTTACAGTGAGTTCGCTATCTTGGCCAAGGTAAATAAATAAATAAAAGGTCCTGTTGCCTTGCCAATCTGGATCTTCCTTAATAGGTTTAGAATTCATTTATAGTTCAATGACACATTGGAAGAAACAGTAACCACATACATTTCTCATGATGTAGCTACTTGCTATCTCCAGGAAGATTTCAGGATGTGAGAGAATGAGCTTGCCATCTGCGTCCTTGGCTTCAGTCAGGAGCTTCAAATTGCTTCTAAAGCTCAGAATGCTGCTCTTGAACCTATAACATAACAATTGAAGTAATTTTCTTTGACTCTATTTCCCTGACCAATACAGATGTTAAATTTCTCAAGATGCCTTCTAAATATTTCTCTCATTCATTAAGGTGACGTGGGTTCACAATTTGCAAAACTGTGAGTGTTTTTGAAAAAATTACTGTTATTAAACTACTACAGTTTATTCCTAAAAAAATTTACATAAAAATCTTAAGGATTTTCTACAGACCTAAATTTGCCTTTAGAAAAAAATGTATTATCTAAATATCTATCCGTTTTGGCTACAGAACGGATAGATATTTAGATAATACATTTTTTTGTATAATTTTCATATAAGAAGGTTATAGTATAAAATAGTAATACGTATTATAAAGGCAAATTTAGGCAAATTTAGAGGTATGTTTGTGATTTTTTTCTATCGAGCCAAAAATGCACAATCGTGTTTTGGCTATTGTGAGTGTCTGTATAAAAACCTTAAGATTTTTATGTAAATTTTTTGAGGAATAAACTGTAGTAGTTTAATAACAGTGATTTTTCAAAAACACGCACAGTATTGCAAATTGTGAACCTACGTCGCCTTAATATTTGTATTCTATCTTTAACTTACTTAGCGTGTACTGGAAATTTGCCATAATGGTATTTTTTCACTCTATCAAAGTGTTCCTGTAACAAACACCATTAGGATAAGAATTCCCATAAATAATTTCATAGCTCCCAAGACTTTAAAAATAAATATATATATTATCTCTGTAATAAAGTGTCATCAGTAAGTATGTAAAGATGAGTCTCATATCGGTTCCTACTGTTCTCGCATTTTCTTTAAATGATAGAATAAAATAAAGCATATCGCCGCGAAGTTTTGTACTCACATAGAAGCAATCCAGTATAGTTTCGGTCTGTTCATTGGTCTTGCCGTACTTTCGAGCCACTCGCCATAAGTCGCCGACGTCCAACACGTGAGCGGTGCAGAATGTAGCTGCCCTAAGGGGAATTGAAAGTAGCTCTGACTTTATCTACATTTCATGGATCTCTGATTTCATCATTATCATAATCATGATGGTGATGAACTTTAGTTTATTCCTATAATCTTATTTATAGCTGCTACATCTTGTTTTTAGTAATATACAGAGCGCCTGACTGATGTTACCCTTCCTTGGAAATGCAGTTGTTGCACAAGATGGAGTGGTCCTATATAGGCCGTAAAACATATGGTTTGCACTGACCTGATCATGACGTGGGACTGACCGCAGCCTGCCGGCACGCCACCTGCACAGGCAGACAGCATTGTGCCTCGAGTCATGCGAAGGATTGCGGTGCTGTCGTCTTCTGCTGTCACCATCTGCAAGTTTGAGTTTTATGAGGAGACTTAAAAATTATCAAATTAATAACTGCCTGACCAATAATACATACTGATAGATGATGAGGAAATTCAGCACCTAAGGCAACAATATGTTAATATTATAAGCAAAGAAAAAGTAAGGAAATTTAATTATTAATCAAATTTTTACAGAATAAGCGCTAGGTTACGAGTACCCTGCTAGCTGGAGACTGGCTACAGAACACACATTATAAGTCCAGGCTTTGGTAAAAAAACAAGGTCGTCATCGCTTAAAAACAGGAAACGAAGGATGTTAACTCTCGAAAAAAAATGTTGTATACCGATATCGAAAACTTAAAAAATTAACCCTACCTCGACGTCCCCGTAAGTGATGAATATCATGGAGGACTTGGTGCTGTTTCTCTTGATGATGGCATCTCCTGGGATGTAGTGGATAGTGGTCATCACCTTTGCCACCTCGGACAAGAACTCGAAGGTCAGATCGCACAGAATACGAGTCTGGGCAAGAACAATTATTTTTAACATACGGATTATTCTACGGATTAGCCGAGTAGTTCCCGGCAGAGTAGAATAGGACCACTCCAAGTCTTCCCATGGATGTCGTAGAAGGTGACTTAGGGAACAAGCTAAACAAAGCTTACAAACATCAATGAGACCTCTCTAATCCGTCTGCCCAGCTTGGGGAGTGTAGACCAAATCCTCTGACTATAGTCAGAGGATTTGGTCTACACCAGAGCCATATATTAGCCAAAGTATACTTTGTCTGATATATGGCTCTGGTAGTACCTACAGAGAGGGTCGTGCTCCTGTAGTGGAGACTAAAACAGACCTGATGATGATGATGATATCTCGGAATTCCATTGAATACATCATATCGCTAGATACAAGTACGTTATAGTACAGACAGGGTGTGTGTGTAATTCATGTCCGTGTCATAGCAGACAAAACAGAGTCACGAATGATACGGAAACCGGCAACTTATCGGAATCAAATGTGCAATTAAATGTTTTGTCATGCCGAGGCGCTGGGATCCGGTAACATTCATCATCATCATCAGGTCTTTTTTAGTCTCCACTGCAGGAGAACGACCATCTCTGTAGTTACTAACAGAGCCATATATCAGCCAAAGTAGTCAGAGGATTTGGTCTACACTCCCCAAGCTGGCCAGAAGGGTTGGAGAGGTCACATTGATGTTTATAAGCTTTGTTTAGCTTGTGTTTCCTAACTCACCTTCTACAACATCCATGGGAAGACTTGGAGTGGTCCTATTCTACTCTGCCGGGAACGACAGGGCTAACATTGATACCCAGAAATGCTTGACGTCACCGAAAATGATAAATGTGCCAATGGTATAAAAATATATTCCAAACCCTCGTGTAAAAGGAAAATTCGGGACAGCAGACACCGGGCTCTAAAGCAGCACAGCTAAGGACGCGACTGGGAACGGATAGATGACAAATTCGAAGTAGATGGAAGTCATTGTGATTATCGAACTTGTGGTGAAACGAGTTTTCAAGAACGTAATAAAAACTAACTCGTTGAGTAGCCTCAAAATAGATGTCCGTGTTAATTAGGGTCGTCAGAATCGGTGGAAACGTCTTCAAGAGCTGCGTCTCAGACACAGCCCGCTGCTTGTGCCAGTACATTTTGTAGAAGGACTGCACTTTGTCGCGCAGGCTTGTTGGCATGTTGGTCTCATTCTGTTGATTTATAAAAAAGATTTGAAAAGTCTTCATTAACAATAAACATAAATAACAGTAAATGAAATTTTTCAGCTTAGCCAGCATTGACATAAGTACATAGATCTCGCTGTTAGCCCGCATGTTGGAGAATGTTTAGGTAGAAAAGACAACCCAAATATTGACGGATTGATAGTTATATGGCCTACTGTCATGTTTTTAGTTTTCCGCGCGTTCCATTGATATATATATAAAAGAGAAGAGAGCAACTCTACCATAGCTTCAAAAGAGCTGCTTTCCTTTCTCTTCTGAGGCGACCTACGTTTTGACCCCCACCATCAAAAGTATTTCTCACTGTCGATAATATTTCTTGTTTACCATTGCTTAGAAATATCATCTTACCATTTCTTTCATGATAAGACGGTATCTCGCTCGGAAGGCCTCCTCAGGCCGCATGTAGATGCTGATGACCAGAGAGAGCGACGCAACTGCCGCACCGGTCACCACCAAGCAGCCCGTGATCATGATGACTAAGTATATGATACGTTGCAAGTCGTTGATTGGCGGTTTTGACGGCCTGATAACAAAAACCAGCAGTGTACCAATTTTGATCTCGCTGACATAGCTTACGTAGACTAACTATTTCGAGACATTCAACTAGACGGAATAATCTTAGAATTATCGATTCAATGGTCCTCAACATTCATAATAAATGATTCTGAATAAATAAGTATACTTAAAGCCCCAGTTCATACTCCAGCACGTAGGAGTCCTGCAAAAGAGTTTGAATGAGAGTTGACGATGCTAATGGGATAGGTAGGCTTGTGCTCGTTCGAAGGTGGGTCAATAGGAGATCATCATCCCAGCCCCAGTTCCGCCCTGCTGCTGAGCATAGTCCTCACTTTATCGACGTCACCTCTGAGTCTTATGCTGCTCTAATACAGGTGTGACCCACGCGCGACTTTGCTTATGTCGTCAACACGTCGCATGGCGGACACCCGACGCTTCTTTTCCCCATTCTGGGGACCGTTCAGTCAGTGTCTTGCTCCACCTGCCATCACTTCGTCGGGCCAGGTGGCCTGCCCACTGGGTCCAGCCCAGTGGGCACTCAAGTGGAACTGGGCAGTACCCAGTTCTATTTTGAGTTCATGAAAGTTCTACCAACATCTCGTACTTCAGCACGTTGTCGGATTACGGTGCTGATGCCAAGCCACTCCATAGCTCTCAGTGCGACTCTCAGTTTGGGTACAGCCTCCTTCTTGAACGTTTATGTCTCAGCACCGTACGTCATAGTGGGCAGGACATAATGTCGTAATTTATAGCCTACCTACAACGGCTACAACCTTTTATCATGCTCTGTTTTTAAATATTCTCTATTTAAATATACTCACCCTATAGGTACGAACATCTTATCGACGAAGTACAGGGACGAAAGAAACTTAGCTTGTCCTTGAGGGTTGACATTAATTAGAATCCAGTTCGAAATGTTATATCCTCGGAAAGCGTCGACCTGGACAGAATTGAGTATTATGATTTATCATATTGAGGTAATTCATATTTTATAAATGTTCCGACCCCATATAAGGCGCCTGCTACACTGAGTTGGCAGCGACGCGACGCGACGAGCAGTTTAATAACAAGACAAAACTTTATGTACAATGTCATTAAGATATAGAATAGCTTGATAAAATAAAAGGCGCGCGACGGCATGCAGTCTCATTGAATTTCAGTTTCGAAATTAGCTTATGAAATTAGGTTCATTAGTTTCGAAATTTCGAAATTCAAGGAACACAAATTATTACCGCAGTTAAGGTATCTTTACCTATTGAAATTGCCGGTTTTTATTAGACACAACAAGATATATAACTCCTATAATAACCAACAAGTACTATAGTATATTTTTATTTAAGTATATTATATAAAATGCAGATCAAATTTTATTGTATTTTCGACAAACAAGCCTTTTTTCTAAAATACTATTCTACACTTATCTAAACGTTGTCCGTTAAAGCACAGTTAATTATGGAACAGTAGCATTAATAGTTACTTTACTTCGATTCGATTGAAACATGGGCCCATTGACTATCGGTATATCGAAGTGTTGAAGTGTTTATACAGTAACGCCACTATGTCAGTCCGAGTACAGGAGCAGTGCACGAGGGCTATTCCACTGCAAAGAGGTGTGAGACAGGGAGACGTTATATCTCCGAAACTGTTCACCGCTGCACTGGAAGATGCCTTCAAGCTTCTGGAATGGGAAGGACTTGGCATCAACATCAATGGCGACTATATCACTCACCTTCGATTTGTCGATGATATCGTTGTCATGGCAGAATCCATGGAAGACTTAAGCACCATGCTCGGAGACCTTAATCGAGTTTCCCAACAGGTGGGCCTCAAAATGAACATGGACAAAACGAAAGTAATGTTGAATGTCCATGTCGCGCCCCTAACTGTTTGTGTTGGGAGCTCCACCCTCGAAGTTGTAGACCAAATATCTACCTGAGTCAATTGATCCAGGCAGGAAGTTTCAGCTTCGAGGAATCGAATCCGACTCGGTTGGGCAGCGTTCGGGAAGCTACGCAGCGTCTTCTCATCCAAAGTGCCTCAAGACTAAAGTGTATAATCAATGTGTGTTAGCAGTGATGACTTATGGCTCTGAGACATGGTCCCTTACTATGGGGTCTCATAAGAAGGCTCAAGGTCGCTCAACGCGCTATGGAGAGGGCTATGCTCGGTGTTTCTTTACGTGATCGAATCAGAAAGTAGGAAATTCGTAGGAGTACAAAAGCCACTGATATAGCCCAGCGGATTAGCTCGTTGAAGTGGCAGTGGGCGGGACACATAGCGCGACGAACCGATGGCCGATGGGGTAGAAAGATTCTCGAATGGCGACCACGTACTGGCAAGCGAAGCGTTGGACACCCACCCACAAGGTGGTCAGACGATCTGACTAGGGTCGCTAGAAAGCGCTGGACGCAGGCCGCTCTACATCGGTCATTTTGGAAATCCCTGGGAGAGGCCTATGTCCAGCAGTGGACGTTGTGCGGATGAAATGATGATGAATAGTTACTTTGCTGATTTAAAAATCTTAATATGGCAAACACAACTTCTCAGAAAATCTCTATACAAAACGGCAATTTCATAGGTAAAGAAGATCTAGTCTCGTAATCGGAATAAATATTTCATTATATTTATACGATCCGAATAACCGATCACTAATTTATCAATCTACGAGTAGTTATTCGTGCGATGGTAACTCAAGAGTTAAGAACGTGCGCCTTCCGAACGGGAGGTCGTAGATTCTAATCCGAACATGCACCTCTGGATTTTTCAATTCTATGTGCCATTTGCTCGGCGGTGAGGGAAAACATCGTGAGGAAACCTGCTCGTGTCGGATAGTTTCTCATTTGTTGTTGAGATAATTAGGTATTGTGAATGTGTAAACATGATCCAGTTGGTCTGGCACCTACTCTACGGACAGACCCCGCCACTAGCACGTCTCAAGAGTCGTAACAGCTTTCTCAGGCAGCCAAGCATACCAGCAATAGAGGCTTCTAATGCAAAAGTTGTGAGGTGGATAAATAAGTATCTGGTCAGTCTGGAAGTCTCTGAATAGACTCCGGGCTGGTGTTGGGAGGTGTCGGGAAAACTGAGTTAGGTGGCGTCACGCTGATAAAAAACTTTGCGACTGCGGTGCCATTCAGTCGATGGACCACCTTTTGTCATGTCCGAGCTGCATGTACCATAGAGGACCTTAATAAAGCTAACGACAGAGGGATCGCCGTGGCCAAATACTGGTCACAGGTGATTTGAAATTGAAGCTACAGTGTAACCATTTCGACTCGATAAGAAGAAGAAGAAGTTGGTCTGGTCACTTCATTATAATTACCAGACTTCCCAAATCGGAGTAGTGCGTACCCCGCAGCCTCCAAAGCAACGGCTAGATCGAATAGGAGATCTATTTAAGATCAGTATTTGCAGTGATTAAAACGTCCTACTTTGGGATGGGATCGGTTGAGTAGAGAGAAATGCGGTCCACCGACAAATAGTGATATCGATATACAAAGTGGAAGGGACATACCCGTAATAAATCGAACCACGGTCTATACTAGATCATTATAGTATAATGAAATTAAAATAACAGCCTAAGAACAAAAAAAAATTTCGGTATTTCTATACAAAAGTTTGCGGCCGCCTGGATGATTTGTATGGGAATGTCAATATTTTTTTTGGTTTCTTGATTTTATTTTAATTTCATTATACTTTAGTGATATAGTATAGGCCGTGGTTCGATTTTGAAACTAAAGGTGCAAATTTCGAAATTACGTGCCACGCAAATATAGTCCGAAATTTCGAAATTTTGAAATGCATGCCCTCGGCGCGAGCCGCCGCCGCGCCGCGTGATTTATGACATTGTAGGTACATAAAGTTTATAATGTTATTATCATCGAGGTATAATTCTCTAGAGATCTAACGCTCCTACATTTACCGATTCCATTTACGCAAACAAACGAACAGTAATTACAACGAAACACTCGAACGCACACATAGACTAAGATGCATGCGATTAGTCGCGACCATTGACATGAATATATAGACTCGGCATTTTCAAACACGGCCATGTCCTTTTTGGTAATATAGACTAAACACGAGATTAGTACAGAAAGGTCAATATATTTTTACATACCTACGAGTACGTGGTTCAAATTAAATCCTACATATATTTTAATAAATGCGGATGTTGATAAGTATGGCTGGATGTACGGATGGGTGTATGGATGGTTATATAGTTGTATAGATTGTTAGATTGTAGACTCACGACTATCATATTTATAAAGGTAAAAGTTAAACTGCACATATCTGTTTCTTTGGTAACCTTTTAGTATTCTTACTTAATTTCTTAACATAATGTTTTGCACTAGAAGAAAGTGATTTCTTGTACTTGTATACCTTTTTGTTTTTTTTTCTTTGTTAGCTATCTCTGTATTTAATGTATTATATAATCATATACGTAGGTATTGGGTCTAAATTACATATGTTTATTTAGATTACATATATGAAGATTTGTAATCGGCTTATAGTTATATAATAATTTATCAAAATCGATTTAGCCGCGTAGCAGTTACGAGGAAACAGAATTATAGGGACAAACATAATAAAACATCAAAAAAATTTGTAAGCGGCCATCTTGGATCCAAAATCTGATAGCAGTTTCAAGTTGCGCGGGGCACTTGTAAGGGTACAGCCCCCACATACAAAATTTTTGAGCCCTCGGATCGGGGGTCCTAGTGAGACGTTACGAGATATGACTTAATTTTATAAAGGATTTATAGGATTTAAGGAAACTTTTGTAAAGCATTTATAGCATATGTAGATAAAAATTATAAAACTTAAACATTTTTAAACGTTTTACAAACATTAGTAACTGAGTAGCAAACAAATAGTTTTTCGATGCTTCCATGAAGAAAGTGAAATGTAGGCATATTTATGATGTCTACATTTCACTTTTGTTTTGTTAGTCTATGACGAATCATTCCATCGGTTGACAGATCATTCACTCATTACATTCATTATGGCAGCCGAAATTTTGCAATCCGTATTTAATTTTCAATCAATGAAATCTAGTTACTTACCGATGGAAAGTTATTCCCTCATATTTTGCTTTGTTCTTTGAATTACTAGTGCAGTATCTCAACACACACCAAGGCATTTTTGACTAAGTTGACAGTGTTTTCTTTAATGAATTGTGGAGTGTTTTATGCGCGTATTGCTAGCGAGTGACTAATGTGAGGTTAACAATGATAGCATATGATGAACAGAACACAACTGTTGTATGTGGCGTCTTCTCTAGTACGTAAGTACATAGATCTCGTTGGTCGCGACAAGGTCACGCGTCGTCGTCGGTCGTCGGGTGGGGCAGTCAACGCAACGAGCGGTGAGGAACAACGCGCGGATGGTACCTAATGGATGGATGGTACCTACGCTAAAATAAATAACCTTGTTTACGTGTTACTTTTTTTTTAATAACTAATTTTCATGTCTGTATGGCATCTACACCACTTCACGGCACATGACGGCATTTTTAATGAATCGATTATCGCAAAAACACAGCAATATTCTCAAAGAAAATTTCTTGCGACGCAACTGCACGATTCGAGTGTCACGGCAAACTGTCGCGACGCTCTGTTCATATTTTGAGCCCCGCCCGCCGCGGTACATATCGCGTGGAATTATTTTTCGGGATTATTTACGATTCTAGAGAATTATTATTTCGGTGGTTATTGTATTATTAAACTGCTGGTCGCGTCGACTCGCTGCCAATTCTGTGTTACCTGTATAACGTAAATCTAAAAGTTGAGTAGGTACTTCAAGTCCCACTTCACTTCTGATCAAGTCACATTTGTAACATTAAGAAACTTAACTATTTTTATTACTAATTATATTTATACAAGCATACCTATGTTTAATTAAGTACAAATATTTTAAGAGGTGATTCTCTCCATCATTTTGATCCATTTTTCCAATGATTTCAACTAAGGATAAGCCCATTAGAACATTATGCTTAAATTTTTTTCATACAACCAAACCGTACTGCCATCTAGGCTGTTTGACGACCTCCTTGGTATAAATTTAATGGTCAACATGCTAGTCCGCCAATCTGGAGGTTCTGGGTTCAAACCAATATGGAAAAATGAAAAAAAAAGTTCGATTTCCCATACATATCAGCACTCAGCCAAATGGATTTTGTATTTCTTCTTCTTCTTCTTATTTAAGAGCTTAGTGGCTCTTGTCGGTGGAGTATGCGCCAATGATTTTGTATGGGAAGACGAAATTTTTTTTTTCATTTTTCTATAGTGGTTTTTATGGAAAGTAGTTCAGTATCATGGACTAAACTTTCACCAAAAAGGTTATGCGTTAGATACCAGTAACCCTGTATAAGTCAAAGAATTTTTCACAATACTTAAATGTAGGTACTTACTTATACCGAAATACGAAAAAAAAATCACTTTTCATATCAACTTGATCAGGTGCGTCACCTTTTTAACTTAATAGTTACTTACAAGTTATTTTTCAACTTTGATTTTGGTTTAGGTGCCATACCTGGTCAATAAACCCCCAAATCATAGACCAAATAATGCGCAATACTGCGAAAATGTACATGTACTTTAGAGTTGTACCCAACACACTGCCGTTCAGGTTGTAGCCGTTCATTTCCCCTGAAATGTTACAATATATTTTATGATATTTTTTCAAAACAAAAAAACCGACTTCAATACCAGTGAAGTGACAGCCACAGAAAAGCTAAATACGCAACAATTGTATACTTAGACGATATATTTTTCAGTTTTTTTCGTTTAAAAACCAAACTACTTAATCGATTTTGATAAAATTTCTATGGGACCACCTGAAAAGTATTCCCTTTCAAACAAAAAATAATTGTTTAAGCCATCCACGTCCTCATCGTCCACTCTGAAACTGTCCAGCTAAAGCCATGCCGCCGCGTGAACGCATTCTGAAGGCTGTAGGCTCTGCTGGTAGTTGCCAACGATGCAGGGCAAAGGGCGAGCGTTCTGCACCCGAAAACAGAACCCTTTTGGTGTCATAGGTATTAAATTTCGACAGCTAATTATTTCGACACAATCCCAATTTCACTAGAGAGGACGGACACCCTAACCAAACCGAGTGCGCGAAATCCCGCCAGCAGACTACGACACTGTGGGCTAATCACCTGCTCGCACGAAAACAACCATTCCTGAAACCAAGTTAAGGAATGGAAAGGAAATAATAAAAAAAAGACTTACACAAGTAGTTGAATGGGCGATGCAGTCGTATAAAGTAGCATACGGACTTAATCAACTTATCGTAGCCCTCTATTTTTAATACGAAGTGTAAAAATGACGCAAAGTCCAACACAAACTGCACTGTAATAAAGAAAATGGGTTTATTTTAAAAATTACTGGTAATAAAAATCTGGATAATGTATCTTTTATCTAGACGTCAACTTTCTTATCTGTTATTCTTTTCATAAAGGCTGATTTGAGGAGCTCAGTGGCCCCGCGGGAGTGTGAATTACTAGCGCTTTCGCAAGTAAAGCGGCACCGGGCGTGGTCCGCACTTGGATGAGTGACCACAAGTGGCATACAAATTTCTTGAGCTTCTTCCGTGCTTCGGAAGGCACGTATAAGCCGTTGGTCCCGGCTGTCATCATTGTATGGCAGTCGTCAAGCTATGTCAGATGCCTTCAGGCAGCTTGAAAAAATCTGACACCAGTGTTGGCCACTTACACACACGATAAACAAACAAACAACCTAAAGGCCGACAGGGAGAGAATGCTTTATATCATTTAGTCTACCTATTGTAGCTTTTGGCTAAATAAAGTTTAAAAAAAATCATGTTGCTACGTCGTACATTTGGCCCGAATGAGAATTATTCTTCCCCTTTTCAATAATTATTTATAGTAGGCAGAGCACTGATTACCTAAACTGATCATACTAGGTGGCTACACTACATGTATTAACTTTGCCTAACAAAATTCTGCGATAGAAACCTGAAAAAAAAATGTGCCAAATTTACACCACAAGTCAACAGGAAATCTTCTTCTGTCTTTTTTTTGCCATTTAGGTCCCATAGTTGGGCAAAAGCCTTAAGATGACGATGAACTTAAGAAAATTTATTTCTAACGAAGGCTAAACTGGCATTAGCATAACAATTAAATCCTTGTTTGTCACAACTTGCCCGTTAGAACCTAAGCGAGTAAGTACTAACGTAAACAGGCAAGAACTCTAAATGGGAGCATTGACTGGGAACTTTGACAATCGCAGCCATCTCTTTAAAATGAGACTTGTTGATAGCCCGAAATGTCGGGCATGTAAGGAATCAGAGGAGACAATTGAGACACATCATGTGTAGCTGTGACTTGATGGCTGGTAAGCGCATGGACCTCTTCGGATCAGCATATCCTGAGCTAGAGGACTACAGGCACTACGCACCAGGTGATATTCTGAAGCTTCTGCAGTCCTTCTTCAGAAATACCGAGGGTAAATAAGGCAAGTGGGTAGGTACAATATAACCCAAAGGTTCGACGTTCTTCCCAATGTGGACCCCATATGCAAGAAGATAAGTACTAACGTAAAGTTAACTGACGTTGTCAATTGTAATATAGCTGTTACTTGTGATTCCAAGCAAGTTGAACGCATACGCCACACTGTAGAAGATGTCTACGAGGAGTACTTACGGATTCTCGTAAAGCTCCATGACAGTCCAGATAATCCCTGCTAGAACCAGGACCCAAAACTACTACGAAGCGAGTAACTAAAAGAGCATACTAATTTAATTTCAATATATCAACTTCGACGTTGTCAATTGTAATCAACGTGTTATACATGATTTCGAGCACGTGTAGCGCATACACTACATTGTTGAAGATGTCTACAGTAAGCACTTACAGATTCTCGTGCAGCTCTGTGACAATCCAGGTGATCCCTGCCAGAAACAGAAAGCTGAACTACCTACAAAACGAGTAAATAAAAGAGTACTAACTCAAAGTCAACATATTAACTTCGACGTTGTCAATTGTAATGAACGTGTTATATGCGATTCCGAGTACGTGCAACGCGTAAACCACGTTGTAGAAGATGTCCACAGCGAGCACGTATGGATGTTCGTACAGCTCCATGACAGTCCAGATAATCCCTGACAAGACTAACAGGCAGAAGAGGGCGTTCCATCTGGTATTATCAGAGGCAGTATGCAAGCATTGGAATATACGGTCTTTAGTCCACCAGGGCGAATATTCTACCTGTAAAAGGATATGATTAGGATAGTCATTTTAAATAAAATATAGTCAGTCGACTCAAACGAACCGGTGGCCGATGGGGCAGAAAGGTTCTCGAATGGTGACCACGTACTAGCAAGAGAAGCCTGACATGAATTTCTATTTGGAGAAGAAAAAGCGGGAAAGCGCATGCCGGGCTCCAAAGCAGAACAGCTGATGATGCAACCCGGAACGCGCTAAGATGAAGAAGAAGATATATGCTACAAGGACCTCTACAAATAACTGGCTGCGAAAGTAAAAACAAATAAAATCCTTACCTCGTCTTGTACCATCATTAATTGGAATTCCACATCTTTGCCGAAAGAGCTCCGACTTGGTCTTCTACTCATGATTGTTATATTATCTTAAAAATATAATGAACTAGAAAGAAACAAACAAAAAAAATGAAATTGAAGCTTAATTAAAACTAGAAATATATTAGACATAATATTTTTTTTTCATCTTTGTCATCAATTGCTCTTTGAAGCTTCGAAGAATTGAAATTCAAGCGGAAAAACAGATTTAGAAAACCCGGAAATGCCAAAAAGCTATTGCAGAGAGACAAAGGCAAAGAGGTGGAACTAGTCTTAATTTCCTTTTCTTACATCTATGCGATTTTCTCTTTGCATAATGTCATCTTTGATTGGTTTTATTTTACTGGTTTTATTATAAAGATGTTGATTTGTTGACCATAGATTAATATTGTATATACTGAAATAGATTAGAAACTGTGGCTTTAACATTAGATCAAACCAGTGGCGCCATCTGGTAACATGCTTTCGCAACACCAAAGGACTAAAAGATGAAATAAAACGGTGAAAAAATTACTCCGTGAGCTGGGACTTGAACTCGCGATCTCAGATCAAATACGACTATGTTTCATAGCTTAAATAACTGAGCTATTAAGTGATTAACTGCACATCTCGAATATATCCATCATTTAATATTCCTATCAAATAAAAAAATGGTGTAAAAAATATACTGAGTGAGTGGGACTTGAACTCGCAACGTTGCTCTTATTTTTACCATGCTCTAATCTACTGAGCTATCACGTGTTCTACCTCGTGTGGCGAATTTCTCCACCATTTGATATTCCTATTCTATAACACGCATTAGGAGTTAGGTCAGCTGATTCGTGACTAGATGGCGTTTTAATTAATTTTTTTATCAAAATTCTGCAATGTTCTAAGTTTCATAGGTATGTTGTTGACATAAATCGTAGGCTATAGCAAAATCGTAGGTAATCTAATAGAAAATGATTATGAGAGAAAAACTTGAGAAAGTCCAAAATAGTTCATAGTAGATTATTTGAAAATAGTAGATCAATGTTACGTTGTAGTTGTAAATATTTCCTTAAATGTAACATTTAATTAATCGTTGTAAGAAATACACTAGACATAATAATGAGACGACAAAGCCGCGTAAGCTCTTTCGGCAAGGATGTGGAATACCAGTTTTTCGTGGTAAAAGATGAGGTGAGCACATCAACTTGTTATTTTATTTTTATTTATTTATTGCACAATTAAAATAAAAGTAAAAGTGGCGGACCTAATGCCATACTTATGGAATTCTCTCCCGGTCAACCATTAGACCAAGCAGAAAAATATTTGCTGGCATTATAAAATTCGTGAATAAGTAAACTAAATATGGGGACCTACTAAACAAATAATGCTAAAATATATATAAAGTACATGTACTTATACAAAAATATACTATTAAATATATTATACATAAATATATTTATTCATACCTTAACTAAATATAACATCATTAAACTAAAATTTATCTATTAATTAATTTACTTAAATAATTATATATAGGTATATGTGTTAGCGGACTGCCTCCGTGGTCCAGTGGTCAAGGGTTCAAATCCCAGTGGAAAGCATACTTTGTGAAAAGTTGTTTTCAGTCTGGTTAGGATATTGCAGGCTTGAATCACCTGATTATCCGAAAAGAAAGATGATTCCGTGCTTCGCAAGGCACGCAAAGCTGTTGGTCCCGAACGCCATCTAGCGTTTGTACCTATCCTAGGATTGGTTCTGGTCTACCCTATGGGTTGTGCAGGTCAGACGGCTGTCGCTCTGTGTAAAAACCAGTAACCTTGTCAAATCACCTAGGTAAGGTAGCGGACCCCGGGCTCTGAAGCGTTACCGCTGAGGATGCAACCGGGAATACGCTCGGATGATGATGAGGTATGTGTTAGGAATGGGTGAAAGATTAATTTTCTCTGAAGAGGCAAAGTTCTTTGTTCTTAGGGAATTTTTGAATATAAATCCTTAAAGGATGTCTTTATTCAACTGTGGGCTTTCTTTCTTCTTTATCAGCCTGTAGCCCACTGTTGGACTAAAGGCCTCTCCGGGTTGGTGATCGCAGTAGATGGAATAAAATCATTGCGTAATGGACACTGCTGTACGTATCCTGTTACATATACCCTTAGTCACCTCTTAGGACTATAACAGATGAGATGTCGGCAACAGTCACCGACTGTCGCCGTTGGCATACTGTCTCTTGTCTGTTAGAGCTCTTACGTAACCCGAGGGAGAGGAGAGGACAGGTGAAAACAAATTGTATTCTTCTCTGCCGTCTCTACACGGAAAACCTGAACATTCAAACTATTTGTGAAATCGTAGCATATGGACATTAATTCATATTAAGATAAAGACTGCATTCCCTAATCATCAACAACCCTACTAAAAGAGCTCAGTAGGGTTGTCATGTCGACAACCCTACTGAGCTCTTTCAGTGCACTCCATATCGAGAGTCCACCTTCCTGCTTCTCATTACACGTATTTCTTCCTAGGTGTCCTCGAGCCAGCATTTCCTTTACCTTTATTATTATCTTATCTTCATCATCCGAGCGTATTCCCTGTTGCATCCTCAGTGGTAGCACTTCAGAGCTCAGAGTCCGCTACCAAACTTGAGTAATTTGACGAGTTTACTGGTTTTACCAGCATTTCATTTACATTTTGCCGGACATTCTTATGTTATTACCCTAGATAAAAATGTAATTACAGGTAGAATACTCCTCCTGGTATTGCAAAAACCGCCTTCTCCAATTCCTCCACGCGGCACCCGAAGACACGTGGTGGAACGGTTTTATCTGCATCTTGGTGCTGTCGGCCTTCATTTGGGAAGTCATCGGGCTGACGACCCACCCCTACGTGTACATTATGGACATTTTCTACAATGTCATCTATGCTGTGCACATCCTTGGGATAGCTTATAATACTTTTATTACAATCGAGAACATCGATATCGATATACAGTCCATGCGTTAGTATCCTTTTATTGAATGAGCGAGCAAAGTTCTGTAAGTGTACTTAAAAATTCGGCGTTTTAACGTATGTATGTTTTTCCGACAATAAGTTCTTGAAATAGTACGTGTGTAGGATGTAGCCAATATAATTTTAATTCATGAGCCAAATCATCGGGGCTGTGCATTCTAGAAAATTCTCCATCGTCACCTTTACCATCGGCAGAGTTGATAATGGTAATTTGTAGCACTATGTGCTGACTGTACACTTGTTGAGAACTACGGCACCATTTGAGCTCTGGTCTAAAAGGTGACTAGAGCTGTCTGATACTGGTACTTGACGCTGAGACGCCCATAGTCAGTGCCCAATGGGTTTCGTCCTCAGTGGGAGATAACTAAATAAATAAACGTATGCTTCACGTATGTTGAAGTGGCAGTGGGCGAGACACATAGCGCGACAAACTGAGGAGGCAGAAAAGTTCTCGAATGCCGACCATGTACTGGCAAGCGAAGCGTAGGTGGTCAGAAAATCTGACCAAGGTCGCTGGAAAGCGCTGGTCGCAGACCGCTCTAGATTGGTCCTTTGAAAATCCTTGGGAGAGACCTATGTCCATCAGTGGTAGTTTACTGCTGTAATGAATTATCATTATTAAATGATAGGACGTTATTCAGCAACGCAATCTTTATAAATACATAAGCAGTTATCTCTGAAATCCTTAAAATAACTAGAAAAAACACATTGGCGAATAGCAAGTTTATTGTCGTCTAAAAACAAATTTTGAAGAAAAACTACATAAGTTCATACGAGTACATTGCATTGTTCACAGTTCGGTTTGCTATAGACTTCGGGTCGTATTTTCACTACGTCCTGATAATACAGAAGCACAGGTTGCTCAAGTCAATATGTTACTATTTGAGACTGCACCGGCCATTCCAATATTTGTGTAAGTTTTACTATAAGTATTCATATAATTAATATAATAACTAGGCCCTTCTGCCTTTAAAACTGATTTAAGTATATTCGTTCCAAGACCAAAATGGAGCGTGGGGAGCATAACAGCCAAACTCCAATGGAACTGGGCTGGGCATGCCTTCAATATGCAGATGGTGGGCAAAAATAATCCCCGAATCGAGTCCTGCAGGTTGGCGATGATAAAGAGGCTAAATAAGAGGTTCAGGCAATCTTTCAGGGTAGGTACAAAAACTGGCAAACTACCACCACAGATAAAGGCTTTAGAAAGTATAAAGGCCTTTGCCCAACAATGGGATACCATGGGCTAACAAGTAAACATTCGATGATGATTCCATGTCTCTTGTGGTTGTAAATTTTATATTTAGGGTGAGCAAATAACAGGTATTCACGTCTAGCAGGACTGCAGAGGTGAATCCTTATCATTGCGTTTTTCATTACATTTTCACACATTTCTTGCGTTATTTCAGTGACTGTGTCTCGGATATTTTGCTTTATTGACATTAGCCTTTTAGCATAGACACGTCTCTTTAGATAGCATCATCTACAATGGCATGCTGCTCAAGTTTATTTATTAAACGAGAAATTGTTAGCCGGATAAAGTGATTTCTACCAAGAATTGGTCGAAATTTTCTTAAGGCTCGGCTAGAAGACTTCTGACAGCATTGAACAACGGAATGC
The DNA here is from genome assembly GCA_963576875.1 of Acrobasis repandana. Lineage (NCBI taxonomy): Eukaryota > Metazoa > Arthropoda > Insecta > Lepidoptera > Pyralidae > Acrobasis > Acrobasis repandana. Next base: position 1,891,629 of record OY756216.1, read on the forward strand.
GGAAGCATTGCCGATTCTGCGGCGTTCCGTCACTCTCTCGCTCTAGCAAATGACGGTGCTGAGCGACAGAAAAGGATAGCAGCATAGGAAAATGCTGTTCCATGCTGACATGTGTCCCAACCCTTAGAGTTTCAACAATACATGATTGGGCTGACTGAGTAGAATGATTTTATGATTAAAACAGTCAGTAAAACGCTCCATAACAAATTTGCCGTATCTACACAAAATAAATTTCATGAAAGAACGATATATAAGAATTGTTATACGAGTATGGCGGCAAAAAAATTTGTATACCGCCAAGTTGCCCATCCTGTATTCATTATGGTGCCATATTTTTTTGTATTGTATTGTAGGATTTTCACCTTCCAGGGGAGCTGAACGGCTATAACCTCAACGGCAGCGTGCTGGGGACCACTCTGAAGTACATGTACATATTCGCGGTGTTGCGAGTCAGCTGGGCCGTTGTGTGGGTGAACATTGACGGGGTATAAATGACTTTTCTTAAAGGTATAAGTGTCGTCACGTGGTGACGATAGAGTAAAGTACAACTTGTCACCACTCCTTCATTTCCTCTTCCACTGTCATAAAAGGAGACGTTTTTCATTTGAAAATCGTTTAAAGAAAGTAATTTTATGTAATTTTCTCTTTTCTAAATGTCACTAGATGGCATTTTAACGCCTTTCAATAGTTTGCATGACTTTGGCATCCACTGGTAGAGGCTTTTTCAGCAGTGGACTGATGTAGGCTGGTAAAGATTTACTAATTTATACCTTACTTCAAGGATTTTTCCAGTTTCTTCCTACAGACCTTTGCCTCCTTCAAAAATACGGCTATATTTTCGGCCCTAGGCTATTTTCCCCACCCCATAAGGGATAAAGGCGTGATAGTGCATCATAGTATGTTGTCCCCAGAATCCGCCTCCGTACTCCTCATTCAACTACACACAATGGGCTATCCTGAACGAGAACCTGGAGGGGCAAGCAGAGTATCTCGCCGCCATCTACCTTGTCGACAAGATGTTCATACCTATTGGGTAAGTTTCTGGAGGTCTACCACTAATACAAATATAGATTAGATTAGATTTATTTATTTGCATTAAACAGGACACACATTCACATTCAATACAATATATATATATACACAATAAATGAGACTACACTAATATAAACAGGGGACTGCGAATATGTGACGCAGTGATACAAATAGGCAGCAACTCAGCGCATGTATTACTCGAAGAGCAAAGCACTGATTTTCAGTGACTGCCTTGGGGTGGACGCGCGCACAGCAACTCAGACGTGCAAATGTATAATATGTTTTATATAATGTATTTATTTATATTTGCATAATTTTGTAGTATAATAATTGTATAGGTATGAATTAACTAGTTCTTGGGTTCCATCACATAACGAATTTGAATATTCTTGTTAATGTAATAAACTGCATGCTTCACCGCTATCCAGGCAACTAAGGCGGGTTTTGTATATCTAAAAGTAAACATTTATAGCGTTTTTTAAAAATTGACTTTGAATTAAGTAATCTAAGAGGTGGGGGGACGTTATTCCAGCACTTAGTCGCCTGGTAACGGAAACTGCCTTTAAAGGCGACAGTTCGATAGGCATGTACCTTTAGCGGAGGTCTTACTCGTCGTATGGAATTATTATAAAATTTCAATTAAGAGTACAGGTAATCAGGTTTTTTGAATTTAATCAGATCAAACATGAGATTCGCCATGTGTAATTTTCGTCGGGCTTCCATATTTTACATAGAAGCTTGATTTAAGAAGGGTGTGATATGAGAGCGTGGAGAGACCGTAAAGCAAAAACGACAGCATGCGTTTTGTATACGCTGTACCATCCGTTTTGCTTGTACAGTAGACGCGGCCCATACACTAAATCGCCATAGTTAAGACGGGAGAGTATGAGAGTTACGCAAAGAGATATTCTAACTTTTTCGGAGATATAATTACGGATTTGTACAGAACTTTTAATCGGTAGAAACAGTTTTTTACCAGATTTAACACATGACCCTCAAAACGCAATTCGCTATCAAACATGACGCCCAAGTTTCTGGCCTCACTAACTTTTTCTATTACAGTGTCTCCAATTTTAATGATAGGGTGGCTATTATTGATCGTTTCTACTTGTTTTCTGGAGCCAACAACCATAAATTCAGATTTATAGGGGTTAAGAACTAACGCATTATTGGCGGATATACGCAGTGAGCTACCCTCCAAGAGAACCTGAAGGGGCAAGGTAGCTATCTACCTACTCCTATCTGTAACAAGATGGTCATGTCATACCTATTGGGTAAGTTTCTGAAGGTCTAGTACTAATACAACTACACGCAGTGAGCTACCCTCCAAGAGATCCTGAAGGGGCAAGCTAGCTACCTACCTACCTGTAACAAGATGGTCATGTCATACCTATTGGGTAAGTTTCTGAAGGTCTAGTACTAATACAACTACATGCAGTGAGCTACCCTGTAACGAAACTAAAAAAATACTTAAATTAAACTAAAATATATACAAAAAACTGATTATTTAAAAAAGAAAATACATAAAATTATTTACCTAATTAAAGCTACTTACCTTAATCCTAATAAAATTAAACATACCTCAATGCGCGCCATATTCTAATACGTGCCACATCGCATAGGTACCAATGGAGAAACCGGTTTCAGCAAGCGGAGAGCGGGGGATCGACGATACGACTAGAGAGTGCTTGCGCCTTGAGAACGTCAAGTACACTACTATCAATTTACTAATTACAAAAAAAAAAAACTAAATTATATCTACAAATATTTATTACCTGCCTATGGTAGGTATATATAAATACTCAGTTGTTTAAACAAAAGTGTTATATGTGTTATCCCCATAATTTGGGTAAGTGTTGCATAGCATTATAATTATAACCTATTAGATTTTATTATGCCAGCTGGAGAAGATACTATGCATAGGTAATGTCAAATTTATTCATATCTGAAATTTCAAATAAATATTATGTTTAATTCTAAGTGAAGCATAATTATTAAGTTATGCTTATTTCTTTTGAGTGCGTGTACGACCTCGACCTTGCATGACCTTCACCAGTTGACAATCAAATTTCTATATCTTTAGTTTCTAAGTTCTTTCATACTTCATTAAGCTTATCGTAATTACCAACATTATTTCACTAATCGATTTATAAAATACGATTCCACATAGTGCATATAATTCGTGCCATTAGTTGATACCTTGCATACCTATCACTTCAAATAAATCAGAGCTTTTATTATCATTGTAATTTAAAAGCTTGTATGCCTCATCCATCGTCGATCACTATTCTATGCTAGTAAATTACGCCACTTCCATCTTCAGTCTTTCGCCGCGCTGCGCTTGGTGACACGAAATGTTGCAGTCACTCAACGAAAGTCGACATTTCTAAAATGTCTGGAATTATGCATTTCAGGGACCACCTTACCGGTACTGGTTGACCTTTTCCACAACGAAGGAGTCATTAACTGGACCAGCTCGGACCAACCCCCCACTACCCAACAAGGATTCTGGAAGGACTCGGGACAGTGGTGTTTTTTTTATGAACTTTATTACGCGATCGGTTTCGTGTGAGTGAACGAACCCACAACCATTTTGTAAATTAGCTACACTTATAGAGTAATATATATTGTAATAACTGATACATTTTGTAGTTTCAATTAAAAATGTTACAACCCTTCAAGAGAACCTGAAGGGGCAAGCTAGCTATTTACCTTCTCGTAGCTTTAACAAGATGGTCATGTCATACCTATTGGGTAAGTTTCTGGAGGTCTAGTACTAATACAACTACACGCAGTAAGCTACCCTTCATGAGAACCTGAAGGGGCAAGCTAGTTACCTACCTACCTGTAACAAGATGGTCATGTCATACCTATTGGATAAGTTTCTGGAGGTCTAGTACTAATACAACTACACGCAGTTTGCTACCCTCCAAGATAACCTGAAGGGGCAAGCTAGATATCTACCTACTCGTACCTTTAACAAGATGGTCATGTCATACCTATTGGGTAAGTTTCTGGAGGTCTAGTACTAATACAACTACACGCAGTTTGTTACCCTCCAAGAGAACCTGAAGGGGCAAGCTAGCTATTTACCTTCTCGTACATTTAACAAGATGGTCATGTCATACTTATTGGGTAAGTTTCTGTAGGTCTAGTACTAATACAACTACACGCAGTGAGCTACCCTTCAAGAGAATCTGAAGGGGCAAGCTACCTGTAATAAGATGGTCATGTCATACCTATTGGATAAGTTTCTGGAGGTCTAGTACTAATACAACTACACGCAGTTTGTTACCCTCCAAGAGAACCTGAAGGGGCAAGCTAGCTATTTACCTTCTCGTACATTTAACAAGATGGTCATGTCATACTTATTGGGTAAGTTTCTGTAGGTCTAGTACTAATACAACTACACGCAGTGAGCTACCCTTCAAGAGAATCTGAAGGGGCAAGCTACCTGTAATAAGATGGTCATGTCATACCTATTGGATAAGTTTCTGGAGGTCTAGTACTAATACAACTACACGCAGTTTGGTACCCTCCAAGAGAACCTGAAGGGGCAAGCTAGACATCTACCTACTCGTACCTTTAACAAGATGGTCATGTCATACCTATTGGGTAAGTTTCTGGAGGTCTAGTACTAATACAACTACACACAGTGAGCTACCCACCGAGAGATCCTGAAGGGGCAAGCTACTAACCCTGTGACAAGATGTTTACCGATGTATATCTATTGAGTAAGTTTCTGGAAGTCTACCATAATACAATTGAGGTTGAGTATTTATGCTTATCTCCTCGTGCTGTGCGTAAAAGCAAATCGAGGGAATAGGCAAGAATTTGAATCATGTCAATTGACATGACATTTATCCCTAATGGGGAGACAGAGCATTTTGCGTCTCTAAGCAGACAGAGCCCAAAGGCCAATTTTGGCGTGATGGTGGAAAAAGGAATCAAAATAGTGATGAGCTATAATTGTGGCTAGCCATCGCTATTTTGAATTCCTTTTCCATCTTTACCCCACACCCACACACTTACACACACATCCACACAAACATACACATACACACATACATATATATATACACACACGCACACACACACACACAGAGACACACACACTTGGTTAACTATTAATATAAAAAGTTAGAGATAAGAAAGGCGGCTCCGGCAACTAAATATTGTAAACATTTTTTAGTTACCCAATAAACATTTTATTATTATTTATCTTTACGCCCACCATCACACTAAACGTAACTCTAGGCTCTGTCGAATCAGTAGACGATAAAGACGGGATAGTATCTGCATCATCCTCATCGAAGCGTATATTTCCGGTTGCATCGTCAGCATACGCTTCAGAGCCCGGGGTCCGCTACCTAACCAAGGTGATTTGACGAGGTTACTGGTTTTACATAGAGCGACTGCCGTCTGACCTCCGCAACCCAAAGGGTAGATCAGAACCAATCCTAAGGATAGGTACAAACGCTAGATGGCGTTCGGGACTAACAGCTTTACGTGCCTTCCGAAGCACGGAATCATTTTTCTTTTCGGATAATCAGGTGATTCAAGCCTGCAATATCCTAACCAGACAACTGGAAACAACTTTTCACAAAGTATGCTTCCTAGTGCGATTTGAACCCACAACCTCCAATCACAAAGCAAACGCCTTGACCACTGGACCACGGAGGCAGGCAAGGGATAGTATCTGCATCTAGGATCAAAATTTTAAATTTTTCGTCAGGCCGTCAAGACCACCATCAAACGATATGGAGCGCGTGCTGTACCTGCTGATCATGATCAGCGGCTGCCTCGTGGTGACCGGCGCAGCCGTCGCATCGCTCTCTCTGGTCATCAGCATCTACATGCGACCGGAGGAGGCCTTCCGAGCGAGATACAAACTTATCATGAAGGAGATAGTAAGATACATACAATTACATAATTTGATCAATACGAAAGGTAACGACAATGCATCTTCAGTTTCGGTACTTCATGTTTTATTTATTTATTTAAAACTTTGTTGGACAAAACTATTGTACAAGTGTTGGACCTAATGCCATATGGCTTTCTCTACCGGCCAACCATCATTATCATCATCATTTATTTATTTATTTATTTAATCTTTATTGTACAATAAAATAAAAGTACAAGTGGCGGACCTAATGCCATATGGCATTCTCTCCCGGTCAACCATTAGACCAAGCAAAAAATATGTGTGGCTGGCGTAATAAAATTCACAAAGCAGAAAACAGGCTACATTTTTACTTTTGACGTTCAGCGAATTCACATTCTAGCAACAGTAAATGCCGATAAGAGGGAAAGAGACATAAGATAAGTTTAACCAGATTTTCTCTATTAGAAGGTACCTTTTTTGCTCTTTGGAATAGCTGGTTTGTAGTTCTTTCTTGATGATATGAATTCTCAATTGCACTTTTACAGAACGAAACCAACGTGCCAACAAGCCTGCGCGATAAAGTGCAGTCTTTCTACAGGATGTACTGGCACAAGCAGCAGGCTGTGTCCGAGACGCAACTCCTGAAGACGTTCCCGCCGATTTTGCCGTCCCTCATTTATACGGACATCTACTTTGAGGCTACACAGAGGGTAAGACTTTATTATATTAAAAATCTTTATTTAAGACTACATAGGCCCAGGTGTTAGTAACAATGGTACTTATTCTATGTTAGTAATTAAACCTATCTAAATATAAAGCAGTTGTACATGGTTTGCAAGTGTATAAACGGCACCCTTACAAACCATGTTAGTACTGTACTAAAAGCGACCGGGTTCGATCTATGAGCGTATTCAGTGGACTGTCAAATCATCGGCTATCGCACTCAGAATACTGTTGCGACTGGTGTGAACCGTGCGCAGCAGTGCTGCAGATTTCTTGCGCCAAACCGCGTCAAACCCTTCAGTATGGGCGACTGCGAACATAGTTGATGAACAGTGGCCGTCGCAACAGAATTCTGAATTCATTATTGTATTGGATTCGCAGAACATTGTAAGCTTTTTGAATATATCTGGACCAAAGGGCACCCGAGTATTGCCATCATTATTTCTGTAACATTAAGTTTAAGGTGATCTATACACACGCACTATCACGTCTTTATCCCTAGTGGGAAATACAGAGCATTTTGCGTTTTTATGACTCTTAGCAGACAGAGCCCAGGGCCCCAAGACCTAAGCCCACTTTTAAAAAGAAACAAAGGCTTTTACGATCTGCGTGGGAAAAGAAGCAGCTGGTACCTATATTCTAAGTTTTTTTCTTTTCTCCCAGTACAGCATGGGAGAAGGTTAGCTAAGTTAGAGCTTTACATTTACTTACGTTACCCAATTTGCATTTGGGTCGCACTCATAACGTGTGCCTGTGACAACCTAAATATATAGGTAGCCATATATTCAGGCTGTCATATATTAATATTTCTACATATGTTATATGTACATAGTCAAAAACTTCCCCATGATCTAACTAATCCGCTTTGAACAGACTTAGACGACCAAAGTAAGACAGGAAGGTGGTCTTCAGCTCAAAATTTACTTCTCAGTGTGTCCACCAGAGATCCTACATTCTATGCCAGCGGCATAGGTCCACTGGTCCACCGGGATTGCCCTTTAAAAAAGCATTCTTTTAAAAGACCTTGAAGACCACGATGCCGTGGCCGATGGACACACATCGCTTCTGACTTAAATCATTAAATCAAAAATTAAAATCAAATGTTTATTTAGTAATTTTAGGCCTTTACAGGCACTTTTACACGTCAATAATTATAGTGTACATTACGTGTAATGTTTATTTATATTTAATTTTTTTTTTGTTCAAAAGCTACCGATACTAACGTTTCGCAACGACCACTGCTGAGAAGAAACGCCGAAAGAAACTCATTTACACAGTATTAGTCGCCTACGCGCCATAAGGGCTTTGTCAGTTTACAAAGAAATATGCAAAGTTATCACAACTTAATATGTCAAGCTTGCGAACGATTGCCAAATCCAATTTACAGAAATAAGTTACACTGAGTAGTCTTAAAAAACACAGCCGAGCTGACCAGTCCCTACTGGCGGCACCCGTTCACGAGTTGACGCGTGGATCAATAGGTTAAGACAATAGGATGATCTAAAAGTTCTTGTCCAGAGTCGTATATTGAGTGACCTGAGCTTCGAGTTCCTATCTGAGTTAGCGAGGCAGATGACCACCATCCACTACATCCCAGGAGACACCATCATCAAGCGAAACTCTACCAAGTCCTCCATCATCTTCATTACTTATGGAGATGTCGAGGTAAGAACAAACATCTATCACGGAAGTGAAATTATAGGTATACCTACCACAATTTAATGGCTATGTATTTGAATGTTTTTACTAGCTTTTATTTAGTTTCACCTGTCCTGTCCCGTCGTCTGCGTGTGTAATCAAATTTTGCAAGCTTAATTAGACCCCCTTCCCATTATTCAATGAAGTTAAAACTTCGCATTAACACGTTCACAGTCCAGTGTACGCTATCCTGTACTCGCCGATGGGTTCCGGCAAGTCCATGTACTCTATATTGTACACTGATTTACTTTTATGCCAAGTAAATTTGTATATGTAATTTACGGATATTATTTCCAAAAAACAACGAAACTAGTCATTGAGATATAGAACTACAATAAAACGAGTGAACATGCCATACAAACATATTAATATTCAACAAAATAAACATAGGTATTCCTCTAATGAATTCTTATTAACAAAAAGATTTTTCTTATACTTATTCATAAATTAAAATTAAAATATGTATGTTCTTTAAAAAAACATTGTAAACAAAGCGCTTTGTTACATTATTCGCACTCAGTGGTTACTTGTTTTGTGTTTTTCCTGGCATAATCAGCGGTTTTGCCACATGTAACATGTTATTGTAGCATGACACGCAACGTCTCCAAATAGAACGGTTCCTTATTTTACCAATTTCTTCTAATTGATGACCAGACTTTCGGTCATTATTTGTTGAAAAGTTTTGTAAATTATTATCTTGCGTACGTCCGTGTATAAGAGCCTTTACTATCCGTTCTTGAGCCGATAACATTGTATTTATTTATACTTTATTGTACACACATATACATGTTTAAAGTACAACAGGCGGACTTAATGCTAAAAGCATTCTCTAACAGTCAAACCTTTGGGTCGATTGGAGAGTTTTATGTATTGTAATTTTCTCTTTTTTGTTAGAATGATATTCATTATAAATTATTGCTGAATTAACCACAGCAACACAGATGAGGTCAATAGCAATTTTCCTATACCATTTTACGGTCTTTCGAATGGGGCTATTGTACTCGTAAGATGCGAATTGGTCGGCCAGATCAATACCCTTTTTTCCAATGTTATAATCTAAAAACATTTGTGGTTTGATTTTTGGAAATCGACCTTTGGAAAGAGACATATCTTTGCCATGACAAGTCGATAGCATAGTGATATCTTTTGTATCTTTCCATTTCAAAATCTATATGTTATCTTGTTGTCTTTTTGCAATCCATAACGATCCAATAAACATAAATTTACGAACGACACGTCCGTGTACTGCATTGTGTACACGGACAAAGTCGCGGCATGCATCTTGATATACTAATAGATAGATAACTTATATTGTATTTTACATGTCTAGGCAAAATTCTGTCAAAATTCATCGAAAACCTTCATGAACGTAGGGGTGATTTAAACCATTAGTATAGCGGACTGTGAACGTGTTAAGCTGGGTGACAATGCAATATTATAGTACCAATGACCTGATCTCATGATGAAGCCGGAATGTTGGCCATGGCATCTCTGTGATAAAACAACATAACCGAACCGAACCCCACCGAGTTTGGGCTCAATTGATTCGTCTTGAGGAGCATTTTGAACTTTTCAGCTTTAAATATTCTTCTATCTAAACAATTACTTGTTACTCCTTCTTTCTTTTGAACATGTGTGGTGAAATATTATCCAGTACCAATGACTTGACGTGAATTCTAAAGCAAGAAGGATCTCAAGATAAAGTCTACTACAAGGCATCCACTCAGATTTTACGCCCAGTGATGCTTTACGCTGCCGTGTGGTTTCCGACAGAGTAGAATAGGATCACTCCAAGTCTTTCCGTGGATGTCGTAGAAGGCGACTTAGGAAATACAAGCTAAACATCAGTGCGACCTCTCCAACCCATCTGGACAGCGTGGAGAGTGTAGGCCAAATCCTCTGGCTGCTCTGGCCAAGAATGGCTCTGGTAGTAAAGTACTACCGAGAGGGTCCTCTCGGTAGTACTGTAGTAGTGCTCCTGATGATGATGATGTTTTACGCACTAACACAAAAAATCGAGTAAACAGCTAAAGTATCGATAAGTGACGTTTGTGTCCCTAGCTATAATATGGAAATTGTAGATGGAGTGGTCCTAGTATAAGCCGAAAATCTTGGTATTTGCATTTTTAAACCAAAATTCACTTGTACCAGATGGTGACAGCAGAAGACGACAGCACTGCCATTCTGCGCATGACCCGGGGCACGGTATTGTCATCATGCGCGGGAGGGGCTCCAGCAGGATGTGGCAGGTCACACGTCATGATCAGGTCCGTTGTAAAGTAATAGGTAGGTATATATATTTGTTGGTGGTCTCATAAGAAGGCGTAAGGTCGCCCAACGGGTTAGGAAGAGGGCTATGCTCAGTCCTATTTCTCTACGTGATCATATCAGAAATAAGGAGATTTGTAGAAGAATGAAGATCACTGACAGCTCAGTGATCTTCGTTTATTACATCAACATTCACTAGCTCATTGATGTGGCAATGTGCGGAGCACATAGCACATGACACGAAGAACCGATAACCGATGGGACATAAAGGTTTTTGAATGGCGGCCAGGTACCGGTAAGCGTCGTTATGCTTAGGAGGACACCCATCTATTAGGTAGTTGGACCACCTGAGCAAGGTTGGAGGAAAACGGCCTGGATGTAGGCCGCTTTCAATCGGTTGTGTTGGAAATCTTTGGGGGAGGCCTATATCCAGATATGATGACATTTTTGCTGGCTCAAAGGGAATATAAGATTAAATTTATCAAGTCTCTTTAGAACAAGCTGGTCGCTAGTAGTATTTATAGCATTGTTTTTATTTTATTTAACATTAATTTCGCGGTCATCTAAATGACAAGGCTAAGTTGGCTTCTAAAAAACTAGGTATCCTCGGTAGAGCAAGGCGATATTTCACACCGGCACATCGCCTTCAGCTGTATAAGGCACAAGTTAGGCCGCATATGGAATATTGTTTCCATCTCTGGGCCGAGGACCTAAATACCAACTTCTTCCTTTTGACCGTATTCAAAATCGCGCAACTCGTATAATCGATGATAAGACTCTCGTCAGCTGTCTCGATCCTCTGGCTCTACGTAGGGATGTTGCATCCTTGTGCAGTTTTTATCGCATTTATCATGGGGAATGTTTTGAAGAATTGTTCGACCTAATACCTGCTGCAAAATTTCACCACTACACCACCCGCCTGAAATTAAAATATCATCCACACCAACTGGATAGTTGGCAATCAACCACCGTACGTTTTAAAAGGAACTTCCTGCCACGTACGACCGAACTGTGGAATCAACTTCCTGCAGCGGTGTTCCCGAACCGATACGACATTGAAACCTTCAAAAAACGAGTCTACTCGTATATCTTGGTTAGTGTCTTCAAGTGTTGGAACAACATACCACCGCCAATCAAACTACAAACTTATTATTCGTTTAAAAAACAAATACGCACTCACCTACTAGATAAACAAAAACTCATGAATCCAACAATTCGCCGGTAGCGGGTGCTGCCAACATTATAAACATTATAATGTTTCTATTTAATAATTTAAAAACTTACCCGGAAACGAATCTGTCAGCGGCACATTTATAATTCCTTTATTTTGTATTAAGTAGTTATATGTACCTATTGTGTGTCTAAATGTCCAGTAGTTGTTTTCTTTTATTGTATTTAACACGTATACCTTACAATTTTCTCAAATGATCGCACTTGCACCTACCTAAGGTTATAGCTGAAAATCAGCGCATTGCTCTTTGAGCAATATTTTCGCTGAGCCTACGACCTTTTTGTGCTGCTGCAGCATACATAAACACATCGCATCGCTATAAAACCTGTATGTAAATAACGTAATATTATTAATTTATTTTTTGTGTGTGATTGTGTCTGTGCAGTTTTCACAAATAAACGATTTATCTATCTATCTATCTTCCTAAAAGGCCAGTAACGCTCTTGTTACACCCCTGGTGTTGCAGTTGTCCATGGACAGTGGTGATCAATTACCATCAAGTGACCCGCTTGTTCGTTTGCCGCCCTATAACATAAAAAAAAACATATTCTTATGGGCCCTATGCCCCTGTGTGTCTCAAGTCACAGAATACATAAGAGTCAAACAGAATGGTATCTCACAGCGTCTCCCGCAAATTGGCGTCCCCGCACCTCTCCCCCGCACTTTGTGAGCTTTGACGGCTCCAAACCAGGGTTTAATTACTAGCCGCACGCAATACGCGACGTGTGTTGTCTTGAGAACTGTCAACCAATAGTAACCATCATGGTGAGAAGGTGCGCGTATAATAATTGTTTATCCACCCAATACTCAAAAGAACGTATATTTCATACATTTCCAAATGATGGAAACAGGTAAGCAAAGCAACAATATAATTTCACGTTATTACCCAGCAACCATCTTGATATATACACCCTTCTCGCTCTCTCGCATTGGCGGGAGATACACAAGAGCGAGAGGGGTATTAGCAATCCGGTAATGTTACATAGGCTAGGTAAATGCCATTGTTGACAATGACAACTTGACATGCTGTGCGTGAAAATGTGATAAACATTTGTTAATTTTTATTGAATTTATTCATATAATTACCGTATAGTTTTGCGCCGAATATGCAAATTACTATATTACAATAGTGAATTAGTGCGTTACATTATAAATGACTCAATAATAATCAGTAAAGTGAACTAATGGTGAAATGGACAATGGACATAATGAAAAATATTTGTGAAGTGATATTATGTAGCTGTTTCCGACTTTTCTGTAACATTTGATACATATAAAACAGAATATTTTTTACGTCATAGTGTTCGCAAATCTTCAGGTATGGAAAAATATAATCGTAAATATGTCGAACTCGTTAGTAGGTAAGTATTAAATTAATTCTGCGGTGCGACCCTAAGTACAAAACTCACACATCGACGTGTGTACAGATAAATTGTTTCGTTTGTAGTAGTAGTAGGTATATATGTTACTCTGAATCAATGGAGAGTCATACCAGTGCTCAAGTCTCAACTCCTAAGACCTCGCAAGGGTTACGTAACACGTTTTCATTATCAACTCATTACAACTTAAAACTGACCTGGCCCAATATTGTATTGGCTTCAGGTTGGAGATGGTGAAAGACAGGAAGTTGCGAAAATGGTTGACATGCAGAATCGACGGGGACGAATTTCATCTCGGACTTTTTGTCTCCAGCTCTTGACTTCGATATTTTAAAGAATGTTTCAATGTCTTCATATTAAAAGGCAATGCGGCTAGCGATACATCACTATTTTGATTCCTTTTCCATCTTCTCGCCTATCATCACGCTAAAAGGGGCCTTTGAGTCTTACAGAAACAGACTCTGTATGCCTAGAGCCGCAAAACCCAAGATGCTGCCCCATTAGAAATGCATGATGATGTGTATTTCGCTGCCATCTCATTAGATTTGACAATACGGCTTCCACGAACTGCCTCTCAAATAAACGGGTTGCTGGTTTTGTTAGGTAATTTATTTTTAATCTACTCAGGGCAGCCACCTTCTGCACGGCTCACGTATTAGACGTCGGCGACCTGTGGCGGGTAGCCCGCAAATACGGCAAGACCAACGAACAGACAGAAATTATCCTGGACTGCTTCTATGTGAGTACTGTCTAGCAAAAAGGACAGATTAAGACAATAGCCAAATCTACAAAGAAGATTTTCTTCAGAGAAAACAACTTCTGTTAAGTTATACTTTGATCACATTAGGGATAATGTTTCTACCGATTCGGCCTGGGGTGGGGACGTATTTTTGAAAGCTTCAGTCGTACAACGAATGATTTGCGCGAGCGTTTCCAAAAAGGCGCATTTTTTTATCAGTGTGCAAAGGATTTGCACGACTGGATTGCACGTCTTTTACTCATCATAGAGCCTTCCCGGTTCCTTCTTTAGTTGACTGCTTTGGAGTTCGGTGTTCACTTTTCAGTTTTTGTTCTAAAAGATAATATGTATGTCAATGGTCACTCGAGGAAACAAGGCCGGATGTGGTTTGAACACCGACCACCTGCTTAATGTCATCCGTCCTTGGGAATGCACTTGCTGTACGAGATTTTTGCACTCACTCATTAAGTCACTTCTTTATACGACTTCCACACACTAAGATGAAGTGGTCCGATTCGAGGCGGGAAACCACACAGGCCACATAACTTTTAACAATGAGTGTGGAACTTCTCCAAAATGAGTCCAGGGCTAAGACGGCTTCTAAAAAACTGGGCATCCTCTCCAAGGTCCAACGATATTTTACCCCTGACCAACTGTTGAGCCTTTACACAGCTCAAGTCCGCTCATGTATGGAGTATTGCTCCCACCTATGGGATGGATCTGCCCGCTATCAGCTCGAAGCCCTGGAAGCTATCGACAGACGTGCCAGAAGACTCGTTGGTGATGAGTTGCTTACGGCAGGACGGCTCCACAGCCTCGAACATCGCCGACTGGTAGCAAGTCTGTGTGTCTTCTACAGGTTGCACTTCGGGGAGTGTGCGCAGGAATTACATAATTTAATTCCCCCTGCACCATTCCACCATCGGACAACACGACGTGGACAGGGATTCCACCCATTTGTGGTCGATATTCCTCCTCATCGTACCTCTCGATTCGCCTCCTCCTTCATTGTGCGAACCGCTAAGGTGTGGAATTCCCTCCCTGCGTCGATGTTTCTCCATACATATAATTTAGGGATTTTCAAGGCAAGAGTGAACAGGCATTTTTTGAGTCTGCGTGATACACCTTAGACCTCATCTTAGCTTCCCATCAGGCTAGATAGAGATCAAACGCACTCAAATTTCTAATAAAAAAATAAAAAAAAAATTTTTTTCGCTTTATAATTAACGTCACCTTTTTTCCCACTTGCTTTTTTACAAAATTAACACCAAATGTAAAAAACTATAAAATACCTTATTTTGTTCTCCGCCTAACAACGCGTCGCTTTTTTAGGGTTCCGTACCAAAAGCGTGCAAACGGAACCCTATTTACTGAGACTCCGCTGTCTGTCCGTCTGTCACTGGGCTCTATATCTTGAACCGTAATAGCTAGACACTTGAAATTTTCACCGATTATGTATTAGTGTGGCCGCTATAACAACAAATCCTAAAAATAAAAAAAAAACTAAAATATTAAAGGGTCGTCATACAAGAAACGTGTTTCTTCAGCGTTTTAAAACATTGTACGGTGGTACGGAACCCTTCATGTACGAGTCCAACTTGCACTTGCCCGTTTATTTTAAGTTGGAAAAGAAGTAACACGTCAATTACTTAGATAGCAAAAAAAGTAACTGGAGAATGACCGTTAAACGTTATTGTTATTGCACATACTTCACTATCTCGAGTAAATCAAATCTTGATGCAATTATTCGTATTTCACTCTGATGATTTAGTTGCCCCAAGGTGTACAATACAAATGGCGGACTAATCTGTGGCACTTCGACCTGTCCCGGTGCACTCAGGAGAGTTCCTACATAGAATATAGGATGTGGAAGTGGAGAACAGAGAGACGAAACAACACAGATATATTAACTTTATCGTAGGTACTACTACACTAGATACACTTTATGGCACTGATATCAAAGTTATAATCAGTCTTTAATAATAAGCAGATATTATAATAAGCACTTAGTTAAGTAGTCCTGAATATGTGTTCAGGATAAGAGATAGAAGTAGAATCAGTCAAAATGAAGAAAGAGTGTAAATGATTCCAGTTAACAATATGTTCAATGATTGTTTCAGGAACACTTTGAGAGAGTCAAAAGATACCATTATTTTAAATACCCAGAATATGCCAAGTAAGTCAGAAACTAAACATAAAACAGACACATAGTAACTTCTTCTTCTTGGCGCGTTTTCGGTTGCATCCTCAGTAGTGCGCCTTCCCGGTTTTTCATCTCTAAATATAACATGCATGTCAATTTGATGTCAATCATGTCGATGGTCAACCAAGGATGCCGAAGACCTTGCAAATTTAGAACAAATTGCCAAAACAGTTTGAACGATTTGGCTTTGATATAAGTCAAGTAAGTTATTGCATCTTACTAAATCCATAAAAATATAAAACCTCACTTGGTTAATTGGGCTCCTTGATCTGTAGGTACAAAAGCAGCATCCTGAACTTCAGAAGCAATTTGACAGCACTGAAAGAAACCAAGGACGCGGAAGGAAACCTCTACCTGGAACATCCTGAAATATTCCTGGAAATAGCTGGTTGCTACATTATGAGAAATGTAGGACACTTTTATATGCTTTTTTTATGTTCCTAAGTCATCATCAGATCTTTTTTAGTCTCCACTGCAGGAGCACGACCCTCTCTGTACTGCCAGAGCCATACTTGGCCAGAGTTGCCAGAGGATTTGGCCTACACTCTCCACGCTGACCAGAAGGGTTGGAGAGGTCTCATTGATGTTTAGAAGCTTTGTTTAGATTTGGAGTGATCCTATTCTACTTTGGCGAGAACCACGCGGCATATTGTTCCTAAGTGCTTCTATTTTTTCTGTGAATGTCGTGATAACGACATTTAATTTAGTATTAATTTATTAAAACTAGTGCCCACCGAATTGAAAAACTAGAAGCTTAAGAAATGTGGTGCTGGCGTAGGATGGAAAGGATGGAGGAGGTCCAGAAGAGAGTAGGAGAGAATAGGTGCATTTTAAACACATAGAGAAAAGACAAGGAAAGATGTTAGGCCATCTGATACGACACGATAATGTCATTAAAAGTATCATTGAAAGTTGAGGGAAATATAGAAGGGAAACGAGGACAAGGAAGACCGAGGCATAGATCTAGAAACCGATAAAGGAAAACACAAACGTCGTGTCGTGCGAAGTAAAACAGGACGATAGAGAAAAACGGAGGAGAATTCATACTCCACCGACAAGAGCATAACGCTTAAATATAAAGGAGATGAATGTCCGCCGGATTAGATTCGGACCAAGAAATATGCTCTAGTAAATGCTTTTGGGACGGAGAACGGGTGGTGAGATTATAGGCAAATTGTCCCCTTTATTAGAAGACAGCTTTAGTCCAGCAATTGACTGATATAGGGTGTAAATAAAAAACCACATATAAATGATTGTGAAAAAATGTACACACAGCGAGCTGGTTCTGCAGTGGATGAAACTGATGCGATTTGTCTGAAATCGACCTTCCCCTGCATCCTGCAGCCTGACTCGTCGCTCCAAGTGGCCTGGCAGATCGTGGTCTCATGTTTCGCACTTTGTGCGGCCGTGGTAAGCAAGTCACATTTTGCTAGACATCTTCTAGCCCAAAAAAGAACGCCCCTCCATTTTAAGGCAAAGTAATACGCGAAACTGATATTAAATGTTATATTTCATTCCAATCCGTTCAGCTTATTTGGATTTAAAGTGGAAAAACATTCATAAACCCGTCCGCCTTACAAACTTTCTAATTACGCATACAGAGTGTTCGTTCGGTCCATTTTCGCATACAAAATGTCCGGCAAGCTGATCACTTTTATACTAGAAAGGCGGTACTTTTTTCTTATTGTCTCGAAAATATTGGTCCTGTAAAATAAATTATATTGATGAACCGACTCTTGATAAAAGTACTTTTATCACGTATTTACTACACTTGCTATATTTAACTAACCATATAAGTTTCTATTTTTGTGTTATGTTATGATAGTTGTACCCCTACTACCTCGTGTTCGTAAGGATTCGGCCTCCACAGTTTGCCTTCTTCGACAGCGTGATCTGCATTATCTACATAATCGACGTCATCGTGCACCTATCCACTGGAGCTCATGTCGAAGAGGGTACGGTGTGGTAACTTAACTCATTTTCATTAACACCATTGTAGCTAAAGTACATGTAGTACAGACGGTTAATCAGATACCTGTGCCACCGCGCGCATCGCGCACTACGTGAGGTGGCACAGGTATCTTAACTTTCCTTTGTACAACCTCGTACCTCGTTAAATCCCTTCTTCCAAGGTATTTTTTTTATCAAGGAACCAACATTTTTATGTCAATGTAATAAGGTCGAGACTCGTTCGAATGGCCAAATCTGCATGGCCGCTTTGGTGGTGAGAGGTTAACAAGTGACGGTAGAATACAATTTGTTACCTCCTCTCCCACCGAATGTAGTAAGAGGCGATTAAACTATAGGTTACAGAGAACGGTCAGCGTCTTCTGTGTAACAACTTCATACCAACTACTATGATCACCAACCTGCCTACCCAGCGTGGTCATGGACTAAGCCTCCGAAGGAGAGGCCTGTTGTCCAGCAGTTAATTTACTTCACTGCTATTTCACATAAACACAGAGTCAATACACACCCTTAATCTACGCGGGAGCAGAAGCATTCAATTTTTTTGCTCCCAGACCAGAAAGCATGGAAGAAAGAGAGTTTCAAATGTGTGGTTTTCTTGCAGGAATACCAATCAACTTCATGCAGGTTTCCTCGCAGCAGCTGCGCAGCATCTGGTTTATTCTGGATGTGGTCGCTATCTTGCCACTATTGAGTTTCATCGGAAATGGTCAGTTTCACGGACTCCAGAGACTTTTGAAATTGCCCAAGGTATTGGATCGACGCGTTTTTATTGATTTTAGCAACTTCTGAGTTTCCTA
Source organism: Acrobasis repandana (assembly GCA_963576875.1). Classification (NCBI taxonomy): domain Eukaryota; kingdom Metazoa; phylum Arthropoda; class Insecta; order Lepidoptera; family Pyralidae; genus Acrobasis; species Acrobasis repandana. The sequence continues at coordinate 1,910,555 of OY756216.1, forward strand.
GGACAAACCGTTGTTGTTGTTACTTTACCGATAAGTATAGTTACAGTAACACCATCATCCATGTTCGCAGGTGTTCCGCAACCTGAAAGCTCTGGAGGAGTTGTGGCCGTACAACAGCACCCAGATGAGGCTGTTCTCCTTCACGCTACTGACGCTGATCCTGTGCTATCTGGTCGCGACCTTGCAGCAGGCAGTTATGTGCTTTCAGTCAGTGTTATATTTATACTGTAGAAGTTTATATGTTTGGAGTTTGGATTCTTTCGTACACGCAAAAACGGCTCAAGACTGTTTGGCTTTTAGATAGTATATTTAAAGAAAAGGTAAACATTTCCATTTCCACTCTTGATAAAGTAATAAATACTTTACAGCTTTCGGTCCGTTACGTTGACAAATTTTGACTTATTTTCATGTTACGAATTCTCGGGACGGTCAAACATAGCCCTTTCCATAGTTCGATCGATATTCTGAGAGATATACTCGTATGACAGTTAAATACTTATCCATACAGATTTGGCCACTGCTTGGTAACAAACTTCACCCACGCCCCCCACTGGGATAAGCAGCCGCTGGACAACAGCACGGTGGACCTGAGACTATCGTTCGGATTGTACTGGGCCATTTCAGTAATGACCTTCACCTGTGAGTTCTTTACAGCTATATCTGACTATTAGCTAGTCTAAAGGCCACTAAGGCAAAATAATCACCACGCTGGGAAGGCAGATTGGTGATCGCAATAGATAGTGTAAAGAGGAGTGGTGGAGGACAGAGAGTGGTGTCAAATTCAAACGCCTTTCTTAAAAAAAAGTTACCGAGACGCTTGATTAACTTTGGCGTAGTTCGGAGATATTATTGATAAAAATATCCGAACGAAAGTTTTATCGTTCGTTTCATTTATCCAAAAGTTTTGTATTATGTTCAGTATATGTTCTACCTGTCAACTCTTACCTCAAGCCATTTTTAGGAACTTCGTTCTAAAAGCTGGTCTATTCAAACGATCTGGCTATGATTTTACGAGCCTTGATCTTACCAGATCGTGTCAACTCTTCTTGGGAATGCAATTGTTGCATGAAATGTTTGTAGTCTTTTAGTCGTCTCTTACGATATCCACAGGAAGAAATGTAGTGTTCCTAATATAATACTGGATCTATACAATTCTCCCTTAACCGTACAGCTCACATGGAGGTATTCGGCTTTGAGGACGGCATGTGGGATAACGTGGTGTACACCATCGTGCTGCTGGAGATCTGCATCGTGATGCACATCTTCATCGAGGCCGTCTACTCAGCCACCATCATGGTCACTACCTTCCTCAGGTAACTTTTTTTTAAAGACATCTTCAAGCTAAATTCCTTCATTATTTTTGAATCTATTTCCTGATTTTTCTAGATCTCTAGCGTATTGGTCAATACACTAGTCCTTTATTTGTGGCTCAAAGGCGGTCTTTTCTGCTATCTGGATATTGCGACCCAAGTCTTTAGCCATTTTATCGAATAGATATTATAAAGAATATGAATTCTTCCATCGCAACTAGTTGTGAAACTTGGTTGCGATGACGGCCAGAGGAATATTGGACTAGTAAATATTCTTTTGTTTCAGAGATGACTACGACTCAACAATCTCCAATATGAAGAACTTTATGATCAGGAATGACGTCGACCCAGAAATGAGAAAGCGGTTCATCACCTATTTAGAACTATGTTGGTACACTGACAAGGTATCTCTAATATTATATATCCTTATACTTATGTAGTCACGTAAACTATTCCTGAGAGCTACTTATGCATTATGTTTTACAGGCCTACTCTATGACCAATAGAAAGAAGTCGATATTCCACGACCTTCCCCCGCATGTGTACCAAGAGATAGTGTCCAGAAAGCGCAGCAAATATATACTCAATATACCACTTATGAGGGTAAGTACTCATAATCAATTTACTTTCAATATACCTCTTATGAGGGTAAGTACTCATAATCGATTTACTTATATTTTTGATAACTAAGTAGTGTAGTAGTAGTAGGATGTTTGTAAGTACAAACATCCTCCACGTTTGGTCTTGAGATTTTTATTGCTGATTGAGATGACATAGCGTTAAAACTTAAATGTTGAATAATAAGTTTCCTGATGCTGTTTATTCTCACGAATCTGATCTATAAATCCTTAGTAGGTACTTCACTATTCAAAAATCCAGCATCGCAAAATTCTGGCATTTGAACATAATATTTTGCACAGCCATGACATTATTTTCATTCTTTTTTAACGTCTGTCACATTCAGAAGATTTCAGTCCTATTATCGGTCACTTTTTTTTATAAACCTGTCGTATTTCATAGCTAAGCAAAGGCCTTCCCTCTAGTTTTCGATAAACAGTGGCGATAGTTTGTTCTAGCTGTTTTCGTAAGCCCTTAGATCGTCTGCCCATCGTGTTCGAGGGCGGCCTCTTTTTGTCGCCAGCCTTGCAGGGCACCATCCAGGTGCATCCTGCTCACATAACTCACTCAGTATTACTTGATCCCGGCTTCCTCACCATATCTTTTATTTTGGTCTTGGAGCGAATGGCCGTATTTAAAATGCATGGAAAAGCTTCTGGTCCATGGGCCAACATCACGAAGAGAGATCTCCCCTTAACATTGAAGCGCAAATTGGTCGATATGTGTATCCTGCTCGTCCCTATCTTACGGAGCGCAAACCTGGTCTTTGACCTTATCACAAAAGTCCAAGCTCGAGATTTGCCAGCGGTCTATGGATGGAGCGATGTATTAGGCATCAGACTAACAAATTTCAAACACAAATAACAAAACTTATTTCAAAAAATTGTCGCAGCTGCTTCCCAGAGATGATTTAAAAACCATATCATCTACTGCACGGCTGTTCTACACATCCCCCAACGAAATACTGATGAACACCGGGGATATTGCCAACGAGATGTTCGTCATCAAACAGGGAATGTGTGAGGTGAGTGAAGCGGTAAGATATTTGTGGAAGACTGGGCAGTCGTAACAGGGCTGTTGTAACCACAACACATAAGAGATGTGCCTGTTGATGTATGGATGAGAGAGGCATTTGACAGCCAACAATAGGAGATTAGGGTTTGTAAAACCAGTGGTTGAGTTCCTCGTACTCTTTTTTCTAGATCTTACCGGTTATGATTGTAAATGAAAATTTATATCATTCATCACGGGTCATTACATACAAAAGGAACTTTTTGTTATTCAGGTTATAAATCCAGACACCAGAGAAGTGATGACGATGCTCACAGCGAAGGGTCACTTTGGCGTGGTTGAGTGTCTACTACGTAAGTATTTGTTGAGCATATTATACCTTATTTTATTATTTCTAGCAGTGCACGTCCTGTGGCTGATAGATATGATGATTATACCACAAAAAATTCTTTCTGCCAATTTTGTTTCTTGAAAAATAGTTTTCTCTTTGATCTCGCTGTGGATTACTGGATTTACTGGCAAGTTCCCAGAGACCATCAAAACCGTTGGTCCCAGAAATTAAAAGTATCGCAGGTTCTATAAGTAAACCTAAAAGGTAAGAACTTTGCAGTGAGACATTGTTAAAATAGTAAGATTTTACAACAGTTTTTGTAGACGTTTTTATTTAGTTGATCGAGCGAGCGAAGCAAGCGAAGCGTCTTAGTTTCGAGATTGGCCAAAAATGCTTCTGTCGGTTTGTTCTCGCCTACAGGTCGCATTTATCAACTGATTCTCGTGAAATTTTATAAGCAGGTTCCATTATTATATAATAACTTTTTGTCATTTTAGTTTTTGGAAAATTTTCAAAATGGCCGGGGTACTTATAGCAGGTTTAAAACTTTAAGAAAATTATGTTTCAGTCATTTCGAAAAAATTTCAAATATGTCATAAAACTTTTTTATGGACATGGTCTGAAATAAATTTTATTATTATTTATATTGTATTATTAAGACGCAAAATTTTGTATGAACAACTTTTTATCCGATAAACTTCAACGGGTTGGGCGTGAGTCGCGAGGTTTACAGCTCACAGAGTCACTAGTATATAATATGTATATTTGGGTTTTTAGGATTTCCACATCTTCTTGGTTCTTGATTTCTGCTAAGATATATACCTAATGATCTTTAACTGACAAACTACCAAGGTCTCCCGGCGTACTACACGGTGCGAGCAGTGACGCACGTCCAGCTATTCTCCATCTCCAAGAAGAAGATTGGTAGACTGATGGACATTCCGAACGTCAGATATGCCGTGAGATTTGCCAGGAATCTGCCGGTATGCCACTATCTGTTGTATAATTTATCATTTACACCACTTATCTTCAAAATTGGTTATCGCAAGCGGCTTGCATCCAGCTCTTTTCAATTGTTGGTATTTTCTTTATCCCATAAGGAATAGATACAGGCAGTGTTTACAATATAAATACATGAATTTTTTGGGGTCCAGTGCCGGTACCTTCAAATAATTTATAATCTGTAATCACTGTATGGCAGCCGTCCAGCTACGTCTGACACCAGTGTTGGCCACTTACACACACGAAAGAAAGAAGACAGGACGGCATTAAATCATCCCTGCGCAAATGGCTGATAAAAAAACGACTGCGAATTTGATTGCAAATAAAAAGTTATAGTATCTTATCATGAAACATTTGCTTTTGCTGGACTTAGGAATATAAATTCTTCTCTCCGATTAGCAACGGATTTTAATGAAAGTTATATTACAATACAATGAAGGAGTACAAGAATCTTCAGTACCGGCGCGATTCGTTCCTGTATTTTGAGCCGCCGCCCCCCACCCCCAACCGGCAGAAGTTCCGTCTGCCAAAGAAGTACGAGCTGGACACCGAGTTCCTGCAGCCCTTCAACAGACTCGGCTTCTTGTCTGTGCTGAGGTAACAAAGAACGCCTTTGGCTAATGAATGTCATGTTATTTTCTCACACTTCTCATTTTCGCTAAAACTTAGTAAGTATATATTTATAATCTTTGTTTTGTTATAACCGATGGGTTTTATAACTATAACACCCATCGGAGAGGAAAGGGGTAATGGTGCAAACTATATTGTACTCTACCACGCGGCAACAAAACACTACAGGCCTACTGTGATGACCAACATTCATGTCCAGCGTGGTGATTACGGTCAAATTCTCCCTTTATTGGAAGAGGTCATTAGTCCAGCAGTGGACGGATACAGGCTGGTAAACAAGAAAAGAAACAAGTACTTTTAAAAAATATTTAGAAACCAGCTTTTATCTAAATCAATGAATCAGACTCAATTGAGTCCAAACTAGGAGTGGCTATGTTTTTTTATCACAGAGATGCCGTGGCCACCTTCCGGATTCATCATGATGTCAGGTCATTGGTTCCATAATATTGCATTGTCACCCAACATACATCACTATGTAAATTTGTCAGTCAAAAAGTGGGTCTAATTTAGCTTGAAAGATTTGATTACGGACACAGGCAGGTGACGCTAAATAAAAGCTTGTAAAAAGGTTTGTATAGTATTATTGTTTTTGTAACAGATACGTGTTCCCTCGTTTCACGATCCGGCCTGACGGCACCTACCTCCAGCGCTACGAGTGGTTCCGCGGGGTCTGCGCTATGCTGGGCGCCATGGTGTTCCCCTCCTACTCATACCTCGTCCTGCAGTGGCCTCGCCTCTCTTGGTTCATTTTGTTCCTTGATCTGAGCGCTTATTTCGATATGTAAGTAATAAATGTAATATAATGATGTACTCGTGAAAGTTCTCCTCAGCTAAGAAATATTAGTATTTAATAGAGATTATCTGAAATTGTGTTGAAAGTCTGCTTCAATTGTGTGAAGAATGGCAGCACCAACGAAATCCTGAAGGTGATAGATGACAGAATCAATATGGATGATGCAGTCATTATCATCCTTAATGATTCTGACCCGGTGGTTGAAATAGTAATAATCTATTAAGCACGTTAGTTAGATTATCCAAAAATATTGGAGATATATTTTTCAATTTATCAAATTAGTAAAAATTCACAAAAATACAGGGCATCTGAATTGAGATTATTAAAAATTAATCAGATGAATCACACGATATACGGTTTATATTCATTAACTAATTGAGAAATTCCTTAATTTTACTGAAAATAATAATCAGTGGTATCACTTATTGTGCCATTCGTGACGTAGTCTTGTGCCATCGCGGGAAGATAATACCTACCCTTTATTTTTGTACCATGAGTGGTGCGTTCTGTTTTAATATAATAAATAAAGAAATAAATAATATAAATAAATATATAAGGACAAATCACACTGGTTAAGCTAGCCCCAAAGTAAGTTTTAAACTTGTGTTATGGGATACTAACTCAACGATACTTATGATGTTTTAGATTAGACGATCTCTGCCTTACTTATAGAATCCAGCGGTTACTGGTGGGTTATTTTAACGAAATGGGTATCCTGGTGTACCACCCGGCCGCCACCGCCGCCCACTATCTCAAGGGCGCCTTCTACATCGACTTCCTGGCCTGCGCTCCGCTAGAGTTCTTAGAATCAACAAGGAAGGAAATGGAGCGAATAGGTTAATAATTGACATTTTGTTATAAAATAAAGTTATGTCAAAGTTAATTACCTACTTTTTCTTATTATTTAGCGAGTGGAGATTGGAGGCTGATAATGACCTTATTGACAGCGGTGCCATTCAGTCGATGAACAACCTTCTGTCGTGTCCGAACTGCCCTACGTCAGGTACCATAGATTTTGCCGGGCAATGGTTTGTCGCACCATCGTGGTACAATCTGACTTTAATAAGGCTAACGACAGAGGGATCGCCGTGGCCACATACTGGTCAAAGATCATTTCAAACTACCACTGAAAAAAAACTAAATTTCTTCTTTGCGTCCCCAAAAAAATGTCAGCGTTCCAAATCCGGAACTCATGAGAATCAAGAATCAGAGATTGTGTAACAACGATGCCTATTCAAAAACCGACAAAATCTAGCTGAACACCGTAGGGAGAGATAGGACACCTTTGCCCTCAGTTGGGGCGCCTAAAGCTAATAAAAAGTAACTGGCAAAATGTTAACTGCCAAGTTCTTAAAAGTAATACCCTCGAACCGCCAGGAAGCCAGTACATGTTTCGTAGAAGCACGACGAGGCAGCTGTTGAAGATGAACCGGCTGCTCCAACTGTACCGGCTGCCCAGTGCCATCAACAGCCTTACCGGTATCATTGAGCGCCGGGACATACACCTCGTGTAAGTAAATCTCCCCCTCATTTTGAAACTATGAGGTTCTTCAATAAGCGCGTGAAAATATTTCTTCAGGGTCACTGAAGCGCTTGTAGCCTTTCTGGTCCCTATAAGCTTAAAGTATCTAACTACATACCGTACTTCCATGTTAGACTGGGTACAAAAAAAAACATAGAATATATCATTTAATTAGAATAGGCAATGGGCTAGCAACCTGTCCCTATTTCGGATTCCTGTTTTCCACCTATATGCCCACTATCTCGCAAAGAGTCGCCTTTGGGTCTTGACTCTGTCTACCCCAAAAGGGGAAAAGAAGTGATACCGTATATTGCACTGTTAAACGAATAATCATGCTCTCTTTCACAGCATTCAAGCAATACCTTTCTTCATGACTCTCCTTAACGTGCTGACCTTTGGCGTGATCTACAACTCTGTAGTTATATACGGCAAGAAAGGGGGGTGGCACATCGTGCCGCTCGAGGACAATGGTGGTTCCTGGCTAGATCTCTTTAAGGATATTTGTAAGTTCACACGTTCTTGTTTCTCCCTCGAAGTTTTGGAGTTGTTGAAGAGAAGGCCGCGGTGTGGGCCCTTATTTCGTGGAGAAATAATACCGGTTTCAGTCTTCGAATAACGCCAGCGCCTTTGATTGCGAATGGAAAGCCTCTTTGATCGTCCCTGGTCTCCCCAGAAATTTTTACCTCATATTTGCAGCTCACGATCGTCATTGACAGTAATTCCACCGCGTATCAGTGTGGTGTCTTACAAAACCAGTTTCCATATCAGTTTATTTTTAGAATATTTTTTTATGGTTGGCACAACCTGACCTTAATGTTTATTTATTTTGAGCCATCATGTGGCCCACAGACTGCCTCCGTGGTCCAGTAGTCAAGGCGTCTGCCTTGTGATCCGGAGGTCATGGGTTCAAATCCCACTGGGAAGCATACTTTGTGAAAAGTTGTTTTCAGTCTGGTTAGGATATTGCAGGCTTGAATCACCTGATTATCCGACAAAGAAAGATGATTCCGTGCTTCGGAAGGCACGTAAAGCTGTTGGTCCCGAACGCCATCTAGCGTTTGTACCTATCCTAGGATTGGTTCTGGTCTACCCTTTGGGTTGCGGAGGTCAGACGGCAGTCGCTCTGTGTAAAAACCAGTAACCTTGTCAAATCACCTAGGTTATGTAGCGGACTCCGGGCTCTGAAGCGTTACCGCTTAGGATGCAACCGGGAATACCCTCGGATGACGATGATGATGTGGCCCACTCAGAAATCAGAAATCTTTGTTTTCCAGAATACATTACAAAATTGGTGTTCAGTACAGTTAAAGCCATTGTATTCAGCCTGCAAGCAGACGTTCAAATATACACAATCAAGTCAATAAATTTATAAAGTTACATAAACCGAATTTATACAATTTAAATTAAAAAAATATAAATAAATAATAATGATAATAAAATGTCAGTCTACTTAGAAGCTAAATATTCCTTTACACTATAAAAACATTTATCTAAAAGTTTTGACAATTTATTTTTGAATGAAGTCCTATTCAATTCCTTAATTACGTCAGGTAGTTTATTATATACTAGCTGTGCCCGCGACTTCGTTCGCGTGGTTGTCGGAACGTATTGTTATATAGCCTAAAGCCTTCCTCTATAAATGGACTACCCAACAAAAAAAGATTTTTTCAAATCGGACCATTAGTTCCTGAGATTAGCGCGTTTAAACAAACAAACAAACAAACAAACTCTTCCGCTTTATAATATTAGTATAGATTATATACTAGCTGTGCCCGCGACTTCGTTCGCGTGGTTGTCAGAACGTAATGTTATATAGCCTAAAGCCTTCCTCTATAAATGGACTACCCAACAAAAAAAGAAATTTTCAAATCGGACCATTAGTTCCTGAGATTAGCGCGTTTAAACAAACAAACAAACAAACAAACAAACTCTTCCGCTTTATAATATTAGTATAGATTACAATACTTATAAGAATTTCTTTCGTACACCGTTTTGGGACAAGAAGGTTTATATAGCAACTTCATGTATTTTTGCCTATCATCATCTTCATTTCAGCCGCATAACGTCCACTGCTGGACATAGGCCTCTCCCAGTGATTTCCAAAATGACCGATCTAGAGCGGCCTGCGTCCAGCGCTTTCCAGCGACTTTAGTCAGATCGTCTGACCACCTTGTGGGTAGGGTGGGTGTCCAACGCTTCGCTTGCCAGTACGTGGTCGCCATTCGAGAACCTTTCTGCCCCATCGGCCATCGGATCGTCGTCGATGTCCCGCCCACTGCCACTTCAACGAGCTAATCCGCTGGGCTATATCAGTGGCTTTTGTTCTCCTACGTATTTTTGCCTAGTCTGTCTTAAATTATATTCTCCTCTCGTTTTATAATAACTTGGGTGAGATTTTACAAACAAACATACCTCTCTGATATACATACATGGCAACGGTAAAATATTACATTTTTTAAACAATGGTATGCATGTATCAATAATTGCATTATTGATGGCACGAATGCATCTTTTCTGTATCTTAAAGACTTTATCTATATCAACTGAATTACCCCACAGCAGTAGTCCATAGTACCGAAGATACGTAACCATGGTAGGCTGTTAAGGCAGCCTCCATTGATACAGTCTGACGTAATCTGCGAAGTGCATATATCGTTCTATTTTTTTACAAACTGTATTAATATGTTCCTTCCAATCTAGGTAGCATTCCCAAAAATTTAAAATTATCAACTTCATCAATTGTACAGTTGTTATAACAAACATTAAGTGGTTCTAGTATCGAGTATCACATGAGAATTGCATGGCTTTAGTTTTACTCAAATTAATTTTCAATTTATTTTTATTTAACCATTCTGTTACATCTAAAAGAGCTTCGTTTACAGTTTTTCTAATGTCAATTTTATTTTTCTCTTGTATAACAAGAGTAGTATCATCAGCAAATAAAATACATTTATGCCGAGTGGCGTTTGGAACATCGTTTATATATAACAGAAACAACAGTGGACCCAAAATGCTCCCTTGAGGCACTCCTGTATTTTTAGTACGAAAATCTGATCGATACTGCTCGGCAAAGGCCTCCCTCCACTTCTTCTTTTCAGTCTAGTTCATCAATACTCAATAAAGAATGGAAGGAAATACCTTCCATTCTTTATTGAGTTTATCGAGTTCATCGCGCCGTCGCGTTCTTGGTTTACTAGGTCTTTTAGTATTTGTAGAAATCCAGAAAGAGGTGACCTTTACCCAGAAACCATTTGATGCAATATGTGAAACCAACCCAGTCCTATTTAAATTTTGCGACCTTCAGAGCAACCTCTGCGATGCCTATTCAAGAGCGTTAGTAAGGGTTAATAATTCTCAAACGTTTTCTGTTCAGATCGTTTTAACCTGACTCAGACCCCGTGGAACCTCCACCTAGCAGCCTATTCATGGGTGGTATACGAGGCCACAACCACAGGCTACAACTGCTTCAACCCTACTAACACGGAGCTGATTACGGTCCTCTTCATCGGCATGGTCATTGGTAAGTTTCGTAACAAAAAAGGGTCAAGAGTCCATACTAGAAAGTTAAAAATTTTCGCAGTGTAGGCACAGTTATTTTTAGGGAGACTCCCTTAGGAGGAACGCATAGAAGTATATAGTTAGTTTTCGAGTCATCAAGAGAAAGAAAAAGTCATAGCTTCACAATCTGTCTACATCTGTATTGGTTTTTGGCGTTTCGTAAAGGTTTATAACACCTATTCATATGACAGGTGCGATGATCATCACGTACTACTCGGTGTGCATAATCAGCGTCCGCGCCAACGTGAACAAAGAACTTGCGGGCTTTCAGGAAGACCTAAGGGACATGATGGACTACATGCGCAAAGAGGAACTAGACAAGAAGCTGCAGAAGTAATCAGCATTTTTACAATTTAGTTATGTTTCTCTTCCATACTGGTATGGTATCAAGAAATGTTAAATATTCTAGTTATTTATCGTCCTTTGCTGATTAAGTATAGTAGAATTGTGAAGAGCGTTGGATGTAGCGCTGCTTCTCTTTTCGTTGTAATAGCTAATTGAGGAATCATATTAATAGGCAAAGCGGCTAGCAACCTATCACTATTTGATTCTGCCTTCTCGCCCACTATCACGCTAAAAGTGGCCTTTGGCGACTCTGGGTTCTCTAGTGAGAGCTGCAAAAAAAATGCTCTATTAGGGAAAAAAACGGGATGTGTAGAGCCAAGAGTCGCAAGTCCCAAAAGCCATGCACGCTTAGCAAGCCTTAAAGATGTAAATAAGAATCAAAATATAGTAATAAGTAAGAAAGATGAATAGTATACCCCTATATTATATATGTATTTATTTATAGTTAGGTATTTATATGTATATATATTTATGTATAATATGTGTGTATGTTTATTGATGTATTGTATATGTATGTTTAACATTCTAGATAAGTACTTATATGTATTTGTAACTATAGTCTATTGTGTACACGCCTACTACCTGTTTTCCTCAATTTTCCTCTCCTGGGTCTGCTGGAAGAGATTTCTTATGAAATAAGCAGTACCTATGTACTGTATTAACTTACTTTGTACGTTCCTTTGTTTGTATGTTGTGTACATGAATTTTGTAAATAAAATATATAAATAAAGATTAAATCCCAAGTTAGAGCTCATTCCCTTAATTGACTTGAGTTGCATTATATCAACTTATTCCCTTATTTGATTTAAGTTGCCTCTAACTATTTCATTCTTTGTGTTCTCTTTGCTGCAAGACAAACATGACATAAAAGCAGTATTTTTTTTGTAATATCTGTAGAGAGGTGTTGGATTACTATGAGTATAACTGGGACAAAATGGGAGGTGTCGACTACAATAGAGTACTCAAACTTTGCGATCAACTCACTCTGAGAACTGATGCAATCCTGCACATCTATGGACCAACTTTTGGCAAGGTGGAGTATGTTTTTTCTTCTCAATCAATCTATCTCCGAGAAATGGTCTGATTAACTGATTGAAATCGAAATCACGAATTAGCTTGACTTTCTCAGTCTGTCTCTTCTTCTAGTTAGAAACTTAAAGGCAAAATTAAACGTCGACAGATGAGCTCAATGGTTACATGCTTGCGATTTGTTGCGCCAACCCTAACATATGCATCACTAACCAAGGTCTAATGATAAATGAGGAGGACATCAGTAGAAGAACAATGGTTACCTACCGTCATAGCCCAGTAGTTTAGCTCATTGGCACAGCAGTGGTCGAAGAGTTGGAGCACATTACTGATAGTCGCTGGGCCAGGAAATGATCTAAATTAATGAACAACGTACTTACTAGGAAGTGTAACGTGGAGCCACCACCTACATTTGACCTGAACAAGGTCCTGAGAATGCCAATCGGTAATTTTAGAAATCCTTAAAGGCCCATGTCCGGTTGTGAACTTCTCGCAGATGATACTATGATAATAATAAATAATGTAAATTTTTGGCAGAGATAATGAAAAGTTTGCCATTGCCTTCCCCATTTCACACAGTAGTAAACTTTATGTCTCTAGTCTGCAGGTTTCGTCACAATGTTTTTCCACACCAGTAGCAAGTGTTAGTTGTTGAAAATAACTATACAAACTCAGAGGCACATGTCGCACCTAGTGAGGATCAAACTCATGCCTTAGATACGCACAGCCTAAACAGTTTAGCCACAAAATTAGTTAATATAAGTAAAAGCAATTGAATATTTACTTACCTAGTTTATTGTGCGATCCAGTGTCCATTCCTGGTGCAAAGCGACATATCCCTGCTTCGGACAGTGGGACGAGTGGTCCGCAGCGTGTACCTCCTGCGGGATATGAACATCGTGGAGGAGGATGACGTCATCTCCGACATGTACTTCTTAGTCTATGGCCAAGTGCAGGTCAGAATATCGTACGAAGACAAGTGCGTGGTTCACAAGCTGCATAGGGGCAGGTTAGTCAAATTCAGCATGTGGGTCTTCAATTTTTCTTCTTTGATTGCCTCTTATTGTTTAGCCGTGTGGTTCCCGGCAGAGTAGAATAGGAACACTCCAAGCCTTTTCATGGATGTCATAGAAGGCGACTTAGCAAACATAAGTTTTATGACTGACATTTTAATTATTTAAATTGTATTATGGGTCAAATAGTTACCTGAAATAAATGTATTTTATTTTATTATTTTTTATAAGCTAAACAAAGCTTATAAACATCAGTGAGACCTCTCCAATCCGTCTGGCCAGCGTAGAGTGTAGGCCAAATCCTCTGGCTACTCTGGCTAATATACAGGGTTATTTTTAATTAACCGGCAACCTTTTTGAGGCAAGGTCAGTCCGTGATACTAAACCACTTTTCATAAAAACAATTATTGAAAAACGAAAAAAAAATTCGACTTTCCATACAAATCGGCGCTCAACCAAATGGTTTTGTATGGGAGGATGAAATTTTGTTTTCATTAATCGATAATTGTTTTTATGGAAAGTGGTTCAGTATCACGGACTGTACTTGCTCAAAAAAGGTTGCTGGTTAATTAAAAATAACCCTGTATATAAGACCAGAGCCATATGGCTCTGGTAGTATAGAGAGGGTTATGCTCCTACAGTGGAGACCAAAAAAGAGCTGATGATGATAATGGTGATGTGATAGCTCTGTTAGAGCATACTACAGATTTAAAATATATAACTTCGTTCTATTTACAGCGTATTCGGTAATCTGGATCCGATTGAGACGGTTCGCAGCCATTCCACCATAGCGGCCTTGAGTCGGATCCATGTGCTACAAATCAACTCGTATAACTTCCACCGGATCCTCGCCGACTTCCCGAAGGTGCAGCGGCTGATGAAGATATGTCGCGGTGACAATGAGGTACCTAACTTTAACATACTTACTTTTCTTAACAATCTATGTCACTTCACTGGTAGAATTATTTATTCATTTTTATTTATTATTATTTATTTATAAATCACATACAGATTGACATATAAATGTCTCTCTCAACAATAGCAGGTTTTGCCCATAATCACTACGCTGGGCAGGCGCACATACGATATAGCAACAAATTTGTTTAAACTGGCACTACTAATTTCTGCAGGACTATAACTTAAAATCAGCAATCGTCAAATATCTAAAACCGTACTCTTTTCTTCTTTCGTACTTTCTTATAGATTTATAACTTTTAGCAAACGACCAAAGTTCTTTACCTTTCAATAATCCTCATATTTATAATAACCCAGATGAATTACAATCATTTTTGTTTTCAATATCTAGAATTCTTGTTTAAAAATAAACCCGATATTAGATTTATCAAATGAATCAACCTCTTTCAGAACTTCATTCCCGGCATTCCGGTAGCACACAAAGTCGCGAGGGAACGTTCCGGCACCACCGCCGGCCCCGGCGCCGCCCCAAGCACCGCCACCGGCTTCTGCGGCCGGCGGGGCCTCATCAGGCACCTCTACTTCAAGGACAAATACATCCAGATATACCTCATTCTTGTCTCTCTTTTCTGCGTGTACGCTGATGTATACAACGTTGGCTTCCAGATCAACACCGTTAAGTTGATTATTGGTTTATACATCCTGGACGTTGGGTTTTCCCTGAAAATGTTGCTGCAATTTTTTATGCCGTATATCGTGGAGTCGGAGAATGTGAGGAAAGTGCTTTTGCCGATGCGGAAAAGGTACTCGAATTACTTTTACTTATTACCCTTACTACAAAAGCGGCACAACAAACGTACGTAGCTACTAGTCCGCGTTTCAGTGTCAAGCAACATTGAGTGTTACGCTGTGTCACGGTAATGTTATCTAACAGTATTCTGTCTTTATACAAATGGTCAGAACGCGAATCTTACCTATGCGCCTCGGAGTTCGGTACACACTCGGTCACAGACTTAGTACACTACCACAGGGCGGGCTTTATACAAGTGGAGTACCTAAATATTTTATGCGTACAACGTGGGAGTTTCAGTGTTCAGATCCATCAAACGCATACGTGAACGGTGAACGGGGGAGAACTTATTTACATACCTACCTATGTAATGTACATAATTTGAACAAACAAAACGTTGCCGCTTCGATTCTTTGCAAGTCGTCCTTTGTGTAGCATCGCTGAGGCGCGCGGGCGGCGGCGGTAGATGAAATTAAAATACTGTAGGCGGGCAGCCCTAGCGCGTGTTTCTGTGTAGGTATTTATTTCAAGGAACACTTTTGTATGGGATAGCAGATTTATTTTTTACTGATATGTTTTTTATTATTCTATAGTGCCCGTGATTCTATTTATAATGCATATGTCAATTACACGTTGTAATATCATTATTCCTAACTATTTTTTTAATACTAGCAGATTTTTGGTATGACAGTTGAACTAATTACATACTTAATTAAGATTATAATGAAATTTTCTTTCAGTTATTTCAAAGGTGACTTTAAGTATGACTTACTGTCCTGTCTCCCGATAGAACTGTTCGGTTTCATCAGCCACAAGCATAGCTGGATGGTCTTCTCCTGGCTACGTCTTAATAGACTTCTAAGAATAGTAAGTATATATGTATATGTCGCAGTTGGATGGTATAAACCGCTAATTCACTAAACCTCTAGTGGTTTGGCATTACAGCTCGGTTTTGTTAAATATCTGAATATCGTTCAACTGGATTGTCAATGTGTCATGTTCAACAAACCAGCTAACCACGTATAGACCGCAGAATAGGTTATTTGCAGGCATGTTATTATCAAAGAAATTTATGACGGGGCAATTCATTGTTTTTTTTTTATCACGCGTGGAATTAAAATAAAACCTCAATTCAACTTCTTACTATGTAATCTAGTCTCCACTAACATAGAATACCTATATGGAGGAATATTATAAATAAGGAATGAAACAAAGTTGGATGCAAGTGGATACAGAAAAGTTTGTTAACGCGACATAATCTCAATAGCGTAGTGGCAATGGTATACCTACTACTATTACAAACGAAACAATTTATATAATAATAATAATTTATATAATCATTGTTTATCCACCGATTAGAATAAAGAACACATATTTCATAGATTTCCAAATGATGAAAACAGGTAGCAAAGCAACAATATAATTTCACGTTATTACCCAGCAACCATCTTGATATACAGGCTGACTTTTAATCCGCCAGCCAAAGGTTAAGTGAATTAGCAGATTATACCATTTAACTGCGACATATACCTAACATACAATACGAGTACAACTCATTTCTGCGCTCTGTTGTTGAAGTTCTAAACAAGTGATGAGCTGGCCAGCAGACTACATAACTAACACGTTCTGTTGCTATCTGTAATCGTAGGTTCTTGTGACCCTGAATAAGATTGAACATTGGTGAATATCTACTGGAGTTCCTCGAAATAATATTTAAATTCACATAATCGAAATTGCCAGAAACTTTTTACACGAACTTACGGGCATTGCAGTTGTCAATCACAAAGGTTTCACAGCTGATCCTTACGGCTCGGCCATGATACGAACGACCCTGGAAAGCGCCCGAAGTACTAATGAAACGATTGAGCGGGTAGCGCTGTAGGTACTGTTGGGTCGCCGGACTCTACCCGGAGCGTGTGTATGGAACGATCCGCGTCGCTGTGAAACGATGTTCTAGGGCCTGACGTCTGTGTGCTCCGGTAGCCCGTAAGGGCGATCCATACAGATCTCTAGTACAGCAAAGCAGTGTAAAATCAGCCTAAAGTTGAATTGGGCGGGTCACATTTGCCGATGAATGCATCGGAAAGTTGTGGTTTTTTATCAGTCAAAAAAATATTGTCATCAGATGACGGTTTACAAATGCCTGAAGCGTCACCACCAGCGTCTCAACATCAACCTGACGCTGTCCACCGTGTTCTCCGTGCTCATCTGGTTCTCTTTATTCATCCACTCCAGCGCTTGCATCTGGTACTTCATCGGCACCATGGAGGACAAGCGGTCGCCCAAAACCTCGTGGATTCACGGTAGTGGAAATCATAAGTCCTTAGGTAATTAAACCTTCTTTGTATCACCATCGTCGTCGTCAATATATGATACTGGGGGGCTACTCCATAAAATAATACGATATTCGTCCGATAATGACGTCAACATAGTAATATCTATGTAAAACGGAATTAGACTTGATCTTTTATGTTTTTATATCTTGATCAATTAGGCTTGACAATGAAACGCGGAAACGCAGTTACGTACTTCTTGCGTACCGCTTTTAGAGTAACCCAACAGGGTAGTTTTTTATTTGTTTTTCATTCATGTCGTGGCCAATACTGGTTTCAGATTTTTCAAGTTGCCTAAAGGTAGGTATATCTGACACTGCTTGACGACTGCCATATTATGATGACTGCCGTGACCAAGCGAAGGCTTAACGTGCCTTCCGAAATTTTTATGCGACTTGTGGTCAGACTGGCAGGCAAAAGCGCTAGACAGATAAATGGAGAAATGAGAGAGATCTACTGATCTCTAAATAAATAAATTGTGGCCACCCCTTCAAGTACGGACTACGCCCAGTGTCTCTTAACTTGTGGAAGCGCTAAATTATTAACGGGCCACCGAGCTCCTTATCATACTCGTAGGAGGTAGCCAATCTGATGAGGCGGTTTTTTATTAAATTAATACAAAGTGGAAGGGACATACCCGTAATAAATCGAACCACGGGCTATACTAGATCACTAAAGTATGATGAAATTAAAATAACAGTCGAAAGAACAAAAAAAATTTGACATTCCCATACAAAACGCCCGGGCGGCTGAACACTTTTGTATGGAAAGGTCAAAATTTTGTTTTGTTATTTGGCTGTTATTTTATTTTTATTATACTACAACGATCTAGTATAGACCGTGGTTCGATTTATTAGGGGTATGTCCCTTTCACGTTGTATACGAGTAGGTAACCTACCTGTTACAGGTTCCGGTTTTAGTCACTTAGACGAAAACTATTATGAAAGCAGCTACAATATAACCTGGTGCGTAAACCACTACATCTGTTCCGTGTACTTCGTGCTGACCACCTTCACCCAGAATGGAGTGGGTGACATCATGCCCAAGATGCAGTCTGAGGTACCTACTCGTTATACAAGCAAAAGACATAACCTTGTTTCTTCTTCTCGAGTCGAAAGGCTATTAAATCTAATTATCTATACTAATATTATAAAGCGGAAGAGTTTGTTTGTTTGTTTGTTTGTTTGTTTGTTTGTTTGTTTGTTTGTTTGTTTGTTTGTTTGTTTGTTTGTTTGTTTGTTTGTTTGTTTGTTTGTTTGTTTGTTTGTTTGTTTGTTTGTTTGTTTGTTTGTTTGTTTGTTTGTTTGTTTGTTTGTTTGTTTGTTTGTTTGTTTGTTTGTTTGTTTGTTTGTTTGTTTGTTTGTTTGTTTGTTTGTTTGTTTGTTTGTTTGTTTGTTTGTTTGTTTGTTTGTTTGTTTGTTTGTTTGTTTGTTTGTTTGTTTGTTTGTTTGTTTGTTTGTTTGTTTGTTTGTTTGTTTGTTTGTTTGTTTGTTTGTTTGTTTGTTTGTTTGTTTGTTTGTTTGTTTGTTTGTTTGTTTGTTTGTTTGTTTGTTTGTTTGTTTGTTTGTTTGTTTGTTTGTTTGTTTGTTTGTTTGTTTGTTTGTTTGTTTGTTTGTTTGTTTGTTTGTTTGTTTGTTTGTTTGTTTGTTTGTTTGTTTGTTTGTTTGTTTGTTTGTTTGTTTGTTTGTTTGTTTGTTTGTTTGTTTGTTTGTTTGTTTGTTTGTTTGTTTGTTTGTTTGTTTGTTTGTTTGTTTGTTTGTTTGTTTGTTTGTTTGTTTGTTTGTTTGTTTGTTTGTTTGTTTGTTTGTTTGTTTGTTTGTTTGTTTGTTTGTTTGTTTGTTTGTTTGTTTGTTTGTTTGTTTGTTTGTTTGTTTGTTTGTTTGTTTGTTTGTTTGTTTGTTTGTTTGTTTGTTTGTTTGTTTGTTTGTTTGTTTGTTTGTTTGTTTGTTTGTTTGTTTGTTTGTTTGTTTGTTTGTTTGTTTGTTTGTTTGTTTGTTTGTTTGTTTGTTTGTTTGTTTGTTTGTTTGTTTGTTTGTTTGTTTGTTTGTTTGTTTGTTTGTTTGTTTGTTTGTTTGTTTGTTTGTTTGTTTGTTTGTTTGTTTGTTTGTTTGTTTGTTTGTTTGTTTGTTTGTTTGTTTGTTTGTTTGTTTGTTTGTTTGTTTGTTTGTTTGTTTGTTTGTTTGTTTGTTTGTTTGTTTGTTTGTTTGTTTGTTTGTTTGTTTGTTTGTTTGTTTGTTTGTTTGTTTGTTTGTTTGTTTGTTTGTTTGTTTGTTTGTTTGTTTGTTTGTTTGTTTGTTTGTTTGTTTGTTTGTTTGTTTGTTTGTTTGTTTGTTTGTTTGTTTGTTTGTTTGTTTGTTTGTTTGTTTGTTTGTTTGTTTGTTTGTTTGTTTGTTTGTTTGTTTGTTTGTTTGTTTGTTTGTTTGTTTGTTTGTTTGTTTGTTTGTTTGTTTGTTTGTTTGTTTGTTTGTTTGTTTGTTTGTTTGTTTGTTTGTTTGTTTGTTTGTTTGTTTGTTTGTTTGTTTGTTTGTTTGTTTGTTTGTTTGTTTGTTTGTTTGTTTGTTTGTTTGTTTGTTTGTTTGTTTGTTTGTTTGTTTGTTTGTTTGTTTGTTTGTTTGTTTGTTTGTTTGTTTGTTTGTTTGTTTGTTTGTTTGTTTGTTTGTTTGTTTGTTTGTTTGTTTGTTTGTTTGTTTGTTTGTTTGTTTGTTTGTTTGTTTGTTTGTTTGTTTGTTTGTTTGTTTGTTTGTTTGTTTGTTTGTTTGTTTGTTTGTTTGTTTGTTTGTTTGTTTGTTTGTTTGTTTGTTTGTTTGTTTGTTTGTTTGTTTGTTTGTTTGTTTGTTTGTTTGTTTGTTTGTTTGTTTGTTTGTTTGTTTGTTTGTTTGTTTGTTTGTTTGTTTGTTTGTTTGTTTGTTTGTTTGTTTGTTTGTTTGTTTGTTTGTTTGTTTGTTTGTTTGTTTGTTTGTTTGTTTGTTTGTTTGTTTGTTTGTTTGTTTGTTTGTTTGTTTGTTTGTTTGTTTGTTTGTTTGTTTGTTTGTTTGTTTGTTTGTTTGTTTGTTTGTTTGTTTGTTTGTTTGTTTGTTTGTTTGTTTGTTTGTTTGTTTGTTTGTTTGTTTGTTTGTTTGTTTGTTTGTTTGTTTGTTTGTTTGTTTGTTTGTTTGTTTGTTTGTTTGTTTGTTTGTTTGTTTGTTTGTTTGTTTGTTTGTTTGTTTGTTTGTTTGTTTGTTTGTTTGTTTGTTTGTTTGTTTGTTTGTTTGTTTGTTTGTTTGTTTGTTTGTTTGTTTGTTTGTTTGTTTGTTTGTTTGTTTGTTTGTTTGTTTGTTTGTTTGTTTGTTTGTTTGTTTGTTTGTTTGTTTGTTTGTTTGTTTGTTTGTTTGTTTGTTTGTTTGTTTGTTTGTTTGTTTGTTTGTTTGTTTGTTTGTTTGTTTGTTTGTTTGTTTGTTTGTTTGTTTGTTTGTTTGTTTGTTTGTTTGTTTGTTTGTTTGTTTGTTTGTTTGTTTGTTTGTTTGTTTGTTTGTTTGTTTGTTTGTTTGTTTGTTTGTTTGTTTGTTTGTTTGTTTGTTTGTTTGTTTGTTTGTTTGTTTGTTTGTTTGTTTGTTTGTTTGTTTGTTTGTTTGTTTGTTTGTTTGTTTGTTTGTTTGTTTGTTTGTTTGTTTGTTTGTTTGTTTGTTTGTTTGTTTGTTTGTTTGTTTGTTTGTTTGTTTGTTTGTTTGTTTGTTTGTTTGTTTGTTTGTTTGTTTGTTTGTTTGTTTGTTTGTTTGTTTGTTTGTTTGTTTGTTTGTTTGTTTGTTTGTTTGTTTGTTTGTTTGTTTGTTTGTTTGTTTGTTTGTTTGTTTGTTTGTTTGTTTGTTTGTTTGTTTGTTTGTTTGTTTGTTTGTTTGTTTGTTTGTTTGTTTGTTTGTTTGTTTGTTTGTTTGTTTGTTTGTTTGTTTGTTTGTTTGTTTGTTTGTTTGTTTGTTTGTTTGTTTGTTTGTTTGTTTGTTTGTTTGTTTGTTTGTTTGTTTGTTTGTTTGTTTGTTTGTTTGTTTGTTTGTTTGTTTGTTTGTTTGTTTGTTTGGTTGGTTGGTTGGTTGGTTGTTTGTTTGTTTGTTTGTTTGTTTGTTTGTTTGTTTGTTTGTTTGTTTGTTTGTTTGTTTGTTTGTTTGTTTGTTTGTTTGTTTGTTTGTTTAAACGCGCTAATCTCAGGAACTAATGGTCCGATTTGAAAAATTCTTTTTTTGTTGGGTAGTCCATTTATAGAGGAAGGCTTTAGGCTATATAACATTCCGACAACCACGCGAACGAAGTCGCGGGCATAGCTAGTAATAAATATGACCTGTGTTTGGCCACGGACCCGGTCATTTGCCTCATTTAGGTCTGAGTGAAGTACTGAGCCCCACTATACGGCAGGCGCACCTTAGGCAATCTGCGAGGACAGTCTATTCGGTAACGCAAATTGGCTAATTCTCTCGCCACGAAATAGCTTTAACTTTGTTTACCTCTATTCTTATAATGTAGATAAAGTTCAATTTTAAAAAACATTTTTCAGGTATTCCAATACCTATAAAAATGCACTGGAGCTGGAAGCCATTAGGAATTAACAATCAAATTAACTAGCCGTGTGGTTTCCGTCAGAGTAGAATAGGACCACTCCAAGCCTCTCCCGTGAATGTCGTAGAAGGCGACTTAGGAAACACGAGCTAAACGAAGCTTATAAACATCAATGAGACCTCTCCAACCCGTTTGACCAGCGTGATGAGTGTAGGCTAAATCCTCTGGCTGTTCTGGCTAATACATAGTTCTGGTAGTACAGAAAGGGTCGTGCTCCTACAGTGGAGTAAAAAATACCTGATGATAATGATGAATCAAATTACTAAATTTAGTCAGAAATAGAAGATTCGTAAAGGACAAAGCTCTCGGATATAGCCAAGCGGTTTAGCTTATTAAAGTGACAGTGTTTGGGCCCGTAATCTAACAAAGTAATGGCCGCTGGGACTGAAAAATTCTCAAACGGCGACCACGTACCGGCAAATGCAGCGTAAGACAGACGACCTAAGCAAAGTTACAGGAAGTTTACAATCAGTCGTTCTGGAAATTCTTGAGGAAAGCCTATGTCCAACTGTAGACTTCCTGCGGCTAAAATGATGAATAATAATAATAATAATCTTTCTTTATTTGCCAAAAACGTTTAACAACAAAAAGTATTACAGTGTTGCAATGTAGGTAACTAACACTTACATATTTTTAAAGAGGTTACAAAAATAAATCCTAGTAGGTAGGTACTAAAGGTGCCCAGTCCATGCCCCGTCCGGAAGTCCATCCCCGAACTAGACGTTGGTCTATCTCGGGTAATGCACAACCGGTCGGTTGATGAAAAGAGCGCGGTACATTTTTAAGAATCGAGCATACCCACATTACACCATCGACGCATGGCTACTCAAATTAAAATGAGGTTATACTTAGGCCCAGCTAGTCATAACTGTGATTGGTTCTTTAATGCTTACTGGCCAAATCTCATCAATTGAGAGTGTCATTTCTTGCATCTAGGCTGTACTTTCGATTTGTTCGATTGTATAGGTACTGTTCGTGTGTATCTTCCAAATAATATCGACGATGGTGTACATGGTGTACGTGGGCGAGTTCTCCAACATCATCCAGTACCAGTCGTTCAGGAACTTCGGCTATTACTGCAAGTGTCTCGAGCTTCAGGTACAGTTGCGTCTTCTCCTTATTTCTTTTAAAACCTCTTTTCAGAAAAGTGCTTTTCTTTTCTATGTCTTTCGTCAAGTTTATGGACATGCAGCTGTACAGAGAGGTCAAGAACTTGGGAACTATGAATAAACTACTTCTTTTTAGCGTGTCCATGTTCAAAAAGTTAAATATCTCTCTGAGCCCAGTATCGAGCGACCTGTACTGCGTTTAGGGCTTGCACTGTACAGGTTTAAACTACTGAATACCTTATTAGAGTTATTAATTTTGATCTGTCAAGAATGGGACAGCTAGACAAATGAAATAGCTCTGTCAGGGTTTGCGCTTCTAATAGGCAAGCCACGGTATTTTGCTGCATTTTCCTCTTTATAATCAATTGCCTTATTGACAAATTGTCTTATTGACAAGTTCCAGAACTTCTGTTTTACTCTTCACCAAACGAATTCTTTACATATTCGTTACATATTACAGAATTTTCTGAAAAACAATCGTGTGTCCCGCAATCTGGTAAACGTAGTGAATAAATACGCTCTGCACTTGTGGCGGGAAGCTCGAGGTATGCAGATCCCGCACTTCCTCGCCTCCGCGCCACCCACCATCAAGCTGAAGGTCATGTCTGCTGCGTACATGCATCATGTTGAATATGTAAGAAGTATCTTTGATATAACCTGGATCATTACTCCATGACAACCATACAACAGTGTTGTCAGTGTCATCCTATTTCAATATCAAACCAAATAAGGCTTGAAACCACTCAAGTGGACGCCCCGGACGGATTTAGCACGTCTCTATCACAAACCTTACGTGCGATAGAGATAGCTGAAACCATCGCAGGTCACGTTTCTCTGTCGCACGTAGAGTTTGTGACAGAGACGGACTGAGCCCGTCCGGGGCGTCCACTTGACGTTATTTCAAGCCTTAGACTATACCATCATTTTGTTGCGTTCAATGTTGTTTGACACTGCAACGCGGGCACGAAGCTACGTACGTATGTCGTGTCGCTTTTAGACCTTTACTCTAAAAGTGACACGACAGCTTATGCCGTACGGTTCCCGGTTTAGAATAGGATTACACTCCTGTGAATATCGTAAGAGGCAACTAATGGACTAAAAACTTACATCTCGTGCGACAACTGCTTTCCCATTCCCAAGGAGCATCAGGCTGGCTGGTCGTAAAACTAAAGTCAAATGGTTTAAATGGGTCCTACTTTTTGTTCTTTCTTCGCATGGTCTTCGACATCCTTGGGTGACTATTGACATGCATATTATCTTTAGTGAAAAAAACGCTGTAAACGTGCTGAGATGAGGGATTGGGTGAAGACTTTAGCCTCTATTTTGATATAGTATTATAGTATACCAAGCTCTCCTGACCGATAACGATACACTATGATGTCTTAATCATTCCCGGCGTAGACAGAGCTTAAGATCACAACACCAAAAACCCACACTTAGCAAGTTGGTATGCTTTTATAACGTCTAACAAAATATACTGAAACTAATTTAAGGCCGTACCTGAATTTTCCGGGGTCCAGTGCTGCCCAGCACCAACACATTTAAAATAAATCATTTTAAAGAAAACGGAGACAATATTTAAAATTTTGCTACTACCAAGTCCTAGATAACCCTTCAAAGTATTTTATGAACTACTGTTTAGAGTTTATAATGAGAACGTTAAGCTTTACTACGCACATTTGCCAAAAGTAGCCGTTTTTCGCAAATGTGCGTAGTAAAGCTTAACGTTCTCACTTTAAACTGTAAACAGTAGTTCATAAAATACTTTGAAGGGTTATCTAGGACTTTATAGTAGTAAAATTTTAAATAATGTCTCGTTATTTTTAAATGATTTATTGACGTGACAACGTCTAATAACTCGATACTACGGGCTGCATGCACGAAAAAGATGACGTCATTGTCGCGTTCCGCAAGCGAGATCGGCTCGAGCGATCGGCTCAATTCGGAATGTTTGACGTTGTGACGTCAAAGTACCGTCCGTAAACCGACTTTACTGACAACCAATTTTGCACGCCTCATAAGCGAAGCGCATGAGGTAGTGCTCTACTCTCGCCTTACAAAAATCAAGTGAATTTTTTAACTAAATGTGTCTCTATTTATTTTCTATCGCATTTGTACAATAATATTTACACATAAATGTCAAGGAAAAACACTATTTTCAACACTTATGACATTTTTAAAAGACATTTTGCCTTTTAAATAAATAAAAACAATGTTTAATAAAATCATTTTGTGGACGTCCGTGTGTCTGTATGTATGGAAACTAGCGTGGTCACGATAACTCCCGAAAAACTTATCTGATCAAGTCCATTTTTTTTTATACGCTTCAGTATTATCCAAAACTAAGTCCTTTCGAAGATCACGGTCTAATTCAATGTAGTTTAATCGTAATTATTATTATAAAAATACAGGTGACATTTCGTTTGTGTTGTATATCTATATATAATATGTAGATAATAACAAGGAAAAACTTAGCTCCGTTTACTACGCTTGCGTGGTATGGTACTGAGTTAAAAAAAGGCGAGTATCATTTTTTATTCGAAAAAATAATAATAATTAAATAAAAAAGTCTTGGAGAAATTAGTGGACCAATAATTTCTAGAACTAAAAAAATGTGCCGTCTTATCTTTTATTATTAATATATTTTGTTTATTTATTTAATTTTATTAGTGTTGTTTTTTTATTAGTATTATTATTTTTAAAAAGTTAAAAATAATCTCCAGTCGTGCGTTAAAGCCGTCACATACTTTTCTTTGTTTTAAGTTAGCAATAAAACAATCAAAATCAATTTAATTGTGAAAAATGAGATTATGAGGCGTGCACTTTTGGATTTTCCAAACTATTTTTAAATGGGGGCAGCACTGGTCCCCGGAAAATTCAGGTACGGCCTTAAGGGCTTTTTTGGTCCATGATACTGAACAACTTTCTCCAAGGAACTTATATTGAAATACAAGAAAAAAAAATTTAGGAAATTCTGACCGATTAGCTGATCCGAGTTTCTATAAAAAGCAAAAAAATCATATTTCGTCATACGTTCCTTGGGGAAAGTTATTCAGTATCATGGACTTTAAGCGCCCTTAAAATACTTTCAGTATATTTTGTTAGGCCCTGTATAATGGAAAACGGGAACCAGAAAGAAATAGTAACAGTACTCGTATGCTAGCCCATCGCCTATTTAGAATAGATCTCCAGGTTTTTGCCCATTCCCTTGATCGACCTGACCTGCGAGGGAGGAGAGGCAGCTAGAATACTCTACTCTTGATAATTTAAAATATCTTTCAAAGAATGCTCTTCTTTTGATTCGGTTCTTGTTGTTACAGCATAGGGTCTTCCAAGACTGCGAGCCAGCTTTCTTACGCCAGCTAGTGGGAAAACTGCAAATGTTTTATTATAACCGAGGTGGGTATATTTTTATACAAATTGGTATAAGTAATTACAATAACATTTTTTCCAGCTTGTAAATTTTGAAAGATTTAGTCGTTTGTATGTCAGTTTTAGTTCATCTAATAACTTAAGGCGAGATGGGTTTTCAATTTGCAATACTGTGCGTGTTTTTGAAAAATCACTGTTATTAAACTACTACAGTACATAGCCAAAACGGATAGATATTTTAGATTATTCATTTTTTGGTATAATTTCCATATAAAAAGGTGATTGTATAAAATAATTATATGTATTATAAAGACAAATTTAGAGGTAGGTATGTTTGTGATTTATTTCTATTGAGCAAAAAATGCTCAATCGTGTTTTGGATATTGTGGGTGTCTGTAGAAAAGCCTTAAGATTTTTGAGGAATAAACTGTAGTAGTTAGTTTAATTACAGTGATTTTTTTTAAATATTCACAGTTTTCTCGGCTCTGAACTGGCGGGGCCTTAATGGTGCTCCCAACACTGATGTTAAAAATGTTAAATAAAAATACATTTTCAAAATTCAATAACTCAAACATTGAATCTCATTAAAATATGCATATATAAATAAACATATAGCATTTGGAAATAATGATTTCTTAGAAATGTTGTCTTTAAACTTTTACAAGGATCTTGAAATATTAAACGACGACGAGAAAAGTTAGTTCACGACTGGCACGATCGGTTCTCATACAAATTGAAAGATTTTATTTATCTATCTATACAGATCTGTGTTACGACCTACAATAAAAAAACGCCTATATTATGAATAGCAAACTACGAGTATAGCAAGATGTTTTTTCACATCCTAGTAAAAGAAGAATGGGCATATACTTAATAAAAGTTTAGAGTATCTTTAAATCACAATTCCATTTTCGAAAAAGTGTCATTTGGCGGAGCAGAATGGTCGACTATTGTGGAAGAGTTTTTTGGCGGGAAGTCAAGGAGTTCGGTTGGGGTTTGTTTTATATTATTTTACAAATTGTTTTTAGTGGACTTTATAATATGAAATTGGTGTTGTTTGATGTTATAAATGCTCATGACATGAACAATGTGTGAAATATTTAAAGTGGACAGTTATAGTACGGCTGTAGTGATATTTATTTTGCGGACTATGTGGTCGTCTGTCGTCGTCCGCCACTCTGTCGTCTATGTAAACCAGTGGACTCTTATAGATTTGTCGCCAGAAGCTCCCTGGCAACAGTTAAAGGCCTGCACCACCCTTTGATTGTCTT
Organism: Acrobasis repandana; assembly: GCA_963576875.1. Classification (NCBI taxonomy): domain Eukaryota; kingdom Metazoa; phylum Arthropoda; class Insecta; order Lepidoptera; family Pyralidae; genus Acrobasis; species Acrobasis repandana. The sequence continues at coordinate 1,938,091 of OY756216.1, forward strand.
GTTAGGATTAGGAATAAAGAACAAAATTAAAGGTAGGCTCTAAAGGACTTGTATCCAGAGCCGTAAAATTATTTAATTAAAAATCTATTGTGGAATGTTTACCACTCTTTCATTTATTAATTTTAATATGAATCAACCTTCATATTTATAGATTCTAATAGAGAAACTCTTCAATTTCATTGAACTAAGACTCAATTTTACCAACCTTAAAAATGAAAAAATGGGTTTTTGTCCGACCCCGGCCGCAGCGACGGGGCCCACTGTGCCGGCTCTGCCGTAGCTTGTCATAGTTTCCCGCCTTCAAGTTTCAAGCCTTAGAAAACTTACTTACCTAGATAAGTCACCAGTAAAAAGCATATTTCAAAAGCCTTTTCTTTATTTTAACAGATATGTACATTGTGAAAGAAGGTGAAATCACCAACTGCATGTACATCGTCCACACTGGAAAGGTCGTGGAGACCTCGGCGAAGGGTAGCCATAGCGACATCCACAACAGTCATATTTATTTAGCTGGCGAAAGTTTCGGACTGGTAAGCCGTTCTTTCAATACTTATGACGTAGGTACTTAGGGTTGCTTCACACTTATTCGGGCCGCATTGTCGGTCCAGCAGTATTTGTCGAACAACAAAGCAGACTCGAAGCAATTACATCGGCTGTTCCCCCGAAAATTTGTCTACATATACCTTGTGAGTTGGTTGGTGACCTGTGGTTGTGACTATCACAGAAGCGAGCGAGCGAGTGACGACCAACGATGGAAGCGAACAATTTGGTTGACCCGAATTAGTCACAGAAGCAGAAGGTAGGTTAGGTTATGGTTGTGCAGTGACCATCACATGAGCAAACGAGCTTCCACCGAGTGATGATGAATGAATTTATTAAATTTGTAAAATCGCAAATTTGTCAAACGAAGTAATTAGCTGGTCAAATGAATTTTTTTGAAACGATAGTTTAACACTTGAAATATTTGCGAACTATAACATTTGCGAAATCTGTATTTTGTCTAATAAAATTACTTATAAAGTAATATGTTTGCGAAATGAGACGTTTTTACTTATACTGACGTTTACATATACGGTTACTCAAGTACCACCACTTATTGCTTCCAGTGAAGGAAGACATCGTGAGGAAACCTGCTCACTAGTTCACTAGTGATAATGACTAAAGTCATTAAGCTACGTCACATGCCTTCCGGCAGCTCGTAAAATCTGTCACCAGTGTTAGCTATTAACACACTCGACATGAAAGACTGTATGACTACTAATCATTGCTTACAAGTGGAAGGTTTATTCCCTGAAACGCCGTTTAGCTATTCCTACAAGACGCTTCTGAAGTCTCAAATCCTCACTCTCGCGTTTTCCGACTGGAACTACCTCCTCAAACACTTCCCAGACAGTGCCAATGCTATCTACGATCGCTTAGATTTTGATGACGATTCAGGGCTTGGACCGCACAACCGGCCATCCTTTGATTACAATAGACCGTCCATGCTCTGGGAAACAGATGGACCAAAATATTTACGAGCTTCACGAAGTTCAAGGCTACTTAGACCAAGAAGTATGTCAGGGCCACCACAAGAAGGTCCCCCAGGGTCACCGCCAGGAAGTCCCACAGAATCACCGCTAAGAGGCCCCCCAGATTCACCACCAGGAAGTTCCCCAGGATCATCGACAGGAGGTCCTTCAGGGTCACAGCCAAGAGCTCCCCCAGGATCACCGCCAGGAAGTCCCACAGAATCACCGCTAAGAGGTCCCCCAGATTCACCGCCAGGAAGTTCCCCAGGGTCATCGACAGGAGGTCCTTCAGGGTCACAGCCAAGAGGTCCCCCAGGATCACCGCCAGATAGTCCCCCAAAGTCACCACCAGGAGGTCGACCAGGTTCACCGCGAGTTAGTTCCCCAGGTTCATCGACTGGAGGTCCCCCATGGTCACCACCAGGTGGTCCCCCTGAGTCACCACCAGGAAGTCCCCCAGCACCATCTAGAGGGGATCCTCCAGGATGGCCATCTAGGTCACTACCAAGAAGTTCTTCAGGATCACCGCCTGGAGGTACCCCAGGGACACAAACAGGCGGTCTAATAGAGGCTTCGCCAGAAGGCCCCTCGGGAGGTTCCTCCGGGGTTCCGCCGGGGATTTCTCCGAGGGCAACTCCCCATAGCTCCCTAAGTGTACCGTTGGTCAGTTTCCCAAAAGAGACCTTACTCCATAGACGGTCTGATTTATATGTACCTTCAGGTGTAAAAACTAGCTCTGAATCTGATCTTGAACTGGCCCAAATTTCTCTTAACGAGAAACCTACCGCTGGTACAGATACAGTAATGGTAACAACCGTAGACGACGAAAATCTAACAGTAGCTGATTCACAAGCGGGCAGCTTGCTGCCCGCTAATAAATATGCCAAAAGGACTTCCAGGCTGAAAAATGCTGCAGATATCAGTTTGGCATCGATAAAAAACGACACCAGTTCTGACACAACATTTTCTGCACCCAGCTCTATAAGTTTAAAGGGAAGTGTAGACCTTAAGATGAGAGAAACATTTAGAAGAGATTCACTTCATCCCGAACAATATTCACATTCTAAGAGGGATATACATGAATCTCAGACTGTTAAACCTCGTGCCTCAATTATAGCTAAAGCAAAGCAAATTTTACAATCACATAAGGATGACGATTCAAAGGGCTCTAGTAAAGATGATTTATATTATGAAGAACAAAACGCAGCCACATCCGCAATCCTTGAAGCTCACAGCTCTCATTCAGTACCTCTCCTGGCTTCAAAAAGAAACCTGACGGGAACTGAGGCTGTAATAGCAAAAGAATCAGCTGCTTCTACAAGTAAGGCAAAAGATTCTACAAAAGACATAAAGGGAACTAAAGATAAAGACAAGATAAGGCGGTCCACAGTTGATTTTTTGGATGTAGAAGACGATACTATTAATGTAATATACAAAGAATTAAAAGATTTAGCTGCTTCTACAAGTACGGAAAAAGTTCATACTAAAGAAATAGAGGAAACTAAAGATAAAGACAAAAAAAGGCGTTCTACAGTTGATTTTTCGGATGTAAAAAACGATGATATTGATGTAAAAGACAAAGAATCAAAAGATATATCTGCTTCTACAAGTGCGGCAAAAGTTGCTAATAAAGACATAGATGAAGCTAAAAATAAAGACAAGATAAGGCGATCCACAGTTGATTTTTTGGCTGTGGAAGACGATGATAATGATCAAGGTGATCTAAAAGATAAAGCAACGTCGACGGCACGGCTGAGTCGGCGGTTTGTTCATGTTCGCTATGAGGAAGATAAAACTAAGAAAAAGGAAGAAGATGAAGATGCCATTCTACACGAACGCGACATCGCCGCGGATGAACCTGAGGGTAGTTTAAGTTCATTAAATCTGAGAAAGGATAAGAAAAACAAAGACAAAGACAAAGAATCTTAGTTAATATGCGATTTAAGTTCGAGTTTCATTAATTGTTTTTAGTTATTTATTTTTTAATTTATAAACATTATAATTCATTATTATATTCGATGCAGAAGATATATAATAATGTTCAAATATGTAATAAATGTTATAATAATTATAACTTCTTTAATTCTTTTATTTAATAAAATTAGCTTAATATAAAGGACAAAATATAAAGCGTATAAAATTATCTAAATTTTATTAATGCTTTCTATTCAATATCAAAAAATTGTACTAATGCTGGTAATTATTAAAAAATACATTTACATAATATCACTTTAGGTACTAGTAAGTTTCTATCCTTCCATCAGCATCGCAACTGTGGTATTCTTCTTTGCCATACTTAGTACGTATTCACTCTCCCTCACAATCACTTCACACTCTTCATTTTACGGAAGCAATGTTACCGCCACCAATCGGACTATGCTTTTACCTGTGGTTTTTGCTTCCACGGCTCATAAGAGTTAATTTCAGTACACAGAGTTTTGCAACTGGAAGGTGAAACGAGTTTTATTTATAACATTAAACTCGATTTCAGAGGTTTAGCTCATAATGATCTGAGGAACTAACGCATAGGCATAGTATTATATTCATTTTGTGGTATAGGCCTGGTTAGTGACTTTATCCATACGGATATAATAAGACTTACAACCAACTGCTTCCAAGTCATGGCTCCAATTTTTACGCTACTTTATGCTTTTACCCCATGACGAGCATGCGTGGTTGCAGGACTGTAAGCAGCGACAGTAGGCTACTCGTACTTCCTAAAATGGGCGGCGACGAACAAGCGTTTTACTAGCGCACTTGCTCTTTCTCATTCATTTTATTAACCACTATCTTCATCAAAGACAATATAGCAGGCAGTCTCATTTACTCTCGCGCTGCTGAAACTACTCCGTACCAAAGATTAATAATGTCCGTACTCCGTAGGCAAAACGCCCCGCTCTGTACAGCCATTCCTAAAATCACGCGAGCGTCAGTTACTAATCCACATTGCCTTGTGTTTTATTTTAATTTTTGATAGATACTGCTTCCGCCTATCGCCGCTGCTGCCGCGCTACGCCACGTCATCTTGTGTCCAGGTTGTTAGTAATTCCAGTTTTACAGAGCACAGTTTTATGGTCGACGTCAGGGATTTGCACTTAGTAGTCTTAGTAATCAGTTGACCTTTGCTTTGTTCATCTGCATGTATTCCTGCTGGAACTTCTTGTTCATCATCATCCCTATCTTTGTCCTCATCCACTCTGGTGTTATCTTAATGAAGAAGTACTGAAAATAATGAAAAACATTAAGTAAACTCTTACAAACAAAAATCGCGTTCTTTTGTCACTGGGACATCTAATATCAGTACTTATTGAAACTAGTCTATTTCCTATTGTGATTAAAAAAAGCGGCCAAGTGCGAGTCGGACTCGCCCATGAAGGGTTCCGTAGCAGCAAGTAACATAATATAAAAGTTGTAAAGGTAAATTGCGGTGTACGATTTATGACGTAAAAAAACTACTTACTAGATCTCATTCAAACTAATTTTCGGTGGAAGTTTGCATTATATGTACATATATAATGTACATTATATATTTTTTTTAGTTTTATCATTCTCTTTATTGTCTCTCGGCAAACTATTCAGTTTTGAAAAAAATTATACTAGAAACCTCAATATCATTTTTGAAGACCTATCTATAGATAACCCAAAGGTATGGGCTTGATGGCAAAAAAAATTGAGTTTTAGTTCTAAGTATAGGGAACCCCCAAATTTTTTTTTTTCTATTTTTGTGTGAAAATCTTAATGCGGTTCACAGAATACATCTACTTACCAAGATACAACAGTATAGTTCTTATAGTTTCGGAAAAAAGTGGCTGTGACATACGGACGGACAGACAGACAGACAGACATGACGAATCCATAAGGGTTCTGTTTTTTGCCATTTGGCTACGGAACTCTAAAAACTAAGAAGGTATTGATAGGTTGTGTTAAGAAGAAGAGATTGGACAGGAAGAGATGTAAAAAAATTTCTTCTAGATGGTAGAAAATTTGGTACATACCTATCGCGCCATTAGAAGAAATTGAATATGATCAATATTCTAACCCACACAGAAGTAGAATATTTAAGGTCAAAAAGAGGAAAATCTAAGGTTTATGAACGCCATGCAGCCAAAAGCCTGTGTTGTGTAGCCCTGCCGAGGGTCTCTAGCGTATGCCTAGTGTATGTCTCAGCGTCGGGCAACAGTAGGCTGCCTTCGAGTAGGTTCAGGTTAGGAGCAGTAACGCCCGAGGTTCGCTACCTAACCTTACTGGTTTTTACACAGAGCGACTGTTTGACCTCCGCATCCCAAAGGGAAGACCATAACCAATCCTAGGATAGGTTTAAACAAACGCTAGCTGGCGTTCGGGACCCACAGCTTTACGTGCCTTCCGAAGCACGGAATCATCTTTCTTTTCGGATGATAAGGTGATTCCTGTCCTGTTTCTGATGTGTGAAGCCTGCAATATGTATCCTAACCAGACTGGAAATGACTTTTTACAAAGTACCTATGTTTCCCAATGGGATTTGAACCGCTTGACCTCCGGATCACAAGGCAAACGCCTCGACCACTGGACCACGGAGGCTGTCTGAAACGAAGGTAACGGTTATATTACCTGAACGCCATGCAGCCAAAAGCCAGTGGTGTTGTGCACTCTGCCAAGCGTCTCAACCGCGTGCCTGGAGTAGGTCTCCGCGTCGGGCACCAGCAGGCTGCCATCCAGCAGCTTTTGCGAGAACGCGTTGATCTTGGTGGACACGAACATGGGGCTCAGGTGCTGCACGTAAATGCCCTTCGGGGCATACTCTTCACGGAGCGCCAGCGTGAAGCTGCGGATGTACGCCTGGAGATGTTTTTATAGAAATAATATAAATAGTTTGGAGCCATTCTTTTGTTTATTTTAAAAAAAAGCGGCCAAGTGCGAGTCGGACTCGCCCATGAAGGGTTCCGTAGCAGCAAGTAACATAATATGAAAGTTCTAAAGGTAAATTGCGGTTTACAATTTATGACGTATTAAAAAATAACTATCTATGATACCGAGACCGCTATAGTTTTAATTGAAAGTACATACTTTGAGGTATAAACCACATTTTTTTCAGAATTATTTTAGTAATATTTCAAAAGTTACGGTGGGGGGACCCTTCAAATTTTAACTTTGTATTAGATTATCTCAAGACTGGGGGGTTTGATCTACATAGTTTCAAAGCAGTTTTTGTTGCATTTTAAAAGACCTTTTCAACGATACCCCACACGTTAGGGTTAGTCAAATTTAATTCTTTAAATTCACTTTTCGTTGTATTGGAGGGGAACTGAAAAAAAAATATTTTTTCATTATTTTAAAAACCAACTTTTGGAACTTCAATATCTATCTCTCCCCCAATTTTCGTGACAATCGGTGCAGTAGCGGCGGAGTACGAGCCCGGACGGACAGACGGACGGACGGACATGACGAAACTATAAGGGTTTCTTGTGGACTACGGGACCCTAAAAATGGAAGTTGAGATTTTCAAAAAAGGTTATCTTACCTTTTGGTTGTTGTTGTTGGTTATTGGTATGTCAATGTAACTGGCATGTGAGAAAAAAATAAGTCGTTTAAAGTGTGAATTTAAACTCACGAATTTGAAAAGAGTAGGTAGGTACTATCAAAAATTAGTCGTTTCGCCAAAATCTGAAAAAAAACGTAGAAAACTTCGCGGTTTTTCCGGTTTTTAGCAAATTTGCATTCCGGGTCGAGGTTACAAACTTGGATTATTCATTGGGCCAAAATCTTAAACAAGTCATCAAAACATCAGAACTACCGGATTTGACGCAAAGGCGTATAAGCCTACGAAGAATAATAGGTGCTGATAAAACAGTAAAATAAAAAAAAATGAGTTAGCTCTGCTTTACGTAAAGTGGGGGTGATATTTTGTTTCCGATCCAGATTATCTTACATTTTTATGTAATTAATAAAAGAAATTGTCAATCACCGTTTTACCTTGGAGGCTGCGTAAATAGTCATCAGCGGCAGCGGTTGCAACTCCGAGCCCGACGAGACATTGACCACGGCCCCGCGCCCCCTCTCGACCATCCCAGGAAGCACAGCCCTCGTCATCATGGTCACCGCCCCTATGTTGATGTTGATCAGCTCCCACACCTTACCTTGGGGGATGTCGCACACCGCACACGGGTACTCATAGTTGATGCCGACATTATTCACTGAAAGGGTTATAAATACAGGATTATCTTCACATTATGTACTAGATTATAATTTAAATAACGTACTTTCATGCTGATGTTTGAAAATAACAATCAGAAAATTTCTAAAAATAATTACATCATTAATTTACTCGTACGTCGTACACTTATACATAATACCATATAGTGTCCAGTCCCTACAACCCCTTGAGATGAATGCATCTAAAAAAAAACAGTTTTGGATACTGTATGTCGACTTAATTATGTTTTGTATCCGTATTTTACTTTACTTTTATGTACAATACTATTAAAATTACTAGGAGTTTACCTAATATTCCTATCGGTATATCCTTCAGCTCCTCTTCAATTTTAGCGTAAACCTCAGCGCCCTTGCTGAAGTCTGCTACGATTATCTTCGTCTTCACTTTGTGATCTTGCTCTGGAATTTATAAAAAATAATAAGCACGGAACGTGTGTGAGTGTGGTTCCTCCCCACAGACTATGGCGCACCTGCTTTCCTGGGTACCCTACCACCTGCACCCTGGAAGATTTACTTGCGGCTAATGATAACCTCTACTGGGTTGAAAAATATAAAGAAACAAAAAAATCATCAACACGCACAGAAGTAGGGTTAATAGCTGTAGATTCTAAACGTAATACGATTAATGGTCGATGATTGTAACTTTTTAGCCATGTGGCAGAGTAAAATAAGACCACTCCAAGTCATGCCGTGGATATCGTAGTAGGCGACTTAGGAAAAAAGCTAAACAAAGCTTAAAAATATCAATGAGACCTCACCAACCCGTCTGGCCAGCGTGGAGAGTGTTAGCAAAATCCTCTGACTGCTCTGGCTTATGTATGGCTCTGGCATTACAGTGGAGACTAAAAAAGACCTGATGATGATGATAATTGTAACGTTGCCCTTAAGAAAGAGGGAACCTTACGTTTTTTTAGTCTTTGAAGCCCTTGAAAACGCTAAATAAACGAGACTTAAACTTTGAAAGACAACCCCTCCCTAGACCAACTTCATCACCTCACTAGAAGAATTACCACCTGGCTATGATCTGGCCTGGTCTCCGCCAAATCCAATCGTTTTTTTTTTTTTTAAGGGAGTATGTACAGCAGTGGGTTGATGTGGGCTGAAAATTATGATGATGGTGATCATATTCCTTTTAACACAAATAAGGCTTGCGTCAAATTATCTACAAGTTACTTGCTAACAACTGTACTTAGTTGCTTAAATTTTTTGCAAGTAAGTTTTACTTATTGCATAACTACCACTAAAGTAATAAAGTAAGTATGTCATAAAATATGTCATAGCTTTTATTACTTTATATAAAGGTATATAGTTTTTTCTGCTATCTCTATTTGAATTTTTGCCATTCTACACATCGAGCTTGAAGTCCACTATTACATTAGCTTTCAAGTTAAATAAATATTTGCCGCCAAACTTACTACTTGCGGCGCATACTCCACCGACAAGAGCGAGTTCCCTTACCCAAGACAGAATCAGAGCTTCCCATACAAACGTAGTCTACGTTTTATTTTGAAACGACATGTCAAATTTTGCTAACAATTTGTAACTTTAAGGAAATTGCACATATCTAGGGTTATAATTGGTTTTCACAGTCAAAATATGATCTTGAAAGAGAATATAGTGCATTATATAATTTTGACTATTAGTATGAAAAACTTTTATACCCTTATAATTTATTTCAAGTTCATATTTTGACTGTGAAAACCAATTATAACCCCAGATATATATCTGGGGTTATAATTGGTTTTCAGAAATTGCATATGCAATTTCTTTAAAGTTACAAATTTTTACCAAAATCTGACATGTCGTTTCGATATTAAACGTAGACTACGTTTGTATGGAAAAGTCTAGGCTAAGGAGATTCTTAAATAAGAAGAAGAAAAAGAAAGACAAACTTTTTGTAAATTAGGTATTCTACCCACCTATCTGCCTGGCCACTGCACTCAGCTTCTCAGGGTTTCTGCTGATGAGGAGCACGCTACAGCCTCGGCGAGCGAGCTCCAAAGCGTACTGCTTGCCGATGCCGTCTGTGCTGCCCGTAACCGCTGGAAATAAACAAATATATTTCTTTAACAACTCTATATTAGCCCTATGATTTTACAAGCTTTTATTTAGCTTTTATGAGTGTAGATGAAGCGAAAGAGGTCTGTCAGGGTCGTAATCCTGACAGACCTCTTTCGGTTCATCTACAAAGTCGCAAGTGGAGGTCCATTGTCTCTGCCTACCCCTGTGGGAAACAGGCGTGATAGTATGTATGTTTATTTAGCTTGCCCTGTTTCTTTGTTTGGGTCAAATCATGCAAGTTTTTGAGCCACATCCCGGTTTTAAATTGAGATGAAATTTTGTATGCTAATGTAAATCAGATAACAATGCCATTATTATAACAAGAAGCTGATCTAATGATGGAGCCGGAAGGTGGCTGTAGAAACCATGTAATAAAAGACGCAACCCCATCGAGTTTGGGCTTATTGAATTTTTCTTGATTTAGTAGGTACTTAAGAGGATTGTGTAGCTGGAAGGTTTCGTACAAAAAGCGTTAACGTTTCTCCGCCCTTAAACATAGTCCAATTTTGATATTTTTTTAACATGTTGTTGATATATTGGATAAGTAGGGCTGTACGTTTGAAAGAAATATTGCTTATAACAAAAGTTATTAGCATCTCAATATCCATATTTTTTACTAAAAAACTACCTCGAGCGTTTTAATTTATTTAAGTTAAACTAAACCGAATTACTAAAATAAGAAACCGTACAGCCCTAGATTAGGTGTACTGAAATTAATGACACCAAAATTGCCTATTTTGTAAAGGTTTAAGAGGTTGGAAACATCGCCCGAAACAATATTTCAGAAGGAAAAAGTAGGCAATCGCCTCTAAGAATTGCAACTCTCTCTATCGCACGACACGGGTCAGATCTGAAGCAGAGCGGCGTGAAACAGATAGAATTTTTGCAAATACCTACTGGCGTATCAGCACTACACAATCCTCTTAAGCTTCATCATACAAGCTTGTAGAAAGCAATTCTTTTTTCGAAAAACATTATTTTTGCTTTCGCGGTTGTTCATCACATCAGCTTTGTTGATTTGGAGCCCGGGGGTCACCACAGATTAAAACGAATTGGACAAGCACTTGAAAAACATCCTTCCAGACACGTGTAGGTACACGTGTTTTACAGATATCGTCTGGCAGGCTGTTTGGCCCATCCTATGTAGGATTGTTTATAACAACGGTAGGTACTGATAACAAAAACACAATTAATAACATTTTTGTCTGTCTGTCTGTTTGTTTTATTTGATAAGAAGGCTAATATTTTCCTCCACTAAATAAGAATCGTAAAGAAATATTTTTCCGAACCAAACTGTCGTGTGAAAACTATGTATGTAAGTATATGCCACTCCAAGTCATGTCATGGTCATGAACCTATTCGTACATTGCCCACGCTAAAGCAAACACAGCCGCTTTCTCCAACGCTCACTCACTTGATCTATGCGTGTCTATGCTCTTTACGACTTCCCGCTTTCTACTTCATCTGCAGCATCGTAAGGTTTTGTATTTTTAGTTTTCAAGAAATAATACCTAGGTAACTACTCAGCTTTATTTTATCTGATATTTTTTCACAGAGTTGAAGTCTTCTGTCTTGTATGTCTGTCTCAAGAAACTATGAAACTTATATATGTAAGTCAATGATTAAACTACTAGGCCGATTTTGATACAGTTTTCACTAAAAGTAAAATTAACAATGTTTGTATGTAAGCCGGGATGGGTCGCTTTTGTACTACGTTGATAGTGCCTCGCCTTTTCTACTAAAATGTCCATTGAACAATGTTTTGGTCATAAACTTATTATTTACGCCGGTAAAGTACAGTAAACCATTAACTTATTACTTTACAGTCCAAGTAAAGTAATAAGTTAATGGTTTTGACAGTTTCTAAGGCCATATATTATAATAATGCAACTCTAAGCACTTGTTAGGCCATAAATTAGTTATTTATATACATAGAGGTAATATAGATACTATTAATATACAGCACTAGTGTTATCCGCAGCGGTGCCTGCAAAAACCTCACATGAACCTCACATTTTTCCGCGATAAAAAGTACGAATAGGTATTAATACAGGTAATAGGTAAGCTATCTTTATATGAAATTTCATACACAGGTATCGTTAAGGGTCGGCCCCATGTAAACTGGGTTTGCGCGGGCAACAAGTTTGTACAGAAAGCGTTTGATTTAAGTCAAATAATGTATACACATAGATAGAGGAAGAGTTGGGACAGTAGACGAAGAAAAGGATATTTTAAAATATTTTGTAGTTTTCCTAAAAACAAGCATTGAATTTACCCAAAAACATGCAAAACGCACTTTGCGCGGGCAATAGTTATGGCTTAAGTAGAAAAGACCACTAAGAAAATTACATACCTAGTTATAGGTGAATAGACTAGCCAGTAGACGAAAATCGTATTTTTTTAATTTTCATTCAGAAAAACTAAGATAGTTAGAAAATCTTGCTACAAACTGGCTTGTTTTTCTGCGTAAAGAAATATTCTAACAAGGGATTGCATATATTTTATAAAAATAAAGGCTATTTTGAAACATTATTCTTAATATTTGCTTACAATGCAATCACGCAATAATAAAAATAATAATTTTAAAAATTGGATGTTTTGCAACGTTTTTGACAGAAATCTCTGAAATGGCGGCCATGATTCTTCCATACAAATTCAGTTGCCCGCCGGGCGTTCAGGAAGGAGGCCGTGTCGAATTTTTCAAAAAATCCATTTTCAAATTACGTAAAATTGCATTACAGTCTAAAATATTTCAATAAAAAACTATGTACAAACTGCCAAATTATGTCATACTTTTGCTACACTATGGTACAGTTTTGACATTTTGTTGACGTTCAAGTAAAGAAGTAATGCTATCGCAGATACGGCATCGCACATTTTTTTTTTTTAATTTGATTGAAAATTAAGTCAATGAAAAAAATAATTTGGTTTGATTTATTACCCATATTTTTTAATTGGCGATTAGGGTGAAAATCGGATTGGAACTTTCTCGGGTCGCGGAATCATATTAACTGTTTTTGTAATAAAAGGTGCTGTTTAATTAGGGTTTTACAATTATTTTGAGGGGTAATTCAGTCTGAAATTTTGAACAACTTTTCCCCATGAATGTATATCAAAATGCGAATTGACATTATGCGTAATATATCCAACCACAGGCTATACTAGATCTATACTTGGCTTGGCAGGCAGGCTATAGTAGGCTATTTATCTACACTAATATTATAAAGAGAAAAGATTTGGTTGTTTGTTTGTTTGCATTACATGGCTCTGAAACTACTGGACTGATTTAAAAAAAACTTTCACCGTTGGAAAAGTACACTATCCCCGAGTGACATAGGCTTTGTGTGTACCAAGGGCGAAGCCGGGGTGGACTGCTAGTATAGTATAATAATATTAAAACAACAGTCAAAAAACAAAAAAAAAACTGCATTTTTATACAAAAGTGTGCAGCCGCCCGGGAAATTTGTATAGGAACCGATTTTTTCGGTGTTTTTACTGTTTTTAGGGTTTCGCTTGTCTGTCTGTCCGTAAGTCACAGCCAATTTGCTACGAAACTATTAGAATGATTTAGTTGAGATTTAGTACCTACACTTATGTAACTTAGTGACCTAAAGATAGACGTATAATGTAAATAAATGAAATTTAAAAAAGGGGGCCACTTAGTGGGCCACACACATTTACCCAAAATTAGACATTAAAAAAAAGTTTTAATAACAAAATTGTGTGACATATCAAATGAAAGAACTTTTTATGACAATTTTAAATATATTTATTTTTTATTATTTCTTAGATCGGTATTTTTAAGTTATTTAAGAAAATGGGCGAAAATTTACCCCCCCCTACTAAACTACTGGACCGATTCAGTTGAAATGTGGTGCACATAATGTAAGTTTGTGACCCAAAGACGGAAGTAAAATGTAGGTAAATGAATAAATAAATAAAAAATGGGGCCACTTTATGGGAGATAAATGAGACATTAAAAAAAGGGTTTTGTGAACTATATCGCGTAAAATATCAAATGAAAGAGCATTTTATGATAATATTAAATATATTTTTCTATATTTTTTAAGTTGGTGTTTTTGAAGTTATTTTTAAAAATAAATAATAAAAATACACTTATCTCCGAAACCACTGAATCCAATCTTTTGAAAAATATACAGTTAATAGTTCTTTACCTATAGATTACAGGAAAACCTATTAGAAGATAAAAAATAAAAGGGTGCAACAATGCTAATTACTGCTTCATTAATCAACCAATTTTTTAGCTGTTTTCAGGAAAAGATTTCTTTTTAGTGCTCTTTGTTGATTCGTTAAAAATATTGTACAAAATCAAACAGTCAAGTCATTGATTGAGCACGTACAGCTGCTACGCCAAGACTGTTGATCTGTTCAACGTGCAATCCTTTTTTACCCTCTGTACTTACATAATAAGGTGAATAGAAGTGACAGGTGTTACGATTGCAGATGGTCGCTAAACGTATTGTTTCACAAAGAAAATTCAAATGTGTACATTTTCTGTCAGTGGAACACAAAACGTGTAGTTTTCCAAGTCACCGCTCGCGTAAAATACTAGGTATTGGATTGTATTTTTGAGAACGTCATGTCAGCGATAAGTAATATTGATTTACACAGAAATATCATAAATTTGTCTATGGTTCCCTAAAATTTCAACTTAACCAAAATAAACCGGCCACGTGCCGTGACGGGTCACGTACAGTGTAGGGTTCCGTAGTCAGTACCTACTTGTTTTATGTAAATAACAACTGCCTACCTTTAGGTCTGAATTCAGTCCATGATACTGAACAACTTTCACCAAGGAACAAACGAAATACAAAAATTATTTTTGATCTCTTACACACAAGATTTGGCTAAATGTAATATTTATGTAATATATGTATGGAATATGTAAGGACAAATCACACTAATTAAGCTAGCCCCAAAGTAAGTTTTAAACTTGTATTATGGGATACTAACTCAATGATACTATATTTTATGATAAATACATACATAGATAAACACCCAAGACCCAGGACAATTTGAAAAAGACTATTTTCTAACTTGCCCTGACTGGGGCTCAAACCCAGAACCTCCGGATTAGCGGTCTAGCGTGTTAACAATTACGCCACGGAGGTCGAATGGAAAGCAAACATTTTCTTTTCATATTTAATTATGTGTTCCTTAGGAAAAGTTGTTCAGTATCATGATCTGAATCCACCTTAAATTAGTTTTAGTTCAAATTCAAATTCAAAATATCTTTATTATCATAGGATATTTATAATATCTCTTAATAATAGTCACTTTGTTTTGTTTTGCACAAATGTTGTCGTCAAATCGTTACTTAAAGCTAAGTTTACGCCGCTTCCTAGGCGCAAGTGCAGAAGAAGCGGCAACAAACTGCACTGCACGTTTTCTCCAAAGACGTCAACTAACAAACTAAAAACTTAAAATTAGTTATATAGATGGACAGAGATTACATTGTTTATTATGTCATAATTAAATTGAATTATAAGAATTACGAAATTTAAAATAATGTCAATTTGTAAATTTAGTATGTACCAATGTACCTAAATTATGACATGTCTAAGTATACAAACCTTTAAGAGGGACCCGCGCCAAGCTCAAGCCAGACCTTTTTGTCTTTAAGATAGTCATCGGTCCTATAATAAGCCTTCTCACAAAGTACTTTCTTTACATAAGCTTTGAATTTTCTTTCTGGCATATCAAGGACCGATTCTGACAATTTATTATAAAAAAGTATACACTTCCCCATAAAAGACTTACTGACTGTATTCAGCCTGTAATACGGGCTAACTAAGTCATTCTTATTACGTAAATTTCTATCTGTAAAATCACTTACTTTATTGAACATGGAAATATTTTTCCTTACATACATTATATTTTCAAATATGAATTGTGATGCAAAAGTAAGTATACCTATTTCCTTGAATAATTCCCTCAGTGAGTCTCTCGATCCTAAACCGTAAATAGCACGAATTGCTCTTTTTTGTAAAAGAAAAATTGTCTGAATGTCCGCTGCACTCCCCCATAGAAGTATCCCGTAAGACATTAGACTGTGAAAGTAACTAAAGTACACTTGTCTAGCAGTTGCTACATCTGTCAATTGTCTTATTCTCCTAACAGCGTAATTACAGGGAGACGTTTTATACTACTGCCGTGAATTTTTTTAAGTGTCCATATACAACCGTTTAACTGACAGAGAGGGAAGACACATGATTCTAACAAAAATTTGCAATCAAAAACCAAATATTTCACAAACGGATTGCTAAAACGAAAAAGGGTGTTTATAATCTTACAATATTTTTGAAAGACCTATTCAACGACGTCTCACACCACACATTTTTTTTTCAAGTTTTTATTACCACATATCCATGCCCATGCCCAATTACAGCTTTCTAGTACTAATATTCTATGAGTAAAACTGGGGACAGATAGACAGACAGACATGACGAAACTATAAGGTTTTCTTGTTAACTACGGAACCCTAAAAAGCTGCGTGAAACAAAACAGATTCTCTATTCTAAGGGTTCTTTGTCATTTGCGCTTTATCAAATTTCAAAATACGAGTAATCAAAACCACTTGTGCAAATATTTCGCTCCACTTTGCATACAATAAATTCAAAAACTGATGGATGAATGACTGTGCTTTTACAGGTTAAGCAACTTCTAGCTTGGTCACAGTTAGGATGGGTGACCGTGCTTTCAATCTTAATGTTGTCCAAGTCAAATGTTGAGATTCTTATGAATATATTTCAGTTTTCTCTACCTACATAATTTGGCAGCTATTTAAATTTAAATTGTTTTGTCGGAATTTGAACTTGGCATTTTTACATTTATGTTTTTGATGGGATAAAATAAACACCCAAGAACCAGGACAAATTAAAAAAGGCCATTTACCAACTTGCCCTGGCTGGGAATCGAACCCAGAACCTCCGAGTGACGGACTAGCGTGTTAAGGAATCGCCACGGAGGTCGACTAATAAATTGAAAAAGTAATAAATTTAACGCAAGATTCGAATAACTATAACTTGGATTTTTTAGAAAGTGCTATATGAATTTTACATATATTTAAACTCGCTTTTTAAATAAACGTCTTGCATTCACGCACACTACTGTATTTTCGACTTTAGCCTTTTTTTACTGATAGCCTGTCTACTAAAGTGTTAAGTACATTATAATGACGTCTGCCAAGGCCTTAATTCAGAAATAATAATTCAAACAAAATAATTCTTTGATTTGATTGATTTGAAAATTTTAATAAGTATCGCGGACTGGAAGTCTTGACGAAAAGAAACAAGTAAGCTTCTACGTTACAATTTATGATTACCTACATCTATTGTCCCGTTTACACATTATTAACTCTATGTAACTTCATCTTGATATTTTTATCCCCCTAGCGGAAAAATTTTGCATATTTCAGAGCCAAATCCGACCACGTGGATTTGTGCATACAGTCCTTGAGCCGTTTTTGCGTGATTGAGTAATCAAACATCTTTAAAATTCCCATAAGCATTAATTTAACAATGATGCAACGCGATCGTTGAAAAGTAGTCAATTTATAATATAATATTAGCAGGAAGTAGGATTGATAAATGAATCCGCTAGTTTCCCACCAGTCAAATCAGATACTTTTTTCTTAACGTCAAAACAAACATTTTCTATGACATTTGTATGAAATATCCGACTGTGACGTCACAGTTTCTTGGAGTCAAATAGCTCTCTTAATATCCGTTTTTCTGCATTAATAAATCTAAAATCACGTTCAACGTGAATGTGATCCATGACAAGTGACATTATTTTGTGACATTTCATTCTCTTAACAGTACCAAATAATTTATTTTTGACCCAAGAAACTACCCAATTATATGTAGGTTTGTCATTCATCTAGGTATCCTACTTTCTGTTACACTACAATAGTGTTAGCGTAAATAATAGTATCCGGGTCCAGTTGAAGGCTACGTAATAATGTCGGGTTTTCTGCCACGTAGGTAATTTTCTTGTAATCTCAGCTCAAGGCACAGTCTTGCATTCCTAATAATCTATAGGCTCGAAGCAACGTCCAATTTTATGGTTAAGACGGTGGAGCACAGGGACGGACTTGTTCCGGAGGGCCCAGTTGACAGGAATGGTAGTAATAGTAGTGGTAGTATAAAATAAGTATTTTATTGACCGAGCTCAGCTCAGTTTGGAGATTGGCCAAAAATGCTTTTTATGTGCGCGGTGCGAAATTTACTTACCTAAACATCTACCAGTGACTATAACGGCAGAGTAGATGCGTTGAAATATCTGCAGATAGGTATTTGATTTGCTGCGATTGACTATAAAGCTCAAAATAAAATCAATCGCGGCAAATCCCGTAATGTTAATAATTGTCATTGTGACCGCGCAAATCTAAAATCAGTGTATGCATAGCTCTATTTTCTATATAATTAGGTATTCCAACAATAAATCGATGCATACTACCCAACTAATTTACATTCTTCTTTACAGCCTATATCAGCCTAGTTTACTGCGGGACCAACGGCCTGTCCCGCAATAAACCCCCCATAATCACCACGCTTGCAAGGCGGGTGTTTATTCATATACCTACAATTAATATAAATAATTTTCTACTTCTGCCGTTACCGCACATGAACATATTTTGAATACAAAACATACGGTATATCTGCGGTTCAGTTACTGTACATTTACAGCAGGCAGGTAACATTTATCGATAACTCCCCTATATAGACACCAGGAGCGTCGTCTCCATATAACATGATTCATTTAATTATATCTTACCCTCGTTAGTTCATCTCCGTATTGCGCTTTAAATTTTTTTCCCCATCTCATAAGCCGACTAATTCACGGCTTTAGTTAATCGCACACACTCAAACATTAACAAATAGACATAATAAACATACACACACACATTTATCACTTTAACTCGCACTCCTACAGATAAAACCTGCAAACAACTCGGCCGATCTATCAGGAATTCTATCACGCTCACACAATGTCATTTTTCTATGAACACACGCACACAGACGCACTACTTACCTAGAGACAATTTGTGCATATACATATACAGCAAAATAGTGCTCAGGTAACTCGGTTCTTTTGCGGCTTATGTATTTTAAAAACGTAACTAAAGTCATTTAATTACAATGACGTCTCTGGCGCTAGTGTGTCGATTTTTAAATATCCAATCAAAATCACTTATCAACATCGCGGCCAATTAAAATACTTTTACTGTGTCGCGGTGTATCATGGCTGCAGTGTTTTGTTTACACGTTGTGTTTATTGCAAAATAAAATGCCGTGTTTTAGTTATTTAAGGTGTGCATGTAGTGATCTTCTTAATCAATGGATGTTTATGTGATAAGTGATTTATTTTGTTGTGGATGTCGTAAGAGTACAGTAAAGGACTAAGCACAAAACATCTCGTGCTACAATTGCATTCCCAAGGAGGGTTAACGTCGGGCAGGCCGGTTGTAAAACTATAGCCAAATCATTGAAAGTGTTCCGGCTATTTCTTCTCCATTTTACAAGGTATTTGGCATCCTTGGGTGACCATTGACATGCATATTATATTTGGAGAAGAAAAAGCGGGAAAGCGCACCCCGGGCTCCGAAGCAGCACAGCTGAGGATGCAACCGGGAATGCGCTTAGACGAAGAAGAAGTTTATGTGATAAGTGATGTATATTGTTTTTTCGTAACGGGGGCGCGCGATGAGGCAGGTCTGTTTATTGTTTTAGGAAACTACCTAATTAAAAAAGGTTACTTTTCTGATGGCCGGCTGTACCGAGCCAAAAAACCACGCCCCGCCTCTGATAGACACACACATAGACATCCCCTAAACACACATACTTCATACGTGCTTAAATACACATATATTTATCTCTCATCTAACACATTCACACACGGCCACGCGCGCGAGCGCGCACACACACACACACGCACAAGCACTTGGTTAACTAAAGTTAGAGATAAGAAAGAGCGGAGTGTCCTGGCAACAAAATATTGTAAAAAAAAATTAGATACAATAAACAATTTTTATTAAAAAAAAATGTAAGCAAGGGCCCTGCAGGCGGACTTATCTCGACTGTACGGCGTCACCAGTCCGACTCTGGTAAAGCACGTACGAGAAAAACATTATTATAATACGCAAGAGTTTTGAAATCATAGAAAACTTTGCTTATTAAGTTTAGTGATTGCCCACAGATAATATATTTATATCCTATTCACGTTTTAGATAAGCAGTGATGGAATAGTAAATTTATATGCCGTGGGCTATGTAATAAAGAATGTCTCAGATATTATTTTTTTTTGTATTTTATTATGTAGTATGTAGCCAAAACGGATAGATATTTAGAAAATACCTACATTTTTTGGTATAATTTTCATATAAAAAGGTGATTGTATAAAATAGGAATTTGTATTATAGAGACAAATTTAGGCAAATTTAGAGGTGTTTGTGATTTTTTTCTATGTGTTGTTGGCTATTGTGGGCGTCTGTAGAAAATCCTTAAGATTTTATGTAAATTTTTTAAGGAATAAACTGTAGTCTCAAAAACACGCACAGTATTGCAAATTGTGAACCTACGTCGCCTAAAACTGTAACTACTATTTTATGAACTACTGTTCATAAAATAGTTTGAAGGGTTATCTAGGGCTTACTGGGACAAAATTTTAAATGAAATCTCCGTTTTCTTTCAAATGGGGGCAGCACTGGACCCCGGAAAATTTATAATCCCCTTATCAGTTTTTCAAAATCAAGTTAACATGAATATGATCAATGACAAATAAAATTATTTTGTGACGTTTATATATATAATAATAAATATTATCTTAAAAGTACAAAACAATTTAATTTTGACCCTGGAAAATACCCAATTGTGTCAATTTAAGCGTGAAGTACGTTATTTATGAGCTACTTTGCACATTAATTAAGTAACTATAGGCGTAGTCCTTGTACACGAAGTTTTTTACACAGTTTAAATTTTTCGCTGACTGATTTAATCTTGTTCTTGAAGATAATTGGCTGTACTTAGGTATCATAGCTCTGTGGTTACCTCCGCGGTGATCTAGAACAGGCAGAGCCGAGGAAGTATAATGAGAAACCTTCGAAAAAATGCCGAGAACCCTTCACTTTGAAAGTACAAACTAAACAGCTTTGCGATTATGGCCAATTTATGGTGGAAATATCCACACAATGTAAGCTAATGGCTTGCGACTAAGTTTCCTTCATAGGGTGCTTGAATCTTTAGTAATAGTATAAGTACTTCCTAGTTTAATCTTCCATGCTGATCTGGAAGGAAAGATAAAACTTAGAATGTACCAGCTGCTTCTCTTCCCGCGCAGATCGTAGGTAAAAGCCGATCGAGGAAATGGGTGAAAATGCTTATCATGTTAATAGGCGATGCGGCTAGCAACTTTCAGTAATTTACAGTACTCTATGCTAGCAACCCATCACTACTTTAATTCCTTGTCCATCTTCTCGCCCACCGTACGCTAAAAGTGGCCTTGGATCTTGCGTCTCTGGGCTCTGTCTGCTTAAGGTTAGAATAACTTTATTTCTCATAAGAATTACATGAAATAATTCACTTACTGAGAAAACATAATATTAACATAGGTAATAGTACAATGAGCGTGCTTTTATAAACGATAAAAACCAATTAAATAGCTTTGACAAAAATATAAATATAAGGTGGGTAGAATTAGAGTGACGTCGTCGCTCGTCATTGACTATGCACTACGATCCCACCCGGCAACACACGGATGGAAGATGTTTATTCTAGATGTGTCAGCGATGCAAAGTAAAGTTTGCTGCTTAGAGCCGTAAAACATAAAATGCTCTGTCTGCCCCGTTAGGGATAAAGACATGATAATGTATGTATATGTATCCTATTTTAAAATTGATCACATACGATTATGTGATCAATTTTAAAAAAGGATTATTACGATTAATAAAATAGGTATAAAGTTATCTATGTATAAGTAACGTGACCATTCGTCCCGTTTTAAACGGGACCGTCCCTTTTTGCAGTTCTCCGTCCCGGTGTCCCCGAAAAAAGCTTCGTGACGCAAAATTGTCCCGTTTTCCCAGTGGCGTAGCGTGTAGGATGCCATGGCCCCGGGTGGCATAGAAAGGGGGGCGACGGCAAGGCTAAATATTATTCCATGACTTTTGACACTTTACCATCCGCACGGCTGTATATAAATAAATAAATGGCTAACCTACAAACTTTCCTATATACGAATACGCGGCCGTTGCCCTCCCTGCTTACCTACGCCCACCACGTGCCCGCTAGCGAGGTGACATTCAAATGGGAGCTTTTTGGTAACATTTGTCGGCTGATATCTTTGGTTTTTATTATGCAACTAGATACCAGCTGCGTCGTCTCCATATAACACGATCCACATGGAGTTGCCTTGGCGGATCCTAATATATATATTTTTTTTATTATAAACAATTATAGCTTACCCTCGCGCCTCCGCGAATTATAAATATCAAATTCTACTATCGTAAGCCCGGAACAAAGCGGCATTACATACAGCACGCTTATGTCCACATAAACAGACGCACTCACTCACAAATTCATAAATGTACACATGCATATGAAATCTGCAACAAGCCGTTCACGCATAAAAGGAATCCAAATATTTTTCCAGTATGAAATACACGCACACAGCCACAACACTCACACATGAGAAACACTCGTCGAAATATAGGGACCTATAACCCGGCAGTCCAGCGGCTTGTGATAATTTGGTAATAATAAAAAATAAACTTTATCCGCATTACGTTAAAGTTCTAATTGCCCTGAATAATTCACACTTGTCGCTAGTGTCGCGTAATTAGCCGTGGCGAAAATATGA
The DNA here is from genome assembly GCA_963576875.1 of Acrobasis repandana. Classification (NCBI taxonomy): domain Eukaryota; kingdom Metazoa; phylum Arthropoda; class Insecta; order Lepidoptera; family Pyralidae; genus Acrobasis; species Acrobasis repandana. The sequence goes on from OY756216.1 coordinate 1,960,734, forward strand.
AAACTTTTCCCCATGTGATGCATCCATTGGCCCATTCATTACAGCGCGCTCTAAGCTAATTATTGTAATATCTTGTTATAAATAGATTTAAAAGAGTCGAAATCAGTGTAATTTGGCTTGCCAAGTGTTGGGTGTATTATTGTGTAGTGTTTATCAGTTATCTTGAGGTCTGTTTGTTTTGTTTTTGTTTTTTGTCGTCGCTTAGGCAAAAAATGGCAGCTTTAGTGCAAATAGCAGCAAGCAATTAGTGCACTTCGGCATGTTTTTGGGAAAGGTACACTAACACTAGTTATAAGGTAATATGCATGTCTATATTTTACTTATGTCCGCTTTTTGGTCCGGGTTCACTTGTCATTTTTTTCACGCTACGCCACTGCTAGATACATGTGACAGAATATGTATTTTTTATTTTCTTGAATATAGCTACAAAGTTTAAAATCACCCTGTATTTTGGGAACTATATAATCAATATCAAGGCAACGAGATCTATATATTCATGTCAATGTATCAAGGCCTGTTCAATTCAATTCAATTCAAAATATCTTTATTATCATAGGATATTTATAATATCTCTTAATCATAGTCAATTTGTTTTGTTTTGCACAAATGTTGACGTCAAATCGTAACTTACAGCTAAGTTTACGCCGCTTCCTAGGCGCAAGTGCAGAAGAAGCGGCAACAAACTGCACTGCACGTTTTCCCCAAAGACGTCAACTAACAAACTAAAAACTTAAAATTAGTTATATGGATGGACTGAGATTACATTGTTTGTTATGTCATAATTAAATTGAATTATAAGAATTACGAAATTTAAAATAATGTCAATTTGTAAATTTAGTATGTACCAATGTACCTAAATTATGACATGTCTAAGTATACAAACCTTTAAGAGGGACCCGCGCCAAGCTCAAGCCAGACCTTTTTGTCTTTAAGATAGTCATCGGTCCTATAATCCTGTAATCTATAAAAAACAAAATCTTCCTGTAAGTACTTAAAGTCTTAAAAAGATAACTGTGCCCGTCTTTAAAATGCTGTTTGGAGTTTGCATTAAAGTTGATTACAAAATATAATAATTTTCCGTTATCCGTTTATACGTAATATTTCTAAATGCTATCTCGTAAGTACACCATATTTGCGCATGACCCGTATAGTCGATAACTCTTGGCTAATTCTGTAGGTAACCTGAGTTGCGGTCACGTGGAAGCTACATCATATTGTGAGAGGATATTATTAATATAATACCAATATAATACGGTCGATTTAGCACCCCTTAGTTATATTGAAATCTTGGAATCAAAATCAGTATTAGAACACAGAACCGTAAGAAAAAAATTGACAATTTTTTAACCTACTAACTTTACTATACGCGCGGCCGTTGACCTTCCCCAACGGGTCCTATTCTAAGCTAGAAGCCACACGGCCAAAATACATAGTACCTACATACCTATGAGTGTCTATGTGTTAAAAATACAAAGTGCTCCAATAGGTACAATAAACTATATAAACCTTCGGGTTTTTCATCTTGATGTCTTCTGTTTCTTTAGGTTTTTAAGAAACGGACTGTTTCTTAAAAACATAAAGTATTATAGAAATTTATATCGACTGTTTCAAACAGTCGTTATAAATGCATAAGTAGTATACTTTCTGAACCTTGTACGAAGGTACGGAACTCGCACTTTTTGTTCCAATCTAACAATGTTTAAAGATGTTTACATAATATTATATAAACTACCTACGCCTTCTTTTATCAAACAATATAACTACCTACATACATATATACATACAGAACGCAATTTACTTACAGTTCCGGGTTTATTTGCGGAACAACTGAACCTTCTTTTTGCTGTCTGACGAGGCTTTCCAAGGCCAAGGAAATAAGCAATCATTGTTAACTTTTATTTTAGCGATATTTAATAAATGTCAAGTAGAGGTCAATGGACGCTGAAAGGCGGGGTACGATCAAGGGGAAGGCTTAAGATGAGATGGAGGGACGACCTGTCTGCTTTTGACTAGGATTGGAAAGAAATAGCTAAAGATCGAATTAACTGGAAACAACAATGGAAGGCCTTTGCCCAACTATGGGACCTGAAAGGCGAGTAAAAACAAAGTGGTCAAGTATCAACCCTACACCAATAAATATAATATAGTACAATACAATGTTAACAAATGACTAATCTATACTAATATTATAAAGCGGAAGAGTTTGTTTGTTTGTTTAAACGCGCTAATCTCAGGAACTAATGGTCCGATTTGAAAAATTCTTTTTTTGTTGGGTAGTCCATTTATAGAGGAAGGCTTTAGGCTATATAATCCGACAATCACGCGAACGAAGTCGCGGTCACAGCTAGTGTGGGATAAACGGGTAACTCACGTAAAAAGACAGCTACTGGCTGACATGTTTCTACCTCATCAGGAGGCCTTCCGCAGGGCAAATGTGATCCGCGACGCCTACACGAAGACGTCCTGAGCTACACTTTTACCCGTTTATCGCATATAGTAATGTCAGTTAGTTAGCTTCAACCTAAAAATGTGTTTAATCTATTGAACAATACTTATAATAAGTAGGTCAGGTACAAGCGACTTTATCGTCATTCATACATTTCAAGTAATCATAGTCGATATCAATAAATCAGTCTAATTCAAGCACTCAACTTATGTGGTATTATTTTAAAACCTCTCTCCACACCACCAGAGCGATCAGCTCACTTCATCGTCATATCATCAAGTGTAGATTAGCGATCAGCCTCTACAAAATAGACGGACAGAAGGACAGACCATCCTGTTGGCACCCTTTGGGTACGAAGGGTGCCAACGAAACCTAAAAAGTCAGCCAGTCACTCAAATAAACAATAAACCGTAGGTATTCCGACAAGGTTTTTTTATTGTTAGACTAGAATAAGAAATAAAAATAATTTGTGGGCGGCTAACTACAAGTAGGTAATGTGTTTGGCTTCGGTGTTAGGTATGTATGACTTATGACATAACATATAAACATACCAAACTATAGCATACGTGCCCATTCTGGATGTGCACAGCTTGCGTAATCCTGAGATTGATGTAATCTCACTAATGCACATGCACACAATAGAATGTAGGCGATCACTAGCAGATCGCTACGGTTACAACAATAACAAAGATTGTCTATGATTTATGTCTTTATTTATATACTAGCTGTGCCCGCGACTTCGTTCGCGTGTTTGTCGGAACGTAATGTTATATAGCCTAAAGCCTTCCTCTATAAATGGACTACCCAACAAAAAAATAATTTTTCAAATCGGACCATTAGTTCCTGAGATTAGCGCGTTTAAACAAACAAACAAACAAACAAACAAACAAACAAACAAACAAACAAACAAACAAACAAACAAACAAACAAACAAACAAACAAACAAACAAACAAACAAACAAACAAACAAACAAACAAACAAACAAACAAACAAACAAACAAACTCTTCCGCTTTTTAATATAAGTATAGATTTATTTATCAAACTTTATTGTCCTAAGTAAAAATATACTTTTAACAAATGGCGGACCTAATACTAAGAGCATTTTCTCCCAGTCGACCATAGGGATAAGCAGAGATAATTGTGCGGCGCAAAAGCTATAAATACCTATATACTTACATCAAAAATACTAAGTACTTCATTCATACACACTATTATATATATATATATATATGTGCGTATATATATTATATTATTCATATTATATAATTATACCAAAGAAATTGTACTAAAGCATATAAGTAAGGTATGATTGACACGTTGTATGTGTTTATGTGTTGTTTCATCTTATGCACTAAACGCCGTGCAAAAAAGAGACAGACATATCAAAATAGCTTCCAATTTCACAAGCTTGTACTTGTACGAGGGTTATGTACTTGTAGGTCCCAAAGTCCCAATATACTACAGTCAAATTGAAAAATTAGCCACATTCTATGATTATGGCCATATGGCCAATGGCCATATGGCTATAAGGCCCAAAGGCCATTTTTAACGTGATCGCATTGCCTAATTAATTCTTCCATGAAGAAAAATGGTCAACTTTCAAACCAAAAAGAACTTCTTTTCACTATCAAGTCAGGCCGTACCTGAATTTTCCGGGGTCCAGTGCTGCCCCCATTAAAAATAAATTATTTCAAAGAAAACGGAGACATAATTTAAAATTTTGCTACCACCAAGTCCTAGAAAATTTTAATAATGTCTCCGTTTTCTTTGAAATGATTTATTTTAAATGGAGGCAGCACTGGACCCCGGAAATTCAAGTATCGTTAAGACAGAGCCTAGGTATATATATAGGGGTGTAAGACCCAAAGATCACGTTTAGCGTGATGGTAGGCGTGAAGATGAAAAAATCTTTATTTAATCGACGTGTAATAGAACGCAATTAAATTATCCTAACTAACTTGTGCCAATATTTGCCAGTCCAATCGGTCAACGGGTAAACATTGCATCATGTTCATAACGACATATAAATAGGCCAGTAAATACACATTTTATTAACACATCGATTTTGTATTTCCTTGTGTACTTAACAAAATAATGTTTTAAGAAACTGATTTCCGTGATTGGGCAGTCTGTGAACACAGTTGCATCGTCAGCGGTTACGCTTCAGAGCCCGGGGTCCGCTACCTAACCTAGGTGATTTGACGAGGTTACTGGTTTTTACACAGAGCGACTGCCGTCTGACCTCCGCAACCCAAAGGGTAGACCATAACCAGTCCTAGGATAGGTACAAACGCTAGATGGCGTTCGGGATCAACGGCTTTATGTGCCTTCCGAAGCACGGAATCATCTTTCTTTTCGGATAATCAGGTGATTCAAGCCTGTAATATCCTAAACAGACTGGAAACAACTTTTCACAAAGTATGCTTCCCAGTGGGATTTGAACCCATGACCTCCGGATCACAAGGAAAACACCTTGACCACTAGACCGCGGAGGCAGTTTTTAGGAATCACAATCAACTCGAAACTTCAGTGGGGCGCTCATAACTAAACTTTCTAATAGGCTTGGCTCTGCGGCTTACGCTGTTAGGAGAATAAGACAATTGACAGATGTAGCAACTGCTAGACAAGTGTACTTTAGTCACAGTCTAATGTCTTACGGGATACTTCTATGGGGGAGTGCAGCCGACATTGAGATCTTCATTTTACAAAAACAGAGCAATTTGTGCCATTTACGGCTTAAGACGGAGAGACTCACTCAGATAATTATTCAAGGAAATAGGCATACTTAGGTACCTTTGCATCACAGTTCATATTTGAAAACATCATGTATGTAAGGAAAAATATTTTGAAGTTCAATAAAGTAAGTGATTTTAGAGATAGAAATTTACGTAATAAGAATGACCTGGTTAACCCGAATTGCAGGCTGAAAACAGTCAGTAAGTCTTTTATAGGGAAGTGTATACTTAATTTGTTATAATAAATTTCTGGAATCGGACCTTGATATGCCAGACAGATAATTCAAAGCTTATATAAAGAAAGTTCTTAGTGAGACAAATATATATCAAAAATCGTGTAAACGTGTAAAACCGAATTTGACGAATAAACATGAAAATGAATTAATTAAAAATAAATATATATAAGTTTTACTGATAAAATAAATATGTTAAGAAAAATAAAAATAAATAATGTTAAATGTAGAGAAGAAAACATAAATAATAAATAAATATATAAATATGTAGGAACAAATTACACTGATTAAGCTAGCCCCAAAGTTAATGAGCAAAATAAAAAATAAATTGCAAAAAAAATATATTATGAGAAAAATGTATAAGAAAACATTAAATTGTTTAGATAAATACTTGAATACGAATACTAATTTTAGCATAAGAAAATCCTATAGAGATAATATAAAAACAAACAAAGTATACAGTAAGAGATCAGTAGGAATTACTTAGATATAAATTGAAATAAATGTGTGTGTATACTTAAATCCATTTTTTTTTTGTTGTGTATCCAACTTTACTTGTATTGAAATGATATTGCGAATTTTATATAAGATAAAGATATAATATCCACTACCTTTTCCTACTCCTTCTCGGTATGCAGTCAGACTATGGAACCCATTACCACCTTCTATACGCGAATCTAAATCGATCAAGACGAGTAAAAGATTATTATTTACCGGAATCATCATAGTTGTAGTTTATATATTATATATTAAGTATATTTATTTCTAAATAGACATAGGTATTTATTTAAGTATGTATGAAACATATGTATGTATATGTAAGTTTCATAGTATGTAAATTTCCCTGTATGCCTTTCATATATGAACATCTCCTCTCACGGGCCTACTGGAAGAGATCTCTTTTGAGATAAGTAGTGCCTTTGTACAAATTTTTGTTTATGTATTCTCTGTATATATTGTCCGTGTACATAAATTGGTAAATAAATAAATAAATATGTAATTAAAGTATAAATTCTCGAATTTAAAAAAAAGCAAGAATTTTTATATCGTAATCATGTTATTTATAGTATCTACAACGAGATCTATGTACTATATTCATGGCAATGTTTGAAATCAAGTGTTTAAATTTTGTTTTGTTGTTCCTATTTAATAAATTTATTTGATGTTTGAAATTGTGAATATTGATTTGAATGATTGGCATTTGTATTTAAAAGAAAAATAGTAGGTACATAACTGTACATTTTTTTAGGGTATTGTGTTGTATTGTTTCAGGTATTGTGTAACTGTCAAAATATACACAATTAAATTGTTAAAATAAAATTTTGTAGTCACGATATGACAAAATTTCACATTGAATTTATGTTAAATCGTACTTGTGTCAGAAATTCAGAATATACAAATTTTACAATGTGTTTATGTCAAGTCACGTCAGTGATTAAATATATAAATGTTCCAATATTTTACTATCTAATCGTGTTAATGTCTCAATTATTGACTCTAACAATGGCAAAAATATATACCGTTCACGTAATGAGAACATATCGTTACTGGAAATTCCGGCAATTTATAATTCGGAAGCACTGGATGGAGGAGATCAGTAATTTTGAAAATTCTTGGGAGAGGCCTTTGTCCAGCAGTGGACGTTATGCGGCTGGAATAATGATGATGAACAAAATATACCGAAATGTCAAAATTCAGTATGACACTCAATGAATGTGGTTAGCCGTGTGGTTCCCGGCAGAGTAGAATAGACCACTCCAAGTCTGCCCGTGGATGTTGCACAAGGCGACTAAGAAAACACAAGCTAAACAAAGCTTATAAACATCAATGAGACCTCTCCAACCCGTCTGGCCAGCGTGGAGAATGTAGGCCAAATCCTCTGACTGCTCTGGCTAATATATATTTCTGGTAGTACAGAGAAGGTCGTGCTCCAGCAGTTGAGACTAAAAAAACCTGATGGTGATGATGATGATGACTCAATGAATGGCTGTATGTATAGTGAAGCTTGTCTCTAATGGAAAATAAGTGAAATAAAACAAATAAAGAAAAGAAAGAAAGAGAACTTCCTTGGGTGCAGGAGTGGGTTTTTCGAACATTCATTCACCAGACAAGCCGTGAAGCTATGGAACGCCCTTCCCGTTAATATCCGCAAAGCCCCTAGTCGCCAAGCATTTAAGAGTGCTGTGCGCGCTCATTATCTTCACAAATTGTCATAGAGTATTATAAATATTTATGTAGTTTATGTAGGATTTATGAATTTATAAAATATTTGTGTATTTTTATATGTAGGTCTATTAATGTATAAGAAAGTATATATATAAATATATGTCTTAGGTAAATGTTAAATGATGGTCAAATAGCTAATTTGAATGTACTTATCGTCCAAAATTTGCTTTTATCAGCACAACCTGTAGGTTGACTGGTAGAAAAGGCCCTAGGCCTTAAGTCCGCCTGTTACATTTTTTGTAATAAAGTTAAATAAATAAAATAAATAAATACCTACTTAGTGAGTAGCTAGGAGGTAAGATGTAGAAAATACTTCATCCTTTGACATCTGTGGCTTTGCGTAGGTAGGTACCATCTAATTGCTGTTTCCCGCGGCCCCTATGTCGTAAGAAATTCGTCGTTGTGTATGAACACAGATTACATATACCTACTTAAGTAAACATAAGTTGTGTTTTTATACGAGTATTGATCAGATGTACTGTACGATTTACATACATTATTTTTGACTGGTAGAATCCAAAACCATTTTTATCGTTGACTTTTATATATTACTAGCGTAATTTTTATATTATAAGATATTTGCTCAATTAAAAAAAAATCGATATCACAATTTTTAAACCGGAAGATGAGAGAATTTTTAACTCGCTTGTAATGGAATTTATTATTGGTTTTTTTTATGTCATAGGGCGGCAAACGAACAAGCGGGTCACCTGATGGGGTGTAACGAGAGCGTTACCGGCCTTTCAGGAAGATATAGACTCGTTTTTTGAAGGTTTTAATGTCGTATCGGTTCGGGTACACCGCTGCAGGAAGTTGATTTCACAGTTCGGTCGTACGTGGCGTTCCTTTTAAAACGTACGGTGGTTGATTGCCAACTATCCAGGTGGTGTGGATGATAGGTATTTTAATTTCAGGCGGGTGGTGTAGCGGTGAAATTTTGCAGCAGGTATTAGGTCAAACAATTCTTCAGGGCATTCCCCATGATAAATGCGATAAAAAATGCACAAGGATGCAACATCCCTACGTAGATCCAGAGGATCGAGACGGCCAACGAGAGTGTCATCGTCGATTGTACGAGTTGCGCGATTTTGAATACGGTCAAAAGGAAGAAGTTGGTATTTAGGTGCCCCGGCTAGGGTTGCCAACTCTTGAAAGGACCAACCCGGGAGGTTTGTATGTTTAAGAAATTTATCGGGGGGGGGGGGGGGGGGATTGAAAGAAAATTATAGCAAACCGTATCCCAATATCCAATATTGTCGCGCGCTCCCCTCTACCCCGCACAGGAACGGCCGGCTCTTGCGCCGCGGCACGCCACGCCACGCCAGTCGAGCCACGGGTCCGCGACGTACACACGTAACTCTCTTACACACGCAACCACACTCGCGCCGCAACGCGCCACCGTCTTACCGTTTCTATTTGTTTAGTTATATACTGTTCACCGCTGTTATAACCATAATCCACAGGTTTTCCATTAAATCTAATAAGAATCCACCCCTGAGATCTCATTTCTGGCAGTGGCGCACCCTTTTCATAACCTAACCCAGTAGTCTCCAGTACTATAAAATCAATAATTCATTTTTAAATTTATATTTATTTTGTTTTCGAGCAGCATCTAATATTTGTCGGTTTTTCACCAAAAAATTATAAAAATGTCTACATAAAAAAACGGAAGTTTGTTAGTACTTGTAACTCTGCTTTTACTAAAGAAATACTCATTCGGTTTCTTTCCTTGCTCCATACTTGCTCACGAGACTGAATGAAGCGAGTGAATAGCGACGGATGCATAAAATTTTTAGAAAAACCGGATAAATTATTGCTCTCCGGGAGGTCGGGAGGTTAACCATTATTACCGGAGTCTCCCGGGCAATCCGGGAGGATTGGGAACCCTAGCCCCGGCCCAGAGATATTATGGGAACAATATTCCATATGCGGCCTAACTTGTGCCTTATTCAGCTGAAGGCGATGTGCCGATGTGAAATATCGCCTTGCTCTACCGAGGATGCCTAGTTTTTTGGAAGCCAACTTAGCCTTGTCATTCAGCGACGCCGAGATTCCGATCCTCGGTTGTGTATCGAGGGAAGCACCCTGAAACGAGGGAGATACGACAAAGGGACTTTTTTTTTGCGGTGAAAGCACAAAATTGTGTTTTGTAGGGGTTAAATTGGACTAAGTTGAAAAGACCCCAACCTAAAACTTGGTTCAACGAAGTTTCGATATCAGAAACAAATTTTGTACGACACTATGGTGGGATATTCGGTTGTAAATTCTCGTCGTCATCCAAAGTGGAATAAGTTGCAAAGAATGTGCCCAAGAGATCGGCTTTCTCCTTTGCATCATGGATCAACACGTCATAAGCCGTGCGTAATAGTGGAAAGGATGGCTGACAAAAATTACCCTGAACAGCTTTGGCAAGAGACCACAATGATCGTGTTCCTAGGGGAGATGAGCCAGTCTCTCACCTATTCTTCGAATGTGTTTCGCCCTTGCCACAGCCACAGCCCTTTTGAGGAATCTAGAGACAAAGTCATACTCCTTTTTAAGAACATTCGCTTTTGGATCCTTAGCTGCCGCCGCATTGGACCAGGTTTGAAATTTTGTCTGCTTTTGGCTATACGCTTTTTTGCAAAAACGGTCAAACCAAGGCTGAGACTTGCCGCCAACAGGCACAACAGAACATGGAACGAATAGTTCCATTCCCTGCAGCACCACTTCAGCGACGGCAGTAGCATCCTTAAGCGAGAAGCCCAAACTTTGCCCCAGGGGTAGGATGAAAAGAAAGCCCGTATCCCATCCCAATCTGCTGATTTAAAATGCTAAACGCGACGACAACCTGTAGAACGAGGCCGCGATTGGCGTGTAAGTGTAGCGTGTAGCTATGCTCCGGAGTAGGTAGTGGTCTGATGAGCCCAGAGGGGCACTCACAGAGACTTTGATGCCATCTGGATAAGAAGTCAGCAGAAGATAAAAATCCCTCCAATTTTTGTAAAACATACGCCAAATAAACTCATATCGAATCTCAAAAAGGCGATTTTAAAAATTGGAGGGATTTTGATCTCCTGCTGAAAAACATAATTTTTTTTTTTTCTTTATTAAAAAGTTTGAGATTCATAATTTGCAAACTTATCGATAATTAGGTACCGATTTTCAGGGTTCCGTAGCCAAATGGCAAAAAACGGAACCCTTATGGATTCGTCATGCCTGTCTGTCTGTCTGTCCGTCCGTATGTCACAGCCACTTTTTCCGAAACTATAAGAACACTGTTGAAACTTGGTAAGTAGATGTATTCTGTGAACCGCATTAAGATTTTCACACGAAAAAATAGAATAAAAAACAGTAAATTTTGGGGGTTCCCCATACTTAGAACTGAAACTCAAAAAATTTTTTTTTCATCAATCCCATACGTGTGGGGGTATCTGTGGCGTCTTCAAAAATGATATTGAGGTTTCTAATATCATTTTTTTCTTAACTGAATAGTTTGCGCGAGAGACACTTCCAAAGTGGTAAAATATGTCCTCCCCCTCGTAACTTCTAAAATAAGAGAATGATACATACTTCCACCGAAAATTGGTTTGAACGAAATCTAGTAAGTAGTTCTTTTTAATACGTCATAAATCGTAAACCGCAATTTACCTTTAGAACTTTTATATTATGTTCCTTGCTGCTACGGAACCCTTCATGGGCGAGTGCGACTCGCACATGGCCGCTTTTTTTTAAATTGAAAGGGGAAATTAAATTTCTTTCTCTTCGTCTTTTGCATAATATTTGCTGCAAATAAAAGAGCGGTTTAAAAAAACAAAATCTAATGTCTGTCGGTGTGTCTGTCTGTCTGTGGCATCGTAGCGCTTGCTTGGGGGTTAACGCTTGAAATTCAGGGCTTTCTCTCGCAAATAATTGATGGCGCTATCCGTAGCGTGACTTGATTATCCGTATCAAGTCGTATCGGTAATTCCGCTATTCATCACTAGATGGCGTTCTTAACAGTCGGAGGTTTTTTTTTAATTTGTCGAGCAAATAAACTTGTTATTGTAGTTTTTTTGTTCATTGACCGTAAACCTGCCCATACGATGTGATGTATTGCAATTTTCCATGACAGGACGACACGCCTTTACTATGTCAATTATTCTTTGCCTCTTTTGTACAAAACCAGCAATGTATGTACTTACATACATATACATAGGTACTTACCTACCTGAATTTGAGACAGTGTGTTACCATACGCATAACATTCACTAGAGTTGCCGCGAATACTCGCTATTATACGTTATTCGGCATTACTCGATATTTTTTTTTGTTATTCTTCAATAATGTACTGGTATTCTCTCTTCATACATACATACATACATTCTTCTATTCTTCTTCATTTAAAGTAAAAATTCTGTGATAATATAATCTAGGTATTCGACATTCGGCAAATAGTTCTTTCAGAAAGGAACGCCATCTCTGATTTTTCTTGATTTGATTAGGATTGGGTTTCTAGCAGAGTACGCTTTTTTGTATGGTGTTGGCAGTCCTGTATTTTCGTCCATGATCAAGAATATTCTCGTTGCGGTAATTAAAACAAATGCGTGCTGCCCAAATTAACCTAAATATGTATAAGCGAAATCAATTGGGCGGGATTGGATACAAATAAATGATTATGTTCAAACTACAAGCGTGTTATTATTAAAAAATATATTTTCATATTTCTTTTTGTATGTCGAATTACCCTAAAATCTGCCGCTCTAGGCTACAGCCTACTCAGCCTGCTGGTAAATCCAAGACTGAGAAAAAGGATTCAGAATCTCGCCTCTCGAATTTAGGATTCTGTACCCTAAGGAAAACGGAAAGGCCAACGGGACCCTATTAGGGTTGGGACACATCTGTCAGCACGGAACAGCACTTTCCTAAGCTGCTATCCTTTTCTGTAATTCAGAAAAGTCATTTGCTAGAGCGAGAGAGAGCGACGGAAGCGTTCCGTCTCTCCCGCGGCTCTAGAAAATGACGCTTCTGAGCGACAGAAAAGGATAACAGCATAGGAAAATGCTGTTCCGTGCTGACAGATGTGATGTGTCCCAATCCCAACCCTTACTGAGACTCCCTGTCTGTCCTTCCAAACCGTGATACCTTAGACACTTGCAATTTTCACCGATTATGTGTTACTGTGGCCGCTATAACAACAAATACTAAAATTAAAAGGTTCGTCTTACAAGAAACGTGTTTTTTTCAGCGTTTTAAAACATTAGGCTATACGGAGATACGGAACCCTTCATGTACGATTCCGACTCGCACTTGACCGGTATTTATTTTTCTTTTCTCCGAGACCAACATGGAAAAACAAAAGACATAAGAACACAATAAGGCAGTGTGAAGCCTGCGTAATAAAATTTGTCAATATAGCATCACTAACCATTAGACAGTATTGAGGTTGGGAGGTCGGGACATTAGCGCTGTATGTAACAAACAGACAGACAGCAATGTTTCGTAACGAGAGGATTGCCATCTTTGTCAGCGAAGAGGTCGAGAGCCGGCCACTTGCCATGCCTTGCGGCCACATGTGAAATGTGGGCAATTGGGCATTGGGCAATTTCAAAGAGAATCAGTTTGGCGTACCCTTTGCGGAGTCAATAGGATAAACTTAACTTTTGAAACTTCTTAACAATGTGCGATTTCAATTCTTTATTTAAAAGGCAAGCGTGAATTGGAGAGACAGGGTCGGCCTCGGTGAACATTCTGCGATCAGATTGCTGACATTCTAAGAAAAGGAGAGGTACCTAATGTACCCGTAACCCGTAACCGCATGTATGAAGAGGTTGATGAGTGTAGATGAAACTAAAGAGGTCTGTCAGAATCGCAGCAAGTGGAGGTCTATAGTAGCCTACCCCTGTGGGAAACAGGCTTGATAGTATGTAAGGATAGGTATGTGGTTTCAGTTATTATTTCACGTTACGGCCGGGCGGCCCAGTTGTGGGCGTAATTGGTTTTTAAACCCCGATACGAATGTTTTTCCGTCTGCCAGGGAAAGAATTATACTTTTAAAGATTCTTCCATGCTGGTCTGGCAGAAAAGTAAAAAGTAGAGATGTATCAGCTGCTTCTATTAATCGTAAAAGCCGATCGAGGAAATGGGCGAGAACCTGAATCATGTTATGCGGCTAGGAACCACCATTTTTAGGGCTTCGTAGCCAAATGGCATAAACGGAACCCTTATAGATTCGTCATGTCTGTCTGTCTGTCTGTCGGTCCGTCCGTATGTCACAGTCACTTTTTTCCGAAACTATAAGAACTATACTGTTGAAACTTGGTATGAAGATATATAGCTAGATTTTCACCGATTATGTATTACTGTGGCGGATATAACAACAAATACTAAAAATAAAAAATAGTTAAAAATTAAAGGGTGTCGTCATACAAGAAACGTGTTTTTTTCAGCGTTTTTAACTTGATCTTCATAATGGCATTAACTAGATACTTGAAATTTTCACCAAAATTACCTTTATTTAATAGTGATAGGTATATTTATCCGACATTGAAAATATTTTCTTTACGAGCATTTGTAGGATGTGAGGTTTGTCGAAAGAGTTTCTATAATAATGTAAGATGAGTACGATGTGTAGCTGGCACGTAAGAAAAGTGAGAAGTAATTTGAATGTAGAATGTGTGGTTTAGTTTTATGGGAAAGAATGAAGATTGAATAAAATTAGACTATAGTCTATAGTATAGAATTAGTTTTATATTAAATCTAAGAAGTTAACGGTCTTCGGTGGTTTTCTCTCAGCCCTAATCCCACATATTTAACACATTTGCCCAATTATTCATTTTATTTCTAACTATTTAAACTCGTGTTTGTGACTTCTCCAGATATTGTGTGTCAGTCAGACAGAAATAACCAACTTGAAATTTATTTTTCGTCATATTGATCAGGGAAACTCCGAGAACCTCGCTCGCTCTTTCAATTAGGTAGCTATGTAATTATTTAAGCCGTGTGGTCAAAGAATATATACACTACGGTGTGGTAGAATACCGACAGAGTAGTATAGGACCACTCCAAGTCTTCCAATGGATGTCGTAGAAGGCGACTTAGGAAACACAAGCTTTTTTTTTTCGTGTATCCAACTGTTACTGGTCGAAGCATAATTTTTTGAACCGAACAATGAAGAACGGTTTTGTGTTATTTCGGCTTATTGTGGTGAGCTCTGTAAATGGCCAACACTGGTATCAAATTTTCAAGCTGCCTAAAGGCATCTGACATAGCTTGACACTAGCTAAACAAAGCTTACAAACATAAATGAGACCTCTCCAACTCGTCTGGCCAGCGTGGAAAGTGTAGACCAAATCCTCTGACTGCTCTGGATAATGATAATATATGGCTCTGGCAGTACATAGAGGGTCGTTCTCCTGCAGTGGAGACTAAAAAAGAACTGATGATGATGATAGTTCGCTGCATAGATGTTTGTAGGACCCCCTCTTAATTTGACCGACTACATGCAGTCTTTGACCGTTACGAGGTAGGGTACCTAACAGGCCAATTTGTCCTAATATTGCTTTTATTATCATTGAAATCTACATTTACATCAAAGTTTTACAAGACAGGAGTACCTACCTACTGTATTAGTCGATGAGGACCTCGTTGACCTGGTGGGAAATTG
Source organism: Acrobasis repandana (assembly GCA_963576875.1). Taxonomy (NCBI): domain Eukaryota; kingdom Metazoa; phylum Arthropoda; class Insecta; order Lepidoptera; family Pyralidae; genus Acrobasis; species Acrobasis repandana. Next base: position 1,976,000 of record OY756216.1, read on the forward strand.
GGAATATGCATTCCTTTCTAAAGTCAAGCGACCCCTGGCGTGGTCAGCTGTTGAATACCCATTCAAGAATATATATATAATACCTACAAAGAATTTTTTCAAGCTCTTCCATGTTTTGAAAAACCCGCTAAGTTGGTCCCAGCTATCGTCATTGTATGGAGGTCGTCATGCTATGTCAGATGCCTTTAGGCAGCTTGAAAAATCTGACACTAGGTGTTGGCCACTTACCATACAAAAACGAAATAAACAAACACTGTAGGTATTAGTGGGTAGGTATTTTTTTCTTGTTTTAATTAGGTAGGTACGTAGGTATCTGCCAAAATAAATGTCCTTTACATTTGAATGCGGACAAACTTGAATCCACTGATATAGGTACCTACCTATCTATACAAAATACGATTAAATCTTCAAAGACATGTTTGTTACGATTATACATACCTACCTGCTATCAATAAAGGGCTGCCAATAAAAGAATATTAGAATACAATAATGCTATCAATAAAAGAAAAAACTGATTTAGATAAGTATGTTCTGCCAGCGTGAAACGGAACGTAAATAAATCCATTTGATTAGTTATCTATAGGGCCGTAGGGCGATAACATTAACATTGATTCAGACCAACTATAACCTATAACAAAATATAAACAAAGTCGTAATATGTTTGTACTCACCAGCCCAGACTCCAAACTTCTTGGTCAGTGGCTCCACCTCCGACGGAAGGAAATAAGGGGTTAAATAAGACGTGACCTGCTCCAGGGGACTCCATAGGGAATCTATTAAAAATGCGCAGGCCACTACCACTCCTACTGACGAAAAAACTAACAAAATCATGGCCGGATTTAAAAGTTAACACAATTAAAAAGAAATTATACTATTATACTTTTAAATAAAGAACGTTTGATTGTTATCGCGTTATTTTGTTTTAAAATTGTAAAGAGAACGCACGACACGGCAGCATGACCGAGCGACATACACTGCCGCATCATGAGTTGACCGGCTTACTCGTCCATTGAAAACCTGCTTGATGATGATTTATGCAAATGCTTGCTGTGTACTGCATCGCTACATATGCATAAAATCAAAACAAATGATATTTCAAATATTAATAACTAAATACAATATACCTACTTGTAATAACTGACGTAATTTTTCTTGGGGTTTCTTCAATATATCCGAAGTTCTTCATTAATCATCATTATCTTTTCCCTTATGAGGCATTTGTCCAGCAGTGAACGTCATGCGGCTGAAATGATGATGATGACGATGATCTTCCCTTATGGGTGAGACTGAGAGATAAAGTTAAAATCAAAAACTAAATAAAAATGTAATAATAATAAGAAAACTTAAGTGGCAATGGTCAGAGACAAGTGGATAAAGTAAACGAATGATGTATTGGTATCAAAGAGACGGAAAAAATGAAGCCCATTTATGAGAGGGTCAGATGCATTGACTATTGGTCACATGACATCAAAGAGCAGGAGGCATTTCGACCAAAACGACAATGAATATGGAGGAGTGGAAACACTTGGAGGAGGCCTTTGCCAATATCATTTGGCAACAAAAATCCGCCATTTTGCTTTTTTTAATCTTTTTATATACTTACCCAGTGTCATTTTCATAATTAAGGCGAATCTAACGACACGTCTCAAGCTAAAACCCATCAAGCCACTTGGCTGCTGATCTTACTAAAGAAATTTACATACATATACACTCGAAAACATAACCGTTCAGGCGCAGTCGAGTAAAAATAAACATATAAAAACCTAACCTAGTTGCCCACTGGCAGCGGGGCAAAGCTACCAGCTACCAGCCGTTAGGGCAGAGAAGAGAGAACCCTTCTGACTGACAATGCATGCCGTGTCATTGACTTATATATTATTAGCGTAGTTAAAATCGTTGGCCGTGTCCAGTATTGCCTTCTGAATCTGACCCTTGATATCAGAGGCTATAAGACCGTTTGCTGATACGACTAACGGGACAATGATCGTCGAATCCACATCCCACATAGCAGTCACCTCGTCGGCCAAGTCAAGGTACTTGTTAAGCTTGACCTTCTTGGCCTAATATTATTATCTATCGGGAACCTAAGTCGGGAATAAAATGTAGCTTACTGACATCAGTTTCCAGTGTCCTAACTAAGTAGGTGCAATCTGCTTGCAAAAAATTACGTAAGACTTAAGATACTCAAGATTTGATTTGAGGGATTTGATTGACAACAAACTACGCCTACTTACTTGGTTAAGTATCGTGACTATATGTTCTACTGATATCTGAGCCATGAATAGAATGTTAATGAATAGAAAGTTTACCATGTTGTAAACGGAAGGAAAGTACACATAGGAACCTAACTACTTACATGTAAAAATGTATATTTTCTATTGGAAATCAGCCTAGTGAATTTACGAATTTTTTGCTTGCTAGAAATAGGCAAGTTTTTTAAAATTGTAAATTTGTACAAGCTTTTATTGGAAGAAGTGACCAAGTCTAGCTTAATCTTTATACCCTGGATATCATCTACGGGGCCGGAATAACCATTAGGCAGGGTATCATCTGGGCCCAATGGTCCAGGCTCGCCTGGAAATATTAAAAATGACTCGCCAAAAAATTTACGGGACTCGTCATTTTTAATTTTATTTTATTTTATTTATTCAAGTACACTTGGAAATTTACAAACATACACATAAAAAAATAAGGAAAACATAGTACTTAGGTGCTACTTATTTCTAAAGAAATTTCTTCCATTCGCGAGATAAAATGGAAAAAAAGAGGTAATTGGCGTGTACCTACAATACAAAAGTAAATAAATAAATAGACAAGATACATACCTACATAAATATATTTACATAAATACATATGTTAATATTTCTAAATATATTAGGATGATAAATACAGATAGTAATCTTTTACTCGTTTCTTGAACGTCGTTATCATTGTCCTCTGTTGTTTGTCTTCAACCCTGATTAAGGGTTAGGGCCTGTGCGTTGGGCCTATTTCCCCAAACGTGTTTAATCCGCCCCTCGGGGCATCCAGCCATACATAGCCTAGGGGCCCGGATATGGTCAGTTCGGCCCTGAAGACCAAAGTAGATAAGTAGTAAGTACCTACTTTGGTAAAAAGTCCAATCAAACAAGCCCAAATGGGTGGGCATCGTTTAGTTGAGTTCTATGCCCCTTCCTGCTCTATCCTTAGGCCATATATTGCATGTATCATCATCCTATTACATGTAAAGGCTTTCAACTCAATCAAACACCGAGTGGGTAAAAGTCTTCTTACAAAATATTCATCTACGAGTATAGACAAACGAAAATGACATGTATTATTTGGTCATACAATACATACACACTATCACGTAGGTATTTATCCCAAATGGGGCAGACAGAGTATTTTTGCAGGTCTAACCAGTCAGCACCCAGGGCCGCAAAACTCAAAGGCCACATTTAGCGTGTTGGTGGACGACAATTAAGGTTGCTAGCCGCATCTTCGCATTTTCGCTCATTCCCTTGATCGGCTTCTACGATCTGCACGGGAAGAAAATCAGCTGGTACTTTCTAAGTTTTTTCCAGACCAGCATGCAAAAATGTAGTTATAGAACCAAAAACACTATCATGTTCAGTAGCAGTGATTTTCGAAAGGCTACTTATAGATGAAGTAACGCAATTCTTTCTTGGGAATAATTGCTAAACTTAATTTATCGGGTGCATATAGTGTTTTAGTGTAACCTATCCATTGATTTTAAAAAAATCATTGCTTTACCGCAAAGAAATTGTATACAAATCTAGAATGCTTACGAAGTGGCAAAGCCGTTCCGAAAAATTATACCTAAAGGTGCCTAAAGTTATCGCTCTCCCCTTTTACTTTATTGCACTGACAGTTTGCGGGAAAGGGACGCCTACAACTTTAGGTACATTTTTTGGGAACGTTAGGTATTGAAACATAAGCATTATGAAAATATGAGCTTTATGTACGTGGCATTAAGTTTAATTTTCAATGTTGTTTTTTCGAGATTATTACTCGTAGTTATTCTAGATTGTATTATAAATTCTTTGCTCTACCGGCACTATCTGGCGAGCTAAACTTCCATGCTGGTCTGGGAGAAAAGAAAAAACTTCGAATGTACCAGATGCTTCTCTTCCCGCGCAGATCATAGAAGCCGATCGAGGGAATGGGTGAGAATGTAAATCATATTAATAGGCGATGCGGCTAGCAACCCATCACTATTTTGATTCCTTTTTCCACCTTCTTACCCACCATCACGTTAAAAGTGTCTTGAGTCTTACGGCCCTGGGCTCTGTCTGCCCCACAAGGGATAAAGACGTGATAGTATGTATGTATGGTCCCGTGTAGTAACTAGATGATGGATAATTCGTCAACAGCGTTTCGTCGTTATGATCCAGGTTTGCCAATAGATAGATAAAACCTGACGTCAACAGTGCGCCGCCAAGTCAGCTTGGGACAGCCAACTTTTCATGTCCATAAATAAATAAATAAATATATGTATAAGGACAAATCACACTGATTGAGCTAGCCCCAAAGTAAGTTTTAAACTTGTGTTATGGGATACTAACTCAACGATACTATATTTTATAATAAATACATGTATAGATAAACACATTAAACACCCAAGACCCAGGACAATTTGAAAAGGGCCATTTTCCAACTTGCCCTGGCTGAGGATCGAACCCAGAACCTCCAGATTGGCAGACTAGCGTGTTGACCATTACTCCACGGAGGTCGTCATGGTTGTATTGTACCTTTGTACCAGATTTTTCTCGATAGATAAGGAAGTATTTGCTTATTATTGTCAGTGACGAAAGAGTTGACATATTTCGGTAGGTCACCTTTTTGAGCGGATAATGGTTTAACCCTATTTTAAACCAAGTACTAAAGTTAAACCGCGTTTTATAAATAAAACTACTACTTACCGAAAATACAAAATAAATAAATAGAACTATGGACTAAAATTATAACTACTTAAATAAAAACAAAAAAATGTCTCCAGATCACTACGGCCGCAAGGCAGGGTGCCTAAGAGACTGGCGGCATTGCCACGTTGAATGGCCAGACTTAATCTTTGGCTAAAATGCGCACTTAGGTTCCCAGAAACGTCGATCAGGCGTGTCCTTTGTATAATTGACGTGGCTCCACACCCCATGGCCCTAGGTCTCCAAGTTTTATAGCCTTGTATAATATGAAGATCTAGGCGCCATTCACTAACTTTGACGTTTAAGGTGGACATACATTTTATGGCCACTTTAATATCTATTGCGAACTTTGTATAAGCTATAAAGCTTACAAAGTCTGCAAATAATTACAAAATGCGAATATAGCAACAGATATAAAAGCTGCCATCAATGCCAATTGGGGTCAAGTATTGAAATCACCACATGGTCATTATTTTATTAAAACTAACGTGAGATAAATAAAAGTCGGAAAATGCCGACCAGGTTTCGATCCTGAAGATGATAGTCTAAATCGATCGAAACCTGGTCGGCCTTTTCCGACTTTATCACGTGAATCAACCGTTTTAAATTAATCAATTGTGGATGTGGTCATTGTCTGTTGGCTATAATATTTGTAGATAAAGAGTATTTTTCTTCTCTACAAATGGCGGTACCATGTCTAATTTAGTTTCGATTTTTTCCGAAAAATGGCGAGATCCACGTAACTTATTCTCAACTTAGATTTGAATCAGATTAATGGAATCTGAAGTAGACAGTAACTTATAATGGTTTATAAATTCAAACAAACGAAAATCTTGTTATTTTTTATCATTTTGTGTACAATAATTGAGCACATACTGTATTGTGTATAAACGATAGGGATTTTCATTGCCATTTTTTAAAGCAAATTTTAATTCATTATATATTAATAAATATTCATAGTTACAAAAAAGTGGCAAATTATATTTATTTATATTTATTAATTATGTATCTAATCTACGCTTAATCATTAAAATCTATACTTACATATTTGAACAACTTTCCCAATAAATGTTTATCGAAGTACAGAAGAAATTGTTTACTTTCCATACAAATCGAAGTAGTCACGTGATCTTCTTGTAGGTACTGATATGAAGTGATTTTTTTTCGTATTTCGATATACATTTATTGGGAAAAGTTGTTCAAAATGATGGACTGAATCACGCCTTAAAATATTTGTACTTAAAAATAAGCTTGTATACAAAGAAATTATCATCAACATCCTCCAAAACCCCATTGTTGGGAATACACTTTTCATAGAGGGGTGTAAATATTTGTACGCTTGACAGAGGCTTAATGGGGTAGCTCTGCTTCGATCATATATTTATTTTACTGCGTCTCTGTTTATCAATTGTGAACAACTTTTACTTTGCAACCAATGATTTGAAATTTTTTCCACTTTTTCATTCAAAAGTAGAAAGTACAGGAATGTCCCAACAATCGTGTAGTGTCAGATATCTAGAATGACAAGATACAGTCCGCTATTGACGTCAGGCAACCCGGTTATAAAACCACAGCCTTTCGCTTTTCATCCTTATTGGCTCCAGAATTATCTTCTCCATTTGTCACTGAGTAAGAAAGCTGGGAAGGGGGGAAGCGCACCCCGAGCTCCGAAGCAGCACAGCTATAGACTTCCTTCGCTGTTCGTTCTGTCTGTTTATTCACGATTTAGTGTACCTACACCAGGAACGCGCTTATATAAAGAGGATAGGAGTTAATGACCATTGATTTCTATCCTTAATTTAAACTCAGACTAACATTAGGAACGATAATTCACCCAATGAAGTCTACTGTGATGAAAGAGAAGGCTACTATTTGGTGTTTAACAACAGATTATAAAAACTGAAAACATTGAATTTTAATATTTAGTTTGTTATTTTACGAATTAAAAGTAACATTGTCCGACTGTTTTTACCTAAGCTATCTCAGGAATAGAATTTTAGATTTTTTTCTCATATAGACTAAAAACCGTATAATTTCTTTATTTGGTTATTTATAAACAACAGGTGCCAATAATTTTCATGCTTGAGTCAAATTAAGACTGATAAGACTAACACTGCATAACGAGTCTCATACAGTTTCGAGCCGTACGTCTCCTTCTTCCTTTGTCTTCTGCTCGGCTACTTCTTCCTTTAGAGTCTTGATCCCTTGTAGTCTGTTCCTGATCGTCTGGACTGGAGCTGTGGAAGAATAACGCATAATATCAATTTGGTTTTTAATTTAGCACACTAGCCGTGTTGTAGGGGTTGTAAGTCCCTACACTGATGATACGAAAAACAATAAGGGTTGTTTTAGGGGATTATGTATTGCACTGATTTGATAACATAAAATTAGGTACAAAGTACAATGTTGAAACTGCAATGTAGGCATTCGAGCGCCACTGCCAATGAAATTAACTTAGGGTTCTGTCATTATGTACGGTGTTCCGTACATCCTGCCCACTGTAGAGAAGAACACTGTAGGGAGGACATATGAATTAGATATGAATTTTATCTCTTACAAATCTAATGATATCAACTAGGTATATTACATGATATAAAATGATTTTATGTGATACAAGATGATAAACAATATAAACTGATACATAAGGAATGTTCAGTCTTATTTTCAAATTCACACTTATTCACTGGGGACTCTAAAATTTACTGAACGATTGACCATAGGGGACGTAGACGTACTTTTATCGATACTAAGGACCGATTGTCTAAGATCACTGGGGATTTGATACATTTCATGCACTTCTATGGAGACTATGGAGTTCAGCATCGATACCGTGGGTGTTTCGTACTCATACTGCTTACTTATGTTGCTGATAAAGTTGTTGTGACTATAGATTGTAAGATCGCTGCTCTTGAGAACGCATCCTTGGCCTAGGGTAATCAATCCATTTCCATGTAGTTGCTCCATTTTTAAACCAGAGTTGCAAAAAATACGAACTTTGCATTCCTGACAACACGAGAACATCCAGACATTGGGTCGATGTAACTTGACCCATCTGTCGGCGCATGCTACTTGATATGATATGAAATGTGATCCCATCGTTTCGATGTTTACTATATTGTTATCGCATAGTGACTGATTCTCTTTCAGGTTGTAAACCGGTTTATTAAGAGAGCATAATGTTTTGCGTGGGAGATAGATACAAGATTGTAAGTCTGCATCCGAATGGAGTGTGAATAAATCCTTCTTGAGGTTAAACGATATATAATCTGCTGTGGGGTTGATAGTGGAAGTGATGTGGGCGTTATCACACGATATGTGAGGGATGCTGATGATTTTATCCAACTGGAATATTTCGCTGCTTATGAGTGGGATTGTCGCTTCTATGATAAGGTACTTGTCAGTAAAGCGAGCAAACACTTTAATTAATTTGTAGAAATCTATAAGATTTATCTTCTCTATGGGAAGGGAAACATCACCCTTGAGCTGTGAAGATATGATATTTAACTGTCTCTGAAGTTCCTCGGGTGGTAGCAGAAGGGTGTCAATGTGTCCATGGCTGATATCGGTGACTGTTTCGATTAGGTCGTGCTGTATACGTCGTATGTTTAAGATGATGATTTGGGTTGATCTGTTGTCTGTCCGTCTGTCTGTCCGTCTGTCTGTCCGTCTGTCTGTCCGTCTGTCTGTCCGTCTGTCTGTCCATCTGTCTGTCCGTCCGTCACAGGGCTCTATCTCTTGAACCGTAATAGCTAGACACTTGAAATTTTTACCGATTATGTATTACTGTGGCCGCTATATTAACAAATACTAAAAATAAAAAAAAGTTAAAAATTAAAGGGGTCGTCATACAAGAAACGTGTTTTTTTCAGCGTTTTAACTCGATCTTTATAATGGCATTAACTAGATACTTGAAAGTTTCACCGATTATGTATTACTATGACCATTATAACAACAAATACTAAAAATAACATAAATTTCAAAATTAAAGGGGGTCGTCATACAAGAAACATGTTTCTTCAGCGTTTTAAAACATTGTACGGTGGTACGGAACCCTTCATGTACGAGTCCGACTCGCCGCTGTAAAGAACCGACAAATCACCAAATCGGCCATTGCAGAACATCTACTCGAAGCAGGCGCTAATCACTGGATTGAATTTCATCGTACGCAAGTCCTCGCTGGCGATTGCCACTATCGCACTAGGATGGTACGTGAGGCGATTGAAATTAAGAAACATCCTAACAATTTCAACCGAGAAGATGGCCTTAAATTGTCAGCAGTGTGGAATCCAGTGATTAACAAAACACAACCCCGGTTTTGTGCACAATCGGTTAATCACCAGAATACGGTTGCGTTACGGAATAGGGACACTGTAAGTGTAGTGTATGACGGTACTTGGAGAATGAACAATATGACGGTGGACGAAGATCACACCGGGCAGGGGGAGGCGTAGGCTTCATCGCTGCTTCAGTCAAACTGGGACCACGTTCGGTGAAACCCGAACGAAACGTCAGCAAAATAAATAAAAAAAGGTACGTTTCTCGTTAATTCACGTATGCATTAATTTTATAACAACAAATACTAAAAATAAGATAAAGTAAAAAATTAAAGGGGGTCGTCATACAAGAAACGTGTTTCTTCAGCGTTTTAAAACATTGTACAGTGGTACGGAACTCTTCATGTACGAGTCCGACTCGCACTTGCCAGTTTATTAAATGACCCGCGTTGATGTCTTGGACCGTGAAAGCCACGCTTCAGGTGGTCAGTTTTGGCTCTGAAATATGCTAAATTTTCCCGCTTGGGGCATAAAAATGTCAAGATGAAGTTGCATAGAGTTAACAATGTGTAAACGGGACAATAGGTAATCATAAATTGTAATGTCGAATAACGAATAGTATTCTTACTTTCTTCTTTGAAGTTGATTATGCACTCATGTCAGTTTGTTTTTGGTATCCTTCACTTTCGTCTAGTTTTCAGGTCTAGTTATAATGTTCCAGCAATTTGGAATCATTTTGATACAAAAAATCGCATTGTTATATAGGAGTCTGACAGACTACATGTCCAAGGTAGTGTTATAAAATTAAATATATGAGAAATTCATATAGCACTTTCTAAAAAATCAAAGTTATTACTACAAATACAGATTCGAATCAAGCGTAAAATTTATTACTTTTGCAATTTATTGGTTGACCACGTATTCCTTATCACGCTAGTCCGTCACTCGGAGGTTCTGGGTTCGATTCCCAGTGAGGGCAAGTTGGAAAATGGCCTTTTTTTAAATTTTCCTGGGTCTTGGGTGTTTATTGTATCCCATCAAAAACATAAAGGTGTGGGTGTCAAGTTCAAGTTCCGACAAAACAATTGAGATTTAAATAGCTACCAAGTTCTGTACAGAATAATTAAATTTATTTATAACAATCTCAACATTTGACTTGGACAACATTTGGATTGAAAGCACGGTCACCCATCCCAATTGTGACCACACTCGAAGTTTAAGCTGTAAAATACGGTCATTCATCCATCAATTTTTTAATTTATCGTATGATTAATTAATTAATTTCAAAATACGTGTAATCAAAACCTAATGAAATGCGCAAATGACAACAAAACCTTTCAAAGAGAATCGTTTCACGCTGTTTTTTAGGGTTCCGTAGTAAACAAGAAACCCTTATAGTTTCGCCATGTCAGTCTGTCTGTCCCCGGTTTTACTCAGAGACTATTTGTACTATAAAGGTGTTATTTGGCATAGACATGTATATTAATCACGCCGACATGTGGTAATAAAAACTCAATTTGATACAAATTCAATTAAAAATCAGTTCGACAGTTGTTAGTTACATAAAACAAGTAGTGACCATGGAACCCTACACTATTGTATACTACGAAATACTATGCGCGTGTCCAGACACGCACGTGGCCGGTTTATTTTAGTGAAGTTGAAATTTTTAGAAAACCATAGACAAATTTATGATATTTTCTGCGTATATCAATCGCTGACTGGACGGTCTCAAAAATACGATCAAATAGTATTTTACCCGAGCGATGACTTGGAAAACTGCACATTTTGTGTTTTGCTAACAGAAAATGTAGACATAGACATAGACGTAGACATAGATTTATTGATCTGGAAAAACACACACATACACATTTAGAAACATACACAATATTATGACACACAAAGAAGAAACAACATAGAAGAAGAAACAACAAACGCCGTTTTTTTTTAAATGTGCGTTTCAGCAGATCAGATTGGCTGTGGCTCAGTGTATAACTTACAGTGTACAACATATGAGTAAGACATCGATATTCTGCCACACCACTTGGCGGATCTGACTTATTAAGAAAATGAATATAATTTTGTTATATTAAATTGCATTTTATAGATTAGAAATGAATAAATAATTAAATTGAATTGCATTAAATTAAACTGCACAGCAAGGACGTTCACAGTTATAATATAATTTTATTAGCTATAAATTATTCAATAAAAAACATTATCATTTATAAAAAGTAAAAAGATATTTGATGCGAAAAAGAGCATAAAAGGACAAAACGGGAGGAAACACCCCACCTACACCGCAAAATCTGTCACCGAGTAACCGAAAGGAATTCCTAGATTTTGTTTTCCTAAAAGGTATCTTTTTAAATGTTTTTTGAAGTAGATCTAGTAACAGGCGGTGGAAGGTTATTCCAGCACTTAATGGCGAGATAGCGGAAGCTGCCGGCAAAAGCAGCTGTGCGGTGATGGTGACACATTAGAGAAGGGCGTGTGGACCTTGTGCCGTATCTACTATGGAAAAGTGATCTTTTCAGCTTCTCATGAAGATACTCAGGTTTCTTGAATTTAATGACATCAAACAGTAAACTAGCTAGATGCATATGTCTACGCGATGTAATATTCAATAGAGATGACTTCTGCAGGTACGGTGTGATATGTGCTCTAGGAGGGATGTTGAAGCAGAAGAGGCAGCACGCGTTTTGTACTCTTTGTATTAACCGTCGCGTTTTGTATAGAAGTCTTGGACCATAAACTAAGTCACCATAGTTCAGTCGCGATAAAATTAGTGATTCACAAAGAGTAACGCGTACCGCTTCACTCAAGAGATTTCTAATGCCATACAAAACTTTTACGTGGTAGAAACAAGATTTAACGAGATTGGCTACATGAGCTTCGAAGCGTAATTGATCATCAAGTATAATTCCTAAGTTTCTGGCTTCTTTTACTTGTTCTATATTTTGAGTACAGTAGTACTCAAAATATAGAACACATAGTAGTACATTGTAAACTTGTTGTTTCGATCCAAGTATCATGTACTTTGACTTATCAGGATTGAGTACCAGTCCATTGTTATGTGCCCATTCATCAATGTTATCTAGGTCTTCATTTATCTTACTTATACGGTCATAGAATTCGCAAGGTTTTCCCGAAATGTACATCTGAACGTCGTCTGCATAGATATGGTATTTGCAGTTCAGACCTTACTATATCTGCGCTATACAAGATAAACAACAGGGTGCCCAAAATAGACCCTTGAGGTACTCCACAGGTCAGAGGTTTCATGGCAGAAAGTGTATCGCTACCGTCCTCTTTCTGTATTTTGACACATTGTTTACGATAAGTTAAGTAACTCCGAAACCATGACAGTGAAAGCAAGTCTAAACCGTAGTAATTTAGTTTAGACAGAAGTAGCTACACATTTGAATTTTCTTTGTAAAATAATACGTTCAACGACCATCTGCAATACTTGTCACTTCTATTACGCCTTATCATGTAAGTACGGAGGGTAAAAAAGGATGGCACGTTGAACAGGTCAACAGTCTTGGTTTTGCAGCTGTATGTGTTCAATCAAAAACATGTTTGTTTTGTTGACTATTTGATTTTGTAGTTACAATATTTTTTTACGTAACAACAAAGTGCACTAAAAAAACTTTTTTTAAAAGCAGCAACAAAATTGGTTAGTAAATGAAGCAGTAATTAGCATTTCAAATATTAGTATGAAGAAAAGTGGAAGCGTGGTGGGGATACCTCACTATCTCTTTCGCACGCGCGAAACCTTATGGCAGTGACGTCATATTTTTAAATCTGCATGCTTTTTCTGTTATTAGTTTCACTTTCCACCAGATTTTAACAGGGTCGACTCCTGGCTGTAGAACGAGTCAGGCAGGCCCAATCAAGCCTGACGGGTCAGCAGAATTGTTTACCTAATTTACGGCGCCGTAACTACAAATACTGCTATATTCACCAGTACTTAGTACGTATTTAGTTCCACGCGATATTTACCGCGGCGGGCGGGGCTTATAATATGAACAGCGCGGCGCGACAGTTCGCCGTGACACTCGAGTCGTGCGGTTGCGTCGCAAGAAGTTTCCTTTGAGAATATTGCTGTGTTTTTGCGATAATCGATTCATTAATAATCGGCCAAGTGCACGTCGGACTCGCGCACGAAGGGTTCCGTACCATCTTAATATTTATAAATTACGTGTCACGTTGTTTGTCCGCGATGGACTCCTAAACTACTTAACCGATTTCAATCAAATTTGCACACCGTGTGCAGTTTGATCCAACTTGAAAGATAGGATAGATGTTCCCGTGGGATTTGGGATACGCGAGCGAAGCCGCGGGAAAGAGCTAGTTATCTTTGTTTTTTGTATGGGAGGGCTCCCATGCAAAAAACTTGATTTTCCTTAAATATTTGTTATAATATTTTATTTATTATTAAAATAAAAATACAACTGAGTATTTTGTGAATATTTCAAGTGCCTACCTGTTGCCATTATTGATATCGAGCAAAAAAGGGCAAAAAAATCGCGTTTTTTTTGTATGGGAGCCCCTTAAATATTTATTTTATTTTGTTTTTAGTATTTGTTGTCATAGCGGGAACAGAAATACATAATTTGTGAAAATTTCAACAGTCTATCGCGGTCCTTGAGATACAGCCTGGTGACAGACGGACGGACAGACAGCGGAGTCTTAGTAATAGGATCCCGTTTTTACCCTTTGGGTACGGAACCCTAAAAATGCCGTCATGTGCCGTGAAGTGGTGTAGAAGCCATACAGACATGAAAATTAGTTATTAAAAAAAAGTACACTGTAAACAAGGTTATTTATTTTAGCGTAGCGTACTGCATAATAGGTACCATCCGCGCGTTGTATCTCACCGCTCATTGCGTTGACTGCCCCACCCGACTGACGACGACGCGTGACCTTGTCGCGACCAATCGCATGCATCTTTGTCTATGTGTGCGTTCGAATGTTTCGTTGTAATTACTGTTCGTTTGTTTGCGTAAATGGAATCAGAATCGAAGCGGTGAGTGTAGGAGCGTTAGGTTTCTAGAGAATTATATTTCGATGACTCCACAATTCATTATAGAAAACAATGTCAACTTAGTCAAAAATGCCTTGATGTGTGTTGAGATACTGCACTAGTAATTCAAAGAAGAAAGCAAAATATGAAGGAATATCTTTCCATCGGTAAGTAACTAAATTTGATGATCTGTCAACCGATTGAATGATTCGTCATAGACTAACAAAACAGAAGTGAAATGTAGACATCATAAATATGCCTACATTTCACGCTCTTCATGGAAGCATCGAAAAACTATTTGTTTGCTACTAAGTTATTAATGTTTGTAAAACGTTTAAAATTTATTATATATATATTTTTATCTACATATGCTATAAATGCTTTACAAAAGTTTCCTAAAATCCTATAAATTCTTTATAAAATTAAGTCATATCTCGTAACGTCTCACTAGGACCTCCAAGGGCTCAAAAATTTTGTATGTGGGGGCTTTACCCTACATACAAAATTTCTGAGCCCTCGGAGGTGCCCCGCACAACTTGAAACTGCTATCAGATTTTGGAAAGTATAATGGCGGATTTTTTCGCGGCCAGTTGCGCAGCATGAAAAATCTTTTCTTTTCAAAACGATTGAGTCGGTATCAAATTAAAGGATTTCTTTCAAGGATTACAAAAATATATACAACTTATGTTTAAATTCAATTTGAAATGAGAAATGCTAAAAACAACATATACCATCGCTTTGCCAAGCGTAATCCCGGTTGCGTCCTAGGCATACGTAGGTAAGTACTGCTGTTGTATCACGCAGTCGGGTTTTTCTTATTTTTTAATAATTACTTGTTCTTAACTGGATATGAAATTTATCCAACTTCATTAGCTAAACGAAAAACCATGGGCAGCTTGCAGCCCGCGCAATGCCCGAGAAGCAAAATTTTTTTGTCATATTTGATTTTATTGACAATTTTTTTGTTGATGTTTTTTAATGTTTATTGAATTATTCAATATGAGCAGAGGTACACCTTTGTATACCACCATATATTTAATCTAAATAAACATATGTAATTTAGACCCAATACCTACGTGTATGATTATATAATACATTAAATACATAGATAGCTAACAAAGAAAAAAAAACAAAAAGGTATACAAGTACAAGAAATCACTTTCTTCTAGTGCAAAACATTATGTAAAGAATTTAAGTAAGAATAATAAAAGGTTACCAAAGAAAGAGATATGTGCAGTTTAACTTTTTACCTTTAAAAATATGATAAGAAAAAAAAAACAAACAAAAAACACATTAAGAATGCACCAACTTCCCCTTCCGCGAAGATCGTAAAAGCTAGTCGTGGGTCAACAATCTAAAAATCTATACAACCATCCATACACCCATCCGTACATCCAGCCATACTTACCAACATTCGCTTTTTTTTAAATATATGTAGGATTTAATTTGAACCACGTACTCGTAGGTAGGTAAAAATATATTGACCTTTCTGTACTACTCTCTTGTTTAGTCTATGAGAATGAAGAATGAATGAATAATAATGACAATTAGCGAATCTAGCGCTGTGGTTTTGGAGAACTACTTAAAAGGGAACTTATAACTATCAATTAATAACTGTCAATTACCAAAAAGGACATGGCCGTGTTTGAAGACGCCGAGTCTACATATTCATGTCAATGGTTTATCACAATCAAACTGGTTCGCAAACATATATGAAGCAATGTTAGGCGAACAATGCCATCAAACTAGTAAATTAACAAACTACTTAAGATTATTGATTCCAAACAAATTAAAATGCGAACCGCTCGCCTTCACCCAAATTTCAGAGAGCAAGTGTACAAAGAGAACATAATCACTACGTTTTAAGAGACGGGACTCCATACAAAAAAAATAACTCCTAATTTCAATGACGTATAAAAGAGATATGATTCCTTATTCATTGCTCCATTTGCTGCTTTTACCAATACCAACATTAAGTAACAAATCGTCAAACGTGACTTGTAACAGCTTGACGCTTATTTAGATTGTATTGATATCGATACAAATATACTCAATATTTTTATCGATATCGATACTATCTACAGGTTGACGCATGGGTCCTCCCTAGTCTTTTATATATTATATATAGAGTTTTTGGCGGGAAGTCAAGGGGTTCGGTTGGGGTTTGCTTTAAATTATTTTGCAAATTGATTTTAGTGGACTTTATAATATGAAATTGGTGTTGTTTGGTGTTATAAATGCTCATGCTCATGAACAATGTGTAAAATAGTTGAAGTGGACAGTCATAGTACGACTGTAGTGATATTTGTTTTGCGGACTGTGTGGGCGTCTTCGGACGTCGTCCGCCACTCAGTCGTCTATGAAAACCAGTGGACTCGTACAGATTTGTCGCTAGAAGCTCCCTTAAAGCAGTCAAAGGCCTACACCACTCTTTGATTGTAACTTGTTAGAATTAGGTTAGGTTAGGATTAAGAATAAAGAACAAAATTAAAGATAGGCTATAAAGGACTTGTATCCAGAGCCGTAAAATTATTTAGTAAAAAAAAATATATTATATATAGGTTTTTGGCGGGAAGTAAAGGGGTTCGGTTGGGGTTTTCTTTAAATTATTTTGCAAATTGATTTTAGTGGACTTTATAATATGAAATTGGTGTTGTTTGGTGTTATAAATGCTCATGCTCATGAACAATATGTAAAATAGTTAAAGTGGACAGTCATAGTACGGCTGTAGTGATATTTGTTTCGCGGACTGTATGGGCGTCGTCCGCCACTCGATCGGCTATGAAAACCAGTGGACTCGTATAGATTTGTCGCCAGAAGCTCCCTTGCAGAAGTCAAACGCCTACACCACCCTTTGATTGTCTTGTTAAAATAGGATTAGGTTAGGTTAGGATTAGTAATAAAGAAAAAAATTAAAGATAGGCTCTAAAGGACTTGTATCCAGAGCCGTAAAATTATTTAATAAAAAAAATATATTATACATATTTTACTTACTTATACACAAAAATGTGGACTTAAAAATAAAACAAAGAATACTTTTATAATTATTTAATTACGATTTTGAAAAACATAAAAATGCAAACATAAATATTATTATTTTTTCACGGAGGTCGTCATAATAACAGTATGGTTCAATTAACCTTAAAAAAAATAACCGACTTCAAATCGAAATGCACTAAAAAGCAAAAAATAATTATTTTTTATATCAAATGTCCCTGAAGTTCTGGGTAAAAATCTCTATAATACTCATTATTTATTTGGAGTCGGTGCTAATCTAAGTACCTATTTTACATTGAAATCATTCATGAAGTACTTTAGAATACGCCACGGGAATCAAAATAATGTGAAAAACACATGTTATCTGCAAACAATATTTCATTAGTAATTATTAATTTAAAATTGCCTAAGCCTCAACAACTCGAAAAAGAGCTGTAACTCGGCTGAACATCTGTTCAGCCAAGTTACAGCACTTTTGATCTCAGATGATCTCATCTGATCATCTCTCTATTGAATTACTTTTGTAACAAGAAAAATCAAAATCGGTTAATCGATTTGGGAGCTATATACGACGTGGTATTACTCGAACTCCTTTGCAACTGGACTCTGAGGCGAAAGATTGGCACCGACTCCAAATAAATAATGAGTATTATAGAGATTTTTTACCCAGAACTTCAGGGACATCTGATATAAAAAATAAACCGGCCAAGTGCGAGTTAAACTCGCGTGGAGAGGGTTCCGTACAATTGATTGAATTCTTATAGTTTTCCTGTAATCAGGAAGCAATGAACTATATTTTGTATTTTTTT
Source organism: Acrobasis repandana (assembly GCA_963576875.1). Lineage (NCBI taxonomy): Eukaryota > Metazoa > Arthropoda > Insecta > Lepidoptera > Pyralidae > Acrobasis > Acrobasis repandana. Next base: position 1,994,031 of record OY756216.1, read on the forward strand.
CAAAATTTTAGGCTCAGTAGTTTCGGAGATCAGGGTGGGGAATGGTAAATTTTCGTCTTCTTTCATGAATAAAATTAAAACTATTCATTTTACAATAATAACAATATATTTGAGATCCTCATAACGAACCCTTTCATTTGATATATGACACAGTAAGGTTTGCAAAACAATTTTTTTTAATTTCCTAATTTGTACCCCGAAAATGACCCTTATTTTAAAAAAATATTTATTAATACTTTGCACATATGTGTTTGGGTCATCGGATTACAACACTCTACCAAATTTCACCTGATTCGGTCCAGTAGATTCGGAGCAAATTGGCTGTGACAGACGGACGGACGGACGCACGAGTGATCCTATAAGGGTTCCGTTTTTTCATTTTTTGTACGGAACCCTAAAAACCGTGTGGCACTCGGGGACTGCCGCGGTAAAGCTATTGCATACGACGTAAGACGATACACGGCTTTCAACGCCGCGCTGCTGGGCCGGTCGGTAGGCGGAGCAGGGGATGTTAGGTTTTATTTTCGTTACGGAATTTCTTGATTCGGTCGCCGCGCTCAAAGCCCGCGATGCTATGCAATAGCACACTTCCACTGCTGAAAAATGCAACGTGTGTGTTTTGCCAAAGAGGAAAACACATACGAGTACGGTGCGTTTTCAGCAGTGAAAGTGTTTATTTTTTGCTTTTTAGTGCATTTCGATTTGAAGTCAGTTATATTTATTTATTTTTTTAAGTTTTTATATGAACTACTGTTTACAGTTTAAAGTGAGAACGTTAAGCTATACTACGCACATTTACGAAAATCGGCCACTTTTGGCAAATGTGCGTAGCAAAGCTTAACGTTCTCATTAGAAACTGTACAGTAGTAGTTCATAAAATACTTTGAAGGATTATCTAGGACTTGGTAGTATTAAAATTTTAAATAATGTCTCCATTTTCTTTGAAATGATTTATTTTAAATGGGGGCAGCACTGGACCCCAGAAAATTCAGGTACGGCCTTAAAGCTAGGGTCAAAAACTTTTATGAAGATTCCTGACCTGGATTGAGTGATGTTTATATAACCTACATACCTATATATTTAAATCTCTTTATATATTTTTTTTCCAATTATTTTTATTTTATGATTGTATTTTAGTTGTGTTGTACATTGTTCTGGCATTTTCTCCTCTGCTTTTGGGTTGACCGGAAGAGATCCCTTAAAGGGATAAGTCCGCCTTTGTGTTGTTAATTTTTTTGTACTTTTGTCTGTATCCTTATGTACAATAAAGAATTTACATACATACATACTTACATACAAATTGCCCGACCGGTGCACACTTTTGTATGGAAATGTTAAATTTTTTTTTGTTCTTCGACTGTTATTTTAATTTCAGTAAGCCGTGAGGCAAGAAAATATTATTTTTTATAAATTTTTAAATATAAGTATAACTAACATTTAGTTTTAAGAATTAATTTTGTTACTAAAACATGATGGACCATAATTGTCTGAATAATAATAAATGAATTGAATTATACTTTAATGATCTAGTTTAGACCATGGTTCGATTTATTACGGGTATGTCACTTCCAAGTTGTATATGTATATCATATATGCATGCTCGCATATGTGCAGGTACATCCATTTCATTCCATTAGGAAATTTTGTGTGGGTGGTTATGTAAAAAAAACAATTTGATGTTCGGAGTTAATAAGTTTCTCTTACTCTGGTAGCATGCCAGAAAATACACTATCACGTTTTTATCTATAATGGGTCAGACAGAGCCCTTTCGGTATTGCGGCCTTCAGCAGAGCTCAAGGCCGCTTAAAGGGCACTTTAAGCGTGATAGTTGGCGTGTAGGCGGTAAAATGGAATCAAAAATAGTTAAGGGTTGCTAGCCGCATCGCCTAATAACACAATTTTTATCTGCGCGGGAAGAAAACGCCTAGTACATTCTAAGTTTTTTCTTTTTTTTCCCGACGAGCATGAAAAAAAATTGATAAAAAAAAATAATGATAGCTAAATATCATGCCAGTGCATCATAAATTAATCATATTATGCGCGTCCGTGGCCGACAAACGCATCAATTTTATTCTTAATCAATTCCAATTAATTAGAGCTAGCTTCTAAAATCAGAACAGACTTACATAAAATGCTAATAAGTAGATTCTGTAATTGTTTATGTTCTCGTATGTGCACGTCACGCCACGCACAATGACAATAGCAAACTAGGCACGTAACAAAGGGGCGTGCGAAATGTTTAAACGGAAGTTTAAAACTACCAGCCATGCAAAGTGACAAATAAAAATCTCTAGGTAGAGGTTTACAGGTTTACTGGTAATAGTAACATCAATGCTTATTATCACCAGTACTACTTAGTTAAAATTTATAACAGGGCCGCTACAGGGGCGCCCATAAGGTGCTTGCCCAGGGCGCTCTCGACATTTAATCCACCTCTGTTACTAAAACACTTAGGTATATTAATAATGCTATAAATCTCTTTATATTACCAGGTCTCCCGTTGGAGAATTACATGGGTAATTTTAGTTGCAGCAACCGAGATTACATTGTAAAGTTCCGTTGCCCCACCGTAATCTGAGCTAAGCCTATATTATAGATTGCTATGATAGTTTCTAATTGACGGGGTCTCGTCTCGATCTATTTATGGCGGCCATCTTTACATCGATTATATTATTTGTATATTAATAATGTTTATACATCATGTTAATGAAAGAACGCAAAACCTCTCAGATGGTACCTTAGCCCATGTAACTGAACAACTTTGTGCAACAACTTTCACGAAACTAAAAAAAAAAAATTTGAATTTTGATACAAACAGATCAGCTGATCGAGTCAATTTGTATGAAAAGCCGAATTTTTTTTTGGATTTCGTGAAAGTTGTTGAAAAAAAGTTGTTCAGTTTAATGGGCTGAGGTACCATCTGAGAGGTTTTGCGATCTTTCATTAACACGATTAATAGGGTGTAAAAATATACTGAAACTATTTTTAAAAGCAAAATTAACACCATGGTATATACTGAATAACTTTCCCCAAGAAGCATTTATGTACCTATCGAAATATGAAAAAATAATTTTTGTTTTCCGTACAAACTCGGATCAGCTGATCGATCATTTCGTGCCTATGGGAGGCCAAAAATTATTTTTCATATCAGCCCATAAAATTTTTTGGGTTTCGTGAAAGTTGTAGAACAAAAGTTGGGCTGAAGTACCACCATATGAGAGGTTTTGCGTTATTTCATTAACTCGTTGTATGTTCCTTGGGGAAAGTTGTTCAGTATCATGGACTGATCTAACCCTTAAAATAGTTTCAGTATACTTATTTTGTTAGACGACAAGAATTGCTCGTTTGAAAATTGGATTTTACTTAGTACCTTTTTTAATTACGACCAAACCTGACATTGAACCAACATAAGTGCATTAACAAAAAACTTAACTGCTTGCCACGGTTTTAGTAACTTACTGAGCTGTAAGTAAACGATTTGACGTCAACAATACGATAGTTTTCTACAAGTCAAATCAGAAACTTTTTAGGGTTCCGTACCCAAAGGGTGCAAACCGCCTGTCTGTCCGTCTGTCTGTCCGTCTGTCACAGGGCTCTATCTCTTGAACCGTAATAGCTAGACACTTGAAATTTTCACCGATTATGTATTACTGTGGCCGCTATAACAACAAATACTAAAAATAAAAAATAGTTAAAAATTAAAGGGGGGAGGGGAAACGTGTTTTTCGGCGTTTTTAACTAGATCTTTATAATGGCATCAAGTAGATACTTGAAATTTTCACAGATTATGTATAACTATGACCACTATAACAACGACTACTAAAAAAGAGATAAAGTTAAAAATTAAAGGGGTCGTCATACAAGAAACGTGTTTCTTCAGCGTTTTATAAAATTGTACGGTGGTACGGAACCCTTTATGTACGAGTTCGACTCGCACTTGTCCGTTTATTTCGAAATGTCAAAACAAACATTTTCTATTAAATTTGTATGAAAAATCGGACTGTGACGTCATAGTTTCTTAAGAGTCAAATAGCGATCTTTTCTTTAATAACAAATCTAATCTACCTATTTTGTGACGTTTTATTCTCATATCTGTACCAAATAATTTATTTTTGACCCAGGAAACTACCCAAATTGTTGTAAATAAATACAAACGCAGCTTGATGGTGGACGTGAGTGAACATGGAAAAGGGAATCAAAATAGTGATGGCTTGGCTACTAGCCGCATCGCCTATAAATATGATTCAGATTCTCGCCCATTCCCTCGATTGACTTTTACGATCTGCGCGGGAAGAGAAGCAGCTTTAACATTCTAAGTACCTTTTATATTTTCTCCCAGCATGGAAATGATCGAAGTATCCAAAGTATGTTGAATTAGTCAAAACAAACTTTGTTTAAAAACAATATTTGAGCACTTACCGGAAATAATGACGCATCTTCTCCAAGTGCCCTTCTCATTTGTAACGCAGGACCTGACAATAAACTCCAAGAGTGCTAACAGGAACAATACCGCCAAAAAAACATACGCCATGATTTGCAGCATCTTGAAAATAAAGGAATATATTATTTCGCACGACGCGAGTGGTCTGGCCGCTCGTGAGATATGAACTAGCGTGTGTTTCCGACTCCGACTACAGTGTAAATTGAATAAAAAATACCTTATGAAGTACGAACATACGTAAGTAAAATACACATTGCGAATTGTAATTACGGTGTTTGAGCTGCGTTTAGTTTAGACTGATCAGCATTTTATAAGGTACTAGTCTTTGCCCGCGGCTTCGCCCGCGTAGACTACACAAATTAGATTATTTTTTTAACACTGGTGTTGCAATTTATTAAAATTCAATTAATGGATTATTATTTTCTACTAACTACTAAAATACATTAAAAATTTCATGTGTCTCACTTTAAAAATTACGAAGTTTCATACAAACTGCCAACCCCTATTTCACCCCCTCAGGGATAGAATTTCCAAAAATCCTTTCTTAGTGGACGTCTCCTAGTCACAATCTACCTTCTTACCAAATTTCATCTTCATTGGCTAAGTAGTTTTCGAGATTTCGTGATGAGTGAGTGATTTTTTACAAAGTTTCATACAAACTGCCAACCCCTATTTCACCCCCTTAGGGATAGAATTTCCAAAAATCCTTTCTTAGTGGACGTCTCCTAGTCACAATCTACCTTCTTACCAAATTTCATCTTCATTGGCTAAGTGTTTTCGAGATTTCGTAATGAGTGAATGATTTTCGCTTTTTTATATAGGTACTCGTATATAGATTATTCCCTACAATGTCATTGTATTTGATACACATGTGAAAACAAAAATATTTGTCTCTCTCTAACTTTAGGAAGTCTATCCCTTTCAATCTTTTATCCTCAATAACTTTTAAACGGCTGGACCGATTTTCATCAAATATAGCTAAGAACCACCGCAAGGGAACTTGCTATCATGTAAAAAAACCGCATCGAAATCAGTCTATCCGCTCGAGCGCTACAATGCCACAGACAGACAGACCGACATTAGCGTCAAACACTCCTCTTTTTTGTCGGGGGTTAAAAATGAATTTAACGTTCGACTTTACAGTGTTTATTTTTCTTGAACGAAGGAGTTCTTCGGCATACTTGGGGTGAACATTGATATATTATACTTTTTTTGGAGAAAAAAATGCGGGAAAGCGCACCCCAGGCTCCGAAGCAGCACTGATGAGAATGTAACTGGGATCGCGCTAACATGAAAGGATGAAAGGCTAGTTACTTTGATTAACACACAGGATAATGTGAGTCCCGAAATGTGAGGTTCCCGTGGGATTTGTAACAGGGTACTAACGCCTAGCAAGGTAACATTAATAGATTTTCATCAGCTGCTGGGCCCGCGGCAAATACTTGATTTTCTGGCCTGAGAAGATTTCCAACGAACGTTTGTAGGAGACGTGCCGGGACATGCCAATTGACAAGCAGATCATGCGCCGCAAATAGGCATAATGACTGAAAAACTATTTTTGGCATAAATCGGTTAGATTATTAAAAAATATTGCACACATATTTTTTCTTTTCTCTGAGAAACAATAAATGACGAGGATATGTACAGTACAGCGCATTTAAAAATCGCATGATTTCACGGATACGTACGATTTTTACCATGATTTTTACACAGCGGTGACGTCACAAGCCCCCACTCTGGGCCCCTCAAGGTTATTTCGGCTTATTGTGGTGAGCTCTAGCTCTGCGGCTTACGCTGTTAGGAGAATAAGACAATTGACAGATGTAGCAACTGCTAGACACGTAGTTCTTGCGTGACTGAAAGGTCTAATGATGGATTTGTAGACCTTTCCCTTTAAGTTAACCAGCATTTTGGGTCACAAACGACACCGGTCACTTCCTGCCATTTTGCCTATACGGTAGATAGGTAGGTATATGGCACCTTGACGCGTCGACTTCGATGTCTCTGGAGTTCGGATGCATTAAGTATCTTCTTCTTCTTATTTAAGAGCTTAGTGGCTCTTGTCATTAAGTATATAGATTCCAAATTATTTGAACTGGTGCGTAGGTAAGCTTGGCCAAGTCTTCGCTTATGCGTAGGTACGGATCTGTAGCATTGCAAGCCATAATAAGGCTGAATATAATATATTAAGCCTTCGCCACATTTAGCTTCAGACCACTGTTCTCAAGCGACTCGCCTCCCTCACCCCCTTCCTAACCGTTCAAATCGTCACCCAAAAAGATCGCCTGTGAAACAGGATGCCGCGCAGCATCTCGCCGAGGTTTTAAAACCACGCTTTTTCGGCATCGCCGCAGTCATCCTGAGGCGCGTAAGCACTTATCAGATGGGTCGGCGTGGCACCTTCAAAAGCACTACAATGACCATAAGCCGGCTACATAAGCGTTTCACCTCCAACAAAACGCTAGGTACTCCTCCGACTCGTCGCCACCAGGAGCACCGGTGTAAGATTACATTTAGCGAGCTTGGGAAATACCTCATATTTTTTTATATTTATCAGGGATTTCCCCGCGCAGGCCGTAGCTACTACTCGTGCAAGTCCAATTTGTCTTTAAATGTCTAAAATGTCCTCCGAATCCGTACATTTATCGTTTTTGACCGACACATATTGAAACTAGCCGACATTTTACAACTCTATTTGGAAATCCTTGGGGAAGAAAGGCCCATTTCCATGATGATGTGATGATATAACCTGGCCTCACTTTTAAGAAAAAATCTTGACTGCCGGCTGTCAATGTCGCTGTCAAAATTGACGGATTGTCAAACGGAACCTGTTGTTGATTGTTGTTCTTTTCATGACTCGTTAAAAAATATATATTTCATAAAAACAAGCGTTTAAAGGTTATATATTTGTTGTAAAATGGAGAAAGAACTAGATAGAGTTGTAGAAGAGATAATGTCGACGCCAAACGTAAACGGTTGTTTGGTTGCGGACCACCAAGGATTATGTTTGGCCTCCAAGGGGACGGTGCACGTTGATTCTGCGGGTATTATCGTCGCTTTGTCGGACCAGGCCTGCAAACTGCAGCCCAACCTGAAACCGCCCACCGTTACTTTGGAGACGGACAAGAAGCAATGCCTTATTCAAAGACACGGGACTATTACTGGCGCGATTTTTAAACAGAAAGCTTAGTAAGTTGCTTGTATATTTTCTTTTACCACACACGGGCTTCTATTAGTAGGCCTGCCATCACCGAAACGACGGACTCCGGACAAATATTTAAAAAACCCCAGATATTTCAGGGACAAAGAATTTTACCTGGACCCCACTTGAAAAAAATTTTACGTGGGGCGCCGGGGCCGGGGGAGGGCTGCCCGGATGGGCCCCAGACGCCCTACAAACTACGACAAATCCAGGGCAAACCCGGACGGATGGCAGGCCTATCCATAGGGAAAGAACTTTGTTTAATTTTATTATGTATATTCATGTAATTTTTAAATATCAGCATCATCACTAGGTATATTATGAAACCTGTAATGATTAGTGCTTGTAAGATTTCAAATAAATAAATAAAACAACTAATATCTAGGGGTATTAGGGTGTACTAATGATAAGTCCACATCAATTTGGTTAGATCTTAATGGTTTACTTAAGCTTCTTTAATCAAATTATACAAAATGAATGAACACATTTAAGTTTCACTGGAATTTGTCAAAGAACTTCGATGCGTTGTATCATTGAAATTTTTTACACATTTGATAAACAGAAACATGGATATGATATTTTAGATAATATCTAACTGATGGACTATATTGAATAATATGTTTCTGATCCAGTCCACATCCCTATACAGGCCCCTCTTTCCCAGTGGGCACTTTAGGCAAGTGCCCAGGGCCCCGCGATCAATAGGGCCCCCCCTCAGATCAAATACAAAGTCTAGCCTAGTTCCTGTCAGATCACCAAACAATAACCAATAGGTATTTATTACCAAAAAACTTATATAATTCGAAGAAATCGAACCTAAATTGCTGACTACAATACCAACTTACTAGCTTTTACATGCGCGAAGCTATTCTACTCTCGCCCAAAAATTAGGCTTTCTGACTTCAGCATGCTTAGATAAATTTAAATATATAATGGTATACTAAGCACATACACATTTTAAAGAAAAATCATCAGTAGTACACTCATCAGTGTGACTCGCTCCATTTAAATTAAGCGAACGAAGCGAAGCATGAAGCTCCAAGTTTTAACTAACCAAATAATTTAATTGAGAAATTACATAGAAAATTTAAACAAAATGTGTTTGACTTTATATTTAAGGAGATGTTAGAATGGAATCCCATACAAGTTCGGCCCTGGTTTGAATATCGATGTCCAAGAATAATTTATGCCACATTAGTTAGGTGTATAAATGCTAATAATAGGTACATATTTTATTTATTTACAATTAGTTTGAATAAAACAATGGAATTTGTGATCTGATAGATTTTTTTTTGAGAACTTCGGTTCGCATTGAGGTTTTTTTTATTAAAAATGAAGACTTTATTATTATTACTTCCGTATATTTTACATAAAAACAATAATTTGTCAAATATCCATTCGCAACATAAACAGAGAAGGCATTCGCAACATGACGATTCTTTTCGTACTTAACAAATAAGTGTGGTGTCACAGGCCGGAAACTCCTAAGGTACGCGCAATATGCGTCACCCAGGCGTCCCCGTTCCCCGTCCCCGCACCTCTCCCCCGTTTTCGCCTCGATTTCTCACGTTGGCCGTCAAGAACCGGGGGAGAGGTGCGGGTGCGGGGAACGGGGACGTATATTGCGCGTACCTTAGAAGAGTCCCTTCTGTTTACTCTTACTGTATTCTGTGGTGGTGTGATGGAAAATACGTATTTTACAAAGTATTTTGGAGTAAAACTTCTCTAACACATTAAAAACTATTAATATTGATAGATTGTTAAAAAAAATTTAAAAAACCTTGTTTATCTAAAGTAGATAAACAAGGTTTTTTAATTTTTTTGTTTGTATTTGTCTATTGTAACAAAATAGTGTTCTGTCAAAGTCATAGGGGCCCCATTATCCTAATATGCCCAGGGCCTCCAATAGGTTAAAGACGGCCCTGTCCCTATAGTCTACTTTCTTTCTCACCATTGCTCTATTTTGGATCAGCTTCTTCAGGATTAATTCAGCTTTCAAGGGCCCACTGCTGGGCATAAGCCTACTTTTCCCTCCTCTGTGTGTCAAATTCCTACAAAAAGAATACTGACAATAATATGCATTTGTAATTTTCACAACCTTTTTACCCGACTGCCAAGGAAGAGTTGTTTTTGAGGCATATCTTATGTATGTTTGAAAATTTCATTATTACCTAGTATCTTCCAAAAACCCAAGTGTCATTAGTCAGGAGTTTAAAAAAATCAAAATGGCGGATTTTTGGCGCTAAATGGTTATAGTTGGTTCTTTTTAATCAATTTTTAATGAAATTATCTTTGTTTCAGGTTATGGATTTATCAATATCAAGACTGATACTATAAATACTGGCTCCAACATCTGATTTCGTATTTTCAGTAAATATTATTTACATTATGGGACGGATTAGCATCAGTCTGTAGGGTTGCCAGATACGGGCTTATCTTTTCCTGGGGGGTTTCAAATGAACAGTTTTAGAGTCAAAATCCAACTAAAAATGATGGCCGGGCGCTCACTCTCTCTCACACAGGCTCTGTGAGTTGTGTGACACGACCAACGACACATACCTACAGTACACAGACCGCGGGAATATTTTCTTGTTGCATCGCCCCGTGGTTCCGTAATTTTGCAAAAAAAAAAACACTAGTATTCATGAATTCCGGGACAATGTTATAATTACTGGACATAGGACCAAATCCCGGCCATCTGGCAACCTTATCAGTCTGTCATGCATATCAAATGAAGTTCAAATTTAAAAAAAAAAACATGCCCTATTAAAACTACTCCATATTAAAAACCATACATACAGTTCAGCCTTCCAGTTCCTTCCCCATTACACAGACAAGAAGACATAGGCAGTGTTGCCATACGCATAGTAAGTTAATAGGAATTATTTAGAAAAATATGCAGAATCATTATAACTGTCTGCGGTCTTGAGTGTACAGTTTTATGTCCTTGACAAGCTTATAATGAGAGTGAAATGACCCTGCAATCTGGGTCCCGGAGAACAAAAATATTAAAAGTTCAATTTCCTGAAAAAAGTTTATTTTATTAAAAAATCTTATTAAAGACAAGCAAGTGATGCAATTTGTTTTGATTTATTAAATTCTTTATGATTGGTTAACTACATGTTTCCTGTAAAATATGTGTAACATAAGAATTGAATATTGAATAATTAGATGTAAGAGTGTATATAAAATAAAACTTTTTTATTATGATATTTAGTTTTTATTTTCCTACCGTTCTTTCTCTTTTAACCGTTGATATTAAATCAGCCACAGGAAGTCCACGGCTCGGGCGGCGGCCGGTTGTAATATTCGCACAAATACGTTCCCAAAGAGGGTTGACGTCATGCAGGCAGCCGGTCGTAAAATAACAGCCGAATCATTATAACTTCTTCGTCTAAGCGCATTCCCGGTCGCATCCTCAGCTGTGCTGCTTTGGAGCGCGCGGTGCGCTTTCCCGCTTTTTCTTCTCCAAATATGATATGCATGTCAATGCTCACCCAAGGATGCAAAAGAGCTTGCGAAGTGGATAAGAAATTGGCGGAACAGTTAAAATGATTCGGCTGTGTAAAATTATGTCGCAGGAAGATAATACCATATTTTATACTATGAACACAGAAGACAGAGTATACAGAACGGAATCTCCTGCGATCCCTTGCAATATGCGTCCCTGCACCTCTCCCCGCTTTCGCCTTGTCGCGGGGCGAGAGCGGGCGAACACACTGCACGGCGCACAAGAGCGGGGCAGACGTGCGGGGACGGGGAATGGGAACGCATATTGCGCGTACCTTAGGAGATTCCGTTCTGTATACTCTTACTGTCTTCTGTGCTATGGATTAAATAAAAGCCAGGATGTCAATATACACACATTTATTACAGATATGCCTTCCTAGACAGTAACGTTAACCTGACGAGAAACAACTGCAACTGCTTACACTAACAACTATGTATACAATATAGTACCTGATACTTTACGAACAATTTACCGTAAAAACTTCACTCAGCGCAGAAAATCTGAGTCGCCACTAACGTCAAAAAATTTTTATACATTGCTTCTAACGTAGTGACTCTTAATTTATTGATCATAGCTTTACAAGCAATGTATATGAAACAAAGACGGCATGGCTCGCGTTACATACACACGCACTGATGAGTGCATGTGTAACGCGAGCAGTTGCTTCAGCCCGTCGTAGTCCCACACCATACGTGCGACACAGACAGGGCGATATGGAGACCTATTTTTAAAAGCGGGATTCACAAAACGTGTAGTTCCTTCGAACGCGAACGGTGACTTGGAAAACAACACATAAAAATACGGTGTTATTGTACTTGGTGACAAGTCACGAAGTACTTTTTTAACACCGTATTTCTCAAACCATCGCTTCAGCGAAAAATAATAGTCTCGCTAAACACTAAGAAAAATTATTAACCGAACTTTCGAATCGCTCTAACGCGAAGGACCAATTCGAAAAATTGGCACATTAAAAAACGCTCTCGCAAATCAATGATTGTATAACTCCCGCATTCAAAATTAGGTCTATCTATACGCCCGCGCTCCACTCCGTCGGGCCGAAATATTAGTCGTTCATAAATTACCCACAGAGTTTATGCCCCGATTCAGTTTTATCTGCAACAGAAGTCCCTTAGGCTCTAAATCAACGTGCGTGACTATCATATAACATAGATATATACATTTATAAATAAATTCTGACAAATTCTTAAATAGATATGATTTAATGACAATTAAAAATACCATTAGATTATGAAAAAATTATTACAAATCATCCAAGGCATAAAAAATATAACAACATTCAAGCAAGTGTTGCCAGCCGTTTAAAATCAAAAATAAATCTGGAAGTCTACTACTGAGGCCTTAGTGAATGCTGGCAACACTGTTACAATAAAAAAACATACACTTCATCAAAATATTCACAAATATGAATCGTGAGCAAAAGTTTTAAACCTAGAAAAACATTACCTAAAGACTAGGGTCTTATACACAATTAATACTCGCCAAAGGGCGTGGAACATTTTCCTAAATATTTTATAAAAATATCTGGCGATTACGTAACAACGGACTCGGATCTACAGTGTGTTACTGTGTATATCGATCTATACTTTCTGCTCAGCCATGAACACGGAGCCATTATTAGTGTTTTAAAACATGACATTTAGGGGAAGCGCAAAGAGAATAATGAATTTCAATTTTATTCCCATGTCAGAAAAGCTTATAATGCGTCGGTATGTATCGACCGACCGCTTTAATGAGTTCTCGCCTGCAGGGTACAGGGGCGCGGGGGTATGGCGGCTTGCGGGGCTAAGGGAGGTGCGAGCGGCGGGGCGTGAATAGCGTGATACACGCCCGCACCTTCTTTAGTCCCCTTAGTCGTAGTATGTATATAAAAAAAAAGACGTAGTATGCCTAAATCATGTTCATAGCTGAGCTTCCAGCGGTAACATCTACGGGAATAAAATACGGCCCTATGTATCTACACAATATGCATTATTATCACTAAACGTAAAATTAGTGTTAACAAAAAGTCCCTTTTTACATTAGGAGCAAAACTAACCCTTCTTTCACACTGTACTAGCATAAAATAAAATTATCAATTGGACAGACTTGGGACTGACATAGTACAGTATACGGCAGATCAAGCATTACATTTATCTTTTTACCGACATTATTATTATGCTTGAAATGCGCATGAGTATAACATTGTTTTCCAGAAAAGTACTCATAAACGCGTCGTCGTATATAAAAAATCTGAAATTGACATTTAACAGTTCTCAGACTATAAAGTCAGGCGCGCATACACTGCCATATTCATACAAATCTACATCAGACGTATATCGAGTATGCTATCAATTTGAGAAGTGCTAACTTTGCAAGAAATTGATAGAAAAATTGTCACTCCATAAATTAGTAACATTGTGTTATGTAACTGATTTAAGAAGGCTTTTTGATGAATACGAAGGTTAACATTACAACGGAAATGACTGTATACACGCCTAACTTTTCTCAAGCATGCAGTATGCAATCGTTTTCTCATCTGTATCAATAAATGAAGCGAAGAGATGCACTGGTCCCTTGACCCAACAAAATACCATTCTTAACACTACCACTGTTCAATACCGATGCACGTCAACTAATAGAACTGTCAAATAGACATTTCATATCTCCATCCTTGTAAACTTCCATGTATACGACAAAGACGGCGATACAAAATGGCGGGCTGACTTCCGATCCCCATTCTTACTATTTCTTTCAATCTGTTACAGTTTCGTTATGTTTCGGTTAATGGATATATAAATATAAAAAAAGCCTCAACGATGTTAAAATATATCTAAAAATAAACTACGGGACGCTAATTCAGTGCTTTATGGAATGTAAATAGATATTCAAAACCAAAGTCATCGCCAAAATTTGGAAAAATAATTTCGGACTTTTTTTATAATTATCACGACAACTGCAAATAAGATACTTCAAGTCTTTTTACGGTTATGTGGCTAATACTAATTCTAGTTTTTTTTTTAAGTTAAGCAATTGATACATGTATCGACAGAAATACACATTGATTAAATTACGAAATAATATAAAACAAAGTATTAGCTATAAAAAAATATTTACACTAAATGGCGTCACAAGCAGAATATTATTACCAAGCTCAACAAGCATTGATTTTTTCTTTAGGAGCGAAACTTCATTCTAGAGTTTAAGAACATAAAACGAACGTCAGAACGTCGAATATATGAAAATTCAGCGACAGTCTGATCTTATAAGTAACCACAATGGCCTTGCCGAACTTTCTTCCGCGTATAATTCGGTGGCGTAATATTCTGCTATTGATGCTTAGAAGTCATCCAATCCGAAAACCGTTTTCTAAAGACAAACATTTACCTAGACGGACTTACCATAACATAATCTATTAACAGCCCTCTTCTACGTTAATTGATTTACCTAATATAAACCTTGGCCAAAATATTTGAGACTTATGGGTGCCACCACTGCCACCATCTTTAGAGTGCCGTACCGAAAGGGTGCCAACGGCACCCTATTACTAAGACTCCACTGACTGTCAGTCCGTCCGTCATAGGGCTCTATCTCTTGTACCGCAATAGCTAGACACTTGAAATTTTCGCTGATTATGTATTACTGTGGCCGCTATAAACAACACATAGTAAAAATAATATAAAGTTAAAAATAAAGGGAGTCGTCATTCATGTACAAGTCCGACACGCACTTGACCGATTTTTTATATATATTATATGATGAGTAATAATGTGTTAGATTCAACGCGGATGCATGCGATTTTTTATTTTTATTTATTGATGAAGGCCGTGAAGAATGGAAAATCGCTTGTGGTCACGACACAAATCATCGAGAAACCGATGAAAAACAAGTACCATTCGTGCGAGCGAAACGTGTATAATTCGTCGCGGACCTCTCTTTCGCACGCACGATACGTGATTGCGAAGCGTTGAATCCGTCCCGCGCATCATTATATGTTATATCACTAGTTTGTTTATTGCGTGATGGCAAACCGCATATATCACAGTCCCATATATCCGGCCAAGGTATAAATATAATAAATACAGCTGCACAAATGCACTACACCTTCGTCAAGTTAGTAAAACAAAATATATACAGGGTTAATGCTTCAGAACAAGATCTCCACTTCAAGACTGATTACGAGAAAAGGAATGAACGTAACGTGATAATATAATAAAGCGTGATCTTGTTCCACATAAATAATCATATGTCTTTATATAAGGATTAATATATTCGTAAAACATCCCTCTTATTCATAAAGAATATCAAACGTTTGCTAAACCTATTTTAGTTAAAATATGTTTTGTCCTTATCTGTCTTTTCATTAATATTTGACATAGTAAGAACGAGACAAAACATGTTTTAACCAAAAACTGGTTTAGCAAACGTTTGATTTTTATGTAAACGAGGGTAAGACAATAATAATTTTGCGTTATAATTTGAAGCAAATTTAAATCAAACAGTCCATGAAAATTAATAACTACGATATTCACATAATTTTAATAAAAAATGTATTTAATTCGGGAAATTGTATCATATTAGTTAAAATTTCAAGCTTCGAGTCATAATGTCACCTCACTAAAAGGTGCAAATTTTCAAATAGAATTATAAAAATTGCAACATTCATATCACATTTAAAAAAAAAACATGGCGAAAAAAAAGGCTTTGTATATTTTGGCAATACTAAATTTGTTGGAGGACTGATACCGTGGCAACACTAAAATAAATGTATTGCCATGAGGCAAAATTACTCGTTTCCGGCTTCACACTGTTTCACACACATTGTTTCTAAGTAAACTTACAGCAATTTCACCCTTAGCTTATGGGACATAGAGATGGAAGTTGAAGAGGACGTCCAGGCAACAAATACTATTGTTGTTTCAATATAGACAGTACATAATTGGGATAAAGCTCAAATTGGCTTAACCGAGTCGAAGGGTATAGTTAATATTACCAAGAACCTCGCGTTTCTGTACATGCTTATATTTAATGACCCCCACGTCCTTTCAAGCCTAATTATTATGTTATTTTAGCGCTTTTTATACATACATAGTTATCACTTAACGGGATTATAAAATGTCTTGACAGAAGTCGTCACTAAAACACGTTAATATGTAAGTGCATACTAATAATCTTCCGTCTAAACCTACTGATTCTGTGGTACCAACAACAACTATCTAATTCATTTATTTAGCTACGTAAATATACATTATTTCTTCGCGACAACAACAGTACTAACAATTTTGTTATAAATATTTTACAATTATTTTCAAGAATAAATACTATCGGATATGTCTTCTTATCAATTTCTAGTAATTTTAACATAATAAAAACTATTTAAAAAATTCGTTGCTATTATGACTAATGATTTTCTACAATTACAACAGCATTTTTTTTTATTTTGACTTTATAATCTGTGTTGTCTAGAAATCTTACAGGCAGACAGAAGCATAAAAAAGAAGAATCATACAGGTAGTACATTGGATTTTCTAGTACAAAAGACGTGAGGGTCAATGACAAGCCCAGTATACTAAATGACACTTCGGTACCAGGAGCGCATAACTGCGAAGAAGGCTTACAGGAGTGAGGCCATGAGGATCCTGGTGCCGAGGGAGGTCAACTTTAAGATCGTACTATCAATGATCCAGTATAAATCGGCAGCTCGGTACTAGGAGCGCTGAATGTAATAGGACACTCACGGAAGAGGCCAGACGCCTGATCATCAATGAAGAGGTTATAAAACAACGCGGGGATTATTAAAACTCCTAAATGCCAGAAGCGCAGAACGTAGCAGGAGACTCACGGAAGATGTCAGCGGGTGACGGGCACGCCTTCCCCATTAGGGGAAAAATGCGAGAAATATTGACAAATCCCGTATACTAGCCGGCACTTCGATACCAGGAGCGCAGAACATAGCAGGAAACTTACGGAACAGCTTCGTGGGTGACGGGCACGCCTGTGAAACTGACAGGCTGCTCATTGTAGAAAAGATTTGGAAAAAACATGCGAGGAATATTGACAAATCCCGTATACTAGCCGGCACTTCGGTACCAGGAGCGCTGAACATTACAGGAGACTCACGGAAGATGTCAGTGGGTGACGGGCACGCCTGTGAAACTGACGGGCTGCTCGTTGGTGACGAGGTTGGCGCGCGGCGCGGTCGTCGGCTGCCCCAGGCCCGCTTCTAGGTTAGCCGCCGACGACATCATGTCTTCTCGTGACGCCCTGGTGAATATACAAATTCATGTGAAAATACAGTAAAAACCCAGGGACTTTTCTCCAACAAATAACACTATTTATTAGATGACATTCGTATTATTACTTTACAACGCTAAACCAAATTGGACTTTATCATCATTACGTATCGCTTAAAGTTACTTGACACTGACGCGGACACGCAGATATGTGTTGATGTCGTGCAGCTTTTAGAGTAAGCCCACTACTTCAACAACCATACTGTCTCACTACAAGACATTCTCGAAAAAGATCTTTGAATAAAAAAAACAATGCATATACAAATAATCAACATTTCAAT
Organism: Acrobasis repandana; assembly: GCA_963576875.1. NCBI lineage: Eukaryota > Metazoa > Arthropoda > Insecta > Lepidoptera > Pyralidae > Acrobasis > Acrobasis repandana. The sequence continues at coordinate 2,011,756 of OY756216.1, forward strand.
CAAACAGATTTCAACGCGTCTCTGCGATGTTACGGGCGATCCGAGGGCGGGCAGCTACTTTGCACAAAGGATTTCTATCGCGGTGCAGAGGGGTAATGCTGCCAGCCTTTTGGGTACCCTGCCTCGCGGCGAGGCGTTGGAGTCTCTTTTTTAATTGTAATTTTTATTTTATTTTATTAATTTGTAATGTGACCTATGTATAGACTTTTTAAGAAATTTATAATTATCAAACAGTTCGATCAATATTATATTATGAGTACCTAAGGGTACTCATAAAATAAAATTAATCGAACTTGATTCATAATTTCAAGTTAATATTTTCATACATGTTTGGGATTTTGAACCATCGCAATGTAAACTCACCTACAAAATCCATATAAACCTAGTTTTGTATTAAGATATTCAAATCACACACTAAAACGGTCTGATAAAATTATACCTACCTTGATAAACATTAAACGTAGAGTAGGTACCTTTATAGTAAATAAATTAATCTCGTAAAGATAAGAATTTACAGTAGTTCCGTTCACTGTGTCGTATTCACAAATACAATTTAAGTAGATCCTATAGTACGTACCTAATCTACTTTTATTGTTCAACCAGTTTGAACGAAATAATGCTAAATATCTAATTAAGTTTCAAAATATAAACAAGTATTGTTCACACAAAAAAAATATATTTAAGTTCATCATGCTAGAAATCAAATTTTAGCCCCGTTCACGGTGTGAACAAGTATAAATATTGTAGTATTTGTAATAAAAATCGCCCCCATAAGCTATATTCATTATTATAGCGCACTTTGAAGTGATATTTTATAATGTAAATGGGGCTTTATAAATAGAAGTCAAAATCTCAGACTTAAGTGAAAACAAACCTAAAGGTAAACTTCCATGCATTGCCTTGGATCGTAACCGCACACGATAGTTACGCGCGGCTGATTCAAGCGCATCACATAGAAGTCTACCTTAAAAACAAAATAGCAGCTCTCCACAGAATAGAACCAACGAATTCTACATAGCTTCAACCAAAAACTGCTGAAACAAACATTAAAAAAACAAGCCACTACTGTGCGAGTGCAACAGAAAACGAAACGTATTCCCATGCAAGTGTGCGAGCGAGACAAAAGTGCTACTTGATAAATATTTAAACGGTCTACTCATGTACATAGTCAAATCGAGCCAAAAGCATCACCAGCTTAGGGATGGCTAAGTTAATATAACTAGAGTGTATGAAATGTGGGTTAGAGCACATAAAGTTTATACTTTTACCCCAATATTCATAAAAAATCTGCCCTCCTTAATCAGTCATATAGTAAGTAAAGGGTGCCCCTTGTTTCACAGACTAAAATTTCATAGAATTTCGATTCACAGAAAATTTTTCATAGAATATTTAATTCTTATATTTTTATTTCAAATATTATTGTTTCAAAGACTATTTACTTGAATGAAACACAATTTATAGAAACACAGTTCAATGAATTTTAGAATCTCATATTTTCATTTAACAAACTAATCAAACAGTAGAATATTTCTTTAAAGAATATTGCTTGTTCGGTATAATCTTTCATGGAATTTTATTTTACAGAAAATTATTATTTAAGGAAGTATTAAGTGAAAACATTGTTTAATCAAATTTAATACAATATAATAAGTTAGAATACATTATACATCGCTACCACAATATAGGTTAGGGCAAACTTATAGGTTAGGTTAGAACTGCGACTGGGAATGTTTTATCCATTTTACTAGAATAGGGCAAACTTATAGGTTATAAATATTATATTAACTAAACTTATTAAAAATTATAATATTTAATTTGATATTCTGATATTAGAAACATCGCAAAAGTAAATGTTATTTGTAATAAAATTCTATGATTTCAAATTATTCATAATAAACATTCTTCATAATTATTGATTTTCTGTGCAACGATAACCTATAATTAAAAATTCTTTATACTGAGTAACCTACATATTGATTATTCTATGACATGATAATCTTACTTTTCTAAATAACGAAAATCTGTTAAACTTTTGTCTGTATAAGAAAGTACAACCAGTAAGTAATGCTTCCAATTTAATAAGTTCAAGCATTTAATGAATTTGACAGAAACATCAGCGCTCCTTAAATCGATAGCATTTACGGCGGTTAATTTCTAGGGGAGGGGCAGATGCCCCTCCCTACCCTCTCTTGGCTACGCCCTTCATTAGACCCACTAGGTTTCAATCCGCACCAAACGCGGCGACGTACGTCCAGTGATCCGCATTCGCCCTGATAATGACCTCCTCAGCCACAAAAATTAATCGAGTATTTCATACAGAATGGAATCTCCTAAAGTCCAGCGCAATATGCGTCCCCGTTCCCCGTTCTCACCTTGTCGCGGGGCGAGAGCGGGCGAACACACACGCATTGACGTGTGCACGGATGTATAGTTTCGTTTGTATAGTAGTGTAAATGATACTCCGCTTCTATCAAGTTTCATGCCAGTGCTTAAGCCTGAGCTGTCTATGTACATGAGTAGCTCGTTGAAATATTTAAAACGTATTCATCAGCCGTTAGTTTGAAATGCGTTACTTAGTTAGGACGCCACACGTCGGGGTCCTCCATGAGCGTGACGCTGTGATCCTGCGACATGGCGGGCGCGGCGCCGGGCGGCGTGCTGCCGCCGGCGGCCATCGCGGCCATATCGTCACGCGAGCCCCTACACCAGCGCCGGGTTAGACAGTACACACCATAGGCGTACCCAGGGGTCTAATGGTAGAAGTTCCCTCCCCCCTGTACTTTTATCTAGTTAGTACCATGGCCTAGTCGCATTGAAAAAAACACTGTATATGATTTTATTTGAACTATCTGTATAATGTCTGTCTTTTTTTAACCTCCGACAAAAAAGAGGGGTGTTTCGTAGCGGTTTTTATTACGTGAAAGCAAGTTCCTTTGCGGTGGTTCTTAGCTATGTTTGATGAAAATCGGTTCAGCCGTTTAAAAGTTATTGGGGGTGAATGCTTGAAAGTCAGGGCTTTCTCTAGCAAATAGGTATATAGATGGCGCTACGTATATAAAGTCGTATCGGTAGTTCCGCTACTCATCACTAGATGGGGTTCTTGACAGTTAATTTGCTTAGGCAAATTAAAAAAAACCCCGACTGTCAATCAGTCTATCAGTCTATAAACAAATTTATTTGCAAGCAAATATACTTGTTTATAGAATTGCTTAACGGCCCTGGATACGAGTGCTTTAGAGCTTATCTTTAGTTTTTCGTTTCTTTATTACTAACAAGTTTCTATCAAAGATTGGTTTATGTCCTTTGACTGCTTCAACCACCACACCACCACAGTCCACATAACAAATATACATACAGCCGTTCTATGCTGCTTACTTTAACTATTTTACATATTGTTCATGATCATGAGCATTTATAACACCAAACTATACTAATTCAAAGCAAAGCCCAACTGAACCGCTTGACTTCCCGCCAAAAACTCCTCTGCAATGTCTGTAACTGTCAGTGAGCTGTCAATGTCAACCACACAGTGTTTATTTTTACATCGACCGACCCTTCCCTCCCCGAAAAATTGACCTGGGTACGCCTATGGTAAACACGCACACACACACACATTTTTTAATTTTTAGCTATTAATTTTGTTATGAATGAAAATCGTTTTAAATAATCATCAGTTAATTTTGTTATTACAAATATTGGATGGTAAAATGATGTTATTACATTGGATTTCATCCAGACATGTAGACTGTTTTATTAGAAAAAGAACACGAAGTTAGCTTATGATAATAACAGGGCCTTAGTATGAACCTTTAATTAAATTTGTTGACCTTAAAAGGTTCTAGTTAAATGGCGTTATTACACAAATTATCTGTTTAAAGAGTGAAAGTTTAAAAACACATTTGAAGGGAATAGTATTAAATAGTATAATATAAAAGTATATAGTGTAGCGTTAAAACTAGATAAAAACTCCCAAAGCACACCACCAATGCAAAATTATACACCCCACTATTATAGTTTACACGAGTTTCTTGCTTGTCACCAACGAGTTTATACCAACGAGATTTGCCTCCATTTTTATCGTAAGAAATGAAGGCAAATACCTAATATTTAAAATATACATACAAAAAAAATCGCTTTTTAGGGTTCCGTACCCAAAGGGTGCAAACGGGACCCTATTACTAAGACTCCGCCGTCTGTCTGTCTGAAATTTTCACCGGTTATGTTTTACTGTAGCCGCTATGACAACAAATATTAAAAATAAGAAAAATTTAAAAATTAAAGGGGTCGTTATACAAAAAACGTGTTTTTTCAGCGTTTTTAACTAGATGTTTATAATGGCATTAACTAGATACTTGAATTTTTTACCGATTATGTAATATTATGGCCATTATGGGTCAGTTCACACAGAGACGCGACGCTACGCGACGTAGCGCGCTCTTTGGAAGAAATATAGAACTTGTTCACTAGACAAAAAGATACTAATTCAGGAACAGCCCGCTATGCCGCGCTGCGCAGCGCTGCGTTACTCTCTCTCTCTTGCGGGCTCTCACTCTTTTTATCCAATAAACAAGTTCTATATTTCTACAAAGTGCGCGCTACGTCGGGTCTCGGTGTGAACTGACCCTATAACAACAAATACTAAAAATAAGATAAAGTTAAAAATTAAAGGGAGTCTTCATACAAGAAACGTGTCTCTTCAGTTCGTTTTAAAAAATTGTACGGTGGTACGGAACCCTTCATGTACGAGTCCGACTCGCACTTGTCCGTTTATTTAAAAATAATTCAGATGAGGGCAGCACTGATGATCATGTAGGGCAACGCGGTAACAAGTCGCAAAGTCGTATAAACTAGAAATAGTTCAGTTAGTTACAGGCTAAGCCATTTAGTTTGACACATTATGAATATTTTTATACGGCTCTTTCTCTTTACAGGTTCATTGTTCTATCAATCATCATGTCCTTTGTTTAACTATTGTTTTTAACCCCAGAAAAAAAAGGGGTGTTATACATTTGACGCTAATGTCTATCGGTCTGTCTGTCTCCGGTGGATTTCGATGCGGTTTTTTTTACGTGGAAGCCAGTTCCGTTGCGGTGGTTCTTGGCTATATATAAAATCGGTTCAGCCGTTTAAGAGTTATTGGGGATTAACGCTTGAAAGTCAGGGCTTTCTCTAGCAAATATATAGATGGCGCTACGGAAATATTGTATTGTATGTATATATTTATATTGTTTTTTATTCACACAATAAAATTCTGCACACGTCCGTGGCGTGACACACATACACACACACAAGGCTCCACTGAAAACCAGCGTCGTCTTCTCGGAAACGAGTTTGGTGACATATGCTGAGTGGAACCTTTTTTCCTAGGATCTCACAACACTTACCACCGTGGACACACTGAGATGGGTACCAGTTCTATCCCATAGTAAATGTACCTAGTCATTTTAAATTTATTTTATATCTACTTTCTCAGATAAAATTGGCTAGGTTTTATTTTTATTTTTGTTTTAATTTAAATAATTCTATTCAAAATCCTATGTTGTCTTCTTCTATGTGTTACCTTTAGTGTATTGTATGTGTTGTGTTTTTCTGGAAATAAAAATCTGTCTATGTCTATGTCTAAATCATTAAATGGCGTTCTTGACAGTCGGGTTTTTTTTTTAAATCTTAATTTCATTCTAGACATTATTATTGACAGGTAAAGAGTTAAAGTGGATCCTTTGACGGAAGGGAAACCATCAAGTCGTTACCCCTAACTCGCCCTATGGTGCTATTTTTGAAACCCTAAGCCCAAGTCACTAAACGGACGGTTTTTGTATGGAAAAATCCATTCGTTTAGCGACTCGGCGATTTAAAAATGGCGCTCCAGATGAAGGTTATCTAAATCGAATGAAACTTATCGTCTTTTGGTGAGTAAGTCGTATAAAAATATTCATAGTGAGCTTATCTCACGTTAGTTTTGATATAATTGTTGGACTCACTTTCTGCCGAGCGCCATCATGCCGTAGATGACGCCGGTCGCGAAGATCACGCCGCTGCCGAGGAACGTGCTCACCGAGATGCACATCAGGAATGGTGGAATCGCCAGTCTGCAAAACGTTATTATAATTATACGTATTATAACAAACCTTTTTTGTCCCAAAGTTGGATAAAGGCCTTTTTCTCTCTTAACCATTCAGATCGCGGTGTTGCTGGCAACACAGCACACACCATCAACAACTTGGCTATTTGTATTTGCATACTTGGCATGTTTGACAAATATTTACCATGTGTGGACAGTATGTTTGGACTTATTTGCCTATTTGACAAATAAGGCCAATACCAAACACGCGTATCCAGGTGCTTGTCGGTTTTTCGACGCACATCAAAGAGATCTAATAGGCAAATACGCAAATATACCGTCTACACTATGGCCATATTATGCGCGCGCACCATCAACCTTGTTTGTGTGTTTGTTATTTGGCTGCCATGTGTGGATGGTCGTATTTGCCTATATCTGCATTTGCAAATTTTTGCCAAATAATGTCCAACACCCAATAGCGAATACAAATAGCCAAGTGAAGTGCCACCATTAAAAACATCAGAGTGGACGGGTGGTGTCGATGACGTCTCAAAAGCATAGCCTGTTTTAAAACGTAGTGGTCACATTTTTTGTACGCGCGTGACGCCAGGCCGTGTATGACGCTACTAAATACTAAAGTCACCTAAACAGAAGTCAATGTCACGAGACAATGTCATTTAAATTTTGTTGTATGAAGCAGCAACATTATTATTTTGTCTCTCACCCACAATACAGCACCGCCTTGTTCCAGTACGGCCGCGAATCGACCCGGTCCGATAGCGTCTGTACGTAGTCAATGAAGAAGCAGCAGCACGGCGCCTCGCACACGATCACCAGGAAGCCGGCCAGCATCTGCCAGATGCCCGCGATCAGGCATTGCACGTTTAGGGTTATGATGCCAGTGCAGTTGAGAAGGCCGAAGATGATGGCAACTGAAATTTAAATTCCTGATTTACTTATTTTATTAAATTAAATAGATATAGTACATATACCACTAATAGAGCTAGTCCCAAAGTAAGTTTTAAACTTGTATTATGAGATACTAACTCAACTATACTATATTTTTTATAAGACAATTTATAAAATTGCACACAAGTTCCCCGATTAATTAATTTTTTTGTTGAAATTTGGGGGGAGAAATAGTTCTAAGGTGCGAATAAACCAATATTTTTTTTTTATTCAGTCGATAAGTGCCATAAAAAAGCGGCCAAGTGCGAGTCGGACTTGCCCATGAAGGGTTCCGTAGCAGCAACATAATATAAAAGTTCTATTGCGGTTTACGATTCATGACGTCTTAAAAAAACTACTTACTAGTTTTTTTTAAGACGTCAAACCATATTTCGGTGGAAGTTTGCATGGTAATGTACATCATATATTTTTTTTAGTTCTATCATTCTCTTATTTTAGAAGTTACATGGGGGGGCACACATTTTACCACTTTGAAAGTGTCAGTTAAGAAAAAAAAAATATTAGAAACCTCAATAACATTTTTGAAGACATATCCATAGATATGGGTTTGATGAAAAAAAAAATTTTTGAGTTTCAGTTCTAAGTATGGGGAACCCCCAAAATTTATTGTTTTTTTTTTCTATTTTCGTGTGAAAATCTTAATGCGGTTCACAGAATACATCTACTTACCAAGTTTCAACAGTATAGTTCTTATAGTTTTGGAAAAAAAGTGGCTGTGACATACGGACGGACGGACAGACAGACATGACGAATCCATAAGGGTTCCGCTTTTTGCCATTTGGCTACGGAACCCTAAAAATGCATTTGAATTTTACCTTTTCAAATTTTGCGCGTAATATGTCAAAAACGTTGGAGCAGTGGACGCCATGTTGCTCTGTGGTTATGACGTCAATTAAGCATGTAAACAAATGCGTTGATGGAGGTATGTATTTTGACTTTTTTTAGTTTACGAGTACACGGGCGTACGACGTACCTAATGGCGGCTACTATTTGGTATTTAAAAACAGATTAATAAAAAACTGAAATTTTCAAATTGAATTTTGTTTTGTTATTTTATAAACTAACATTTACGACTTTTTGTAGCCTAAGCTGTCACAAAATTCTGTATAAAATATATTTTTAGATTTATTTTTCATACTTAATCACAGTAATTATAGTATTGTTCAGCTCTATCTGATAAGAAAACCTTGCTGTGACCTCGAGAGTCGACCTTTTTTCACAAAACAAGATGTTATAATATAAGTTGCTTCCGACAGTTCTTAAACAAAGACCATGGACACCTTGTCGAAGAGGCCGGAAAAACTAAAACTATTGATCTTGAACAGACACTATGAAAACCGTTTCATTCATCGTATTTTTTTTTATTATAACTAAAATTAGTCAAGTGAAGTTTAAACGCGTATAATCTTATAAAACTTGAGCTTAGTTTTTGTAAATGATAAGATAGGCCAGTAAAAATAGACATGAAAAGTGCAAATCGCGATGTAAAGTTGCATTTTTGGTATGTTATTTGGACCCCAATTTACAATTTCTTGCTTGCCAAATTTAGTTCACACTATGTGAAAGGAATTGTAAATTGTTATTTGTCAAGCAACGCCTACTCTACAGATAGGTAACATTTTTATTGCTTTCTTTTATCAATATGGATAATAGAAAATGTACCCTTGGCAAATTCAAATATGAATGAAAGATCAGGAGATCAGGACAAGTAGACCTCGACCTTCTGCGACTTGATTGTATTACTTCAAATGTGTTTCAGTATTTGGCCGTTGTTTGTTCTGTGTGGACGGAACCAACGGCTTAACCACAGATGAACTCGAGAAATTATTGAGCCACTTGTGTTCACCCATCCATGTGCGGAACACACCCTAGATGCTTAACACTTTTGACAAAATATGCATTTTTTAAAGGCTCGTTTTTCCTTAGACTTTTGGACGTACAATGAATATTTTGGGGTTTTTTAGGTTTATTTAACAATAGCAATGTGTAAAAAATATTAAATGACGTATATCTTCCTTAACTAGGAAGAACTTTTTGTTATCATATGCATTTATTTACTATTTTACAATAGGTGAAAACCCATTATCTAACAGGAAAAAATTGATTTACTCAAATTGTCACAGAATGCCACCACTTGCAAATTGTTATTTGCTCTGTTTGTCAGGCAACGCCTCCTCGACAGATAACATTTTTATTGCTTTCTTTTATCAATATGGATAATAGAAAATGTACCCTAGGCAAATTCAAATATGAATGAAAGATCAGGACAGGGTAGACCTCGACGTTCCGAGACCTGATTGCAGGCGTATTATTTCAAATGTGTTTCAGTATTTGGCCGTTGTTTGTTTTGTGTGGGCGGAACACTCGAGAAATGATCGAGCCACTTTTGTTCACCCATCCATGTGCGGACCACACCCTAGATGCTTAACATGCAAGAGCGTTACTAATACGTACTCCCACCGAGCCACGGAGCTAAGCATACATATCCGATAAAAACACATAAATAGGTCACAAAATGGCTATATCCGAGGCGTTAACGACACAACAGGCCATATAAACAACTATTATGTATTCTATGGCAGTATAACGCCTGTATATTAGTGCGATTGTACCAATTAAGATTACAATAGGGCCATCGCACATGGGTGATTCATGAGGGCGACGCATACAATAATAAAAAGGTAGAGTGCGTCTATATTCTTCATGTCTCTCGGGGATCATTGCATTGCCGAATACAAACGAATCATACTTTCCAAGTCCATCAATTATTAGATTTATCGTATACTTATACATACATACTCGTACTATCACGCCTGCTTCCCACAGGGGTAGGCAGAGACTATGGACCTCCACTTGCTACGATCCTGACATATATAATATAATATATATACTGCTGACTGATATATGTATATAATATATATACATATACGTATACATATATTACTTGCAATTCAGAACTAAGTATTTTATTGTTGTTTTGTTTTTGATTTCCGTGTGAACTTTATAGAGCTGTAAAACGTTTTCCCTTTTTATATTACCTAAGTAAGTACCTGTAATATTTTTTTTAATGAATATTTATTCCGTTATTAATCTTTTGGATTCAGTCGTAAAACTTCATGTGATTAGCCGTGTCAGTATGTTCACTAGCGATGGCATTATCACTTTCGTCACTGCTAGAACAGGTATTTCTTATAAAATTTCCCATATGTGAATCAACAGCAATATACCTACGCTAAATACTAACTGCCGTGCCTGCAAATTAACAGTTTTCCTCACATTTTTAATAATAATAATAAATCTTTATTAGGAACAAATACAAGGCCATTTAAAAACATCATGTACGATGATACCTGCAGTAGTTTACAAAGAAAAACTGTGTCGCAGGTATCAACGACCACCTCCGACTTAAGCACATAAGGATGTTCCTGTACATGAACATTTCATCTTAATATAATTGCATGAAGTTACTAATAAGATTACAATTAGATAAGAATAATATTATTCATTAAATTATTTCAAAATATTAGCTACTATGTGTTTGTTAAATTATAATGACTTGGTTTAACATATAGCATAATAACAATTTACTACAAATAATTGAAATAGAAATAAATATTTATAATTATAATAATTTAGACAATATAAATATCATGGTAAAAAAGTTTATCGGTAAAAAAGTTATAACAATAAGGTTCCATAAGCGGAGCGCAGCGCACCTAAGAGCCTAAAGACTGACCTCAGCAAAAGCCGGCGGCACGAGCCACTCCGCAAAAGCCGGCGGTGCGTAACGCCGAAGTTTATCGAGAACTGACAGACCCTAAAGAGCCGAAGGACTTAAATTAACAAAACAAATATTTTAAAGATGGCGGGTTACATCTTTACCGTCGTCGTTCTAATAGAAGTTCGCGCGAATTTTACTCGTACGAACGCGCGATCCAACACTTTAATCAATATTCGCGCGTCTAAAATTTTAGTTAGTACTCCTATTTGAAGATCAAATGAACTTACAAAGTTCGATTGAAATTATGTAAGTTACCGCTTCCGATCGGTCGTTTTAGAAATCCTTGGGGGAGGCCTATGTCCAGCAGTGGACTTCCTGTGGCTGATATGATGATGATGATGAAGTAGCATTCAAAGTACGTTTAATCGCTAGTTAGAAAGAGCTAAAATCGCGCGAATTTGTGATGGTCACGAGACTGCGTTCTATGAAGACGACGCATTAGCTTTCATGGACTGTCGCAAGTAGTTAAGGGCAAACTTGAATTTTCCGGGGTCCAGAGCTGACCCCATTTTAAATAAATAATTTCAATGAAAACGGAGACATCATTTAAAATTTTGCTACTACCAAGTCCTAGATAACCCTTCAAAGTATTTTATGAACTACTGTTTACAGTTTATAATGAGAACGTTTAGCTTTACTACGCACATTTGCCAAAAGTGGCCGTTTTCGCAAATGTGCGTAGTAATGCTTATTTAAAAAAGGGGCAGCACTGGACCCCGGAAAATTTTGGTACGGCCTTAATCGTGTACAACAGAGCTAGTCATATTTACACCTATTATCTGCTACAGAAATGTTCTATACTATCGCACCTTATCATGTGTGACTAACGCGCTCGTCGCGGCCTTTTGTTTTTATTTATTTTTCCAGTTACAAATACTTTTAATGATGGATTATGTTAAATGTAGAATGTTGGTTGAAATCAAGTTTATTACATAGCTCACGAAATGTATTTTTATTTTATTTCATAAATTAGGACCAATTAGACAGATTGAGCTAGCCCTGAATAAAGTTCTAATCTTGTATTACGTAAAAGGGGTGTATCTCAATAACATATATAAACATCGAGACCCAGGACAATTTGAAAAAGACTGTTTTTCAACTTGTCCTGGCTGGCTGGAAATCCAGAAAGCTAATGTTGCACAGATACTAAAATTAGATAAATTAATTTCGCTATTAAATTGCAGAATTCTCCCATTAGGTCGCGTCCACGGACACGCGGCGCGTCGTGCGACACCGCCTTAGGCTGGCATAGTCACAACTTACACCAAGTGAACTGAAGCCACAGAAAAAGATAAGATTTAACCCACAGACCATGTATCAAGATAGACACAGCCTCTGTATGAATTTGCGTGTCGATCTGACATCAAATTGACTTCATTTAGGATCGTCACTTTTATTCCGTGTATGTCAATTCATGAGATCGGACATTGAGCTTTTTACTGTAAAATACCTGAATCTGCCTTTTTGAATCGTAGAAACTCGTCGAAAAACGTTGGAGGAAGTAATAAAAAAGATTCCTTTCGTTTGTAAGTGAATTTCTTATTAAATATTGTATTGAAAATTGGCACGCCAGGTTTTCATAAAAATTTAAGGACTTCCTTTATCTAGTAGAATATACAGATCTGTGATTTAACCTTTAAAGGCACTTTGAAAACTAACTGTAATTACTTTAAAAAATGGAAATATTGAACAAACCCAAGTTACATTGCAACATACATTAAATTAATTATCGATGAATAAAATTGATAATTTACCAGGCTTGTATCCCAACACTATTTTGATTCCTTTTTCCACCTTTTGTTGCTGCTCTGGGCTCTTTCAGCTTAGAGCCAAAAGACCCAAAATGCACTGTCTGGTTCATTAGGGATAAAGATGTGATAGTGTATATGTAAATAAGTATGATTGAAATTTAATTTAACAAAAATGAGAATAATAATAATGAACAAGTAGTAATCCATTTATGATAAAACCTTTTTGTTCCTTCTTCACTTCTTAGGTCTCCTGTTTCACATTTTGCTATCGAACTGATTGCAGTCCTTGATACAATTGGTTCATCATCCATTGTCCTTTAGAATTATAAAATTTGATGAATCTGGTCACCATTAGACCAATTTCTTGGAGACGTCTATCATAGCCTAATACTGTTATTTTGTTTAGTGATAACTGAAGATTCAGACAGAATGATTTGCATGATTTCCTGGCCATTTAATTAATATATTATTTCCAAATACTGAAAAAATGTTAACTAAATATGGGATTTATCTATTTCTAATTTCTGTTATTTTATTTTATTTATATAATACAACCAACTAACTTAAAAGGCTCATTCCTAAAGCGTTAGAAGGGAACACTATACAAATACTATGACATGCTACACAAAACATAATACACAAACCATAATACCTACACAAATTACTATTAACTAAAAACTATTTAAGTATATAACTAATCTCCTAAACTAATTACATGTAAGTCCTTTGCGAATTCACTCAAAGGGCATGAAAAATGTCCACTTTTTGGTGAATTAGATTAACCGTGGATATAGCTCTCGTGAATGACATCTTCTCAAGCAGTTATCTGTAAGCCCACCATATTAATATGTGTAGTCTGGTAGCCCTTGGCTCTGAATACTTTGAAAAGGATAAATATTTGTTACGATAGACTACAATTAGTGTATTTACCTATATGACCTGGTTATTAATGTGCCATGCAAGTAGACCCACCCGAGCATCCTAGTAGTATCTACTATCACAATGTCTTTAAAAAGTACCAGACTATAGTAATACGTTCAATATTGCACAATTTAATTACCATTTGCAATTACTTTGTGGCACTTTCATTAATCGCCTTATCAAAATAGTGCACCTAACCCATATCACAAAAGTTCACAAAACTGACATTCTATGATATTGCTGTGTCATTATCGTAACTAGTTATAAAGTAAATAACAAAGAAATACAAACAGAAGCTGCCAACAGTCCCCAGGCCTCGTCCACCGTAGCGCATCCACCAGGGAACGTCATCCTTCTGGACATTGTTGCCCCCCGGCCGCGACATCAACATATTTATCTTGTCGGTGAACGACTGCAAGCACATTATACATTTTAGATAACGATGTAAAATACTTCTGGATATTAAATTATTTAACAATTTTAATTTATTTTTACCATTTTCGAAAAATCAATTCACTGCCTTGTCCTGTCAGCTGTCAACCTGACTATTAACTGGTTTGTTCTCAATGGTGCACATTGCTAGTTTCCTGTCCTGCTGTTTCCTATTATATAATTATTTCCATTGTCATTTTTTTCTATTTTATTGTAATAGGTATATTAAATTCTCTAATATTTAAATTCTTTGAGACTTGACTTAACTAATCTTGCACTATTTTATGATCAGTTTTCTTCATAATATTGCCCAAAATGCATCAAAAACCGTGGACTTGTACGTAGATGTTTTATAATAATTTAAAAATTATAGAGAACATACTTATTTGCGTTTAGTTTTTTTCTTTTGTTTGTTTCGAAAAAACTTAAATACTTGTTATTGTAATTTGTCTAAGTAATTTGTAATGTACAAAAGCCTTTGCTTTTCTTTTTCTTTTGATAATGACACAATGATTAAAATGAATAATAATATATCTACGTTGAAATGCTTGCAAAATTGTGCAGATGAAAACAGAAAGCAGAAAGTAAAATATTTGCACATGGAAAAGATACACGCTGTCTGACAACTTTGTTTTTTCTACCAAAATAAAACTAACTAAACGCACTTTCATGTCGGTTTCTGTCGGCATCGGCAGTTTGCGTTTTTCTATAATTTTCGCAAAGTTTTGAATCTTCTGTAATTCTGATATTCCCATGAATTTCATGAGGCAATTATAGGATTATATAAGTAAAACAACCTATGACAATGCTTCCGAAGCTAACGGATACTACTCAAACTATGTAAGTGATTTGGATCTCAACTTTTATTCTTTGCTTAATTTTGGATGTTTTTTCACAAAATTGACTGTTCCGTTTATATTTGTTAACGTTGCCTCATTTCTTGAGTGATATCTTAACGAACGGGTAGAATGTAAAAGTTTCATAACCTGTTGCTTACAATTTATTTGACTCTCACTTCATCCTTTGGCATATCTCTGTTTACTATAATTCCGTTCAAGGTCATGGCAATAGACATAGCCCTTACGATCATTTTTACCCTCGTAGGCAGCATGAGTCACCAAGTATTCTTATAAATGGATCAGAAAAGATGAAACTGATTTTAAAACAATGTATGCACCCTTGAAATGTATATTACAACCTTCACTGTCAATTATTATAAACCTGTCCATAAATAAAAAACAATAAGTATTAAATTAATTCATTTCTCCATAATTCGTAAGACAAACCTGTAAATTGAAACTTAACCCTTTAACCGTGAAAGTCCGATTATTCCGACACATTTTCATGTCCATTTTGTGATTGTCGTATCCGACTAAAAACTATGGATATTCACAAATCCTAGCACTGGGAGCACGACAACTGATATAAAGTCTTGTATTGAAAGGGTTAAAGGTCCTTAGTGTCATAAAAAAATTAACATCATTTCCGTACATGAAAATTTATCAAAGTGAATATTCTTTTAGATCCTTCTCTGAAGGTGATGGCATATGCATTGCTGACGTCTTTGCGACCGACGTGGTGGTGACCACCAATGCCGGCAACCACAATCATGGCAGCTCAAAGGTCAAGCTGCGGAACCTGGTGGACTATATTTGGGAGCCTAAGTTCTACCATGGACAGCTGCTAGCTATACACATCAGTGGGAAGTATATGGCCTATTCTATAAAAGGTACAATTGATACAATTTTATTTTTGCAATTTCTGAATTGACCTTACCTTACATAATTGTTTATATATGATGCGCTCAAAGACCAAAACCATTAAGCAGCAATCACCTGCAGCACCACAATGCGAAGAATAAGAAAATAATAACGTCTAACAAAATATAATGCAATACACAGTACAATTCTAGTCTATCTTTCCCTTGAGCAGGCCTAAGGCACATAAATTAACACATTCGACTTAAATTTTATATAGATTTGTAGTATGAAAAAACATACCGGGTGTCAAAGCCTTGCAACTTTCGAAGTAGTGCTTTCCTCACTGTACCGCTGCCCTGGAAGACTGAGCTAACACCGTACCGCATTGCACAACCTACTTTGTTTGTACAGTGCAGGATGTTGTTGGTTGATGATAATGTTATAAAGACACATGTCCTCATCACGTTCAAAATGGTTTATTGTCTGTAATTAGCAAGATTTAGAGTTAGTTGTGACGGGTCCATTCTCGATCACTGTTCAATAGTATCTCCTTTGATTTTTATACCGATTAAAAACGTAAAATAAAAACAGCTGACATGTGACCTACATATTTTGTAGCCTGGCTGGCTCGTATATGCTTGGTGAAGGCAAAGTAACGTAACCCTTTCTGTATGGGGGTCTAGAAACCGATGTTACCTCTCAATACGGGGGCCTTTTTTGACATCTCGAAAATATTACTCCACTTTAAAGTATGATATCTCGAAAACCTTGAACCCTAATGATTTGATTTTTTTAACACATATAAAGGAACTATTTTAGATTTATAATTCATAAAATATATAAAGGAATATTGATAAAATTTACCCAAAAAAAATAAAATAATAAGAGGGAGAAAACTTCATTGTAGGCACAAAATCACATATTTTTATTAGTACAAACTATTATTTTATGTCAAAAATTAAATTATTTATCTTATTTTGTACTAAAAATAAAATTTTCTCTATGTGAAACCACAAAAATTGAATCACCAAAATTCGCGTAAAACAACCTAACATTTTAGGGGTGAGCCTTTATCGATAATGTATCGACAAATGAAGTTCTCTCTATCGATAAAATAAATAATTCGATAAGTTCAATAAAATATTTATAAAAGTAAATAAATGAGATAAATGCGCTTTTCTTGAGGAGGCTCAGTGTAAATAAAACAACCAATAACTACAAAAACTTTTTTTTTTTTAATGGCGGCAAACAAGATATTGCTAACTGAAAACGAAAAGAGTTATTTGGTAGGTATAGTCTAATTATAATGATGCTAATAATTATGAGCATTAAGATGACGAATTGAAGTTTTTGGTTGCAAGGATACTAATTTTCCTCAACAATGGATAAAGCAAACAAAATTAAATTTATTGTCCGGATTCATCAAGTCTTTGACTTTAATTTGCCCATTGCATAACACGATTGGTCGACTTTTATAGCACAAAAAAATTAATTGAAAAGACCTCTATATATTTAGAGATTCCAATTTTACCGACATTGAGGAGCGATTTAAGGTTCCAAAATTTCTACATATATCAATTGAAACTAACACTATAATCTGCCCATATTTTATATAAAATATATTTGTAGTTTTTAAATTAGATGACAAAAACCATTTTGTCGCATACGCCCTTTCCGTTTACGCAGGTTTTCTATGAGCGATCGGCCCCGCTGTGCCCGCGCAGTCTGCTGTTGACTATTGTCAGAGACGGTTCTGTGCCAAATTGCGCCCGCACGCACCTCGGACTACTCCCGCGCGATTTGATATTACCTAATATTATAACTCGTTGGAAATGGGGAAAAAAAAGAGAAAGTTCATAAAAGAAAGGCTCATAAGATTGAACTTTGCAGAGAAATTATTAAGAAAAGGTACCTAAGGTTTATTTCTATGTACCGAAGTAGCTATATTTTTTTTAAGTGAGTAGGCAGGTAGCTACCAACAGACCTATGCGTAATGTAATATTCCACAGTTCATACGGATGTACGCCGGTAGTTTATCTATTATGGTACAGGTAAATAGCTATCTACTAAACAGGTATGCACCTACGTACATAACCACTAATTTCATACATAGATAATACACTACACTATAACGTCTTTATCCCTAACGGGGCAGACAGAGCCTAGGGCGGTAAGGCCCAGGCCACTTTTGAATCATAATAGTGATGGGCTGCTAACCGCATCGCCAACTGGTATGATTCAGATTCTGACCCATTCCCTTGATCGGCTTTTACGATCTGCGCGGGAAGAGAAGCAGCTGGTACATTCTGTTTTTTATTTTCTCCCACACCAGCAAGGAAGAATACATAAATAATGTAAGTAGGTACATAAGTACAGTCAACGGCACGTCAAGTACCTATAACGTTTATGTGGGTTCTTACTTATCTCGTACGGAGCGCGCAAGTGTAAATAATAATATTTTTATTTTGGACTAGTGTTGATTTGATTGTTGTTGAAATGGTACCTACATAATGACAATATTATATACATTTTTAGAAAACGATTGTCGGAACAAACATCTGCAGAGTCGCCTTCGAATTTAGATAACTTTTTTGAAGTTTTCTTACTCCGCGCGCACTATGACTCGCCATAACTGCTAATTTCTTGCTACTAGCTCAGATTAAAGAAAGATCCAGATACCATATACGCGACCCGAAAGTGATCCCAGTCATAGATTAATATTGTATATACTGAAATAGATAAGAAACTGTGGCTTTAACATTAGATCAAATCAGTGGCGCCATCTGGTAACATGCTTTCGCAACACCAAAGGACTAAAAGATGAAATAAAATGGTGAAAAAATTACTCCTTGAGCTGGGACTTGAACCCGCGATCTCGGTTCAATACGACTATGTTCAATAGCCTAAACAACTGAGCTATTGAGTGATTAACCGCGCATGTCGAATTTATCCATCATATAATATTCCTATCAAATAACAAATGGTGTAAAAAATATACTGCGTGAGTGGGACTTGAACTCGCAACGTTGCTCTTATTTTAACCATGCTCTAATCAACTGAGCTGTCACGTGTTCTACTTCGTATGGCGAATTTCTTCACCATTTGATATTACTATTCTATAACACGCATTTTTTTTTCATTAGGAGTTAGGTCAGCTGATTCGTGACTAGATGGCGTTTTATTGAATTTTTTTATCAAAATTCTGCAATGTTCTAAGTTTCATAGGCATGATCCCAGTTAAAAGACACCAAAATTAGTGTCTTTGTTCTTAGCCCCGCCCACAGCTTGTCATTACGCTAAGGAACTTCACGGCGTTAGTACGTAACGACACGGTGTTAATTTATTGTAAAAATGACTGTTTGACTGGCGTACAACAACCCAACTACATAGGTACCTATACTTATCTAAAAATAATACCGAAATAAACAATAATAGCTCTTAAGTCCGCCTGTTGTACTTATTGCGTTTGTATTGTTTACAATAAAGAGTAAATAAATCGATAAAAAATTAAATAATTTTCAATTATCAAATAATAAAGTAAATCATAACTCTATGACATTCTATGTGCTTGTCGCGCTCCTCGGGAGTAGTTCGGAAAGTGACCGCCCAGCGCCGCGCGCTGTCCGACCGAGAATTCGCCTAGCAGAACGCTCTCGTAAAAACGTGCGGGGTATAGGGTGCGGGGCGCAGCACGTTGAATTTCAGATTTTAGTTTAACGCGGCGTCGTCTTAATAACGTGCGTGATTATCATACAACGTGCAAAGTTGTATTATAATCACGCTCACAAAAAATATTCAAAATTCGAATGAGTAAACCTGCAGAGATGGCGTCCAGACGGCAAGTACTCAATACAATGTGAATCAAATGATATGTAAATAATTTTTCAAGTACCTCCAAAAACCTAGAAACAAATTAAAAACTATCGATAACTACCCACCTGTTAGTCACACCGCACTAATAAGCCGCCATGTTGAATTTTTACGTTGCATGTCGGTAATACGGGTGGCACTTATAGATGCCATCAAATTTTGTAAAATATTCGCGCCTTTTTTTCGTTAGGAGGGCATTTAGATTTACTGATAACACTGACAGATGGGGCAACTCTTCTAGTTTTTAAGTCAGTAAAAAAACATTTTTACCATAGACACAGAATTAGAAAAAAATAACAAAAATTGTCTGTGCAAAAACAACTATAGATGCCACCCGTATTGAGAAGTGATTTTACGAAATCAACTATAGATGCAACCCGTACAGAAAGGGTTAAAATTAGACATATGATTCCTTCCAAAAATCTAGTAAATAAATAATATTTCTTTTATTTCAGCCACAAATCCACTAAATCCAGGGTCATGGAATGGCATGGTGCGTGTTGTGTACAACCCAGAACCCGGCACAGAGAGACGGTCACTCATCAAGGGTTTGAAAGGAGTAGTATGTATGTCCAAAGTATTTGTCACTTTTCCTCAAATTAAGAAAGTGCAAGAGGGTCTCGCAAGGGTAATGCCTGGGATAATTAGAAAGAAATGAATAATCTTAATATGTTAATAATGTAAAATTGTGAATGATGACACATCCAATTTATTATTTTCTTCCCTTAATAATCATCCCAGATTGAATGATGAACTAGAAAGCTGTGATTTAGCATGGGTATGTATATTAATCATATCAGCCACAGGAAGTCCACTGCTGGACATAGGCCTCCCCCAAGGATTTCCAAAACGACCGATCGGAAGCGGCCTGCATCCAGCGTTTTCCTGCAACCTTGCTCAGGTCGTCTGACCACCTAGCAGGTGCGTGTCCTACGTTGCGCCTGCCGGTACGTGGCCGCCATTCGAGAACCTTTCTGCCCCATCGGCCATCGGTTCTTTGCGCTATGTGCCCCGCCCACTGCCACTTTAATGAGCTAATCCGCTGGGCTATGTCTGTGACCTTTGTTCTTCTACGAATCTCCTCATTTCTGATTCGATCACGTAAAGAAACACCTAGCATAGCCCTCTCCATAGCCCGTTGAGCGACCTTGAGCCTACTTATGAGACCCATAGCAAAGATAATATAATTACTAACGTAACCCATAGTAAGGGACCACGTTTCAGAGCCATAAGTCATCACTGGTAACACACATTGATTAAGCACTTTCGTCTTGAGGCACTGGGGTATTTTGGACGAAAAGACACTGCGTAACTTTCCGAATGCTGCCCAGCCGAGTCGGATTCGTCGAAAGACCTCTTCCTCGAAGCTGTATAAATATATATTATATATATTAATCATGCCGACAAATTGGTAAAAACTTGAAACCAATTTTTTTCTTGACTCAACTAACCCATGCTGTGGTGTGTCATTGAATAGGGGGCGTCCATAAATTACGTGAGGTGTTTAAGGGGGGGAGGGGGTCGAGTCCAATCTCATCTAATCTTACGTTGGAGAGAGGGGGGGCCTCGGCAGATATCACGCAATTTTTTTTCTGATTGAAACAAAAAAAATTATACACCTAGGTCTTTTAAAAATATTGTGTATGTACTCGTAACAGCAAGTTATGGATGGCTATTGTTCATGCTCATGCTCAGAATAATGATAAGACATTTTTTATATTGGAAACTATTTTGCTCAGAGTACTAATCTAAACTTTTGAATCACATTTTATTATTTAATTCATTCATCTCATGGATCCGCGCTTTATCTGCATCCAGCTTATGAAGGTCTGGCTAGCTTTAAAATATGTTATCCATACATTAACAAGGACAGTGTTGCTCTTCATCTTCTATTCTTATCTATCTATCTATCATCTTTATTTTTGGAAATACTTTACCTCTTAACTTTGGCAAAGTCAAGGATTCATTCAAGTCCAGTGCCGGTTTTAGCTCAACCAGCGCCCCGGGCGAGATCCCCCCCCCCTCTCACCTAGGCTTCAATCTTATATAGGATTTATTTCTGCCGACGGGGGGGAGGGGTGCAAGTACGATATAGGATTCTTCAAATTTGCCGCCTCATTGTAAACGAAGGGGGGGGGGGGGGGGGTGCATACAAATTACAAATAAGAGGCTAGGAGTTGCCGCCATCATCCAGCCGCGATTTATATATTTATTATTACCTGTGACCCCCCCTTGCCCAAAAACGCCCTTGTCGCCCCTTTGTATCTGGCGCCCTGGGCGGTCGCCTAACCGCGCCCTACCCTAACGCCGCTACTGCATTCAACTTTAAACAGTGAAATCACTTTGATGAGAGAGAAAATTTTCAATAACTGAAACTTTGTCTTTGCAGGCACAAGATTTGGCATTCGCCCACATTCAGAATCAAGTGGTGCTGGCTTGTGTTGACGAGCAGGGAAACTTCTATGTTCACGAGATTGAAGTTACAGACAATATCAGGTGCGTTTTAAAAATATTTACTGTTTTCTCATTCATGGTTTGCATGGTTTTATAATTTAATTAATTCACTTGTCTGTAATTGTGGGATTAAACTAAACCACAGGCCAGAATCTCCTAAGGTACGCGCAATATGCGACCCCGTTCCCCGTTCCTGCACCTCTCCCCCGTTTTCGCCTTGATGACTCACGTTGGCCGTCAAGAACCGGGGGAGAGGTGCGGGTGCGGGGAACGGGGACGCATATTGCGCGTACCTTAGGAGATTCCGTTCTGTTTACTCTTACTGTATTCTGTGACTAAACGATAATTTGTATGAGAGTTCATAAACAATCGTGTGAGATTATAAGTTGTCTGTGAACTGTACCGTACTGCTAACAATATAACGTACTAATTTAAGAGTTTATAATCTACCCTGGAGTCCTGCACCGGCTATAGTTCCCGGATGTTCTAGGAACTGTCTTCATATGTGTGCGACACCTCCGCACTCGAAGAGATGGCTCGCAGTTTCTTCAGCCTCTATGCATGCCCAGTAGAGGACTATTAGTAGCAACTAGGGTGAAAAGTTGTTTGTTTAGTGCAAAATGACCAGTAATAAAAGGAAGCCACAGATTACAGATATCACCCTCACCTTCGGTCTCGGTATACATACTGTGTATTGAACCTGTGTGTGAATTTGTGGCTTTTACTCCCAAGCTTATACCCACCAAACTCTTATTTTATATACGTACTTATATTATAATAATAATAATAATAATATATTTATTTGCTGTAAAAGTGGTTACAATAGTTGTTAATTACAATTTTTAGATCACACTTCTAACCTGTCTAGGCATGCAAATGTCAATTAAGTTATCATTAATTTAATTATTTATTGTATTCATATCTTTCTATTCTATAATTATATTAGTATTTGGTCTAATTTGTTATTACTAACGTTTAAAAAATTTAATTAGTAATAAGTATTTTATAAGTAACAATTCTATGACCAAAGATATTCCTGTATCGAGTAGAAACCCTTCTCCAGCAGGAAACTACGCAGCCTGTTCTTAAAGACTGGCAACGGCAATACTTTGATATCTTCCGGCAGCCTGTTGTAGATACGAACAGCCATCCGACAGCTATTTTGGTCACATAAAGCTGTTGATACATTAGATAACACAAGCCTGTTGGGGTATCTGCCACGATAATTAGAAATTACCTCACAATTTCTTTGAAATAAATATGAGTGTACCTTTACAAAGTGACACATTTCATAAATGTAGATGGATGGTAGTGTCAACAATTTAAGTTTTATGAAATGCGGTCTACAGCTAGTTCTCTGAGGCAACTTACATAAAGACCTTACACAGTTTTTCTGTGCCATAAACGCTCTGTCCAATTCTGTCGAATTTCCCCATACTACAATTCCATATCGTAATACAGACGCTACGTACCCATGATACGCCAACAAGGCTGTTTTAAGCTCTGTTATATTGACCAGTCTCCACAAAACAAAAGAAAATTTATTTAATTTACTACATACTTGATCGATATGAGATTTCCATGTTAAGTTTTTGTCCAAAGTAACTCCCAGAAATTGTACATCATTACATTCATCAATAGTCTGTCCATTATGTGTTATTGTTAAATCTGCATTTTTATTATTCCTTTGATTATGAAATTGTACGTATTTGGTCTTTTTAGTGTTTATTTGTAAATTATTTTTGTCAAGCCAATTTATTATGTCATTTAACGTTTTATTTATGTCCGTATTATATGCGTCAATTGAATTTGATAAATTAGGTATCACTACAGAAAGATCGTCGGCAAATAACGTGCAGAAGTGTTCAGTAGCTTTTGGAAGATCATTAATGTATAGTAAAAACAATAAAGGACCTAGTATACTTCCTTGAGGCACGCCAATATTATTTAATTTCTCACCAGACAAATGAAGTCTCATTTTGATTCTTATCCAGATTAGTCACTACTACTTGCTGCTTCCTATTTTCAAGGAAGGATTTAATCCAGCTATTAGCCTTCCCCCGAATTCCATACCTATCACATTTAGCAAGCAATATTTTATGTAAAACATAATTAAAAGCTTTTGTCATATCAATAAACAACGCCATAACTTCAGTACTATTGTCTACATGACTTAGCACCTCATTTACCAATTTGAACATGGCTAATACAGTTGATTTACCTTTCTGAAATCCATTCTGATTTATGTTTAATATATTGTACTTAGTTATAAATGTAATAAGCCTAAAATACATAGCTTTTTCAAAAAATTTTGATATGATAGACACCAAAGCTATCGGTCTATAATTTTCCAAACAGTTTGCATTATTATCTTTAGGAAGTGGTTTTATGACAGTTTTCTTCAGATTTTCTGGAAATTGTCCTTGTTCAAAAGACAAATTTATAAGAAAACTCAACACAGGTGCCAAAATATGTTTAGATTTCTTTATTACGTATGTAGATAAATTATCACTACCTACAGAATTTGTATTATTGAGCCCTGTTATTATTTTACCGATTTCATCACTGTCCGTGGGAAATAAGAATAAAGTTTCATTTACTGGTTTGCACAAATTCGTGGTGGTCTCTGCAATATTATTTTTTGTCTGTATGTCTGTAAAAAAGTCATTGAAAGCATTTGCTAAGTCAGTAGGATTAGTAATTACCTCACCATGTCGTACAATTTTATTTATAAATTTATTTTTAATGACATTATTATTTTTTATTAGATTCCAGGCTGCTTTATTTATATTAGTAGAATTATGTAAATATTTCATATTTTTAATTTTTTGTGAGTAATTCATACATCTTTTGAGAATCGCTGAATAATTTCTGTATTTTATTTTACTATTTATATCCTTTTTTTTATAATACGTAAATCTCAGTGATCGTTTAGTCCTACATGACCTACTAATGCCTTTTGTCACCCATTTTTTACTTTTTTGATTAGTACTCACTTTTATTCTCTTAGTTGGAAAACATAAGTTGTAGAATAGGATTATGAGCTCATAGAAATTGTTGAATGCCTTGTTTGCATCGGTTTCACCATAAACTTCCGACCATGATAGGTTTGCAAGACATTCATTGAATTTTCTAATGTTTTCTTTACTAAAATCTCGTTTATATATAAAATAATATTTTATTTTATTTTCTTTTTTGTTTATTGGGAATTCCAAGGTTTGAGCCGTTTCGTGATCAGATAGGCCTAATTTATGTACTTGGGCAGTTGTATTAGTAATATTACTTACAATTAGGTCTAGGCAAGCTTTTTGTCTTGTTGGTTCAGTTATGTGAGAAGTGTAGTTATAGTTTTGCAGCAAAGCTAAAAAAGCATCTCGAATATCATTATTTTTTAGTGTATCGATGTTGAAATCGCCAGTAATAATAATTTTTTTCTTGTATTTTGTCCTTAATTTAAATAGTAATTTGTCAAATCTATCCAAAAATAGATAAGGATCCGTCAATTTATCTTTATTATTAAATGGTATTCTATACAGACAAATGAGTATACAGTCATGTGCCGTCAATTCTATACCACAACATTCGAAATACTTTTCAATAGATATATCTTTTAAATAATCTATCTTTTTATACTCTATGTTGTCCCTACATAATATACAAACGCCACCACGTTTTTTAGTCTTTCTAGAAAATGAATCTGCAAGAAAGAACTCAGGAATTTTTAAGTTTGATTCATTTCCATTTAAGATAAAAGTTTCTGAGAGGCAGATTAAATCTATATCTTTATAGGTTTCCGATAGTTCCATTAGAGCGACTGTAAATAGATCTTGTTTAGACAGGATCCCCGCAACATTTTGATGCAACACTACTAATTTATTTTCCGCGAAAAAACTGTACACCATTCGCAACATCTTTCCTTTTATCTTTTGCATCCAATGGCATGTTCATATCCGTAACTGGCAAAAAGTAATCCAAAATAGTCCTTTTTTTAATAGTTTGCCTGTCAAGAAAACATTTCTTTTTAATAGGAAAATAATCCGTGATCTTTCTATTGTAGTTGAGGTTATGTTTTGTCATAGAATTGCTACTTTGTGCCAAACAATTTTCCTTATGTAACTTGTATACATTCTTAATATATTTATTTTCATATTCTGTATAGTCTATTTCAATATTCAATTTCCTAGATACATTTTCAATCAGTTCATTAATTATATACTTACTGTCAATATTTAAGAATTTACAATTAGGATAACTACTTACTATCATATTTAATTCATAATTTAATTTGTCAACATTTAGATAACTGTTATATGGTACACTTAATACTATAATTTTAATATTTTTCAAAGTATTTAAGAGGTTACATATTTGTGACATAATCTTATAAGGATTTTTATCCTGCGTACCTATAGATAATACAATAAGATCATTACTAGACAATTGAGCACCATAACAACTACTAATGATTTGTTCTGATGTGGCATAGGGTTTGATAAAAGCACTGACGTCATACTTATCATTCCATGTTCCAAGTCTTGTTTTTTTCACGTTTTCGGCTAGTCCTCTTATCTCTTTTCCACCAAATATGTGTATTTTTCTTCTTGAGTCTTGTATATTTGGTTTCGTAGGTAAGGTTAACTGTTTATATTTTTCCGACTCTAGACTAGTGCCTTCCTCTTTATTTTCTATAGGTGTAGTTTTCCTTGACTGTTGCATTTGAAGTGAAATGTCCTGTGATAAGTCTAAAATGGTTTGATTCAAAATTTGTCCTTTTTCTTTTATTAATGACTTATTTTTTTTATTGCTAGAATTAGTGCAAATATGTGTCAGCTTTTTTAATTTTAATTCATAATCTTTAATTTTAGTTGTCAATGAAGAATTTTCAGAAAGAATATTACTTATTTCGTTGTCAGCTATTAATAACTTTTCTTTTAATAATTTATTTTCTGTCTCTAATTCTTCCATTTTATCCATGTACATAATTGGTATATCTGGGCAGCTTCTGTTTAATATATTGGAGACATCTTGGGTGTGTCCTCCCCGCTCTTCAGTTTCATCAGACAACGAATCAAAAGAGTTTGATGTTTCCAAGTTGGGTGTGTACTTATTGTTCCGCAAAGTAACATTTTCATGCATCATTGCTGATGATTTATTTGTGGGCGTGGATGATAATGTTGCAGTTGCAGGACTTGAAGGTTTGCTTTGCTTTGCCTTACTTACACATCCAGCGCATTTCCAGTTTCTTTTATTTTCTATGGTCATAATACGAAACCTCCCAAATGCAACATTTGTGCAATCTACGTGTAAAATATTTTGGCAAATTGAACAATCCAAATACCGTTTATTTGCTATCTTTGTAAAACATTTAGCACACTCCAATTTTTTTTTGTGTCCAGTTTGTGTATTTGTATCTTTAGATTTATTCATATTGTACTAATGTTCCAATTTCTGATAAGGCAGTATAATCTTGATTACTCTTGCCTACTTTATTATTTGCATGTAAACGTTATTGTCTATGGATATCAAATTATGTCAATGTCAACTGATGTCATATGGTAATTGTCAAAATAAATATTATTGTCTGCACTAATTGTCCGATTGTGATTGTCTTCTCCAATAAAAACAATCTAATTGGTCAATATCTCTTAAAATCAAATGAAGAATATTCAAAAAATTTCGGTTAACAGCCCCCTTCAATGTTTTGTGTCCAATTTCCCACCGAAATGCAATATTAAAGTGAGTGAAAGTGTGATCGTACCTTGCCGGCGAGTTTCGAGGTTATGTTTTGTATGTCCTAACTTGAACATTTATGTTTTACTAAGATACATTTAAGTGTGTGAATGGGTCAAAGTCTTGTTAAAAATCAAGGGTAACTTTTAGAAATAGTATATTAGCGTATAGTATATATATAAATAGTATAGTATAGCGTCTCGCCATATCCTTCTTTCCTCTACCGGAGGGTAGAGGGACACCAAGAAGGATATGGCGAGACGACATCAACAGTTTCATGAGGGAATTGCATCAGGCTGCAACGGACAGGGATTAGTGGAAAAAGAATGGGGAGGCCTTTGCCCAGCAGTGGGACACAAACAAAGGCAAAGAAAATAAAAAATCTTTCAGAAATAATTTAAGAGCCAGACTTTTAACGATGAAATGTTTGCAGGCCATTTTTTTTCGCCGCCATATCTTTCTTGCTTTAATTCCTTAACTTCTCTGTATGAAATACTCAAACTTTATTAGGAATAAGCCATATAATATATAAAATAATATAATAACAAGCTCATTTCTTTATTTTTCATTCCACTCAAGCACGATCTCAATATCTTTAAAACCTTACCTACTTACATATTACATTTTATATTTGAGACTTTAATCAATATAATTACTTGCTCTATCAGTGAAGTTGATTGAATCCAGACCTCCCTGGTTTCTTTTTTAATAATATTAAAATACGTAAAATAAGTTTACATATAGGATAAAGCTCGAGCCGGGCCCGACGCGGATTTCTCGGCGATACGTATTTACGCGGCGCGGAAAGCATTAGCGAACAAAACGTTTGCGTCGCGAATAATTCAGCCTGAACTAGCAGCGTTTAAGTGCCCTCGCGGCGGATCTCTAAGCCCTTCTTTAATATAACCTATCATTGCAACAACACATTACAAACGAAATTACATCGTATTGTTTGGAAATAAGGTTGCAAATAAAGTGCGAGACGGTGTGAGATAAAACTTTTCGGAGCAAGTTAGGAATTTCTTCCGAATGTCTTTTATATATCTCGGGTGAGTATAATCCGCTGTATTCGTGGGAAAAATCTCTATTGCACCGTCTACAGATGCAGTTGCAGTGATTTTCCACTTGCTTCCCCTTTACCTATCTTCATTCCACGCTCGTCTATACACTTCGCCTTCTATTTAAGGCAATTAAAAGCCCACGCAAGTGTAATGTTAGCTGTTATCGTTCGATATAATATTGTTGGCAATAGTTCGAGTATCTACAATCAAAAATGTCGTAAATCGACAAGGGATTAACTTTCGTGTGCATATAACTTGAGGGATAAAATAACAGGTTTTGGTTTCACGACGTAATGCATTAACGCGTGTAAAGTAGTATTAGGTATGTACGTATAGAACGTCTAATTTACGTCGGGCGGCGGCCGCTTGTAAAACTTTTCGTACAAATACATTCCCAAAGAGGGTTGAGGTCAAGTAGGCGGCCGGTCGTAAACCTATAGCCAAATCATTTATACTGTTCAGACTATTTCTTCTCCATTTATCAAGGTCTTTGGCATCCTTGGGTGACCATCTGACCATTGATATGCATGTTATATTTGAAAAAGAAAAAGCGGGAAAGCGCACTAGGGCTCCAAATCAGTACAGCTGAGGATGCAACCGGGAACGCGCTTAGACTAAGAAGAAGTATAGATCTTCTAATTTAAAAGTGCTCACTCCACTCTTCGACTTACGATCACAAGCAGAATAAGTGTTTTCTCAATACATAAATTTTTTTTTCGTCATGTTCATTCATTGCCTACTTGTCAAAAGCCGAACAGCCAGATCTGTTAAGTGCATAAATGCCACGAACGCGCGACAGAGCAGACATGTTACTCCATAGATAGCGCGCGAATTTCGGCTTACAATGATAGTACCCGGATTGATCGCACGATTAGTTGGTAAATTAGAGCGCGGACGAGTCCATTTCAAAGTCAAATTTCCACACGCACTCAATTAAAATATCAGAGCATTTAGAGTATTGCGGCTTTAAAAAAAAAAAGAACCTAGGGTCAGACCCAAAGGGTACTTTTAGCGTGATGGTGGGCGAGAAGATGTAAATAGGAATCAAAATAGTGACGGGTTTCTAGCCGCATCGCCTATTAACATGATTCGCATTTTCTCCAATGCTGATCTGGGAGAAAAGTAAAAACTTTGAATTTACCAGCAGCTTCTCTTCCCACACGTAAAAACCGATCGAGGGAATGAGTGAAAATGCTAATCATAAATTATTAAAATTTCAAAATGAGTATTTACTCCAACACATTGAAATAATCATAGTCAGTGGAGGGGAGTTCATTTTTGGGCTAGACGATATATACTGAGCTGTGATGGTTACACCTGCCTGAGGCTCTTATTACATTTTCTCGCCTTTGGAATACAAACCAAACCCTGAGTGTCGGATCTTATTACTAGACGATACTCGTTAAGTTATGTCAGATACCTTTTTGTCACTTTAAGAATCTGTCATTATTGACTAGTTGCTTAATTTAAAAACAAAGATATATGGTGAGGGCCTTGAGTTTGAATCTCATGGCATCTTGTGGCGATAAAAATTCATGAGATGTCGAAAACAAAGAAAAACTGGGATTTTTTTCAGCACAATTTAAGTAAAAAGAATTTGCAAGCCCGGACTTAAGATTTCGGTAGCTTTTATTACAAACTGAAAGGATGGCATGTCGAAGGTGTAAAAAATTGACGTATGAATAGTTTTTCCTCCATTTATCTAGTTCATGCTACCCGAATATTTTAGTTTCCACGACGTAACTTACCTAAAGCTGCAAACGTTGTTTGTGTTGTATTATTTTTTCCATTTTACAAGCTTTTATTTATTTAATTTTTATTTTATACATTCGGATGACCAATAGCTACAATTACAAAGAAGCAAACAAAATTTAGTCTGTCTCGTTGTCTGTGTGTCCGTAACCAAATCTTGCAAGCTAAATTACACCCACTACTCATTATTGTACTGAAATGAAACTTCACATACTTATGTTGAGTTGAGTGACAATACTATATTATAGTGCCGGTGACCGAGTTTGGGTTCGATTGATTTCTCTTGAGGAGCACTTTAAACTTTTTACTTAATTGTTTTAGATAAAACCTTTTTTTCATATTATTTAAATAAATACTTGTTTATTTGAAGTACGTTTTAAAGTAAAAAAGAAAGCTACAAAGTATAGTATACGTAAAGTAAAATATAAGTACCGTACTCGTACAGTCGTCTTTTGATAACTTAATTTTAATAAATTGTTAATTGTATTATAGTTATGCATTAATTTAATAATTTATTTATAGCTTCATTTTAGTTAGTTAGTTAAAATCTTTACTGCAACAAAACATAGTGATACAGCTTTTAGCTACTTTTTATTTTAAGTTTATTTATTCGTTATAAATATAAATTAATAACAGCACCCTACTGCTCTGCATTGCTACAAGTGCTACGACATGGATTCTACGTACAAGCTACCTTACGTAGCTTATATTGTAGCTGCTACGAAGCTGGCATTCATAGCGTTGGTGCTACGAACCGATTAGGGCTCATTTCATACCAGGGTACCTCGTAGCATTACTGTCTAGTATTATTATGATCCTGACTGCATGATTAGTTGCATACGTGTAATTTATGTTTTAGATGCACACTGATAGCTGAGATTCGTGAAGACACGGGCATCGGAGGCGGGGCCGCGCGCGTCGTTTGGTGCCCGTACATCCCAGATGAAGATGACACACAGGACGATGACGTTGCCGCAAGGCTTCTTCTTACTACGCATGACAACATTGGTATGTTTTTATATCCAACTAGCTGGAACCTGTGGCTTACTTTGAGTTACTTACTCGAGAACTATGGCAACTTGCCATAGTTCTCGATCATAGTTTATTCCATAGATCTAAAGGTACAAGATACACATAACGTAATGACAAATGTGACCAGAAATTAAATGATTTTGCGTGAGCTTAAAAGGTTTGTATTTGTACTTACTACACGAACAATCAGTAATGCAAAACGATATCATCTTCATCATCTCAAAAGTTTTTTTCATGGTAAGATAACTTATAAATTAACAGTTTACAATTTGAAAAATCCAATTTTTGTGTGACGATGTTCGTGCCGGACCGCCAAGGCCTTACACATCTTGTACCAAAACTTGTCACATTTTTGTCGGATTTTTTTTTTAATTTTTTTCAAGGCTTTTGTTTAAATAAACATATCAGCCTTATCGTAAACCTAAAACATGCTTACATCAAAAAGAGTTACTGTTGCGCAGCCGCTGCTAGTTTATATACCGCAATTGCTCCATCCGAAGATGGCTCCGATAATAAGCACGATATAACGCCAATATCAAATTCAGGCTGCTCAACAGTAACTGTCTCTCCCTTTCATTTCGTACACATTCCAATAGCAAATGTTGTGTGTCTTCTAAAGTGCCACATACACTACAATTTGGTGAATCGACTTTATTCATTAAAAATGCAAACTTTACTAGTGGTAATGTCCGGAGCGGAGTCTAACGGCCAGTTTTTTGTCGGACTTGGATATGGTTGTCTTATTACAC
The DNA here is from genome assembly GCA_963576875.1 of Acrobasis repandana. NCBI lineage: Eukaryota > Metazoa > Arthropoda > Insecta > Lepidoptera > Pyralidae > Acrobasis > Acrobasis repandana. The sequence goes on from OY756216.1 coordinate 2,044,019, forward strand.
ACATAAAAAAAAGAAAGGTCTATGGCTTATCCATTGTATTTAGTAAGATAAGGACATAGTCTACCTGTTAATCCTCATTCTCAAGCTAATCTGCTTCACGTGCGAGGGCTTATATAACCTTCGGCGCACGTCTCCTACGCATTATGCCAGCTCCGATCAGCTAAAATAATGATAGCTGAAGTATTTGTACATAATTCTAATAAAATTTGTAGACAGACTGCATAGACAATATTTTTGTCTCTAGCTCGCATGTGGAATATGCGCACCGTCGTGGAAGCCCTACCAGCCGCGGAGCCCGTGGCTTCCGCTAGTTCTTTACTCAACTCCAGCTGTGCCGGAGTACTGACTGCAGCGGAACACAGCGCTCCGATAGTAGACGCGGCGTTCAGCCCCGACGGTACTGCACTGGCCACTGCGGCTGCCGACGGTATCGTCATGTTCTTCCAGGTAAGATATTTTTTATTTACCAGCCTATATTAGTCTATTGCTAGATTAAAGGGCTCTCCCAATAAATAATAGATTTTGCAATGCAAGTTATTTTCATCTCGACTCCTGATTACGTCGGGGCAGTCGTCTTCCACAAACCCTACTAGTACACTGTACATACTTAAAACTACTTAGTTTTAAAGGTAATTGGCGCACAGTCCGAAAGGCATGACGTTGAACTGCTATAAACCTTTACCAGTTGAAAATGCTGTCTTTTCTAAGAAATCTTATGTATAAATTTCCCCTTGACAAAAGCCAGATTAGAAGTCTAGGAGTAAAGTACCCAATGATTATTGGATTACACTGTTTATGGCAGTCCGTGCGTATTCTAAGAACGCCATTATACTTTTGATGTAACTACGAATGTTTTTTTTATGTATTTCACTTTAGGAGACAGTATAATATGTTTTTTTTAAAATAGGTATACATGCGCAACGAGAGCAGCCCACGATGTCTCCACAAATGGCAGCCGCATGGGGGGAAACCACTCTCCTGCCTGTTTTTCCTTGACAATCACAAGAACTACAATACTGAGTGAGTTTGATTCTGGGAATAAGTGCTCAAGTTTTTAAATCCCTAATTAGACAAAGATCGTAATATAGACACGTGACGATATTGATGTCAAGCCATTATGTCCAGTATTCGGAATTTCTATAGGTAATAATTCATGTATACAATTTTTTTACAAGGAGTTGTAAGGAGAAAATAGAAGTGGATGAAAAATTTTACTTTCTTACCTAATATTTTTAAGAGATACCTATTCAAAAATATATAATCATGCCCACGGTGGAGACATATAAATATCTTACTAAAATTAGGAGTAATATATGATAAAGTCAAAGCAAATTTTTCATTTGTTCCAGCGTACAATTCTGGAAATTCGCCGTCACCGGTGCTGAGAACAACACAGTGATCAAAATCTGGTCCTGCAAATCCTGGAACTGCCTTCAGACCATCACATTCATGCCCACCATAGGGCCCGAGTCCCCCGTGCTAGGCCTCAAGGCCATGCTGGACACGAGTGCTAGTTATTTAGTGCTATCGGACTTCAAGACCAGGACTCTGTACGTGCTGAACATGGCGTGGGACGTGGATGATACGACGGCGTACTGTAAAAGCATAGCGGAATTTCTGTTGCCGTATCCAGTGCTCAGCTTTTGTATTGTGGATGCTGGTAAGTTATTTTTCGTTCTTTTTCCGTTTTAACCTCTCAGCCGACAAGCGACAGCTGGCTGTCGCTTTATCCCACCTGACTTTCCACCATATTACATGTACCTACAGACTACTTTTGTATGAAGAAGGATGATATACGTTCTTTGATAAATTTCCTACATCCATACCATACATAGTTTCACTATATGTGTGTCTTGTTCTTATCAGACGAGGAGCAAGTGAAATGCGAGTCGAGTTGCGACGACCCATTCCACAGGAACGGTTCCAGCGGTGACACGCCTGACTCGCCGGATGACTTCGACTTGAGGAACAATGTAAGACTTCACTATATAGCCTTCGTGTTTGTGACGTAGAAGAAAGATATAAATCAATAATATGGGCAAGAGAATCGCTTACGCTAGTACGGTGATATCTTGCGGAAATCTGCAATTAACAAAACTTAAGACCGTGCGAAGTGAAGCCGGAAAATGGACAAACGAAAGCTTATTAACGAAACAACACTTATCCATTTGGGCTATAGACCGACCGCTTTAATGAGTCCTCGCCTGCGGGGTACAGGGGCGCGGGGTTTGGTGACTAAGGGGGTGCGGGCGGCGGGTAGCGTCGTACACCGCGCCTCTGTACCGATTAAAGCGGTCTGTCTATAGTGTCATTGACATATGCGTAATAAGTCTGAACCACGGGCTCTACATCTATACGGGTATAATGAAAATATAATAACAGTCAAAAACAAAAAAATAGGCATTTCCATAAAAAAGTACTGAATTTTTTGACTGTTATTTTACTACATTATACTATAGTGATCTAGTATAGCTTGTGGTTCGATTTATTAAGCATATGTCAATTGGGTAGATGACTGGGTCAAAAATAAATTATTTGGTACTGTTAAGAGAATAAAACGTGACGAAATTGTGACACATTGATCATGCCTATTTTCAACATGATTTTGGATTTATTTAAGCAGAAAAACTGATATTAAGAGCGCTATTTGACTCAAAAAAGCTATGACGTCACGGTTTTGTTTTTCATACAAATCCTATAGAAAATGTTTGTTTTGACGTTTAGGAAAAAGTGTCTGATTTGACTGACGAGTCTTTGGCGGGAAGTCAAGGGGTTCGGTTGGGGTTTGCTTTAAATTATTTTACAAATTGATTTTATTAGACTTTATAATATGAAATTGGTGTTGTTTGGTATTATAAATGCTCATGACATGAACAATGTGTGAAATAGTTAAAGTGGACAGTCATAGTACGGCTGTAGTGATATTTATTTTGCGGACTGTGTGGGCGTCTTCGGGCGTCGTCCGCCACTCAATCGTCTATTAGATGTAAACCAGTGGACTCGTATAGATTTGTCGCCAGAAACTCCCTTACAGCAGTCAAAGGCCTGCATCACCCTTTGATTGTCTTGTTAGGATTAGGTTAGGTTAGGATTAGGAATAAAGAACAAAATTAAAGATAGGCTCTAAAGGACTTGTATCCAGAGACGTAAAATTATTTAATAAAAAAAAACTGATTTGACTTGTTGTCATCTAGCAGATTACACGTTGTATAATAATAAGGCTGGAATGTACCTGCTTACAATAAAAGTACGTATAAAAATTAAATTTTTAAATAATGAACCGGTTTTTAGGAGGACGGCGTAGGCACAGCCAGCTCGTGCTCCCCCGGGCGCCGCGTGTGCCTGCGGCTGTACATCGTGCAGCCCAAGGGGCTCCAAGAAGGCGAGCTGGTGTACTCGCCGAGCGCCGCGCCCGTACTGCAGGGTGATAACATTTGCTTTTTATATCGATTGCTTACAGGTTTTTGTCGGGAAATCAAGGGGATTGCTTTAGTTTATTTTATCTAATCTCATGTCGCAAAATTCAAATTATAAACTGTAGAACAATTTTATACTGACGTACTTTATACGAACACTAATTTAAAAATAGAATCACTTTATAACACTTCTTGGTTACAATACAGATAAATTACGGCCCTGGATACAAATGGTGACAACGTTTATGCGTTTCTAATAGTAATTGACTCCTTTGATTCCAGTAAAGAATTTTTGCTCATGCTCATGAACAATATGTAAAATAGTATATAATAAAGTGAAGCGCTATTTGACTCCAAAAAATTATGACGTCACTCATATTGATATTTCATACAAACCCCACAGATTTTTTTTACATTAAGAAAAAAAAAATCTTGTTGAAACAAGCGGGTTATTCTACAATCAAAACAATAAGAAAGCAGCCAAGTGCGAGTCGGACTCGCCCATGAAGGGTTCCGTAGCAGCAAGTAACATAATATAAAAGTTCTAAAGGTAAATAGCGGTTTACCATTTATGACGTATTAAAAAAACTACTTACCTAGATCTCGTTCAAACCAATTTTCGGTGGAAGTTTGCATGGTAATGTACATCATATTTTTTTTTTTTAGTTTTATAATTATCTTATTTTAGAAGTTACAGGGGCCCCCCCTTCTAAAATAAGAGAATGTTAAAACTAAAAAAAATATATGATGTACTCGTAAATTACCATGAAAGAACCAACATTTTACCACTTTGGAAGTGTCTCTCGCGCAAACTATTCAGTTTAGAACAAAATGATATTAGAAACCTCAATATTATTTTTGAAGACCTATTCATAGATAACCGACACGTATGGGTTTGATGAAAAAAAAAATTGAGTTTCAGTTTTAGTATGGGGAACCCCCAAAAATTGCTTTTTTTGTATTTTTGAGTGAAAATCCTAATGCGGTTCAGAGAATACATCTACTTACCAAGTGTCAACAGTATAGTCCTTATAGTTTCGGAAAAAAGTGGCTGTGACATACGGACGGACAGACAGACATGACGAATCCATAAGGGTTCCGTTTTTTGCCAATTGGCTACGGAACCCTAAAAAGTATACAGTGTGCTTAGAAGTTCTTTTTTGGTGATGTTATAAGTTACTGTTGTTTTAACCAGAACTGTCGGAGTTAACACTGGACGAGAAAGCGATCGAACCGCCGGCGGCCATCGCGTCGAGTATCCTTCAGCAACAGAGCCAACAGCTGAAGAACTTACTAATGAGGTCACAGGTAATCATAGATCTGAGAGGCCCGCTTCCACGATATTATATTATACGGCGATGCAGCGGTCCAACAGGCGCAAGCCTGTCATTGTCATTTTGGCCATCCACCAAAAGGTACTTTTCAGAACCCCCCCCCATTCTTTTAACGGTTGTTTTCGTCTCGCCGAAGATACATATTTTGTTTGGACACCAGCTGTCTTTTTTTGTTAGCTGTGCAAAAAAGGGAAGCCTTTGCCCAGCAGTGGGACATGCATAGCTAACCAAAACTAAAGCCGTCATTATAAGCCCCGCAAAAGCTCCGCCCAAAGTAAGCTGATTTCAATCTCCTGGTTCTTTTCGAGGCTCAATGCAGCCTTACAGTTGTCAGTATCCAGAACATGTTAAAACTTCATTTCAATACTATTGTATTTTATTATCGCTCTCTCAATTTAAGACTTATTGTGTGTATACAAGCTAATTACACGCTTTTTAGGGTTTTGTACCCAAAGGGTGCAAACGGGACCCTATTACTGAGACTCCGCTGTCTGTCCGTCTGTCACAGGGCTCTATCTCTTGAACCGTAATAGCTAGACACTTGAAATTTTCACTGATTATGTATTACTGTGGCCGCTATAACAACAAATACTAAAAATAAAAAATAGTTAAAAATGAAAGGGGGTCGTCATACAAGAAACGTGTTTTTTTCATCGTTTTTAACTTGGTCTTTATAATGGCAATAACTAGATACTTGAAATTTTCACCAATTATGTATTACTATGACCACAATAACAACAAATACTAAAAATAAAATATAGTTAAAAATTAAAGGGGGTCGTCATACAAGAAACGTGTGTTTCTTCAGCGTTTTAAAACATTGTACGGTGGTATGGGGAACCCTTCATGTACGAGTCCGACTCGCACTTGCCCGTTTATTATTAGCTTCACGTGTTTTTATTCAAATACAAATATTTTAAGGGTTGATTAACTCCATCATTTTGAACAACCTTACCCAATAAATGTATATCGAAATAAGAAAACAAATCATTTCCCATACAAATCTAAGTAGTCACGTGATCTACTTACTATGGAAAGTGATTTTTTTTCGTTTTTCGACATACATATATTGGGAAAGGTTGTTTAAAAATATGGAGTGAATCACCCCTTGAAATATTTGTACATAATAAAAAATAAGCTTGTATATGTGACCGCCGGCGCCGCAGACGCAGCCGGGCAGCCTGGCCGTGCCGCGGCCCGAGTCGCCCGGCGCGCCGCCGCAGCTCAACCTGATGACTCCCGACGCGTTCAGGTACTGTACATTATACATTACTTTTTAGGGTTCCGTACCCAAAGGGTGCCAACGGGACCCTATTACTGAGACTCCGCTGTCTGTCCATCTGTCACAGGGCTCCATCTCTTGAACCATAATAGCTAGACACGTGAAATTTTCACCAATTATGTATTACTGTGGCCGCTATAACAACAAATACTGATAATAAAATAAAATTAAGGGGGTCGTCATACAAAAAAACGTGTTTTTTTAGCGTTTTAAAACATTGTAATGAGGTACGGTGCCCATCATGTACGAGTCCGACTCGCACTTGCCCGTTTATTTTAATCTGGATATCCTACACCAAATACACCGACTTGAGGTACTGACTTTTGACTTACTGCTCAGATTACACATGCGAAATCATCATCATCAACAGGTATTTAGTCTCCACTGCAGGAGCACGACCCTCTCCGTACTACCAGAGCCATATATTAGCCAGAGAAGTCAGAGGATTTGGCCTACACTCTCCACGCTGGCCAAGCGAGTTGGAGAGGTCTCACTTATGTTTACAAGCTTTGTTTTGCTTGTGTTTCATAAGTTGCCTTCTACGACATCCACGGGAAGACTTGGAGTTGTCCTATTCTACTCTGCTGGGAACCACACGGCCAGCAATATATATCTTTTTTTAAAATCTGAATATCCTACACAGACTACTTTGAGGGCCTGCTCCAGGACAATTACTTCGGCAAGCAAAATATTAATGATCACCTTTGTTTACGATTAAATAATTTGTAAAATCGCCGAAAGTAACTTATAAAGACAGTATTATATAATTTATATACAGGGTTATTTTAAAACGTCGTAGCTATATTCAAGGAAAGTTCTCTTTACGAGAGATAAAAAATACATATTCTGTCATAATCATAAGTACTCGTATAATTTTTCATAATAAAAACCAGAGTTATAAGCGGACAAATAAAAATCTGCCACTGGAATATCAACTTTCCTATTAAGACGATACGCGATGTCCAGTGCTGCCCCCATTTGACATAAATTATTTGTATGAAAACGGAGATATCATTTAAAATTTTAAGCTACTAAAACCTAGATAACCCTTCAAACTATTTTATGAACCACTTTTTACAGTTTAAAGTGAGAACATTAAGCTTTAGTTTGCGTTTTTGCCAAAAGTGGTCGTTTTTCGCAAAAATGCAAACTAAAGTTTAACGTTAAAGCTTAAAATTTTAAATAATATCTCCGTTTCCTTACAAATCATTTATTTAAAATGGGGGCAGCACTGGACTCCGTGTATCGTCTTAATATAATCTTAATGTTTAGACTTATGTAAGTATGTAAATTAAGAGTATTGTGTCACACATGTGTATGCCAATAAACTTATTTCATTCATTCATTTTCTTTATTAATTCATTCAAAAGGTATCGTACTGTTGCATACTTACTTATCAAATCAAATCATTTATTGCTTCCTTAATGTATCATACAGGTCTTTGTTAACAAAATAAGTACCAATTAAGGTCCCTGACGGGCGCTGCAATGGGAGATTTGATTTGATACTTACTGTGTTGACTTAGTGCTCCAAATTAGATTAATGCCTCCGACACCAGAAGACGTCACTGTTCCCTATTCTACGCCATCTGGAGATCGTACTTTGCATAAGATTTGTTAATACGTCCCCAGTTCCCCCGGGAAGAGAGACGAGGACGACCCGCCGCTGTCGGCCACGCCCGACGTGGGCAGCAAGTCCAGAGCCTCCATCGGTAAGTCCACTCTCTTACATTTGTGTGTCAATTTGGAATTTTTTTGGTTAAAATTAACGTGAGATACAGACGTGTCTATAGTAATGTGTGTATAGTAATACACACATCACACATTACTATATACACGCATCACATTCGTCCTGATGAGACCTCCGGATGAGTCGAAACATGTCGGCCAGGAGCAGATTTTTCACTTGAGTTACCCATATAGTAACGGCTGTGGAAAGATCAAAGTCATTATATACAATCTAGAATGACTATGAAGTGGCAAAGCCGTTCTCAAAAAAGATACCTAAAGTTATAGGTGTCCCTTTTTATTTTATTGCACTGGCAGTTTGTGGAAAAGGGATGCCTACAACTCTTTTGGGAACGTAAGGTATTTAATCATAAGTACTATCAAAATATAAACTTTATGTATGTGGCATTAAGTTTAATTTTTAAATGTTCTTTTTTTTATTGTAGATTGTATTAAAAATCTTCACCGATTCAAGAAATACAAGTCAGAGATGGGTGTTAATTTTGTCAAAAAGAAAGTGGAAAAATAGTGACGCGCTAATTGGGTAGCGAAAAAAAAACTAAAGAAGGACCGAGTAAATGTAATAGGATAGTATCCAGGGTCAAAAATAAAAATATTTTGGAATGATACGAGATTAAAAGGTCACAAAATAATGTCACTTGTCATTCATCATATCCATTTTGAACGTGATTTTAAATTTATTTATGCCATAAAACTGATATAAGGGTTGGATCTCATCTATCAGCACGGAACAGCACTTTCCTATGCTGCTATCCTGTTCTGTCGCTCAGAGCAGTAATTTGCTAGAGCGAGACAGAGCGACGGAACGCTTCAGCACGGTCGGTGGTGGTCTTGGAGTCAAATAACTCTTTAGGGTTGGATCTCATCTATCAGCACGGAACAGCACTTTCTATGCTGCTATCCTTTTCTGTCGCTCAGAAGCGTCATTTGCTAGAGCGAGAAAAAGCGACGAAACGCTTCAGTACGGATGGTGCTGAAGCGTTCCGTTAGGAAAGTGCATTTATTCATTTTTTATTCAATTCGTTTATTGTTTCCATGTGTGGTAAAGGTTTACAAAATCACTATAAATAGTTATGCACAGCATGGAACCCTGCAAGGGCACTACAATTAAATATATCTACTAACGTGCTGTTCCGTGCTGATAGATGAGATCCAACCCTAAAGAGTTATTTGACTCCAAGAAACCATGACTTCACGCCGTGCGTTTTTATAGTAATCGGATAGAAAATATTTGTTTTGACGTTTAGATAAAAAGTATGTATCTGTTTTGAATTGTTGGCAACTGGCGGATTGTTGTTGTTGCCAGGTCCGTGTGGGTCTGAGGCGGGCAGCACCAGCGCACTCGTGTCGACGACGCATGCGCACGACAAGCCCGTGTCCGGCGGGTCCAGCCCCAGCCGGGAAGTGCAGCAGATCATGTCGCACGAACGAGATTACTATAAGGATATGGTATCTATGACCCTTACTTGTTTGTCTTTTCTCATAGTTATACCCTGTCTCACGCACACAGGTGAGTCAGTTCTGTGACAAGCGGCTTAGTTACATGTGTTAATTGATATGATGGCTAGCCACTGCCATAGTGGTGGTGAGTGTCACACCTTGTAAGCGCCTTGGTATCGTTGGAAGCGCCTTGACTGCCTGCTGATATATAGGCTATATGACGTCAGAATATGTTCAATATGGCGCCCTCTTTAGGCCAGAAAGTCATATTTTTATATTTTTAGTTATTCAAGATGCAGTACTAAAGTACTTGAACCCGCGACCTTGGTCTCAATACGACCATGCTCTAATCAACTGAGCCATCACGTGTTCAACCCCACTCGCCGAATCTCGCCACCATTTGATTTGTAATAATTTGACAGAAAGTAATAATTTAAAAAATAAACCGGCCAAATGCTAGTTAAACTCGCGTGGAGAGGGTTCCGTACAATTGATTGACTTCTTATAGGTTTTCCTGTAATCTACAAGCAATTAACTATATTTTATATTTTGTTAAAAATTTTAGGCTCAGTAGTTTCGGAGATCTGGGGGGGGAATGGTCAATTTACGTCTTCTTTCATGAATAAAATCAAAATTATTAATTTCAAAATAATAACAAAAATATATTTGAGATCTTCATAACGAGCCCTTTCATTTGATATATGACACAGTAACGTTTGCAAAACTTTTTTTTTTATTTCCTATTTTTTCCCCAAAAATGACGTTTATTTAAAAATAAAAAATAAATTCTTTGCCCATATATGTGTTTGAGTCATAGAATTACAACATTCTACCAAATTTCACCTGATTTGGTCCAGTAGATTCGGAGCAAATTGTTTGTGACAGACGGACGGACAGACAGACGCACGAGTGATCCTATAAGGGTTCCGTTTTTTAATTTTTTGTACGGAACCCTAATAAAAATTAATAGAATCATACCGCGTAGGATATCAAATGAAAGGGTTTAATTAGCACATGTCAAAAAAATATACATTACTAGCTGTTTCTCCCTGCTGTGCTTGCTGTGCTGATGTGCTGGATAAACTTACTTTTCAATAAGAATCTTCCCGTAGTCGGGTGGTAGTAATTAGAACTTGTTTCTTGTTGTTGACAGGAGGAAGAAGATAAAGAGTCCCAGCAAATGCCCACGGCCGAGGCGAGCGTAGAGCAGGCGGTGTGTATGGGCGGCGCCCTGTTCGCGGGCGACGTGTTTCCGGGCGAGGCGCTGCCGCCGCCGCCCCCGCCGCACCCCGCCCCGCCCGCGCCGCTCGTGCACTCCAGTCAGTATAGTCTATTTGCTTAAATGGCGCGCCACAAAGGCCGCATCTTTGAAAAGATGAGCTTTGTAGCTTTTTAAACTTTCACGGTTTCATTTAATTTAATTTCATACTAAAGATGAGATTCTTTGAAGAGAGAAAAGAGTGAGCTTCTCCGTGCTTCGGAAGGCACGTTAAGCGTTGATCAGGCTGTCATCATTATACACGCTGAATTTTTATTGGTTTTTAAAAAAAAATACGTATATAGTAAAGAAATTCCTCTATCCACGTATATGGATAATCCAAATTTGTGATAAAAAAGTTCCGAAAATGATATTCGATCGGGACCACGTAGTTACACCCGTTTTATCAAAACTGCCGCGCGACCCCGATGAACTCGAATACGTAGGTACTCTCGCGGCGAACAAGGTCTATGTTACGCTACTAGTTGATCTCACGTTTTTACCTTTGCAATTTTTTTTCTGCATTTCTATTTGACTAGCTAATTGGGTATTACTAACCATCATTATGAAGTGGTCTTCGGCTCCAAAACCGATGAAAAATCACCGTGTATGGCAATCATCAAGCTATGTCAGATGCCATTCGGCAGCTTGATCGGATACTAGGGTTGGACACTTATATACACGAAAAACATTACAGCCGCAGAATGTCCACTTATGGCCTCCAGCCAAGGAGAAACTTTAAATTAAATACAATATTTTCCAAACAATGAATGACAACTGCCTAAATTACTTTTGTTTTTTTTTTCACCGATTGTCATGCGTTTTTAGTTCCAATTTTTTAACTTTTTAGAGTTTTGTTTTTTTTGTGTAAAAGATTACTTGTAAATCCTATTCCAGATAGCGACACATCATGGCCCCAGATCTCCATAGCGCAAATAACCGAAGCCAACCAACGCAAGGCTTCAAGCGACAAAGGACTGTCCCTCAGCAACACAAGCGGTCACTCGTTGGGCAACACGAGTGCCCACGGGCTGAGCGTGGGCAACCTGTCTGGGCATGCTTTGGGCAACACGAGCGTGCACGCGTTGAGTGTGGGCAATCTCAGTGTAGAGCCTCCCCCCGTACCGGCTGCACCGGCCGTGGCTTCACTGTCAGCCGCTGATAAGGCGCGACTAGAGAGCTTAGACCACAAGATCGACAAACTTAGAGGTAAGTTTTTAGGTATTAGAACTCTTGAGCATTCTGTGTCATGCCCACAGGACTATATGTAGTGGTCGAGCGCTTATTTACCTAAATTTCATGAGGGTACATAACATAGAGTTGTTCAACCACTAACATGATAAAAATAAATATCAATCTCCCTTAATTTAACTATGCTATTTTGGTTTATTACTTGTTTGGAATTAGCCCCGTTGAAAGTATGTAAGCAGTATTCAATTAAAATATTATTATTTTACGAATCATTTAAAATATTTCTTGACCAATTAATTCTTGTTATTTATCCTAATCGACCGATGTACGTACATGGATGATAGGTTCATAAATAATGAAACGTTTGTTACAGAACTAATAACAGCGCAAAGTCACGAGGTGCGAGCACTCCGCGACGCCGTGGGCAGCCCGCGAGCGCTGATCGAGTCCACGCTCGACGAGCACGCGCAGCGCACCGCCAGCGCCGTGCACAGCGCGCTGCATGACGGGTAAGGGCTCATAGTTATTGAACAGCCAGCCAGCCAGCTAAGTAGTATAAAGTACATGTATGGAAAGCAATGTTTTTTCGTATTTTGGTATACATTCATTGGGAAAAGACATTCATTTTTTAAATTATGACCCCTTAAAATATTTTAACATAATTAAAAATATATTAATTTAATTTATATAAACCAACAAAAACAGGCAGAGGTGATGTCGTATTAAGTATCATACACGTTTTCGAAAACTACTATAATTAATAAATAAAATTGTACAAGCTTTTATTGTGAGACCAAAGGTCTTGTCAACACAAACCAAATAAGCCCAAACTCGTTGAGTTTGGGTTGCGTCGTTTTATTATGGAGTTCCTATGGCCACCTTTCAGCTCCATCATCAGATAAGCTCCAAGTCATCATAATATTACATTGTCACGCGATATACATATGCACGCAAAATTTCAGCTTAAGGTGAAGATATAGGCAAACTGTTATTGAAACTGTTATTGGACTAATGTAAATACTTTCAACGGTGGTTCATAAAATAACTTAAAGGGCTGTCTAGTGCATGACGAAGAGCAATATGGAAATGATCTCCATATTTACGATTTAACAATTTATTTCAAATGAGGGCGCCACTTCAAGGCCATTTGCCTATCTCTTCACCTTAATCAGTTGAAGATAACTGCTTCAAAATTGAGTTGCAAGATTCCACCCGAACAAACATAGTTACATACATACATTGCAAGTTAAATAAAAGCTTGTGAAAAAGACATGATGATGATGACATACTCCTCATTCCCAGTTGGGAGCGTATCTCCCGCGCTGGCGAAGCCGCGGCCCGCAGCGCGGCTCAGTCGGCGGGCGTGGGCGCGGCCCGCGCTTTGGAACCACTGGCTACAGCGCTACAACACGAGCTAGCCACCAAATTGAGCGCCACTGACCAACTACTACGAGATAACATCGACAAACTAGCTACTAGCAAGGTACTTTATTATTTTCGAATCCCCGAATCCTATAACTAATATATATAAATAAATGTTTTTAGGGTTCCGTACCTCAAAAGGAAAAAACGGAACCCTTATAGGATCACTTTGTTGTCCGTCTGTCCGTCCGTCCGTCCGTCTGTCAAGACCCTTTTTCTCAGGAACGCGTGGAGGTATGAAGCTGAAATTTATATCAATTACTCAGGTCTACTGTCCCTTGAAGCTGTGAAAAAATCAAACTTCTAAGCCAACGCAATCAAAAGATACAGCCGTTTATGCCGCAAATTTTCGACACTTGCAAGGGAATCAAAACCTACAGGGTGCTTCCCGTGAACTCAGAATCTTGAAATTTGGTACGAAGCAACGTCTTATAGCATAGATAAAGGAAAAATTACGAAAACCATAAATTTTTAGTTACATCACATAATATATTTTTTTTTAATAATTTTAAACTTACTACCCATTTCCTCATAAACGCGTAGAGGTATTAAATTGAAATTCATACCAAATACTAAACCTTGCAGGTTTGTACGGAACCCTCGGTGCGCGAGTCCGACTCGCACTTGGCCGGTTTTTTTTTATGTTAATAGTCGGATATTGGGGCGCTTATAACTTAACTTCATGAGGGTACATAACATAGAGTTGATACAACCACCAACCTGATAAAAATAAATGTCAGTCTTCCTTAATTCAACCTTGCTATTATGGTTTATAACTTGTTTAATGGTATAACATTGAAGGTTTATATGGTATAAGAAACTATTTTAAGGCTGAATTTAGTCTGTGATACTGAACAACTTTCCCCGAGAAACATATAGCGAAATATAAAAAATTCGACCTTCCATACAAGCCGACCGATCAGTTGATCCAAGTTTCTTTGGAAAGTAAAGAAATATTTTTCATATTTCGCTATATGTTCCTTGGGAAAATTGTTCAGTATCACGGACTGAATCCACGCTTTAGGCTTGAAACTACGTCAAGCGGGACGTGCGACAGAGACACGTGACCCGCGACGGTTCAGCTATCTCTATCACGTAGGGTTTGTGACAGAGACGGACTGAACCCGTCGCAGGCGTCCGCTTAAAGTAGTTTCAGGCCTGAAATAGTTTCAGTATATTTTGTAATACATTATAAGTAAACCAAATTAACCTAAATGTTAATCCTATCCTATCCTAATCAATATTATAAATGCGAAAGTGAGTTTGTATATTTGTTTGTTACCTCTCCACGCTTAATCTACTAAACCAATCTTCTTAAAAATTCGCAATACACATAGTTAGGAGTACTGAGAAGGACTTAGGGTACCTTTCATCCCGGAAAAAAGTAATATTCCCGTGAGATTCGGGGTACGCGAGCGAATTGTTGTTGCGAAAAGTTGCGAATCCATGGAAGTAGATCTGTATCTTCGATGTACAGGTCGCGCCAAACTTCTAGATCTCTCTGAAGTTGCCTCACTCAGGTTACAAACAGGGACAGAATATTTACCACAATATTATTTTTTCCAGAATGATTGCAAGAATGTAGATATGATATATATACACAATAAACAAAAATAAAGAAAATTCTATCTGCTATAGGTATCTGTATTTTACTACTGCGACGCGAATCGCCTCAACTTCAGAGCGATCTAGAAGTTTGGCGCGACCTGTATCTATTCCTTTATAATCAGCGTCCATTTGTTCACAGACTGTGATGGAGCGCCTCAGCACTTCAATAGCTAAATCCCTATCAGAAATGGTCCGTGATTCCTTCCGGGAAGCTCTGTTGGAGAGTGTCCTGCCCGCCATGGAGAAAACGCACACGCAAATCTTCAGGCAGATCAACCAGGCTTTCCAGAATGGCACCAAAGAGTGTAAGATACCTCTAAACTACGAACAATAATTCTCTAGAATCGTAACTAATCCCGAAAAATCATTTCACGCGATATGTACCGCGGCGGGCGGGGCTTAAAATATGAACAGCATGGCGCGACAGTTCGCCGTGATACTCGAGTCGTTCGGTTGCGTCGCAAGAAGTTTCCTTTGAGAATATTGTTGTGTTTTTGCGATAATCGATTCATTAAAAATGCCGTCATGTGCCGTGAAGTGGTGTTAAAGCCATACAGACATGAAAAACACAGGACTCACCTTTCATATGTAAGTAAATAAACATTTTAATATTGTACCTCACCGCTCGTGGCGTTGACCGCGGCCGTGTCGGTCGAACAGCCGGCTTTGGGGAGCTGGCTACTTGACCGACACGACGCGTACGTGACCTTGTCGCGACCAATCGCATACATCTTTGTCTATGTGTGTGTTTGAGTGTTTCGTTGTAATTACTGTTAGTTTGTTTGCGTAAATGGAATCAGAATCGAAGCGGTGAATGTAGGAGCGTTAGATTTCTAGAGTTTATATTTCGATGCTCTAAATATTGTTATCCATGTGGTCTCCGGCCTAGAATAGAACTACTTCATCTCATCCTGTCGATATTGCTTAAAATTTCGAGCTTCCTTTACACAGTCAAATCGCTTTAAGGGGCTCCGCTATGGTAAGTGGGCGCATATCTATCTCCGACAGAAACTCTAAGTGCAAAAGAGATAGCAGAATCCGTCACGATGCCATGTCTCTTTCGCACGTACAGTTTGTGACAGAGATAGACTGAACACGTCGCGTGCGCCCGCTTAACATAGCGGACGCCCTAATGGTTTCAGTGTTTTCTTCTCCACTTCGCAAGGTCTACGTCATCCTTGGATGACCATTAGACATGTTTGTTATATTTGGAAAAGAAAAGCATTCCGGGCGCCGTAGCAGCACAGCTGAAGATGCAACCAGGAATGCGTTAAGAAAGTGCAATGATGGTTTTTGGCGGGAAGTCAATGGGTTCGGTTTGGGTTTTCTTTAAATTATTTTACAAATTGATTTTAGTGGACTTTATAATATGAAATTTGTTTTGTTTGGTGTTATTAATGCTCATGACATGAACAATATGTAAAATAGTTAAAGTGGACAGTCATAGTACGGCTGTAGTGATATTTGTTTCGCGGACTGTGTGGCGTCTTCGGGCGTCGTCCGCCACTCAGTCGGCTATGGAAACCAGTGGACTCGTATAGATTTGTCGCCAGAAGCTCCCTTAAAGCAATCAAAGGCCCACACCAACCTTTTAAAAAGAATTTCCCACGTTTTATTAACTTGTTCCTGGCTAAATACGCAGTAACGTCAAGCCATTATTAATAATAAAAAATAAAACCGGCCAAGTGCAAGTTAAACTCGCGTGGAGAGGGATGTGTTTGGGTCATGGGATTACACCATCCTATCAAATTTCACCTGATTCGGTCCAGTAGATTCGGAGCAAATTGGCTGTGATAGACGGACGAACAGACAGACGCACGAGTGATCCTATAAGGGTTCCGTTTTTTAATTTTTTTGTACGGAATCCCAAAAAAAATGTGCAATGATCTGGTTTTATGTCCGTAGTCGCGGCGAACACGGAAGCAGCGGCGCGTGCGGCGGCCGAGCGCGGCGGGGCGGCCGCCACGGCGTCCCTGCGCGCGGCGCTGGAGCGGCACGCGGCCGCGCTGGCCGCCGCCAGCGCGGCCGCCAGCGCGCCGCCGCACACGCAGCACCTCACAGCCGCGCTGCAGGAGATGACACACGGGTAACAAACACTAACAAATAACCTACCACGCGCTTCAATTTGCTATAGTCTGACCACGACCGCTGTACCGCGCCTGAGGTTGCGCGGGGAGGCAGGGGAGGGATCATGGACTCACAAGAGATTCATACTGTCGGATAGATCTTAAGATATCGAAGTAAAATATTTTGACGCTATATACATAAAATATCCAATTCTTATTATGGTTCAATACGACTTTTTAAGCATAAATAAAAAAACCAATATATGTGAAATTGATGTGTAATTATTGGAAAAATAAAACGTTTCGAAAATCACATTTATATTCGAAACTATCTTTGTCTGCTTTTCTTTTCCTAAAATATTCGGCCACTTTGAAAACGACAGCCTTGACATCTCGAAATAAAGTACGACCTATCTTTCGATATTCTATCTCATGTGCGTCTGACATAGACAGCCCCGTCTCGCCGCTCGCATACCGCAGGCGCGGTACTGCGGTTGTGGTCAGGCTATTTCAAACTTTTTTTTTTAAACGTCAATAAACAGTAATTTTTTCTTTGTTGGACTGCCAACATTATTTTGAAATTTTCATAGATTACATTCGTGTTCAGTTTTCAAATGTGTTTTAATACCTAGGGAATTTGTTTTTTACTTTTCAGTCTACAGAATTACCAGTTAATTTAGCCCCTAATATTTGGGATGAAAACATAGTTTTTTGAATAGATGAGATGAAAAGACATTTTGAATTGAATGAATTATTCATACTTTTCAGTATTATTTTTCCCGTATTCGAGTTTTAGTTTTTTAAACGTGTATCTTGTTTGTTTAATATTACGATCTGAATGTGTCCGTTGTTGTAGCGTACTGGAGAAGGAGCTGTCGTGGTGGCGCGAGCAGGCGCGTGCGGTGGCGCTGCAGATGTCGCGCGCGCACACGCCCGCCACGCCCGCCTCGCACTCACACACGCAGGACCGGCAGGTTGGTTTGTTTGAACTAACTTTATTGTATTATTTAGTATGAAAACACACAATCAGGATCATTAACGAATTAAGTTGAGAATTCAGATTTATAGAGCTAAGGAATCTTTAAAATTCAGTGCAAAAAAAATTGTTCTACGATAAAAATTTACGAAGTTATGACCAAATGAATAGCGCGTGGCCGATGCGGTTGCTGTGACGTCACCGGGGCCGCTCGCACTCTGCTCGCGCTAGAGAATGGCGGTGCGCGTGTGACGTCACGCGGCCGGCCGCACATCCCGCCCAGAGATAAATATTGGCTATAAAAAAATTGTTATAAAATCGCATCGGGTGGACCGATTTCGATGACTTTATTTCTCTGTATAATATGTACGCTTAGATATTTTAGATTCGCCAAGAATTTCTAATGCGGTTTTCACCAATAGATAAGAGTGATTCAAGAGGAAGGTTTATACGTGTAATTCATACTCGTGCGAAGCCGTGGCGGCGTGCCACGTACGCTAGTATTGCTTCATACATACATAACACTATCCTGCCTTCATCCCTATTTAAAGACTGATCACTTTAGGTCTTGCGGGCAGACATAGCCCAGGGCCGCAAGACTCAGGGGCCACTTTTAGCGTGATTGTGGACGAGAAAGTGGAAAAAGTAATCAAAATACTGATGGGTTGCTGTTACAGTTACATAGCCTATTAACATAATTCACATTTCCCGCTCATGTCCTCGATCGGATTTTACGATTCTAGTATTGCATATCGATACTTTGCGGCTCAAAGGGCGTAACCACCGTTTTGGCAAAAATAAGTTTTGAATGACATCTTATTCAGTTTTTGCTTCGCTATCGAACTGTATATTTGAAGTTCTCAAATTCTGAAAACAATGGTAATTTAATGGAGATTTTCTTGTATTTTTGGGCATAAAAGCAATCTTTATTTGGCATCATCAAAATGTTGGGTGTAAACGACACAGATGATTAAGTAACTTAGAAACAATATATTTCTAGCATTTGTCAATAACTAATTTGTAATTTCTTCTCTATATAAATCTTAGTATAGAATACAAGACTTTGATGGTGCCAAATTGACCTATTCTACTAAAAATTGTTGTAAGTATTGTAATATAAACGCAAAAAATTGGAATAAAATAAAAAAAACGTTAAATACTACAATTTCAATTTTGAAAGTGGTGAATACACCCTGCCTTACTAACGCAGCAGTAATTTTATGGGGCGTAAAACATATACAAGTTTAATTTTGTGAGGCGTATTCACCAGCTAAATTTTAAACTATAAATATTTCTTACAACGTTGTGTTTGAATATTATGAACAACGAAAATTAACGGCTTTTGGTGTAAGAATCATGTATATAGGATCAATAATAACCAAGTAGTGACAAATCAAATTTTAATTTTAGTTTTTTGGCTCTCCTGAAATGTCGTGTTTTGGTGGTTACACCCTTTGACCCGCAAGGTATCGATATGTTGCTGAAATTAACTGTTTCTTTCAGAGAACGCACCGCACAAGGAATTGTGTAGAGGAATCTTTACCGTTTCTCTTACAAGTAAACATAAGCTCCCTTTTCTCACGTACTTCAATTTGCTTTCCATCAAAGTGTTTTTATCATACCTATTTAGTAAGATATAAAATCTACAGTATACATTAGTTATTTATGCAACTGATATAATAAGGGGTATTAAAACACGGAAGTAGGTTTATCACACGAGGCGAAGCCAAGTGTGATAATATTATCACATAAGTGTTTTAATACCTAATTATGACCAGTTGCATACAATATTTTATCTACACCCATGATATGAATCCTCTATAAAAGGTATAACCTTCTGCTTTACGTTTTAGCAAGGCAATTAATTTTGAATATTTTGAGATATCCACGTTGTGATAATACTCAGCGTACTTTTGAGCATTGAGTAGAAGGTACATAGGGATGAACATTTGAATTTTTCGGATATATCTTGAAAATATACTATTATCACATCTTCAGAAAATGATGTAAGTACTACTTCTTTGATATTGTCCAAATAATGAAATCTTGGTACGCCTTTTCATATTGTTTTCTAGACATTTCTAGTAATAATTGGTTGGAAATGTCTTTTGCTGCATTAGAAATATCTGGTGGTGTAGGTATTATCAAAGCTTGTATCACTTATTTTTGTAAACAACAAAGTAATAATTTTTTGTAATGCTATTTACGAATAAAAATGGCAGGATGCGACGTAAATTCAAATAACATGTTTTTTTTTTTTAAATTTCGAATCTGTGGTAGTGAAACGCGCGTGCAAGACAATTGTGCCCTTTTTCAAACGCGGAGTCACTAATCGAACGTTTTTTTGTAAGGAAAAAATTATTAGATTACGTGAATCCGCGTTTCAAAAATGGCGCTTGTTTCTTTTTTTTTAATTCATAAAGATAGAGGCTCGATCCTCGGATTAAAAAAAAAAAGATTTGCGTTGCATAATGAAATTTAGTACAACAATATCACGCGTTTGGATGATATTATGGTTACTATGACACTGGTTGTTATAATGTTGGCAATAAGCTAACTGTTTCAGAAACTTTAAAAAAGGATTTATAGCATGGGTGTAAAGGTAGTTAAAACAGCGAACTACAACGTACATACGAATACGTACGACATATGCGTAATAAATCAAACAACGGGCTAAACTAGATCACTATAGTATAATGATAATGTTAATATAACAGTAAAAAAAAAACGATATTCCCATACAAATTGCTCGGGCCGCTGCACAGTTTAGTATGGAAATGCCAAATGTTATTGTAATTATTATGATATAGTCCGTAGTTTAATTTATTACGAATATAAGTCCACCCAGCTGTCACGGGAAAAGAATACCAGGCGAAGCATATATTTATACCATGATAGGATAGTACTATAGTTCGCTGAGTAAATTTATTAATAAAATACTAGTGTGTACTGTACTACTTGTCAGAGTTGCCAGATAAAAAGTCAATAGCTAACTTCGAAATAAACAATAGGACACATTTATAGCTTAGTTTAACTTTCATCATAGACCTCATATTTTTCCGAATTAGGTTTTCAATTAGTAAATTCTACATCTGTAAGGGCGCGTCCACGGACAAGCGGCGCGTCGTGCGACGCGGGCCGCCGCAAAATTCCCATCGTTTGCTTTTGCGACGCACCGCGTGTCTGTGGACGCGGCCTAAGAAAGTATTGGACTAGTTTCTTTGAGTTTGTATTATCACATTGGTCATATTTAGAAAAAAAATATTTGTCCAAACGGAATATTTGGTGTACTACTCGAGCATCCACCTTTATTTACTACCTACTGATAGGTGCAAGGGGAATTCCGATTTGCCCCTACACATAGTGGGTTATCTGGTGATGTGTGAGAAATTCAGCTTTTCCTCTTCTTCATTCGGATACAGATACACTATCACGTCTTTATCCCTAACTGAATAGACAGAGTCTACAGCCGTGAGACTCAAAGGCAACTTTCAGCGTGATGGTGGGCATGTATGTGGAAAAAGGAAATCAAAATAGGGACGGGTTGCTAGCCGCATCGCCCATTAAGATAATTTGGATTTTCGCCCCCGATCGGCTTTTACGATTTGCGCGGGAAGAGAAACAGCTGGTACATTCTAAATATCTCTTTTGAAGTATAACATGAATATAGAGAAAAAACTACAGAAAGACGTGTCATAAAAAATTAATGAACGTTGAGAAAACAAGTGACAATCGTACCAAACAATTGAACATCGGGAATACTAATACCGCCTACCTTTTTAATCTTAAACTTTCTTCCAGATGCAAGTCGCCCAAATCCAGTCGCTGATGAGCGGCGGTGACGTCAACGGGGCATTCCAACTGGCTCTGTCAGCCTCTGACCTCACACTAGTGGTAGCCGCGTGTCGGGCTTGCGACCCCGCGATAGTGTTCGCACCTCCTTGCAAGCTCAAACAACACGTGTTACTGTCCTTGGTACAGCAACTAGCGGCTGACATGACGCGGGACACGCATCTCAAATACAGGTACTTACAGATCATATAGTGTTCCAACTGGCACTGTCAGCCTCTGATCTCACACTAGTGGTAGGCGAATGTTAGTCTTGCGACCTCGCGATAGAGGTCGCACTTCCTTGCAAGCTTAAACAACACGTGTTACTGTCCTTGGTACAGCAACTAGCGGCTGACATGACGCGGTAGACGCATCTCAAACACAGGTAAGTTTTTCATCATTTCAGACTACTCAACTACGTCAACTCGTGAACGAGTGCTCCTAGGAGGGACTGGTCAGCACGGCTTCGGTTTAAATAAAAAATAAATAATTTATTTAGGTAAATTGTGTTACATTTATAATAAACAGGTGTTGGAGCCTACTTTTAAGTAATAAAATACTTGTAATTAGTATTTCTTATTACGTTATTTATGTTTGTTCGCTCGTTTACAAGCATTATATGTTATAATGTGTTAAAATTAAATAATATTATAAGTATTTGTATATTGACAGACATATGACAAAGCCCTTCTGGCGCGTAGACGGCCAATACTTTTTATTGAGTTTCTTTCTAACTGATGTGCCAAAAATATTTTTTCAGTCATTATGCCTATTATTCTATATTGATTTCTCGTTGAAACCCCCAGGTTCCTCGAAGAAGCAGTAATGAACCTGGACACCGGCAACCCGGTGACCCGCGAGCACCTGCCCGTGGTCATCCGCGAGCTCCAGAAGCAGCTGATGTCGTTCCTCAACTCGTCGCCGGGGCACGCGCTGACGCGGCAGTTCAAGATGCTGCTCATGGCCACCGAGTCGCTCGTCAAGGCGGCCGGCTGACCGGCGTGCGGCCGCTGCGGGTGCGTGTGCCGACAGAGGTAGGGGGGGGGAACGATGACACTATCATGTTTATTATGTCTGGAATATTAGTTGTCAAACCGTATCCGTCTTATTAGGGTTGGGACACATCTGGCTGCACGGAACAGCACTTTCCTATGCTGCTATCCTTTTCTGTCGCTCAGAAGCGTCATTTCACTCCGGAAGTTCTGGGTTCGATCCCCAGTACAGTACCTACAGGGCAAGTTGGAAAATGGACTTTTACAAATTGTACTGCCTGGGTCTTGGGTGTTTATCTATATATTTATCTATTATAAAATATAGTATCGTTGAGTTCTTCTTGTTTAGTCGAAACAGTTTTACTGTAGCTTCAATTTGAAATCATCATCATCGTTGTGTTAGTATCACATAACACAAGTTTAAACTTACTTTGGGGCTTGCTCAATCAGTGTTGATTTGTCCCTATATATTTATTTGCTAGAGCGAGAGAGAGCGACGGAATGCTGTAGCACCGGCGGTGCTGAAGCGTTCCGTCGCTCTCTCTCGCTCTAGCAAATTACTGTTCTGAGTGACAGAAAAGGATAGCAGCATAGGAAAGTGCTGTTCCATGCTGACAAATGTGTCCCAATCCTTATTGAACACAGAATTACTTTAGTACTAGAAACCGTTATTAGTGGACCCATTTTTGAAACTCGGTGTCAGTAAATAATCGAACGGTCTTTTGTATAGAAAAATCCATTTAGCGTTTCACAAATGCCACTCCAGCCCGAATGAAGTTGACATTGACAGATGAGAGTGTCATTTTACTAGATGTCAACTTTTTTAGTGTGGATAATGGTTTAAACCTAGTTATAAAGTTAGTCCGTGTATATGTAATATGACGGTTAAAGTTTGCAATTCGTTTGCCGTATAGGTACCTATATAAGTCTGCTAAACTTTTTTTTTCATTTATTTGTTATATTTGATAATATATAGCTCGAAATAATTGGCCCAACAGATGGATTATTAAAAAATATTGTACAAGATTTCTTATTTTCAATGACGAACAAAAAATGACGAAGATACAGCTCATTTCAAGTTCGCGGTACGTTACGCCTCGCTACAATTTTTACTGAGAGATGACAACGAAACGATGATGTCACAACTCCCCACTCCGGAATTGAGACGCTCTGTATCTTTTACTAAATGATTTTTTACTATCATACACCATTGTTCTCATTTTTTGGTCTATTACTTATTATATTATTAGTAGTTATTACTATTAGTCTTATTATAAAAACGGGACTAACTTTGTTACGAGGTTTAAACCATTATCCGCCCAAATCAAGTTGACATTGACAGGTGAGATAGTGTGATATTACCAGATGTCAACTTGATTTGGGCGGGTTCCCTGTTTTTATAATAAGACAGTAAATGTTTATGAGTGAATATCAAAAAAAATGTACATCACACAAAATAAACACAATGGAATATTACAATTTCTGTCACACAAAGGAATTTGAGTCACACAAAAGAATATAAAGATGCATTCATACTGATTAATATTTGTTCAACTCGTTACAAATAAAACGAAGAGCAGCAGGATCAAAATATTTTATTGTCTCACTAGGCTAGTAATAGTAAGTATGTAGGTAGATACTGTAGGTGGATGATAGATGCAAAGAAAGTTCCGGCCAGGGCCGTACCATACGAACGATAGCGCTTTGCAGCATTTTGTAAAAGTGACACCGCCATCTAGTGATGTAAATGTGAACTTATCCCTTCTTGTTAGCATTTTTATGCATGACTTTTAGAAATCTTAACAATATTAGACGCATAAGGTTAATTTAATTTATATTATTTATAATGTAGGGTTTGGGTATAATTTAATTATATTAAATTATTATATTTAGGGTATCAATATTAGAAAAAAAATACAATTATTAAACACAATATTTATTTCAAGTAATAAAATACAATCATTCCACTCGAAAAGTCTACATGAAAAATTAACAAAACTAATCACATTAATCGCCGATTACTTTTCAAAATGAATCTACAGATAAACAAACTTTGTGCATAGATGTAATAAAAAAGGTCATCATAAACGGTTATAAGTAAAATATACGACGCAAAATTGCTGCTCCCATTTGAAATAAATTGTTTTAAGTAAAACGGATATGTAATTTATAATTATGGTATGAGCGCTCTTTAGATAAACCCTTTTTAAATTTTATAGAATGCAAATAAATGTTTTAGAGCTAGTCGCATAGTTTTACTCGGCGCTTCGGCCTAAAACGGCCACTTATGGTGTAAGTGCCCAGTAAAACTAGGTGACTAGCTCTAAAATATTTATTTGCAGTCTTTAAAATTATAAAATGGTTTATCTTAAGAGCGCTCAGACCAGAATTGTAAAAAACATTCCCATTTTTTTTAAACAATTTATTTCAATTGGTGGCATCTCTTTTGCGTCGTATTTAACCTTTTAGGCGACTATAGCCCTGAAACTAGTTCCACCAGCGTTTAAATTCATTTTCTCGAAAATGAGATAAAATTCAAAAAACGAAGGTAGTACTTTGCTAGTTAATAACCTGTAGTATTTTTAGTATTGCTTTTCATTACTTTAAACTTCTGTTTAGTACGAGAACTTTTGTTTAACGCAAAAATGGTTTTGGCGTTATAAATGCTTATGCGTAAATAAATGGGTTTTTATAAAAATAAAATAAAAAATCGTTTTTAAAAAGATATCAAGTAGGAAAATTACGTAAAGTATACTGAATCACTTTCATCGCAAAGACTGTATTCGTTTGACTGAAACTTTAATTCTACTTTTTTAACCACATTAATTTTAGGAACTGTGTCTTTGTCATCTTTCTTAGGAAAAATAAATCTAAGTTTTGGCTTCCTAACAGTCTTTAAAAATTTTATATTATAATAACAATCATTTTGCACGCTCTCTATAAATCCAATATAATAGATCCACTTATTTTTTTCAAAATATCTTACAAGAACACTTTCATTTATAACATTGAGTAAGCTCATGAAATCATCACAGCCATATAATCTTGATTTTTCTTTTATCTTCTCCTGTAACCCTTCATTTTCATTTTTACTTTTCTGTATTTCAGCCCCATCATTTTCCTCAGTCTCTGTATCTCTATTTTTTTTATTATTTTCTGGTCCGGTGTTTGTCAAAGCCATATCATTGCTTATTATTTCGTCTTCCATTTTCTTCTTTATTATTTTTTCACTGTTATTTCCGATTTCTTTTATGTCAATCTTTTTCTCTTTTGTCTCTCTTTTTTCATTTCTTGTCTTTTTATTCAGTTTAACAGCATTCGTTTCTTTCTTCTCTTCAAAAGTTTTAGCTATATCATTATTGTTGGCTTCTTGCCTCTTTAATATTTCCAGGTTGCTATGTCTTAAATCTGTGTAATATTTGTCTATTCCTGTTTGCTCTTCTTCTATTTTAAAATCTTTGCTTTCATTTTCTTTCATTGCCGATGTAGACGGAACTGGGTTGTCGTAAATATTTTTTACATTTTCTTTCAGACTGTTGGTAGAAAATAAGTTTGTGTTTATGTCAATTTTCTTGAATGGACCGTACGCTTGTAAATTTAGAAAAGCTTTATTTTCCGGTGAAAATTTTATGTCCGATAGTAGCGTTACTTTATTGGTTTCTTTTATGTTTGTTCTACCCGTAAATATGTTGCCTTCTTGAGTAATGTCTATAGCGCTATCACCTCTACATTTTCCATCAACTGTGTTGTCTTTCAAGATCATTATAGATTCTTCATTGTCTTCAATATTGTCACTATCTAGCTTGCCAATTTCGTCCATACTTTCGTCTGATTCAGCATACGTGATGTTACTATCCGTGTCGGTGGTATCATCAGATTCTTCTTGCTTTTTAGATGTCAAACGTCTTCTTTTATTCACTTTTATTTCTTCATTTATAATTTTTCTTTTCTGAATTAAATTATGTTCCATCAAATCAAAGCAATCACAAAAACCGAAATCCTCACCACAAAAGCAGCTTAATTTTCTAAATTTTATAATTCCAGTATTTGGTGTCGAAGCAATTTGATGAAGAGACATTGTGTCTGGAACAGCTACCAGGGTTTTTGAAATCGCATCCAACATTTTTATTGAAGTATCGATGTCTTTATCAGGCACTAGAAAATATTTAATCTTAGATGTTGTATTTGTCACTAGCGCTTTAAAAGCTGCCTCAGCATCTGGAATATCATGGCCATGTACTACCAATCCGTCTAAATTTCGTTTTGTTGCTCCTCCAATACCGTCTGCGGCTCCTTTTCCATGGGAAGCTTCGAAATAAGACCAAGTCGCTTTGTCAAAACCTAACTGAGGGATAGCTGTATTTATCATATAAAAATTTTTCTTTTGCCGATATTGACTTGTGGGCCCATCTGTAAAGAAGTGTATTATCTTAACAGATGGAAATGTTTCTTTTACTAGTTTCAATACAGGGGTAAGGTGGGCCCAAATAGCGCCAGGTGTATGGTTTGTATTTTGCGATATCGTGCAAAAAGATATTGTTTTTGGGCCATATTTGTTATTGGCGTAAATAACTCCAGTATGTAAGGATATTTGTCTCTTGGAAGCACCAAAATGCATTGCCTGTACTTCTTCTGTGAACTTACAGATATAATTCTCAGAGAAGTCACAATGCACAACAATTTCTCTTTCAGTGAGTTTATTCTTACACATTGTGTACATTTTAAATTGGTGCAACAAGTTAAAATGATGTTTCTTGAAAACCCGTAAATGAGTACAAAATGTCTGTTGAAGTGTTTGTAATGATCCCGTAGTTTCTTCCTTGACTGTCCGTTTAGTAATTTTTTCTTCACTTTGTTGATTCACGGATAGATTTTTTGAATATTTTATCTGTTTTGTAACCCACCTCTTCCATGATACTGTATTTGTTGGATTCAATTGTGATAATTCAAACTCAAAAATTTTAGAAGAGCATAATTGACATTCATTGTACATGCATTTTTTGTCATTTATATTACACGCTATTGTAGATAATAACTCGGTAAAGTTATCCGTTTTTAATAAATGTAACTGCTTCAATTTATTTACCATGAAACTAAGATTCGCATGTTTTACGCACGCACAAGTATTTCGGTCTACAATTTTTGGGCTTAATACATAAAACGGCTTGTAGCGAGTAAATGTGGCATACGATAGCTTGCCCCCTTCATTTTTATATTTTTTATGTAAATTTTTTAAGGTATCCAACAAATACCTTACTTGTTTTCTTATTTTATGTAATGTTCTGTACTCGCTTTTTCCGGCTGTAGCGCGGCTATTATCGTCTCTTATATAAAATGAAGTGAGTTCTTCCAAACATTTCATTTTATAGTTGTTTAATCTTTGTCGAGACCTTAACCTTCCCTTTAGTCCCACACATGTACTTAACTTGGTTTTCATTTTATATTTTGATGTCATATCATTATTCACTACTTTTTTGAGTATATGTCTTTCGGAATTATTTGTTGCTTGGGAATATTGTGTTTGTAATGATTGTTTTAATATAATATTTTCAAATAATATCTTTTTTACAACTTTGTTCTTTTCCGGGGTCGAAAGTACGGGAATTGTTTCATTCATAATTTTTTCAGCTTTAGAATATGGAGTGTCTTTGTTCTCATTGGTTTCTATTACTTGTTCATTTTTTCCAGTGTTGTTCATCATTCTTATTTTTTGTGTCAACTGATTTATTTTATGTTTATATCTGTTATTTTTCCTGTTTAGCGTCTTCACTTTCTTAACTAATAGAGTCACTGTAGATTTTAAACTAATATTTTCTTTTTGTAGTTTACGAGAATACATGCGCTGCCTGGCTTTTTCTGTCTTATCTTCTGTCCTTTTATCACATTTTTTTTCATCTTTATTTTTTTGTTTCTCTTTCCTCCACTTTTCTCGCTGTAACTTTTGTTCGGTTTCAGTTAGTATACTTATTTTCTTATATTTTTTCTTGGTTCTTTCTAAATTCTGCCTTTCTTGTTGCAGCAATTTCTCGGGATTTTCTTCCCTCAACTTTTGACGATATCGTCGTTGCCTTTCTGCTCCAGACAAAGGCGTTTTACGTACCATTATCTGGGAACATTAATTTTAAATATAAGTGTAACATCTTAATATACGCAGAAACTTAAATAACTTATTAACAGACTTGAATAAAATAAATAATTTAAAAAATAAAAAAAAGCCGACTTCGATGCACTAAAAAGATCGAAACAAGATTAAGATAAACTACAAGCCTTATTCGGTTTGACAAACTACTTAATTAACTAATATTCTGTTAAATACACGCATAAAGTTTGCAAGCAGGCGGGACCCATTGTATTCGGCTTTCAGTATACTCGTAAGTACCGGAAAAATCACGGGTCGCCCCTGCTAACAAACTTAATGCGTATATTTAACATAATTTTAGCTTACAAAGTAGTTTGTCAAACCAAACAAGGCTTGTAGTTTGTCTTTATTTTGTTTTTAATCTTGTTGCATCATAGCCGGGATTTTTTAATTATTTAAATTATTTATTTTATTTCAAACTTTTTAGTTAACAAGTATGTGATATATATTTTTGTGATATCCTTTGAAATTTCTTCATTTTGACACCTCGCTCGGTATGTAAAGTACAAAAAAATTCTTCGGTATAACAATCTGATGCCAAAATTCAGCCATTTTGATTTCTTAGAAATTTTAATATACTCAGTGTCACTCATGCAACTACGACAAATCCAATAACACCTAGCTTGTCAAAATCCGTTAAGCCGTTTAGGCTGTAGGGTGTGACAAAGAAATGGACATACATACATAAATACGCTCGAAAAACCTTACCCTCCTTTCTTCGACAGTCGGGTAAAAAGCGCTATGCGAAAGGACGTAAAACTAGGCTCAACCATTGAACGACTGGATATTGTTTTCGATTATTAGGTAATACAAAAATGCTCCAATTGTTATTCCCATAAAATATAATTTGTACTTAAAAAACAACCAGTCAGTATGCGCCCTATTCTTTTGTGTGACGTCACCGAATGTCACACAATGGAAGCAAAATATAACCTATCAAAACAAGAATTTACGTCCTACTAGCAACTTACAAAGATTTTTACAATTCTTGTCTATTGCACGATTTTCTTAATACAAATGAGTTTTAATAATAACATGTCTATAGTAAAACCAATTAACTTACCAGAAATATTGCGTCACACAAGAATATTTTTTTACAGCGACAAAACGGCTAGACACATTTCTCGACATCAAAACATTTAGAGCAAGATGGCTGACGGTTTATTTTTTAAGGTTGGTAGTAAATCGAATGTTGCCAGATGTTAAAAAATAGAGATACGTTCAGAAACTGTATTATTAGGACACATTATTTCGTCACACAAGGCTCGTCACACAAAGTAACCAAATTTGGAGACATGATTATTACTACATTTATTTTATTTACCTGAATGTTTCTAAAGGATTAAAAAGGTTTCTCATGTACGGTAATCGTTTTCCAAGTATACTGTGACAAAGAAATCTGTGTGAGTTTCATAAAATGCAAATAAGATTTTTTTTCTTTTAAAATTGGCGCGTGGAGACAATTGTTTTTTGTATGACAAAAAAATTCCACATCACTGGAAATGTTTTTTTTTTAATTTTATTCCTAAGACCTAATTCAGTTGATGAGGTGTTTATATACAAAAGATATAATATTTTAATATCTTGTAAAAGAATGGGGCTTTTTATTTGTCACAACATTTTTTACACCCGTGTTAAAAATGAGGACACCAAAAATTTTTGATATGTACATTTTTTTTGATATTCACTCTTATGTGACTGTAACTATTTTATGTAAGTACAAGATGTACATCAACAACATAAATTAAGGTTTGAAACTGCGTTAAGCGGAGACCCGCGACAGGGTCAGTCCGTCTCTGTCACAAACTCTAAGTGCGACAGAGACACGTGACCCGCGACGGTTTCAGCTATCTCTATCGCACGTAGGTTAGGCGTTTGTGACAGAGACGGACTGAATCCCGTCGCGGACATCTGCTTGCCGTAGTTTCAAGTAGAGATGTAAAGAACTCGAGTCTTTGAGTCTTAATTCGATAGACTCGGCTCAATTTTACTAGACTCGATGTACTAACAAAATTTAGAGTCTTGAGTTGAACCGAGCTTCAGTCCTTTCACGAAAACTCTATATTATATTACTTGCTGCTACGGAACCCTTCATGGGCGAGTCCACCTCGCACTTGATCCCTTTTTTGTTAAAGATAATCTGGTTGTTCTGACAATGATTTAAGACCACCACTATAAAGGAATCATTAATTCAATAGACGATGCGACTCGACGATTAAACTTCAATTTTTCCACCTATACGCTCGCCAACATGCTAAATGTGGCCTTTAGACATGGCATTAGGCTCTGTGTACCTTAAGAGGGATAAAAACGTGACACTACTTATTATGTGTGTATAGATCAATTTTAATTGCTTGTTATTTAATTTAATTTAAACTTCTGGTTACTAATATGTGCCACAAAAGTTAAATATTTTATTCCCTGTTTATTTTTACTAATATATCCCACACAAGTAAAATATTTTATTCCCTGTTTATTTATAAAGGAACTTCAAAAGGAAAAGAACTTGAGCGCGACTCGTCGCGTAAAACGACTCGAGCGCTAATCAAGACTTGAGCGTCATGTTGCGCTCAAGAGTTTATGTAGACTTAAGTAGTCTTGGGGTCTTGTTGTAATGAGTCGAGTTGTGCAATTTGTCAGCCGAGCCTAAAATTTTGGTCTCAAAAGACTCGAGTTCTTTACATCTCTAGTTTCAAGCCTAAGGCCTCGTGTCCACGCAGCCGGTTTGCGCCGTCGCCGACGACGTGGACACACCTCCTGGAGGCTTCATACATGACTGTCCGGCCGGACGCCGGGCCGGCGCGCCGTCACGGCGCAAACCGGATACGTGGACACGAGGCCTAAGTATCCATTATTTTTGAATAATCTAACTGACGGATTTAATTAAAATAATATTTTTCTAACCCGCTCATCCTACGTTCTATCCTGCGTTCCCAGTAAACGAATGCCTTGAATCGCGATTACAGTTCAAGTAAACAAGCATTTTTTTTTTAATATGTTTAGTGTCAAGTGGGATACGTGCGGTGGTATCCCTGTTCGACCGGCGTGTGATTGTGATAAAGTGAACACTGACACTCAAAGTGCTGAAGTGATGTGAAAGAATTTGTAAATTTATATTTAATAGCTTATAAAAATATCTAGCATGTATGGATACGAGCAGGCCTAAGCAATTGAGCAGGTAACAACAGCTGTACGGCACTATTGTCCTCTCGCCTCTTTATTCTAATTAACTGGTAGCTCGGTTTTTGAAAATTTTGTATTTGTTTCAGTCAACCAAAAAAAAAACCTTATACTATACTCTTTTTTTTATTGAAAAAAAAAAAGTACTTGACATGTTTTTTTTTATACTATATTTTATAGCAAATACATAGATAGATAAACACCCAAGACCCAGGACAATTGAAAAAGGCCATTTTCCAACTTGCCCTGGCTGGGAACGAACCCAGAACCTCCGGATTGGCGGACTAGCGTATTGTATTACACCACGGAGGTCGTCGAAATCTAATTACCGCCTCGGTATTTTCATGTATGCTCCATGATATTTAAAAAATATATGTAATTGCTCGTAATTTTAAGACGTCGAAACTTATTAAGTTGTCTATGGTTTCTACCATATGCTATCACTTTTAACAGCAAGTTGTCGATGGTAGAATAATATGCTATCATTCTATCAGTAAATTGTCTATAGTAAATGATATGCCATCTCTATCAGCAAGTATTTTTAGTATTAGTGACCTGAATACACAACTACTATAGGCCATTATATAGATAGTATTATC
This sequence comes from Acrobasis repandana, assembly GCA_963576875.1. NCBI lineage: Eukaryota > Metazoa > Arthropoda > Insecta > Lepidoptera > Pyralidae > Acrobasis > Acrobasis repandana. The sequence continues at coordinate 2,076,501 of OY756216.1, forward strand.
TATTTTTAACAAACACAGCAATAAGACTGTTATTTTATTTTGTAATTTAGGAATTATACATGTAATTATTGTAAGATATTGACGATTTAATAGAATTAAAGAACAGGTGGTCTGACGTCGTATTTTGTGTTATTTGTTGGGTCGAATATGTTGCCAGTTGCCCATCTCTCTTTCACCTATGGTTCGCGACTAAGTTTCTATGTTTTAAACACCATTTGCCTAAATTACGCAATTCCATGGCTGCTTAGTGCTTATCTTACGTTCCGATCTGATATAAATAAGAACCGAAATTACACGGCATCCTAGGTGATCCAGGCAATGTTCCATTACGCATGATGTGTTGCTAGTAGATCAAATAGGCATGCAAGCGTAATCACGCCGAAATTCGGTCGCGTAATTTCTGTATAATGTTTACGAAGATCGCGTACTGTACACGTGATGCAGCGTAAGCCCTTTAACTTAACACTAAGGCTTGAAACTGCGTTAGCAGAGACCCGCGACGAGTTCAGTCCGTCTCTGTCACAAACCCTACGTGCGAAAGAGATACGTGACCCCGTTTTAAGATATCTCTATCGTACGTTAAGTTTGTGACAGACGGACTGAACCCGTATGCTGCTAACCTTTTCTGTCGCTCAGAAGCGTCATTTGCTAGAGCGAGAGAGAGCGACGGAACGCTTCAGCACCGGCCGTGCTGCAGCGTTCCGTCGCTCTCTCTCGCTCTAGCAAATTACTGTTCTGAGCGACAGAAAAAGATAGCAGCATAGGAAAGTACTGTTCCGTGATGATAGATGAGATCCAACCCCTATTGTCAATGTTAAATAGCCATTTTCTAATCTAAGTTATAAAATACGAAGATAGCTACAGAAAGTCGCCTCGCCTTTTTACAATACGTCGTGTTATCGGGGTGTTACCTATTATAATACCTATACAGTATATAATAAAGGGTGACTTCTTATTAATCTTAACCAACAACCAAATTTTTGGAGCAAGTTCAGTACATGATAATGAACTACTTTCTATAAAAAAAAATCATTGAATATCCATAAAAAATTTCGTCTTCCGTCTGTTTTGCGTAGTACTAATTTGTATGGGGATGCGAAATTTTTCGTATTAAGTGGTTCAGTATCATGGACTGAACTTGCTCCAAAAATTTGGCTGGTAGATAAAAATTCACCTGTTTATTTTCTAACAAGTACACAATTTTATAGCAAGTCAAGCATGATTCTGATTTATTTCCGAAAGAAATATATCGATATCATTTGTTGTTTTACCGAATTATCCAAAAATAACGTTGTTCAATGTCACGAATTGAACGTGCTATAAAAATGTACTGGAAAACATTGTATGTACCTACTTATGTAAAATAAAGAGGTAATTAAAAAGAAACTGTACGCAATTTTAATTAACCTCATTGAATAAACATGGCTGGAAGAGTGTTAAATTCGCCGTACAATTTTATGGCGGCAGTAAAAGTTTAATCACCAAATCATTATTCGCGTCCCACATTTTCTGAGGATTTTGATTTGAAAATAGAAGGGAAATTGATTTGAGCGTGGTAAATTGATTTTTCGCTTTGTTATTATCTGTTGACAAACGAGGTTGAGGCAAGGAAGTCGCAATCTTTAATGCTGACGACAAAAAGATAGAAAATAAGCCTTGACTACACAGACGTAGTCTGAATTTCCATATTGTTTCGTTAAGACGATACACGGCGTCCAGTGCTGCCCCCATTTGAAATAAATTATTTGTTAGGAAACGGAGATATCATTTAAAATTTTGAGCTAGTAAAACCTACAAACTATTTTATGAACCACTGTTTACAGTTTAAAATGAGAATGTTAAGCTTTAGTTTGCATTTTTGCCAAAAGTGGCCGTTTTTCGCAAAAATGCAAACTAAAGCTTAACGTTCTCACTTTAAACTGTAAACAGTGGTTCATAAAATAGTTTGAAGGGTTATCTAGGTTTTACGAGCTCAAATTTTTAAATGATATCTCCGTTTTCTTACAAATAATATATTTCAAATGGGGGCAGCACTGGACGCCGTGTATCGTCTTAAATCATCTAACTCATTTTCTGAACGTGTGGCTAGTGCCTGTGGTAGCTACTAGTGGCTGCCACTAGTTGACAAATGAAAGAGGACTCTTTCGGAGCTACACGAACGCCAGTACTGCTCCTCATAAAAAAAATAACACTATTCAGACAACGAATAGTCCACTATTAGTTACAAACTTAAAATTTATTTACGTTATTAATGCATGGTGAGTTTTTATCCACCAGCCAAATTTTTGGAGCAATTTCAGTCCATGATACTGAACTACTTTCTATAAAAAATGTATTGAAAAATAGATAAAAAATTTTCGTCCTCCCATACAAAATCAGTTGGGCTGAGCGCCAATCTGTATGGGAAGGCGAAATTTTTTTTAACGTTTTTCGTTATTTGTTTTTATGGAAAGTAGTTTGGTATCATGGACTGAACTTGCTCCAAAACTTTGGCTGGTAGTTAAAAAGTCAGCCCGTATAATGTCTAACAAAATATACTGAAACTATTTTAAGGGTAAATAGATTCAGTCTATAAGACTGAACAACTTTCCCCAAAGAACATATATCGAAATATGAAAAATATTTTTTGCTTTCTGTATAAATTCGGATCAGGTCAAGTTGTATAGGTCAAAATTTTTTTTTCATTTTTCGATATAATGAATGAATGAAATGTTTATTTGCTTTTGAATAGGGTATACAAAAGATGGTATACAATTCATATAAATTACACCTACTCAGTTCAAGGCAAGTTGTTTAGTATTATGAGGCCTTAGGGTCAGTTCACACCGAAACGCGACGAAGCGCGCACTTTGTAGAAATATAGAACTTGTTTACTGGACAAAAAGAGTGAGAGTCCGCTGCGGCGCGTAACGCAGCGCGGCATAGCGGGCTGTCGCTGAAATTAGTATCTTTTGTCTAGTAAACAAGTTCTATATTTCTACAAAGAGCGCGCTACGTCGCGTCGCGTCGCGTCTCGGTGTGAACTGACCCTTAGGAGGATATAGCCTTAAATAGTTTCAGTTTATTTTGTTACACTCTGTATAATCGATGAAATCATATGTTTGGATCTATCTAGCTTATGAAGCAGATATTTTATTCTTAAGATTGACACTTACACGTTACTTTACATCAATAGTTCATACAATATATTGTAGGGCTATCTAAAAGTAATTCGTAAACGGAAATTGACACCATATTTGTCGAATAAATAAGAGGGCAGCACTGACGTTCGTACACAGCCTTAAGACAGACGGATTTGTTTGACCGAGCTGTCGGCTTGCTAGAAAACTAGATGTAGAGAGCTAACAAAATGTAAATAAACTTAGAATAAAGCTAGATGTTATATAAGATTTGTACCGGGGATATTCATAAAAAAACTGCCCTCTTCCATTCATGTAGAAGACCAATTTAAGAGTCCCAACCTAGACCGAATTAGACTTTTCAATACAAATGTTTTTATTTTGGAACGACATGTCAGATTTCGGCAAAATTTTGTGATTTTAAAGAAATTGAAAGGTTTTCACAGTCAAAATATGAACTTGAAAGAGAATATAGTGTGTATAGTTAGTTAGTTAGTTAAAATCTTTATTGAATGAAAACATAATGATACTGAGTAATAGATTAAGGAAAACAGATGTCAAAAGGCGGCCTTATCGCAGCTGCAATCTCTTCCAGGCAACCGAGGTACTTGGAGGTGTTTAACGAAAACAGGTGAGGTGCGAAGTTATATGCAAGAAGAAAAAAGTGTAATTAATAAAGATACATACAATACATACATACCTATATCAATATGTACACAAAAAAGAAAATCCGAACAAGATAAGTAAGGAAAGAAAGTCATATTATAATAAGGATAGAAAGTGTGACTTCACTTGAGATTTAAAGCTGGCTAGCGTTTCAGCACGCGGGATGGACGGTGGTAGTGCATTCCAGAGTTGAACTGCCTTGACCGTGAATAATTTTGCATAAAATTCAGTGGAGTGTGTAGGCATTTTTAAAAGTAGATTTTCAGCACTACTACATACTATATTCTATAACTTCTACACCTTTATATTTTCTTTCAAGTTCATCATAAAGTAATAATATGTCTAAACATATATGCAACTAGCTGTGCCCGCGACTTCGTTCGCGTGGTTGACGGAACGTAATGTTATATAGCCTAAAGCCTTCCTCTATAAATGGACTACCCAACAAAAAAAGAATTTTTCAAATCGGACCATTAGTTCCTGAGATTAGCGCGTTTAAACAAACAAACAAACAAACTCTTCCGCTTTATAATATTAGTATAGATGAAGTACTCTTAACCAACAACATATTTATTTGAATAAAGATTAATATTATTATGTTGATACAACTTAAACAAATTATTTCGACCAAATTAGGTACCATAAAAACGGTTTTTGTGAGTTAATCTTAAAAGATAGACATATACTATCGCGGACTGTTTTTTAGATCATTAAAAGAGCTATTATTCTTTAATACATATTTTTTGTGTATCTTGAACCGTTTTCACGGCGCACGCAACGGAAGGCTTCAAAGATGAAATAATTTCTTCCCTTTTTTACACATTTACCACTATATCTTATTGGTCGTAGCTTGATGTTATATAGCCTATAGCCTTCCTCGATAACTGGACTATCCAACACAAAAAGAATTATTCAATTCGAACCAGTAGTTTGGGAGATTAGCGCGTTCAAACAAACAAACAAACTCTTCAGCTTTATAATATTAGTATAGATTTCATTGAAATTATATAATACTGCTGAAATCTGACATGTCTCTTTAAAATAAAAGCTACACTAAGTTTGTATGGGAAAGTCATTCAAGACAATCTTTATGCAATTGACAGAAAAAACATGCTTCTTAAATCAGTAGCGTTATACTATAAAACTCATTAAAGGAGTGCAGGCTTTTAATGAATACAAGGGTACGTATTCAAAGAACGCTGCTACGGACGAGTGCGTTCGCCAGAGTGTATCACTCTGGAGGAATGTCATTTGAGTAATCTCACTCGTTTATTTCCTTTAGACATCATTTCACCTGCCCTTTCCAAGATGTTTATAAACGGGAACCTTATGGCTTGAAAGTCTTGAAACTGCGTTAAATCCTTTCACCGCGAGACTTTATATCAGTTGTCGTGCTCCCAGCGCAAGGAATTGTGAATATCCATAGTTTTTGGTCGTATAAATCCGACGCTCGCGAAATGGGCACGAAAATGTTTGTCGGATTAGTCCGGCGTTCGCGGTTAAAGGGTTAAGCAGAGACCCGCGATGGGTTAAGTCCGTCTCTGTCACAAACTACGTGCAACAGACACGTGACCCGCGACGATTTCAGCTATTATCTCTATAACACGTAGGGTTAGTGACAGACGAACTGAACCCGCCGCGGGTGTTCGCTTGACGTAGTTTCAAGCCTAGACTCCTCTACAGAGCATATGAACCCTATGTCAATGCGGTAAAGTATAAAATTGTGTCAACAAAAACAACCTCCGCGGAATATGCGGGAGTTCCTGCGAAGTTTCTTTCTTAACCCTAATTTGTACTGTATTTTCCTAGATTATAGAAGTCATTATCCTCTGTAAATTTCTTAAAATTCGCTTAGATTCCGCGGTGATATAAATTGAGCCTTGCTACAAAAGCGACACGACATGCGTACAAGGTAGCTTCGTACCGTGTACTGTACACTATGATGATAGTTAATTTGGGGTAACGCACATATGGCAAAGCGCAGCGCAGTGAATTTTTCACTGTCAAAGCATTATCATCTTTGTGTGCGTTAAAATTAGATCGAAAATAAATTAATACATGTTGTCGCCGACGGTACTGTAGTCCGTATTCCATTTTATTTCAACGCACACTAAAGTCAATTGAAAAAATTCGCTGCGCTGCGCTTCACCATATGGCCCTTGATGTGACATTGAAATAAGACGACACTATCGGACGATTGTTGTGTCATTTATAGAGTAACGGTCCAAGTCCGTCGCGCGGACCGGACCCCCACTACGGTACGCCACTGTTTGGCCTCGTCCAAGGCTGTACATTCCTACGCCAGAGAGGCGAGGTAGATGATTATTGTATCACTTCATTTACATAAATACGATCTTTGTGGATATTTCATTATAGCTTAACCCATATCTGGTGAAAATTATAAATTACTTTTATATTTTTTATAGATTACAATAAGCGCCGCTTCAGACTGGAATGACAATGAAGTACGCTTCCAACCCGCTGTCGTTCCGGTGTGAACCGGTGCTAAGGTGGTCGTTTTTCCTGCCATTTTGTTTTTATTTTGTTTGGCCTGTTTAAAAGGCAGGGTTGACGTGATTCTAATCGCTTGTTTGTTATGTTGGTAGAATAAGATGTTGTAAGAAATGTATCAATAAAGCCTATTGATTTGTAAAAGGATTTTTTTTTTAAATTAAAGCAAAAACCTCGCCCACCATCACGCTAAAAGTGGCCTTTGGGTCTTGCTTGCGGCCCTGGGCTCTGTCCCGCCTAGTTAAGGAGGACGCAATAGTGTATGTATGTATTCATTTTGGTTTTGAATAAAAAAGATTTGCTGAAATATAATTTGGCGCTAAAATCTGCAACTTTGTGATTTTTTTATAATTTTTGTCTAACGACACTTCCAGTTAAGATCTATCAAGCCGCAGGCTGCAGAAGAGTGTGAGCCAAAGAAATGTACATACATACACCCCAAAAACCCTCTTGGCGCAGTCGGGTAAATAATGATAGGTTGCAGATTTTTGCCCATTCCCTCAATCAGGGAAGAGAAGCAGCTGGATTCAACTTATTCTTGCAGAAATCATCGAGATACTATGTAGTACTTATTCTATGGAAAGTTAAGTAGGTAGCAAAGTCACAGAATACATAAGAGTCAAACAGAATGGTATCTCACAGCGTCTCCCGCAAATTGGCGTCCCCGCACCTCTCCCCCGCACTTTGTAAGTTTTGACAGCTCCAAACCAGGGTTTAATTACTAGCCGCACGCAATACGCGACGTGTGTTGTCTTGAGAACTGTCAACCAATAGTAACCATCATGGTGAGAAGGTGCGTATAATAATTGTTTATCCACCCAATACTCTAAAGAACGTATATTTCATACATTTCCAAATGATGAAAACAGGTAAGCAAAGCAACAATATAATTTCACGTTATTACCCAGCAACCATCTTGATAATATACCCTTCTCGCTCTCTCGCATTGGCGGGAGATACACAAGAGCGAGAGGGGTATTAGCAATCCGGTAATGTTACATTGGCTCCTCGCTCACAGGTAATCACATACACGCAGATGCCAAATAGATTTCCGCGGGTTATAGTGTAAATGCCATTGTTGACAATGACAACTTGACATGCTGTGCGTGAAAATGTGATAAACATTTTTTTATTTTTATTGAATTTATTCATATAATTACCGTATAGTTTTTCGCCGAATATGCAAATTACTATATAACAATAGTGAATTAGTGCGTTACATTATAAATGACTCAATAATAATCAGTAAAGTGAACTAATGGTGAAATGGACAATGGACATATTGAAAAATATTTGTGAAGTGATATTATGTAGCTGTTTCCGACTTTTCTGTAACATTTGATACATATAAAACAGAATATTTTTTACGTCATAGTGTTCGCAAATCTTCAGGTATGAAAAAATATAATCGTAAATATGTCGAACTCGTTAGTCGTTAGACGACCCTAAGTATAAAACTCACACATCGACGTGTGTACAGATGATTCGTTTCGTTTGTAGTAGTAGTAGGTATATATGTTACTCTGAATCAATGGAGAGTCATACCAGTGGCAAAGTTTCCTGCAGCTGATGCTGAGAAAGAATTAATATTTTCACGGTCTAGGATAAACAATTCAATGTCTAATATACTTACGTCTCCAATTTAAATAATGAAATAAGAAATGAGTGTTGTGAGGTGGTAGTTTTTGGTAATAATTGAAATAAACTGATAAAATATATTTTCACATAGATTCCAAAATAGCATGTGGGTGTACTGCTCCCCATTTGAGAAAACAGACTATACCAGGCCTGTGTCACTCCCCGTTTAAGTATCGAAAATGTACATTATTACTATGCGCGCAGGCGGCCCCTCTGGGTGGTAAAATTCAGTTACACGAATCGTATGTCCACTCCAGAGTAATAAGAATGAAATTGTATGTATCTATACAAAAAGGTACTGAGTTCTGACGTGAGCTAAATTAAACTATATCGCTAGCCACATTGAGTAGATATTTCTTTGAATTTCTTTGCCGAGTGAGACTTCTGTACGTTAGTATTATTTATTCTGAGACTATACCTACGTTTTGATTATGGACGTGATTAGTGAAAATTCTTTCAACAAAGTTAAAATACAGTTATATTGTTAAAATAATTCTACTCACTCAGCGGGTACCTGAATAACAAAAATAGTAGGGTACAATAACAAAAGAGCAGCTTAACATCGTACACACATTCCAAACTCCAAAAAAGCTATTAAAAATGTCCCTAACATCCAAAGACCATTTAGACCGCTCCAAATCCATGTGTTCACTCCACGAAGTCGAGTGCAAAGAGGTCAGCTTCCCAGACTATAGGATTAAGTGTAGTCGACGGATGAGCGAGTCGTCAGTGGAAATCTGTGTGGTGAATGATTCGGATTCAGATGTGTCCGTGGAGCATAAAAGGGATAAAAGTTTGGGGGACAGCGGGCTTGGGAGCTCGCCGGGAGCTGCGACGCTGAAGAATTTGGAACTGAAGATCGATCGGATTAGTGGTATGTATTCTGTTGAGTTTTGTTATTTCTCATGAGCCTGAAATATCTTCCTTAGTTCTTCTAGGTAACTGCTTACATACAAGTATTTTGTAATAAATCGAGTCGGATAATAGATCTGAGGTCGATGGAAATCGCCTTAAGGTGAAGATATAGGCAAATGGCATTGAAGTGTGAAATAAATTGTAAACTCGTTAATATGGTGATAATTTCCATATTGCTCTTCGTCATGCACTAACTAGATAGCCCTTTAAATTATTTTGAAACTATTATTGGTGATCCGTCTAGCTTTAAAACTTGCCGTGGCCACTTTTGGCGGAGGCAAGTTTTAAAGCTAGACGGACTAATGTAAATACTTTCAACGGTGGTTCATAAAATAATTTAAATGGCTATCTAGTGCATGACGAAGAGCAATATGGAAATTATCTCCATATTTACGAGTTAACAATTTATTTCAAATGAGGGCGCCACTTCAAGGCCATTTGCCTATATATTCACCGCCAGACCTACAAATACTTAAGTTCGGTTTACATACAAGCTTTTATTGTGGGGCCTAAGTACCGAAGTAGGTAGGTACTTATCAAAACAATTGTAATCAGCCCAAACTCGATGGGGTTGCGTCGTTTTATTACAGGGCCACCTTTGGGCTCCATCATCAGATCTTGTTTTATAATACCTAATATTGCATTGTCATCTGATTTACATTAGCCATTAACTTATATATTTCTAGCGTAAATCATTGACATTAGCATACAATTTTTAGGGTTCCGTACCCAAAGGGTGCAAACGGGACCCTATTACTAAGACTCCGCTGTCTGTCCGTCTGTCACAGGGCTCTATGTCTTGAACCGTAATAGCTAGGCACTTGAAATTTTCACCGATTATGTATTGCTGTGGCCGCTATAACAACAAATACTAAAAATAAGATAAAGTTAAACATTAAACTTGCCGTGGCCACTTTTGGCGGAGGCAAGTTTTAAAGCTAGACGGACTAATGTAAATACTTTCAACGGTGGTTCATAAAATAATTTAAATGGCTATCTAGTGCATGACGAAGAGCAATATGGAAATTATCTCCATATTTACGAGTTAACAATTTATTTCAAATGAGGGCGCCACTTCAAGGCCATTTGCCTATATATTCACCGCCAGACCTACAAATACTTAAGTTCGGTTTACATACAAGCTTTTATTGTGGGGCCTAAGTACCGAAGTAGGTAGGTACTTATCAAAACAATTGTAATCAGCCCAAACTCGATGGGGTTGCGTCGTTTTATTACAGGGCCACCTTTGGGCTCCATCATCAGATCTTGTTTTATAATACCTAATATTGCATTGTCATCTGATTTACATTAGCCATTAACTTATATATTTCTAGCGTAAATCATTGACATTAGCATACAATTTTTAGGGTTCCGTACCCAAAGGGTGCAAACGGGACCCTATTACTAAGACTCCGCTGTCTGTCCGTCTGTCACAGGGCTCTATGTCTTGAACCGTAATAGCTAGGCACTTGAAATTTTCACCGATTATGTATTGCTGTGGCCGCTATAACAACAAATACTAAAAATAAGATAAAGTTAAACATTAAAGGAGGTCGTCATACAAGAAACGTGTTTCTTTAGCGTTTTAAAACATTGTACGGAGGTACGGAACCCTTCATGTACGAGTCCGACTAGCACTTGCCCATTTATTTTGCTGTACCACTCATCGCCACTGCAGCGAACGCAGGTTAGGGGCGGCCAAATATTATTAGCCCACCTACTGGCGGCATACGAGTATGTACCTTTCTGCCACTGGCGCGGGAAGATAAGCTGCTGGTATGTTTTAGGTATGATTTTTCTTATCTCTAACATCAATCCAGCATGTATTGAATTTGACACCTTTGGCCACTTACACGCGAAAACCAATGAAGTCTTATTTTAGATCTGTTTCTGGAGCAATGCAGACTGCTAACAGCGATCAAGGAAGAGATACAAGACTCCAAATGCGCCGTGGAGAAGTCTAGCTTGAGCCCCCAGCTGCTCGAAGAGTTGAGGGCTAGAGCAATCTCGGTTATGCAAGGGTGAAGTTGTTTACAAACTACCTACTAAGTAATTTACGATACAAATTAAAGACATTTATTAATTTATTTTTACATGTTTATTTTTTTGCTCGGAGGTAAAATATTGTTATGGTTTCATCGAGTAGTAAGTTCAGTTAGTTCTGTGGGTTCCGTATATATATTTTTATTTTTAAATTGCTAAGAAAGTACCTAGGTTAGGTACTAACCAAAATTTTTTATTAAAGGTCAATCACATTTTAGGGTTCCGTAACCAAAGGGTATAAACGGGACCGTATTAAGACTCCGCTGTCCGTCCGTCTGTCTTTCTGTCACCAGGCTGTATTTCTGTTGCCGCTATAACAAATACAGAATAAAATGGATATTAAAGGGGGGCTCTCATACAACAAACGTGGTTTTATGCCGTTTTTTGCTTAATATTAATAACGACAACAGCAATGTTTGAAATATTCACAAAATATTTAGTTGTATATACACTTTAAAAGTAAATAATTAAATTAAAATAAAATAAATATTTAAGGGCCTCTACAACAAACGTGATTTTTTGCCTTTTTTTGCTCAATATTAAATAAAGTGTCTAATGTATAATGAATGGTACGGAACCCTTCGTGCGCGAGTCCAACTAGCACTTGGCCGGATTTTTCTATGTATTATGGAACTGAAATAATGGCACCACCTAACATTTTATTTTGTGCTATGGACGGTCTTATGAAACTTGTTAAAAGTTCCAATTTTTTACGCAATATGGTCCACTGACTTATTTGTTAACCTTCTATAGATGAAGAGCACAGCAATGTAACGCAGCTAAATATTTGTTGACCTTTACAAGGTAGGGGGATGCTTGTTTTTTATATTGTACTTGTACTATGTGTATAGCAGAATAAAGGAGTTGACCGGTCCAGACTGTCCACCGGCGCAGCAGAACTCTCGCGCCACGAGTCTTCTCAATGCCATAGAATGCAAGCAAGCCTTCTCACTGGACCGGGAGGTCAGGGATGCTCTCAAGCAATTTCTGCAAAATGATGTTAGTATAAATATAGTTTTATCACTCCATCAGGAGATCACGACAGCTAGTGTTGGTGGGATCTATAAAGTAGAAAAACTACAGACCCAACGAAGTTTATGAATTTTTACATGCAGTTAAAATTAAAGTAGGTACTTAACATTGAACCTGAGTAACTAGTGACAAAAAAAAAGTAGGAAATTTACAAAAAAAATGTATTTACTTTTGTTGTATTACTGCGTAAAATATTTAGGCTACCTGAATACAATAATACATGGCAATAAATGGTTTTCTAGCACTAGGTATAGCGTCATGTAGGGTCACGTAGGGGACAATTTTGGCGAAATGCTACTAGTAAATAATTACAAAATGTTTTAAGGAGCTGAAAGAGCGCATGGTGACAGCCACCGCGCATTCAGTAAAGGAAGTGATTCGCAACTGCTTGTCTAAGGATATATCGGATATCTACCTGCCCACTCTGGAGCGCTCCCATCGAAGACTCTCGAGACATATGTCCAGGGTTTTGTCAGACGCCTTCGTCCAATGTAAGTCAATCTTTTTTCTTGTTTTCAACTTTTTCTGTCAGGTAGTGTGGTATAATTTTTAACTAATCCCAAAGTCTTTATTGCAGCACTTTTATATTTTCCAAAAGCGTAACTTATACCAACTCAATTTTATAGTAATAGCACAGAAATTAATAAGAGTATTTTATACAGAATAGAGTCTCCTAAGGTCCCGCGCAACATGCGTGCACGTTCCCCGTCCCCGCACCTCTCCCTCATTCTCGCCTTGTCGAGGACCGAGAGCGGGCGAACACACACGCATTGACGTGTGCATTGATGTCTAGTTTCGTTTGTAGTAGTGTATGCATAAATGATACTGCACTTCTATGAAGTTTCATACCTGTGGTAATAGAATCAAGCCTGAAAGCGTTTTTGAAACTCCACTCCACCAGGAGACGTTGTAAAACTAGCCCACCCATAAAAAGCTTCGATCTCGCTCTGTCACTGATTCTGAACGTTTTTCTAGATGAAAAATCGGCTATGTTCATGAAGCACGCCCACTGCACGTCCCGCGCTCTGCGTCGCTCGCTAGAACAGCATGAACTCTTACTGCAGAGCTCCAGCCCCAGAAATCTGCACCAAGTTCTACACGATACTATCGAAAAGTAAGTACCCCATTGTTCCACACGAGGGCTGTTCAGGGAAATAAATGGACCATTTAATTGGATTAACATATGTTTATCAAAAAATTACAAAATGTGACTACGGTAACATCAAATTAGTTATTATTCAACGAGCATTAATCCGGATCCAGATTGTCCAGATAATGAAATTATCATTCTTAAACAGATTTCTGAAGACTGAACTGAAGGATTGGAGGCAGAAAGTCGTAGAAATACTCACAAACCAAGGAGATGATTACACGCAGGAAGATATTTCGCCGTCATCTTTCGAGTGCGTTCCTATCAGCCCACCACAGCCTGCGGAACCTGAGATGTCTATTATAGATCAACTGGTATTGAATTTACTTTAAACTTTTATTCAGATTGTTTTATAGCATAGCGATTGCAATGCTTACACTTAAAAAATGTAGAACACGGAGCAAATAAGTGGTTACCAAAAGTCGCAACACTACCCATGCTTTTTTATTCAGTACAATTTTTTATCGGTGATTCTATTCCCAATGAACAACTATTCCTAATTAATGTATCTCCCCTTAAAAAAATTTAAGTACTTAATAAAAAAGCATCTTATTTATTAACTTACTTATTTCTTCATGTATTAGTATTAAAGTACGATTCACACTTGCGGAGTTGCGTCGGAGCGCGTCGCCTTGGATGCTCGCGCACGCGCCGGCAGCCGAACGGAGCCGCCTGACGTTTCCGATGGCACGCGCGCGCATCCGACGGCACGATCTGACTAGTACCTATCACCCGCGCACGCGACAAGTCGACAACCGAATGAAGCCAATCATCAGACGCCGGCAGTAGTCGCGAGCCACGTCGAGCAGCCGACCGCGTACTCGAGCAGCCAATCGTGTACCCGAGCAGCCGACTGCGTGCCCGAGCAGCCGATCGCGTACGCGAGTATACCGTAGAATCCGAGCGCTGCCGGTCGGCTTCAAAGCTGCGTAAATTGCATGCTAATATGGCACTTAAGATGAAGATATAGGCAAATGACCTTGAAGTGGCGCCCTCATTTGAAATAAATTGTTAACTCGTAAATATGAAGATAATTTCCATATTGCTCTTCGTCATGCACTAGATAGGCCTTTAAATTATTTTATGAACCACAGTTGAAAGTATTTACATTAGTCCGTCTAGCTTTAAAGCTTGCCTCCGCCAAAAGTGGCCACGGCAAGTTTTAAAGCTAGACGGATCACCAATAATAGTTTCAACGGCAGTTTATAAAATAATTTAAAGGGCATCTAGTGGATGACGAAGAGCAATATGGAAATTATCACCATATTTACGAGTTAACAATTTATTTCACACTTCAAGGCCATTTGCCTATATCTTCACCTAAACTACTTTATGGATGTTTCAATTTCCTTTGGCAAATTGTAAAATACGCTCCGTCGCGGCCCGACGCACTGCCGCAAGTGTGAATCGTACTTTACGATATCAAAGCAAGCTGCCTAACGACTATTATGTCACCTAGCACTTCTTACTTAGCTACTTTCCTCGAGGACAGTTTTCCGCAATTTGGTCCGTATTTCCTGGACCCGTAAAGCGTCTGGCGACGGCCTCAGTTCTTGAACCAGCCCAGCTCCTGCAGGAAGGTGAAGTCTGTAGGCGTCTTAACCGCGTCCGCCAGGTTTCTTGAGCATCAAGAAACCTGAAACTTTACCGCCCTTGGCTCTGTCTACCCCGTTAGGGATAAAGACGTGATAGTGTATCTGTATCTGTATTATTGAAGTGAAAACTTCTATAAGAGTGTTGGGCACTTTTTGTAATGGGAAACCCATTGGACAAGTTTTTCCTTCTTCGGCACTTCCGGAGTGCCACTGTTTTTTTATCTACAGATGCAATCAGCAGAAATAAACAAGTTGATACAAGACGGCGACATCAACGGGTCGTTCGCCCGCGCGCTGTCGGCTGCCGACCTGTCGCTGGTGATGGCGGCCTGCCGCGCGGCCGCCCCGGCCGCGGTGTTCGCGCAGCCGTGCCGGCTCGAGCAGTCGGTGTTGCTGTCGCTGGTGCAGCAGCTGGCTACTGATATGGTGCACGATACGCAGCTCAAATGCAGGTAAATACGCTTTAACATCATTGTATATATATCTTCCCTGGCCGTTTTCGGCTGTGGTGACTGACTTCGTTTAATAACAAACAAAAATTCATTGTTGAAACATCATTGTAATCTCATTCCATAATCCGTCTGCTGTGACTCTCACCTAAGCGTGTTCCTGGTTGCTTCCTTGGCTGTGCTGCTTCATAGCTCAGGGTGCGAAGTCCTATGCTGTTTCTTTTGTCTTAAGACAAGACTTCTGTTGTCATAGTTAAAACTACAAGGATAGCTATCCTTGCAGGTCTTTTTAGCATTCCCTACCTACTGAAACGGTAAAATGGGAATTCTTATGGTGCCCAATCAATCCGTCATCATCATCATCTACCGAGCGTAGGTTAACGCTTCAGAGCCCGGAGTCCGCTATCTACCTAGGTGATTTGACGAGGTTACTGGTTTTTACACAGAGATTGCCGTCTGACCTCCGCAACCTAAAAGGTAGACCAGAACCTAGGTATCCTAAAATAGGTTTAAACAAACGCTAGATGGCATTAGAGACCCACAGCTTTACGTGCCTCTCGAAGCACGGAATCCTCTTTCTTTTCGGATAATCAGGTGATTCAAGCCTGCAATATCCTAAACCAGACTGGATACAAATGCTTCCCAGTGGGAATTGAACCCACGACCTCCGGATCACAAGGCAAACGCCTTAACCACTGGACCACGGAGGCAGTCGGTGCCCGATCAATCCATCTGTCCATAACAGCTTCATACTTATATCTCAGCAACTATTAATATAATACCTAATGAGCTGTCCTACCCTAGATAATTACAGTTTATTATAATTTTGTAGATATCTAGAAGACGCGTTGATCCACCTGAACACTTCGAACCCGTCCACTCGTGCGCACCTCCCGCTGGTGGTGGGCGAGGTCCGCAAGCACCTGACGACGTTCCTCCACGCGTACCCCAGCCACGTGGCCAGTCGCAGGGTAGCGCTCATCGTCATGGCGGCCGATAACTTACTCAAATGATGCTGATTTTGTGTTTTTAAATTATATTTAATAACTTTTTGATTTTTGTTGTAAGAATTAAAGTAATATTTTCGTTTGCTTTTTGTTTTGTTTTTCACGTAGGATCTTACAAGTAAGATGAATCAACAAAACTACTGATATTGAAATTGATAAGTATAACTAACAAACTGAAAAAGAAAGAAACTTATATAATGGTGGTTGAAATTACATACAGCCTTAAAAAAAAAACCGATACTAACAGTGTGACATTGCTTTGCATTTGCATTGCATTGCATTTGCATTTTGCGCGGGCGGGACCTTACAAGATTCCATTATGTATGAAGTACTCTTGTTAATTTCTGTGGTAGAGCCAATTTGGCGCACCCGCAACGTTACTTAGTTCATTGGTCGTTTTACTTAGTTGTTGGCCATTATCCTTACACTATACTAGATATACAATTCTCCCAATCCGTAAAAATAGCATATTTTTATTTTATTTTGTGGGGTTGGAAAGACCAATGGCAATCACAACATTTAACGAAAACTAATCACGGGCACGGGTTCTCATATTGATGTGCCTTAGTGGCACCCTGCATATCAGCATTGTGTCGGGTAGTAAAGTGGAATGATAAGAAAATAAAGTAAAAAAAGGTTCTTATTAGCTAGTTTACGGATCTCTAAAAATTTGCTTTCGGTGGGTATTTTGTAAATAATTAGTTTAATTTTGATTGGTGAAAAAGCTTTGCTGCAATAATCGATTACCTCTATGACCAATCACTATTATGAATGATTAACCCGCAAAGTAATCGAAAACGTACTGACTGACAGAAGTGTTTGACTTGACAGCCGTCCAGCTGTCAATCAAGTCAATTGTCAATTCGCTTCAATTTTATTTGTGCCGCTGATCTTATTTTATAAAATAAACAAGATACAATGAAATTAGCATAAGAAAGCCATTGCGCTTGTATTAAAAGTGACGGAAGTTTAATTTATAAAATGGCTCCACAGTACATGATATCGGTATTACTTCTGCTCACCTATAATATGGTACAGCACTGTGCGTCGGCGGCGGTGCACAGTCACGGCGTGGAGAACCAGGACCAGGAGCGGGAGTCGGACGGCAGCTACCGGCCGCGGGACTTCGACCACTACAGCGACGCCGGCCACAACTCGGAGTTCGACCACGAGGCCATATTAGGTGCCGTTTTATTTACACCTTTTTGTTTTGTGACGTCGGGCGGTCGCCGGCCGCCGGCATTAGTTGTCGATAACAAAAGCTAGTACGATGTCTGTGCAGTACGCCTTAGCGTTCCTAGTGCCTTTTATGCTGGTAGTGACGTATTATTTCACTATAGGTAGCGTGAAAGAGGCAGAGGAGTTCGACAAACTGAAGCCGGAGGAGTCGCGGCGGCGTCTGGGGCAGCTGCTGCCGCTGATGGACCTCAACAGCGACCAGAGCATCGACAGGAAGGAGCTCAAGGCTTGGATCCTTAATTCATTCATGTGAGTTTAATTTTAAGGTGTATTATTGTACCTTTATTAATAATGTTTCTACTCCGTTTATTTTTTTCAATTTTATATATTAACAATGGCACTAAAGAGTAATTTATAATACTGATATTTATTATTCAAAGAGGACTTACAGTCAATAAAACAAAAGATTCCCGTTGACAACAATAGATTCACAAAGATGTAAACCTTGGTTTGATAAATTTAATGCAATGTTCTCGCAATAAAGTGTTTGGTTTCTGATAAGAACTGCATTGTGCAAGCAATGCATTACGCTGCATACAGCTGCAGACTGTAAAATTCTAGTTCAATCTTGTTGCAGAGCATTGATTACATGGACGGCTATGGCTTCTCGTTGGTATTGAAATAAAATCTCACGTATCAAACTAAAGCCTACAAGATATGAAATGACATTAATAAAATGAATTGACTTTCTGCTTGATTTTATTGTTGTACAATAGGTTAGGTATATTTAGTCATTCTGGTTAGTTATAACACTACATACTAACTCTTAAGACACATTGATCAAAATGTAAATATAATTTGCATGAAATTACTAACTAAAAATGATTACATTTACAAATTGAATAGTCAGTACATATTCTTGCCATTACTTTGAAGTAAGATGAGGTTTTTTCCCAAATTACATAAATTAAGATGTTTAATTCATTGTTTATAATGCAAAATTTTTATGAGATAATGCAGATTTCATAGTAATAAAAGCTCTTAATTACGGAAGTATACCCAAGCTAATTAACTCTGAATTACCTATATATTTGTTAATATAAAGTAGTAGGCAAGTATGTTATCCTTAAAAGGAATGCCATTGAATCAAACATTTGTACAAAAACTAAGGGTTTGCAGGTACTTTTCATGTCAATTTAGATTATTATTCTCTTTATTTTATTTTTATACTAGATTAGGCTTTACATGGCGGATGTGATACACCGGGTAAATGTGGCATGGCAAAAGTGGAGATCGTTATCTGGAGTTCTTTGTGACCCTCGTATGCCCATAAGAACCAAAGGTAAGGTCTATAAGACAGCGGTGAGACTTGCATTGATGTACGGAGCGGAATGCTGGCCGGTAAATACACATCTGCAAAAACTTCACACTAATGAAATGAAGATGCTGCGATGGGCGGGAGGTGTGACCTGATTAGACAAAATCCGTAATACTTACGTACGTGGCAGTTTTAAGGTCGCTCCCATCAAAAAGTGGAAAAAGTGACAGAAGGTAGACTCCGGTAGTATGGCCATGTAATGCGAGGAGATGAACAACATGTGGTTAAGAAAGCTCTGTGCCTGCCTGAACGTAAGAGAGGTCCAAGTCGCCCACCTGCTACCTGGTGGACCAGCATGACGAAGCTGTTAAAAGTGGAGAATCTACCAGACCCAACAACCCAGGACAGATTGTCCTGGCGCCGATTAACTAGGAGAGCAGACCCCGCATAAAGCGGGATAGTGCTAAGAAAAAGAAGAAGACTAGATTAGGCTGTATGAAAATACTATTAAAAAAAAATTAAATACAAAATGTAAAAATCTAAACCAGATCGCCGAACCGATACATCATCATCAACAGGTCCTTTCTAGTCTCCACTGCAAGAGCACGATCCTCTCTGTACTACCAGAGCCATACGTGGCCAGAGCAGCCAGAGGATTTGGCCTACACTCTACCCTGGCCAGACGGATTGGAGAGGTCTCACTGATGTTTAAGATTTGTTTAGCCTGTGTTTAGCCCGACCGATTAATAATTTATTATTATTGAAATAAAAAATCAAAAGCAGTAAAGTACTACTCAATGTATTTCATTCAAGAACTTCATAAAAGTGCTATTGACACAGAAATATATTTGTACAGAAAGTAACTTATGTAATGCAACCACGTCACAGCATTCGACGATTGCAATGGACAGCCAGAAGGTCTCAGAAATCGGAGCAAACAAGCTCAGATGGTGAGATGGTACTCTGCAAGACTTGAAGAATATTAACGTCAGAAAATGGAAGAAAGCCCAAAATAGGACTATTTGGAAAAATTAGTAGACCAGGCCCAATTTCGCGCGTAATTTAACGAAAACGTAAGCAGTGGACGCTATATTGCCTAGGGCCTAAATCATATCATAATGACAACAGCTCATGACGTCAGTTGGCTTTGTAAGCAAATGCGCCGATGTATCTATGATGACAGTTGACACTTTTTAAACATTTGCAAATATCAACCTTTATACAATGAAAAAATGATTGTACAGAACTTGTGAATACTGCTCATTGCTATCAATCTAAAATATGATGTTGTGATTCAGTAGTTACTAGACATGTTTACGTTTAGATACCCAGCCTGATGATTCTCTACAACTGAGTATGAATAAACAAAAGAGATGTTATATTGTGTGATACATAAATCAGACTATTGTCCATTCAGTCCTTCACAACTCACATGCTACATTCTAAAATTGTCTTTATTCTATTTGTATTAGAACTCACTATCACTTTTATTTACTACGGGTATTTACATTCTTTAGATATGGAATCTAATTTATTTTAGAGTAATATCATCTTTAAAGCTATTGATCTAAGGCACAGTCTAAGGTCTAGTTTTAATGGAGAGTAGTCTTAAATTGATGAGTTTAGGTGGACCAATAATATAATAAACATGAGGGATATAATATTGTATGATAAATTAATCAGACTATTGTCCATTCAGAGATTTTTACCCTTAAAAGTTGTGTTAAATAAATCAATCAAAAAAAAAATCAAAGTCAATTTTAGAATATTCTAAAATTAACTTTATTTATTTAACATTATTACAAAAAATGTAACAGGCGGACAGGCCTAGGGCCTTTTCTACCAGTCAACCTACAGTTGGTGCTGATAAAAGCAAATTTTGGACGATTAGGTATAGGTAGTAAATTCAAATTAACTATTTCACCATAATTAAACATTTATTTAATTTATTTTATTTTATTTAAATTAGAACTCATTATCACCTACTTACCATTTATATTTTTAGTTAGTTTAGCGTAATATAAACTCTAAAGCTATTGATTTAAAGTCTAAAGTTTTAATGGAGAGTAGTCTCAAATTGATGAATTTAGAAAAACCAATAATATAGAGAGGTATCTATTAGTTTATTCTTTTTTAGGGAAATACCAGACCATTTCTAAACTAACAATAAGTTAATCTATAGCTTTATAAATATCATGGAGTATTCTTCACCTTTTTGTTTAACTTTCTACTAACATCTCTGTTTTTATTGCAGACCGTTTTCGTAAGTATATTATAAATTTTGACAATGACTATACAAATTATCAGGTCATCAATTCAATTCTTTATTTTTATAGGATATTTATAATATCTCTTAATAATAGTCAAATCAATTCAATTCAAAATATCTTTATTATCATAGGATATTTATAATATCTCTTAATCATAGTCAATTTGTTTTGTTTTGCACAAATGTTGACGTCAAATCGTAACTTACAGCTAAGTTTACGCCGCTTCCTAGGCGCAAGTGCAGAAGAAGCGGCAACAAACTGCACTGCACGTTTTCCCCAAAGACGTCAACTAACAAACTAAAAACTTAAAATTAGTTATATGGATGGACTGAGATTACATTGTTTGTTATGTCATAATTAAATTGAATTATAAGAATTACGAAATTTAAAATAATGTCAATTTGTAAATTTAGTATGTACCAATGTACCTAAATTATGACATGTCTAAGTATACAAACCTTTAAGAGGGACCCGCGCCAAGCTCAAGCCAGACCTTTTTGTCTTTAAGATAGTCATCGGTCCTATAATAAGCCATCTCACAAAGTACTTTCTTTACATAAGCTTTGAATTTTCTGTCTGGCATACAGTCTGGCATGTCTGGCACAGTCTCTTTGTTTTCCTTTGCACAAATGTTGACGTCAAATCGTTACTTGCAGCTAAGTTTAGTGCTGCTTGGCGGCTTGGCGCTAGTGCAGAAGAAGCGGCAACAAACTGCGCTGCACTGCAGCATTTTCTCCAAAGACGTCAACTTACAACTTAAAATTAGATGTGTGGACTGAGAATACATTGTTTGTTATGTCATAATTTCAATTAAATTATTAGAATTGGGTATTTTTGTGGGTCAAAAATAAAGTTTTTGGTACTGTTAATTGAATAAAACGTCACAAAATAATGACACTTGTCATTAATCACATCCACTTTGAACGTGATTTTAGATTTATTAATGCAGAAAAACGGATATTAAAAGCGCTATTTGACTCCAAGGAACTATGACGTCATAAATCGATATTTCATACAAATCCCATAGAAAATGTTTATATTTGACGGTAAAAAAAAGTATCTGATTTGACTTGATGCAAAATAGCGTATTACGACATTTTAAATAATTTCAATTTGTAAATTTAGTATGTAGCTGGGCAACTTAGCAAGTGTGCCATTGTCTGCGGATATGTACCACGGTCACAGACGTGATAGATATTCCAGTGTTTGTTTGTATATAGGAAAAGTTATTGATATTAAATCATTGTTGTTGATAATATCCATTTTGAACATGAGGTTAGATCTATTAATGCAGAAAAAAATATATTAAGTCGTTTGCTTGGGTCCGTAACTGGTTTAGTGGCTTTTTATATGTCAACAGTACATTTATAAAATATTTCCAGTAAACTGTCCAAAGAAGAAGCCGAAGAACGCTTGAACGAGGTGGACAGCAACCGCGACGGGCTGGTCACGTGGGCGGAGTACGTGCAGGACGCCTTCGGGGTGGACGAAGACGAGGAAATCAACCCTGACGACACGGGGGAGACCGGCATGGTACCGTATAACAGTTTAAAATTACATTTCAGTGGTCTAAAGGCCTCTCACAATACAGCTGATTTCTATTCTATGGAAAGGCAAAAGTTTTTCGTTAATTGTTTTCATGGAAAGTTGTTCAGTATCATAGACTGGACTTGCTCCATAAATTTGGCTGGTGGTTCAAAAATCATCCTATATAAAAAAACAATTAAGGAAGACCCACTTTAAGTTTTTTTACAACCCAAAGATTGGCTGTCAGATGATAATAATTTTAATCATTTATTTCGGACATCGAGATCTATACAAAGGGTTAGTAACAATTTTATCTTAAAAACTAGGGTGTTAGTAACAATGCTTTTAGCATTTCAGTCTGCCTGGTGTGCTATACTAATTGTATTTTGTTTAATAAAGTTTAATTAAAAGACAAAACTAAAAAAATACCAAAAAAACGACTAAGGAATAATCGTACTACTCTAGGAGGCGGTGTTGTCATGCGAACATTTAAAGGAATGTGTTGATGCGAGATGTCCCCACGACAAAAAATGAATTGTATTGTTTCAGCTGGTGCGCGAGGAGAAGACGATGTGGAAGGTGGCCGACGTCGACGGCGACGGAGCGCTCAGCTTCGAAGAGTTTAAGGTATGTTGGTTCAGGACAGTGGCGGCGCTAGCGGCCGCGACCGTTGAGGGGCCTTGCAAAAAGTACGAGACGTACTAACCAATGTGAACAACTTTCACTATGGGACCATCCATGAAATCGCGAAAAAATATCTGCAGCTCTATACATTTTGGCATGATAGGTATTTAATTTTGTATGGAGCTGCAGTTTTTTTTTTCGCGATTTCAGGGATGGTCCCATAGTAAAAGTTGTTCACATTGATGAGTATGTTTACTCCCTTCCGGGTTGATACCCCCTTTTTGTTACACGTTGTATAATAGAGAAGGCACACACACTTCGCCTGCTGAAAACGCACCGTATGTGTTTTCATTCTTCGCAAAACACACACGGTGAATTTTTCAGCAGGCGAAGTGTTAAAAATCCCTATTGACTAGAGGCCTCGCAAAGCTGATGTTGCCCACGTCCACATTTAGGGCGTCCGCTACGTTAAGCGGGCGCACGCGACGGGTTTAGTCTATCTCTGACACAAACTACGTGCGAAAGAGATAGCTGAATCCGTCGCGTGATACCGTATCTTTTTCGCACGTAGAGTTTGTGACAGAGATATACTGAACCCGTCGCGTGCGCATTCTTAACGCAGCGAACAGTCTAGAAAAAAAAATTACTTGCCCATTGCATACAATATAATTTAAGCAATAAATAATTTTTATGGTTGACGTTTAGTTTAGATTAGACCATAAAGGCCCATTTACACGGTGCCTGTTGCATACAATTAAACTGAAGCAATAGAAAACTTGCATGGTCTAAACAGAACGTCAGCCATACAAATCATTTATTGCTTCAATAAAATTATATGCAACAGGCAAGAAACTTGCACTGTGTAAACGGGCCTTAAAATGATCAATATCATTGAACAGACGTTCACGAACCCCGAGGAGCACGAGGTGATGTACCCGTTCCTCATCAGCCAGACCATGAAGGAGAAAGACCAAGACAAGGACGGCAAGCTGGACTTCAACGAGTACATCGGCTCTAGAGGTGACCTTTTTGTTTCAAGCTTTTATTTAGTTACACCTGTCCCGATCAGGTACAGATTGTGTCATCACACTTTCATGGTCTATTTAATTCGGGGAGGGGGGGGGGGGGGGGGGAGATGCAAATAGGAGTAGAGTCTAGACTCGCCAAGGTTTTCGTAGGTACTTTCACTTATCGCACTTTAGGTAGGTTTTCTTCAATGGCACTTTCGTGCTTCGGAAGACACGTGAAGCCGTTGGTCCCGGCTGTCGTCAAGCTATGTCAGTGTTGGCCACTTACACACACACACTGGCGTTGACTCGATCCCCTTTTTGGTATGGATGTCTACCTACACTATTCTCAAAGTTGACGAATGTTTTTTGATGATTGATTGAAACATCGAGGTGCCGGGTATGTGTGTGAGTGCAACGGAGTCAAAACCGAACAAACAACTCTAGACTTTATGCAATAAAAAATAAGACCTAGTTTATCTTGTAGCAACCTAACGCACTTGTCTGGAATCCTAATTGGAAAACTTCTGCGTGTATCTCTTGTACGATCTTTATACCATCACTTTTTAACCCCTGATAAAAAAGAGGGGTGTTATAAGTTTGACGCTAATGTCTGTCGGTCTGTCTGTGGCATCGTAGCGTAGCGCTCGAACTGATGAACCGATTTTGAAGTGGTTTTTTTTACCTGAAAGCAAGTTCCCTTGCGGTCTTTAGCTTTGTTTGATGAAAATCGGTTCAACCGTTTATAAGTTATTGGGGGTAAACGCTTGAACGTCAGGGTTTTCTCTAGCAAATATCTAGATGGCGCTATCCGTAGCTCGACTTAATATCCGTATCAGTAGTTCCGGTACTCATCATTAGATGGCGTTCTTGACAGTCATTTTTTAATTTGCTTAGCAAATAAACTTGTATACACGAGTTATCTCCCATTTATAATGTGTTCGGATAAATCTTTTAACAGGCGCTAACGAAGACAACTCCTGGTTGATAGCAGAAAAGGACAAGTTCGACCACGAACTAGACACCGACGGAGACGGGAAGCTAGACGAGCAGGAGGTGAAGGGCTGGGTGATCCCGGATAACGAGTGAGTGAGACGGCATGCGCGAGAGAGACGGCTGTTTAGTTAACGGCTGGTAGGCTAAAACTAACACTTGGTCTTTAGGCGCATTCTAACATTACTAATTGGCTTGATTGGTCGACGCCCGATTGGATAACACCGCTTGCTTTGTAAATATAATAGGCTTTAAGTTTGATTCCGCGTATGCAAGGTGTGAAACTATTTCGAGGGTAGTTGCAGTGCCGGACTTACCAGCGGGCTGAGTAGGATAGAGCCTAAGGCGGCACATTTTAGGGGGTGGTAAAATCGAATATTTACCACCCTTCCTCTTCCGCGCACCCCGCTAGGGGGCACTGATGCATTCCTATTTTCAGTCCAGCGCCACAGAAAATGTTGGACATGAGGTATCCAATAAGTGTGGGTAGGGGTGGTAAAATATGATTAGCCCACTGGCCGGCTAATGTGTAAATCCGCCACTGGAGTAGTGAACAACGTTCCAGATGGAACTTACGTCAGGATACGAAGAAATTATAATTTTTTTTTTGTATTTCGGTGTTGTTCCTTGGGTAAAGTTTTTCTGTAACATTGATTGAATCTGCACTTAAAAATTGTTCCAGTTTATTTGTTAGGCCTTATATTATACAACGTGTAACAAAAAGGGGGGTATCAACCCGAGGTAGTAAACGTACTAATCAATGTAAACAACTTTCACTATAGGGCCATCCCTGAAATCGCAAAAAAAAATCTGCAGCTCCATACATTTGTGCAAGGTATGTATTTAATTTTGTATGGAGATGCAGATATTTTTGAGTAAAAGTTGTTCACATTGGTTAGTACGTTAACTCCTTTTCGGGTTGATACACCCTTTTTGTTACACGTTTTATAAGGTATTATTTCAAAGTAATAAGTAAATACCTATGTAAATATTTTTGATAAAATTCACAATTGCTGACATTTCTTTGCACTCGAGTGCATTTACTTTTAGTATTGTTTGGCTCGGAAGTGTTTGAAACACAGCCCGCTGCTAATGTTTACTTTTTAGGGTTCCGTACCCGAAGGGTGCAAACGGGACCCTATTACTGAGACTCCGCTGTCTGTCCGTCTGTCCGTCTGTCACAGGGCTCTATCTCTTGAACCGTAATAGCTAGACACTTGAAATTTTCACTTTCACTGATTATGTATTACTGTGGCCGCTATAACATCAAATACTGAAAATAAAAAAAAAGTTTTTAATTAAAAGAATCGCCATACAAAAAACGTATTTTTTCAGCGTTTTTAACTAGATCTTTATAATGGTGTTAACTAGATACTTGAATTTTTTACAGATTATGTATTACTATGGCCGCTATAACAACAAATACTAAAAATAAAAAATAAAAAAAAATTAAAGGGGGTCGTCATACAAAAAACGTGTTTTTTAGAGGTACGGAACCCTTCATGTACGAGTCCGACTCGCACTAGCCCGTTTATTTGTATCTATTTTTTCTTTTGTACAATTAAGCTTTATAAATACAAACGAACTGATGTGTAAATAAGGCCGACATTTGATATACATTGTACATATTACTATACGCATTATTTTTTTTTATATAAGTATATTAATAATTATAGTACCTAATGGCACTTCTGAATAAATATAAATTCATTGGTATATCTATTAGGCGTAAGACGAAATAGAGGGGCCGTTTTTCCATGCAAACGTAGTCCCCTGTTTCCTCCCTGGATAATGCCGGTAGAGTTATATTTTTTTTTCCTGAAAATCTATAGCCACTATTAGCATGTCCCTATGTTTTCTTTTTTTTCATAAATTATTTATTAAAAAAGATGAACGTTCAAAAACCTAAAAAAAATACCAGATTTTCCGCTGTGTTCGAACATCCAAAAAACAAATTTGAGTGGATTATATAAAAGAAATAAAATATAGGAACATCGATCGAGTCTGTTAATTCGTAATGAAAAAAGTACTTATATTGGTTAAGTTTTGGAGAAGAAATCAGGGGACTACGAATCGTTCTGTTCTTTTAATAGGTATTTGCAGTATGTCTCTATCGCACTTGCTCGGTTGTAGTTCAGGCACAGCGCGACAGCAATAGATTTTAAAAATACCTATTTTTCATTTCTCTAGCCCTTGAGGTTTCCTCTTAAAAGTACGTCAATCGGCCGCCCCGGACGGCTTCAGTCCGTCTCTGTCACAAACTCTCAAGTGCGACAGAGACACGTGACCCGCGACGGTTTTAGCTATATCTATCGCGCGTAGGGATTGTGACAGATCCACAGGGATTGTGAAGATTTACGTAGTTTCAAGCCTTAGGTACGTGTAGAAGACAACTTAGTTGAATCCTAACTAATATTATAAATGCGAAAGTGAGTTTGTATATTTGTTTGTTTCTTACCTCTTCACGCTTTATATTCTGAACCAATCTTTTTGAAAATTTGCATACACATAGTTAGCAGTACTGAGAAGGACATAGGGTACCTCTTATACCGGAAAACGTAATGTTCCCATGGGATTTGGTATACGCGAGCGAAGCCGCGGGCAAACGCTAGTATCTAATATATGATAGATAGATAAATCGTTTATTTGTGAAAACTGCAATACATACTCACACAAAAAATAAATGAATAATATTACGTTATTTACATATATATGATGTATGACTTCTCACCTGCTTTCGTCAAATACCTCCAAGTACGTAGGATGCCTGGAAGAGATTACAGTTGCGATAAAGCCCATATTTTGACGTCTACTTTATTTGATCTATAAATTCTATATGATAATACTTTGTGCAATAACAATTTAATAACTAATAATGCAGTGTTAGCTGACTGCCAGCGGTGTTGTTTGAATGGGCTAAGACCCTAACCCCAACGAACATTGGGATGAAGACAACTAACAAATTCGTTAACTCAACTGTTCGTCGGACCGTTTTAAACAACTAACGAACAATTTACCGCAATCCTGAGATAGTCGTGTGTCTGTCTTCAGGGTAATCGCTGGTGAGGAAGTGGAACATCTCTTCGAGACGGCGGACGACGATAAGAACGATGTATTATCATTCGAGGAGATTCTACGTCATCACGACGTGTTCGTAGGTAATGCTAACTAAAACATGTTTTACTTTATACATTTAGATAATCTTCTTCGTCTAAGCGCATTCCCGTTGCATCCTCTGCTGTGCTGCTTCGAAGCCCAGGGTGCGCTTTCCCGTTTTTCTTCTCCAAATATAATTTGCATGTCAATGGTCACCCAGGGATGCCAAAGACCTTGTAAAATGGAAAGGAAATAGCCGAAACACTTTCAATGATTTGGCTATAGTTTTACAACCGGCCGCCTGCCTGACGTCAACCCTCTTTGGGAATGTATTTGTGCGAAAAGTTTTACAACCGGCCGCCGCCCGACGATAACCCTCCTTGGGAATGCAATTGTAGCACGAGATGTTTGTGCTTAGTCCTTTAGTCGCCTCTTACGACATCCACAGGAAGAGGTGGAGTGGTCCTATTCTAACCCGGAACCACACGTGTAAGATAGACTGGAACTATAGATTTAGATAATATTCGTAGAGAATTCTCTAAATGATTATTTAAGTAAGTAAGATGGCGTTTTCTACTTATTTTATTTGTTCAACTTTATTATAAAAATTTTAAACGGTCAACCGAAAGGTGATGCAAGAGGTGCAAGAGACAAGTCAAACCAAAGTAGGAGCAAAAAAATATTTAATACTTACCTAGTATTTAAAACCTATATTACCTACCTTTCGCAGGTTTACTAGTGATTTGTGTGTGCTGCCATCTATGTGACTAGTTTGCTATTAACGTGCCTTTCAATAGTTGTGCCAATGGTCTTACAACCAAGGATGCTCAACACCGTGCGAAGTGGAGAAGGAAGAGCCGGAAATCGGACCCCGGGCTTCACAGCATTGCAGCTGGGAATACGCTGAGATGAGAGAGAGTGCCTTTCAATAGTTTGTACGACGTTGGCACCAAGTGCAAATGTTATTATGACCCTTGCAAATAAATAATTTAATTTGATTAGGTAGTGAAGCCACGGACTACGGCAGCGACCTCTACGGGGACCACTTCGATGACGAGCTGTGAGCGACGCGATACCCGGCGCACGTCGAAGACACATCTATACTACAAAATTATCTGTTCCGGTGGCCAGCATCACAGATCAAGATGGTGCGTAACAATTTGAGTGTAGTGAAGCGGGAGGCGGCCCCGGAGCGGATCGTCTTGTGGCCCTACACGCGGACGTACGCCGAGTTGCGCGCGCGCACGCAGGAAGCGTGTAGAATATTCATACTAACTGTTACCTTCTTTTATGTATTTGGAATGGACAGCGCGCTGTACTATGAGCATGTGATGGAGGTGGAGAAGATATGTACGGAAGCATTCTTTGCGGTGATTTATCGAATTGTGTTCGGCCGCGGCGACGCCATGTCCGGCAATCAGCTGTTTTATTTCGCTTGCTCGGCTAATCTTTGTTATTTGCGCAGATAAATCTCAATCTTGCTTAGCTTAACGTTGTTATTGGTTTGGTTGGTTGTTTGGAAGGCGCTAGCAAGCCAAAGGAAATCTCGCATATACATCCTCATTCGGCTCGGACGACTATTTCCTGCTGAGATATTTCACCGCCCCCCGTATTATCAATGTGAAATATACGGGGTCTAATATAAAAAAATATAACGAAACTGTTTTGAAGGTAGATTCGGTCCATGATACTGAACAACTTTACGACATATATTGAAAGAAAAAGATTTTTTGATTCCCATACAAATACAGATCAGCTGATCAGTCAACTTGTAAGGGAGGAAAAAAAATTTTTTCGTATTTCACCATATGCTACTAGGGGAAAGTTGTTCAGTATCATTGACTCAGTCTACCCTTTAAATAGTTTCAGTATATTTTGTTACAAGTTATATGTTTGATGCTTATTTATGACATGTTTTAATGAAGGTGCTGTCGTTCCCCAGATATAAAAGAATAATAAAATGTATAAATAGTATTTTTACTTAATATTTTTTTAAAGTATTTTATTTTATATGAAATCGAGTTTTAAATGTATAATTTTATTTCTGCCAAAAATCACCGGTGTGTACCTACTTGCCGTTGTTGTAGTTTAATTGTGTAATTTATTCATATTTTTAATTATTTGTTGGATTGAGGCAAACAACAAAAGTACATATCAAGAAAGCCAATTGATACCTACATCACACATTAAAGTTGTAATGGCCAGTGGCGTAGCAAAGGGGGGGATTGCACCCCCCCTCTAAAAATAACTGGACATGGGGCGGCATATTTAGATTTTGCCCCTCCTAAAAAAAGTCTATATCTGGTACTGTTGGATATGGTATCACCGCACCGGGTGCCACCCATACTACCTTCGCCACTGGTTATGCCAAATGTCGATGGTCACACAAGAGAACATTGGTACTTTGTTTGTTTGCGTTTTGAACGTATATTCGGCTAATGATTTTTAATTAAAAAAAAATTAATATCTACGACAGCGAATTCTATGTTACGTTGGTATGATAATATTAATTTTTAAAACTACTGAAACCTATTGATAGTTTTCATTTTCACGTTGTTTCAGTATTTAGTTGATATTTGACCAAAAAATACGAGTTTTAATTCGAAATACCTACATACTTATTACGTGTTTATGAAAAGATGTTTCTCAAATGTAAGATCTGTCAAGCTGTTTTTCTATTTTTGGGGGGTTTAAGTGTCCGATAGCAGTATGTCAGAAAATACTTAGGTATCTATAGTATTAAGATTTTTGTGTGTATACTGAGTCAGTAATTTGATTGACTTGCTGAAAATTGTGCACAAATACATACTTATATGTTAGATTACTAGTCATATCCAGACCACATCAATGTGGGTCTCCTTTGTATGGATGTCTTGTATTATTCTTGAAAATTCAGTAATTTTTCAAAAGTGGTAGCCCAAATACAAGGCATTTTTCAAGTTTGTTTTGGCTGTTTGGGTCCAAATTTTTCCTATATATGTATAAACAAACATTTTTAATATACCGATAACCTATGACGGCCTAAAGTACCAGCTCAAGAAAAAATTTCATATATTTTTAAAAATTTTCATTATCCTTATGATAGAAATTCAATTAATCAATAATATTTAAAATGTAAGTCATCCTTCCCCACACTGAAACAAAAGTTAAAAACACTTCAATTGTGAACTTAGTTAGGTGCCATACGTATAATGTACTTAGAAACCAAATGTGAGTCTATTCGACTGTATGTGGTATTTTAAATAAAGTATTTATACTAACGTAATTCTGTTTATTTTTAAAGGTAACCAAATAAGTTAGTGGTCCTCGCTGTATGCGAAAGAAACTATAATTTAAAATTTAACATGGGACCACCTATAACAAAGATAAACGTTCGGTGGCGCTATTTTTTTCAGGGCCACTATAATAACAAAGTATTTTAATATTGACTTCTATGTTTTAAATTTAGTACTTAAATTAAACAGTCTTAATTGTTTAAGTAGGTTAAACCAAATCACTTTTAACCTTGTTTGTACCTGGGTATTTAGGTAATATTATTAAACAAAAAATATCTTTAGCCTCTAACAAAACCACTGGTAGGACTCTCCATTGATTCAGAGTAACATATATACCTACTACTACTACAAACGAAACAATTTATCTGTACACACGTCGATGTGTGAGTTTTATACTTAGGGTCGCACCGCAGAATTAATTTAATACTTACCTACTAACGAGTTCGACATATTTACGATTATATTTTTCCATACCTGAAGATTTGCGAACACTATGACGTAAAAAATATTCTGTTTTATATGTATCAAATGTTACAGAAAAGTCGGAAACAGCTACATAATATCACTTCACAAATATTTTTCATTATGTCCATTGTCCATTTCACCATTAGTTCACTTTACTGATTATTATTGAGTCATTTATAATGTAACGCACTAATTCACTATTGTAATATAGTAATTTGCATATTCGGCGCAAAACTATACGGTAATTATATGAATAAATTCAATAAAAATAAACAAATGTTTATCACATTTTCACGCACAGCATGTCAAGTTGTCATTGTCAACAATGGCATTTACACTATAACCCGCGGAAATCTATTTGGCATTTGCGTGTATGTGATTACCTGTGAGCGAGGAGCCAATGTAACATTACCGGATTGCTAATACCCCCCTCGCTCTTGTGTATCTCCCGCCAATGCGAGAGAGCGAGAAGGGTATATATATCAAAATGGTTGCTGGGTAATAACGTGAAATTATATTGTTGCTTTGCTTACCTGTTTTCATCATTTGGAAATGTATGAAATATACGTTCTTTAGAGTATTGGGTGGATAAACAATTATTATACGCGCACCTTCTCACCATGATGGTTACTATTGGTTGACAGTTCTCAAGACAACACACGTCGCGTATTGCGTGCGGCTAGTAATTAAACCCTGGTTTGGAGCCGTCAAAGCTCACAAAGTGCGGGGGAGAGGTGCGGGGACGCCAATTTGCGGGAGACGCTGTGAGATACCATTCTGTTTGACTCTTATGTATTCTGTGACAAAACTTTGAAATAAATCTATGACTTCTATAAAAAATAAAACACTTATTATCTTCTTAACAATAATATTCTATAGAGGTAGTATAATATACCTAATACCTAGAGATCTGTTATATTTTTGGTTCATAGTATTTTTCAGGCAAATATTTCGCCATTTCGGCGACTTTATAGGATCCCCTTTGGTTTACAGGACAGGGAGGATTTATTTTTCAATAATATCTTCATTTTTATACCATATAGTGTCAGGCCACTTGAATGTACTTGGCGTAGAGAGTACCATTACACTAACCTCCTTATAATCATGTTCAGCATTTTTAACTACACCAGGAAAATATTCGCCCTCGTATTTCACAATTACATACATTCCGACATCATACTTGTTACATACTTCTCTTTCTCTATTTTGAATTTTATCCTTCTCTTTGATCCTACGTTGTTTTGCAATGTCAGAAAGAACTACATCGTCTTCGGAGTCACTGGAATCAGTAAAAATTCCAGGCCTCCGTTTTTTTGCTTGTTGTTTAGGCTTTTTACTTTTTGTTGTCTTTTGTTCCTTTAATTTTCTCTTTTCAGCTCTCATTAGCTTTTTCTCTTCTTTATCTTTTTTTTTTTTTTATCTTTATCATCCCAGTAACTGATCC
Source organism: Acrobasis repandana (assembly GCA_963576875.1). NCBI lineage: Eukaryota > Metazoa > Arthropoda > Insecta > Lepidoptera > Pyralidae > Acrobasis > Acrobasis repandana. The sequence goes on from OY756216.1 coordinate 2,109,824, forward strand.
ACGACTGTGAAGATATCGCATCGGAAAAAACGACTTTGTTTCTTTTTTCCCATGTTTTATAGGTGACTCTGTAGGCCAAACGACGGCTTTGGCAAATGCTGGACTTTTAACTGAAGGGACTTTACGAATCTCCTGGGAGTTTTCTAATTCATTTTCCTTATCAACGAAAGGAACCGAAGTTTTTCTAGGTCCGAATGGTTCTGGAGTTTTTCTATTGAAGTCCTGGCCTTCAGTCAATCCACCTCTTATCTCAGAAAAAACATCTTTTGGGTTGTTTGGGTCATCTACTAGAGGCACGGTATTCGCAGGAGAAGCTTGGTTATTGTTTTGGTTTTCTGTCACTTCATCTCCGGTATTCGAACGGGTCGCAAGAGGCATAATTTTTTCTTGCGCAGATTTCTTTAACTTTTGGTTTTCTACCCCTAATAATCTGTCTCGAGCTGAACCGATTTGTTTGTCAAACCCAATTGACTCTGAATCTTGTTTTCACATTTTCTTCTGAAACTGGAATATTTCTGTTCAAGTTCTGTGTATTTACGTTTTCTTGATTTTCTTCCGGTTGTGTAATATTTCTGTTATTGTCCTGTTTATCAACATTCTCTTCATTTTCTTCCGATTCTGTAATATTTCTGTTCGAGTCTTCTTTATCTACGTTCTCCTCATTGTTTATCGATTCTGTAATATTTTTGTTCAAGTTTTGTCTATCTACTAGCTCCTCACTGTCTTTTGATTCTGAAATATTTCTGTTCAATTCTTGCGTTTCTACGTCGTCTTCAAGTCTTCTGGATTCTGAAATATTTCTGTTCAATTCTTGTGTTTCTACATCGTCTTCAAGTCTTCTTAATTCGGAAATATTCCTGTTCAAGTCCTGTGTTTCTACATTTTCTTCGTTGTGTTCGTTTTCTTCGTAATTTTCTGAACATTCTGAAAGTACTCGGTTTTTGAGTTTGCGCCATACATAAAACAATTCTTTTGCTGACTCGTCTTCAGTCTTGCGTCTGCATCAAATGGGTACAGGCCGCATTTGCGGAAACCGTTGGCTATCGTTGATGGTGTAACTGCTTTAAAGGCATCTTCCAGTAATGGAGCAAAAAGTGATCGCGTCAGCATTCGTGTACCTGTTTTTAGCTTGTAGTTTTGAACCACTGATTTCCAATTATTTTTGAGAGGTCTGAAAACAGACACATCAGCCGGTTGCAAGATGTGTGTGGAGTTGGGATGCAAAGCATATAATATTATGCCATTTTCCATGCATAATCTCGAGACTTCACTAATGTGGGATCTATGGCCATCAACCAATAGCAAAACAGGAAATTTGGTACCATTATCTTTCAAGTAAGGCAACAGAGTGTTACCTATGTAACAGTAAAATACTTTGCATGTCATCCACCCGTTTTTTGATTTCCCCATTGACCATGTTTTGTTTACATGTATGGCTATGTCTTTAGGAATACGCTCACATGGGTAAACTACAGCTGGTGGCAAAATTTTTCCAGATGCAGCAAATGTCCCTAAAACAGTTATGTTTTCCTTTGAGTTTTGGCATCCGTCGTACAAATTTTTTATGCCTTTTGGACCAAGTATAAGACCGTTTGATGGATTGGTTTGGAAACCAGCTTCGTCACAATTTATAATTCGGTCAGGATCATCCAATATATCTAACGCGTTTTCTGATTCTAAGTAATCACGTAGATTAGAATGCCATGTTCTTATGTCTTTTTCTGTTACTCTGCTTCGAGCTAAGTCTATATTCTCGGAGTGTCTTTGGCTAATGTTGGGATGCCTTTTGAGGAAATTTTCAAACCACATTCTTCCAGGCAAGTTGTCTTTAAATACATTAGGTCTGTTATCTTTCGAAATAATGTCATAAACTGTTCCAGGCAAGTTGTCTTTAAATACATTAGGTCTGTTATCTTTCGAAATAATGTCATAAACTGTATGGAGCAGGTTATCTTTGTTAATGGGAAAACCTTTCTTGGCCATGGCTATTATCCAACGACAAAGTAATTCTTTTTCATGTGGTGTGAGAATAGTAGGTGGCCCCATTTTCCTCACAATTGGGCTTCTTAATTTAATTTTATTAATGATTGTGGAATGAGGGATTCCATATTTCCTGGCGGTTTCTCTTATTTTAGCGCCGCCGTCATTTATTTCCTGCAAAGCAAGAAGTAAGCTTTCTTCGATGTATTTGAAAAATTCTTTTTTCGGTGGCATTTTGCATATTAATCTGAAAAAATGTTGAACTGGTCAAACACTAAAGCAAGCTAGCAAAAATCCATAAGAGTCAGTAGTTGACCACTGGTCAATTACTGCTTACCGAACATTATACAAACTTTTAAATAAATACTCGTGGAATACTCCAGGAAAGCAGACTGTTTTAGTTAAAATTTGACATTTTTGTTAGATTTTAGTAGTTGACCAAATTGGCCCACTACTAAAAAATGAGTCATTTACTGTATCTGTAGTTGACCACTTAAAAATTGTGATAAAAATATAAAGTATTTTTAAAAATTAATTTACCAAATCAATCTACAATATTTGAAATGTATGAAACACATTTATTTTGGACAAGAAGTACACAAAAAACTAGGATTGAAAGGGATTTTTAAAACTTACCTCGTGCGGGGTTCCTTACTGCGCGCACGTAAAATGGCGACTAGTTTTGAACCAATCGGAGAAAAATTAATATAAATGTCACATTTTACTACTGGCAACTCTAGTTTCTGATTCGTTGATTGGCCCATTAGTTTTGACGTAGCAATTAGTAACCAATAAGAACATACGCCCGTCTATGCGCTTAATATTAGCGCTGAAATTTGAAATTGGTCAACCACTAACACATGGTAAATTACTGGAGCACTGACCCTATGTCAATTCATTAGATCGGACATAGAAATTTGCCGTTTTGAGCCGTAGAAACTCGTCGAAAAACGTTGGAGGAAGTAATAAAAAGATTCCTTCAGTTGTAAGTGAATTTCTTATTAAATATTGTATTAAAAATTGGCACGTCAGGTTTTCATACAAATTGAAGGAACGTCAAGGCAGTCTATATGGTAAAGATATCAGGCCGAAGACCAGTGGGTCGACCCAGATATCGCTGGAGCGATACCGTGCAGGGTGATCTGCGGGAGATGGAAGCTGTCAGCTGGCAAGGTATCGCCCAGAATGGAAAAGTATGGCGCTCTCTAATCTCGGAAGCCAGGATTCTTCGAGTCGCTAAGCCAGAGGAGTAATTATACAGATATGTGATTTAAACGTGTATACATTTACACATTCGCACCCTTGTAAACTTTTACACACTTCATATGTCATCCCGCCATAATTTCACTGAGCCCACAATGTCGGTCCCTGTGCCCTCAAATGCGGCAAAAGTGAGCCCACGTCGTGGGTTCAAGGCAGTGAATGTGTTAAATAAGGTTATAATTGCAAGAATAAATAAAACACATAAATCGTCCATTTACAATATTTTTTTATTCAATATAATAATCTTAATAAATCCAAAATATTTACACAATACAAAACATACAATATTACCGTGATCAACGTCCCGTGGCCGGCCTGGGATTGTCTCTATCCAACAAACGAGTACACGCACGGGCCGCGCGCCCGCCGCCACAGGCATGCTTGCACCAAACCATGGCCGCTATGTTTACAAGACACTACTCCGCCAAGATAACTTGGCACAAACCAAATGGCTATGTTCTATAGCCAACCTTGCTATCCAACTTCTACTTGGAAACTCTTAAGGGTTGGGATACGTTTTTCAGCACGAAACAGCATTTCCCTATGCTGCTATCCAATTTTTAGAAGCGTCATTCGTCTACGCCGTAGACGAATGACGATTCTATGAATCCAATCGCCTATTCCGCGGCATACCGTAGACTCTACGGTATGCCACGGAATCGGCGATACTGCCGCGTTCCGTCGCTCTCCCTCTAGCAAACGACGGTTCAAGCTACAGAAAAGGATAGCAGCATAGGAAAATGCTGTTCCGTACTGACAGATTTGTCCTAACCTAATTGGATCATTGGGGATCCACGGAGTATTCCTCTTATTGCTAGGTAAACCACAAAGATGGCTAAAGTAAATGAATTGAACAAGTGCCAAGTTATCCTGGTGAAGTCTGAGAACTCAACAGTTTGAACTCGGAGAGGCCTTTAGTCCAGCAATGGACTGTAATAGGCTGATAAAGTAAGAACTATAACCTGTGTCTTGAAAATCAGCACAGCTTTGGTGCAAAAATGCCTGTAATGCCTGAAATGACACCTCGATAGTAAAAATGTATTCAGTATTAGACCGTCGCAGGGCGTGCTCGGAAGCGGGCGCTGTACAAACTGCCAACATTTCTTTTCCAAAATAAAATACATAACATCTATGTATAACAAAATCGAATATTATCAATTGATTTTACATGAAAACCTTTTGGACATTTTCTATACATTTTTTGGGATTCGGGGCTCACCAAATGCATCGACTATCTCAACGAAATCTATTGACATTTTATCACAAATGAAGCATATCAGAGCATCGCTGGTAGCGTCACGACTGGACTGCAGATGTTGCATGTTGGCATTACTGACAAATCAATCGCATCACTAAAAAGTTCAACAAAAGCTTTAATAAAAAATATTATTTATATAATAACATGAGCTGGTTCGCACATTGGTTTGTCTTGACAATGATGACAATCACGAAAGTAAACTATCATAATACTATTATATCCAAATCGAAAGTTTACTATAATTATGCAAAGACTGACTGCAAACATAATATGTAATAAAATGGCTCGTTTTTTAAATAAAAAATGTGTCATGCAAGAAAACTTTTTTTTTAATTGGCTAATAATGACTTAATTAATTATCTCCCTCAATGCATCAAAGCAACGCAATGTACGAACGAACTGAATGCGCTGAAAACTGGCCAATAATGTTATACTGAGGCAATACTCGACGTAGTCCGAACATGATCTACAGATGTTCTATTGCAATATTTAGTATAGTGAGGTTCCGAAACCCGAAAGGACCCCTGGTATGGAATGCGATTCACATGTGTACGTTGAAACACCGACAAAGCAAACCCATACACTTTGCTTAAAATATATAATTATACAGTTACATAAACATAACAGAACAATTTGTCCATCGAATAATCAGTGTTTTTCAAATAACTACAACGATCTGAGACGTGTAAAACTAATATTAAATAACTATATATTGTTTATTTGAACTAAATAAGAAATGCGTTTGTTCCTTCACATTTCAACGTAGGCTGAGTTTGAATTGAGTCAGACATTTAAGTCAGTGTGTTGCCGTAATCCCTGATAACGTAGCTCCCACATCCACGCGGCAAGAGATATTCATTCAAATTCGAGTCTTAAACATTTTAATATTAAGCTCATATTTGAATGTCTATTATTTCGCTGCATGGAAGCAATCACTTGAGTTATTCTTGAACACGCATGTTTCTCTGTAAATATGTTTTAGTTGTACAATTAAAGAAATAATAGACTTTATACACATTGAAATGTGCTGGAAAAACGTTCGGTGAATAAAATTAGCCTAGGACCTTGTGAAGAGATGAAACCACGATTGAAGCGATGTGAATACAACTCTATCTACAACGTAACAAGGATAATATTAATGAGACCGGTCCATGCACGGTATTTACTAAAGGCAGCTGCGTTATTCAAAGTTAATATTCAATTATTGCTTCAAAAAAGCTCAAAATAAAATTTTCCAAAAAAAATACAAATTTAAATATTTCGTTATGTGTTCAAATTACAGATTTTATTTCAGGGATCAATGTATACGGCCTCGGCGTAATTGTGAAGTAAAATTAAAGCGACGTGAGAATGAATCGCGAATGTAAATGCACCTTCACCACAATTTTGACAGTTATGAAGCTTAGGCTTCTATGTGACATATTACTGTGCCACAGTTGACGGAATACGCCCTCTTTCCTTCGAAAATTTCCACTAAATTTGCCATTTGTTACCTGTATTATGAACTACGTAGTTGTTAAAACTAAGTACAAGTTAAAACTAAGTACAAGTTAAAACTAAATACTATTTATAGTTCATTTATAAATAACTTTACAAAGATATCCGATTTAATATGCATTTCAAGTAAGATTAGTACTATCAGTGAGATTTGATATCCCCATTCTGGTTACATACTAGAAAGATTGATATCAAGGCGATATAAAACGGCGGGGTTCGATCGTATTCATGTTGGAAATACATAGTCACTACATAGTATAAAACAAAGTCGCTTCCCGCTGTCTGTCTGTCCCTATGTATGCTTAGATCTTTAAAATTACGCGACGGATATTGATGCGGTTTTTGAGTGATTCATGAGGATGGTTAATATGTATAATACATACCCGTGCGAATATAAAACGGACATATTCCGCCAACTGTCGCGTTCCGGAATAACATAGCAACACGATACGGCTAAAACCGAAATCTCGATAAGTAACCCTTAATCTACATGGGAACAGTGCAGCCGACTGCCTATAACATGATACAAACGAAATTAAATATATCTTTTATTACATCTCATTAAAATTACAAATAAGTTTAAATCTATTTATCATTTTAGCGTTTATTTTATAATATTGGGTCGCTGCCGCCTGCGTGTCCGCCGATTCCGATGTCAAGAGTAGTGCGCTCAGTCCGCTCGCGAGGGCAAGGCTCGAGCTGTGTTCCCCCGCCTCAGGTCATTTATGTCCAAACCAAAAAAAGCATTACATGCACATGCCTGAAGGTGAACGTTATAGTCATTATCACTGTCAGCACTGTCCAAAATAAACTATAACCTATATATATTATACTTGCATAGCTTAGAGTGAAAAAGATGGCGATTTAAAATGGACAGTTATGACAATGGTCCTTGACTTTGAAGTGCATCGAGAGAACGCGCCCATTGAGAGTAACGTGTTATTTGGATTGGACACATCAATGATTTGAAGTTAGCGACAAGACCTCAAGTTTTGCAAGAGTTATAACATCATTCGAACGAACTCATAAAAAAAATTGACAGTTGTTAGAGCACGCGTAGTGTTGGGCGCATGTTTTGACAGCTGTCAGCTCGTCTGCGAGTTGCCAAGGGAATCGGCGGCCGCGGGCGGCGGGGCCCGCGCCGCTCCCCGCGCGGCCGAGCCTTGCTGCCAACCATTCTGTAACACATTTCATCTGTCATTCCCTTTTCCTTACGTCCTGTCTCTTAAAAATGCGATAATGTATTTGTTTTTTTATGCTGACTTGGGGGGAAAGGCTTCTCTTGCTGAGCAGATTGTAAAAAGCAAATGATGAAATCATGATAATAAACGGTGCGGCAAGCAGCACTATTTTGATTCCCCGTTTCCATCTACACGCCCGTCATCGCTAAAAGTGGCCTTGAGCTTAATGACTTTGGTGGGTCGGTCTGTAAAGCTTGAAACCACGTGAAGCGGACGCACGCAACGGGCTGCCGCGCGTGTGCTCCGCAAATACGCGACGGTCTTTGTCAACTAGTTTAATTTTAACGGCGCACATTTACAGTCGTGTCAATGGAGAATTTAATTATTGCTATGCAGAAATATGTATGGCAGTTAGTCGTCTGATTATAATTATCTGCTCTATAGTATGTATATGCTGAACAAAACCGAGCCGCGCGTGCCCCCGCGCGGTCGTCCGTCGCGGGGACACTTTTTTATAAACCCGCGCGGGCGTCCGTCGCGGGGACACTTTTTTATAAACCCGCGCGGGCGTCCGTCGCGGGGACACTTTTTTATAGACCCGCGCGGGCGTCCGCCGCGGGGACACTTTTTTATAGACCCGCGCGGGCGTCCGTCGCGGGGACACTTTTTTATAGACCCGCGCGGGCGTCCGCCGCGGGGACACTTTTTTATAGACCCGCGCGGGCGTCCGTCGCGGGGACACTTTTTTATAGACCCGCGCGGGCGTCCGTCACGGGGACACTTTTTTATAGACCCGCGCGGGCGTCCGTCGCGGGGACACTTTTTTATAGACCCGCGCGGTCGTCCGTCGCGGGGACACTTTTTTATAGACCCGCGCGGGCGTCCGTCGCGGGGACACTTTTTTATAGACCCGCGCGGGCGTCCGTCGCGGGGACACTTTTTTATAGACCCGCGCGGGCGTCCGTCGCGGGGACACTTTTTTATAGACCCGCGCGGTCGTCCGTCGCGGGGACACTTTTTTATAGACCCGCGCGGGCGTCCGCCGCGGGGACACTTTTTTATAGACCCGCGCGGGCGTCCGTCGCGGGGACAATTTTTTATAGACCCGCGCGGGCGTCCGTCGCGGGGACACTTTTTTATAGACCCGCGCGGGCGTCCGTCGCGGGGACACTTTTTTATAGACCCGCGCGGGCGTCCGTCGCGGGGACACTTTTTTATAGACCCGCGCGGTCGTCCGTCGCGGGGACACTTTTTTATAGACCCGCGCGGGCGTCCGCCGCGGGGACACTTTTTTATAGACCCGCGCGGGCGTCCGTCGCGGGGGCACTTTTTTATAGACCCGCGCGGGCGTCCGCCGCGGGGACACTTTTTTATAGACCCGCGCGGGCGTCCGTCGCGGGGGCACTTTTTTATAGACCCGCGCGGGCGTCCGTCGCGGGGACACTTTTTTATAGACCCGCGCGGGCGTCCGCGTATCGTAGTTTCAAACCTTAGGAATAAAGACGAGTTGTCATCAGCAATGGACTTTTTGCCGCTTCGATGATGAATGCACTATGTGTTGTGTTGTGCACCGAAGCGGAGTAGTAGGTGTGAGTGTGGGTACCTGTGCTATCACTTGCAGCAGGAGGAGGCCTTGGGCGCGTCGTTGTCGTTGAGTCTCCGCGCGCCCGCGCCCGCGCCGCCCGCCCCGCTCTCGCTCTTTGGTAACTTGTTCGCTGGAATAACACACACGTTACATTGAGATGCTAGAGAATATCTGGCTGATGAGAGTCTTGCTTGTATTGTACTAGAAAACAGACTAAACTGTCAACAATGAGCCTGTGGAAATGGGCAATTCCATGGGTATAAAATAAATAAATGCAAGGCAAGGCGTGAAATACCGGTATTTATGGGAACCGGTATCATTGACCTTGGTGAGATACCGGTACCAGACATGGTACCTGTCCTGCACTACCCTACAGTACCGGTACTATACCAGTATCAATACTAATCAAATATTTGCGTCAGAGTAAGAAAGCAGATTTAGTGAAAAGATTAAAGAAAAATTAAATAAATTCATTAGTCATCAAGTGTCATAACATAAATCAAACTCGGACGACGTCGACTCGTTTCGTATCGAGGGCTACGTGTAAATAGACAGGTAAAGTACCAGTACCCATCAGGTACCCAGGTACCGAAATGAAAAGAACCTCTAAATACCGGTACCGAACCGGTATTTTTGGTACCGGTTCCAAGTCTTGGTTATGGGATACTTCCTTACGCTGAACTACAACCACAACAGCGAAGCTGCAACATATTCCACAAGAAGCCTACAAGTTGGCGCTGACAGTATCCTAGGTCTTGATATGAGAGTTGTGGTTGCAACTTAGGATACGAGTATATATGACCTCCGACGATGCACCGTCGTCGGTGTCGTGGTCCCGCGCAACACCATGCGGAAGATATTCCCGTCGTGGCGGTCGGGTGTACCAAGTCGCTCCCACTACGGTGATGTAGCGGTCTTGGCGCTGGTCGGTGGTCTCAATGAACAGCAGCCCCTTCTCGTCAGCGTAGGCCTGCGCCTCCTCAAACTCCACCATACACCGCCAGCACAAGTAACTCTAGCCGTAACACTGTGCCTCCTCAACTCCACCATACACCGCCAGCACAAGTAACTCTAGCCGGAACACTGTGCCTCCTCAACTCCACCATACACCGCCAGCACAAGTAACTCTAGCCGGAACACTGTGCCTCCTCAACTCTACCAAACACCGCCAGCACAAGTAACTCTAGCTGGAACACTGTGCCTCCTCAACTCCACCAACCACCGCCAGCACAAGTAACTCTAGCTGGAACACTGTGCCTCCTCAACTCCACCAACCACCGCCAGCACAAGTAACTCTAGCCGGAACACTGTGCCTCCTCAACTCCACCAAACACCGCCAGCACAAGTAACTCTAGCTGGAACACTGTGCCTCCTCAACTCCACCAACCACCGCCAGCACAAGTAACTCTAGCCGGAACACTGTGCCTCCTCAACTCCACCAAACACCGCCAGCACAAGTAACTCTAGCCGGAACACTGCGCCTCCTCAACTCCACCAACCACCGCCAGCACAAGTAACTCTAGCCGGAACACTGTGCCTCCTCAACTCTACCAAACACCGCCAGCACAAGTAACTCTAGCTGGAACACTGTGCCTCCTCAACTCCACCAACCACCGCCAGCACAAGTAACTCTAGCTGGAACACTGTGCCTCCTCAACTCCACCAACCACCGCCAGCACAAGTAACTCTAGCCGGAACACTGTGCCTCCTCAACTCCACCAAACACCGCCAGCCCAAGTAACTCTAGCCGGAACACTGCGCCTCCTCAACTCCACCATACACCGCCAGCACAAGTAACTCTAGCCGGATCACTGTGCCTCCTCAACTCCACCAAACACCGCCAGCACAAGTAACTCTAGCAGGAAGACTCTGCCTCCTCAACTCCACCATACACCGCCAGCACAAGTAACTCTAGCCGAAACACTGCGCCTCCTCAACTCCACCAAACACCGCCAGCACAAGTAACTCTAGCCGGAACACTGCGCCTCCTCAACTCCACCAACCACCGCCAGCACAAGTAACTCTAGCCGGAACACTGTGCCTCCTCAACTCTACCAAACACCGCCAGCACAAGTAACTCTAGCTGGAACACTGTGCCTCCTCAACTCCACCAACCACCGCCAGCACAAGTAACTCTAGCTGGAACACTGTGCCTCCTCAACTCCACCAACCACCGCCAGCACAAGTAACTCTAGCCGGAACACTGTGCCTCCTCAACTCCACCAAACACCGCCAGCACAAGTAACTCTAGCCGGAACACTGCGCCTCCTCAACTCCACCATACACCGCCAGCACAAGTAACTCTAGCCGGATCACTGTGCCTCCTCAACTCCACCAAACACCGCCATCACAAGTAACTCTAGCAGGAAGACTCTGCCTCCTCAACTCCACCATACACCGCCAGCACAAGTAACTCTAGCCGGAACACTGCGCCTCCTCAACTCCACCAAACACCGCCAGCACAAGTAACTCTAGCCGGAACACTTACCGATGGCCAGGAAGATGTCGTTGACGTTCATAGCGGTCTTGGCGCTGGTCTCCATGAACAGCAGCCCGTTCTCGTCGGCGTAGGCCTGCGCCTCCTCAAACTCCACCATGCGCTTGGCCGCCAGGTCGCTCTTGTTGCCGGCGAGCGCGATCACTATTGAAGGGGACGCCTGTCTTTGCAGCTCCTTCACCCAGTTCTTTGCACGCCCGAATGTGTCCTGCAATTAATTTTCTTATTTTTTATTAAAGTCATGGTGTCTAGTCAAAACGATATCGATAGCTTTTAACACATTGCGGGACACTCAGCCGTATACAATCAAAATAATAATTGACTAACGTTCATATTCGCAAGTGACCCAGAAAATGTTAACCTTTTTTAAAACATTTACGTAACAGATACGTAATATTTGAACATACGAGTATCGTTTGGCGAGGCGAGCCCTGGTCAGAGTACAGTGGGCCACGCCTACTCGCTACATCTTATCATCGCGTGTCGTCTGCCTGCCATCCGGCACATTCACTTGACAGCTATGTGCTGTATTTACAAGCAGATATTTATTGTAATACGCGTGGCATGCGTACTGTACGTACAATTATTATTATTTTTATTCCCTTTTTCCATCTTCACGCCCACCATCAAGCTAAACGTGGTCTATATGTCTTACAGACTGATGTCTACCCCGTTAGGGATATAGACAAAACACATGAAGAATACACCTATGTAGAATATGTAAAGCTATTAAGGCCCCGTCAGTTCAGCGCCAAGAAAACTGTGTTTTTGAAAAAATCACTGGAATTTTAACTACAGTTTATTCCCCAGAAATTTTACTTAAAAATCTTAATGCTTTTCTGCAGACACCCATAATATCCAAAACACGATTGACCATTGTTCTTGGATAGAAAAAAATCTGAAACATACCTCTTTTGCCTAAATTTACTATATTACTATTACATAAAAAAATATAAATATAATACAAAAAGAATAATAAATAAAACAGCGAAATATCGTCGAGTCCGGCTCCGGGTCTTTGTTCGCTCTCGACGAATATTGAACTGCTTTTTTTTCTTTTTTTTTTTCTTTTTGTATTATTTTTAAAAATTTTTTGTAGCGAAATCGACTAGATACTCGTATTTAGATAATACAATTTTTTGGTTTTATTTTCATATAAAAAGGTGATTGTATATTTATTTATTTTATTTTACTCTTTATTGCACAGAATTTAACAAATTATACATAAATAATAGAGATAAATTTTAGCATACAAAAGGCGGCCTTATCGCACAGCAATCTCTTCCAGGCAACCTTAGGGTAGTATGGATACAAAAGAAATTTTGATATGTTACAGGTATAAAATAGTAATATCACAGAATAAATACCAGTAGTACAGAAGTCTCACTCCGCAAACGTTTTCAAATAAATATCTACTCACAGAGTAACCTCTGCCACTGAGTAACATATTGCTAACGCAATATGGTGTAATTTAGCTCGCGTCAAAACGCAGCACCTTTTTGTTTAGACACCTACAGAAATCCATTGCAAGCCAATTTTATCCTTATGACTCTGGACAAACGATTCATAATACACACAAAACCGACTAAAATAGACTCAGCGAGCGACGCGCTAGGGTTGACTACTACAAGAAGCTACTAACGCCATTTAGCGCACCGTATTACCGGTCTTCCATGATGGACTGGGAGACAAGAATAAAACTTGAATATAAATATTAGGTCCTTACATATGAAATTGCCGTTCAGTATCAAAAAAGTGAAACAAGTTTTTTTTAATGAAATTATTATTTAATCAATCGAAGTATGCGCCGTTGTTATCGATACACTTCCGCCATTTTATAGGCAGATCATTGATACCTTTGGAAAAAAAATCCTGGGAGCGAGAGTCTATGAACTGTTTGAAGGCGGTTTTGACTGCCTCATCAGATTTGATATTTTTTCCTTGAAAAAGGTATCCAAATTTTGAAAAAAGTGGTAATCGGTTGGGGCAAGATCTGGAGAGTATGGTGGGTGACGCAGAGGTTCCAGTCGCAGCTCCCTAACTTGGCGATCGTTTGATGTGCAGTGTGTGGTCTAGCGTTATCCTGAAGGAGCAGTGGGCTAGAGCAATTCATCAGTCTCGGTTGTTTAATGGCAAGCTTTTCCATCGTTGTTTGCAATTGTTGTCAATACAAGTCTGCAGTAATCGTCTGGCCTGATCTCAAGAAGCTGTAGTGGATAACACCAGCACTGGTCCACCAAACACTAACCAGAATCTTCTTTTTGGTCAGTTTTCGCTTAGGGCAAGGTTTTGCCGGTTCTCCAGGGTCAAGCCATGTGATGATCGCTTCCGATTGTCGTACAGGATCCATTTTTCATCACAAGTCACGATACGGTTCAAAATCCCCTCATTATTGTGGCGATTAAGCAAAGAAACGCAGCAAGCAACGCGTGTTTGTTGGTTTGCTTCAGTCAATTCGTGCGGTACCCACTTTTCGAGTTTTTTAATTTTCCCGATTTGGCGCAAGTGGATAAGTATCGTTCTGTCACTTACGCCGAAGGCTGCTGCTAATTCAGAAGTGGTTTGAGATGGATCCGCTTCCACTATCGCCTTCAATTCTTCGTTATTCACTTGAGTATCAGGTCGTCCACGAGGCTCATTGTGTAAATCGAAATTTCCAGAACGGAAACGTTGAAACCAAAAACGCACCGTTCGTTCGTTAGCGGTGCCTGGTCCATACACGTCGTTAATTCTTCGAGTCGTTTCTGCAGCACTGGTGCCACGGTGGAACTCGTATTCGTAAATACCGCGAATTTTCAATTTGTCCATAGTTGTTGTTATAGCAATGTTGAAACTTAAACATATGATGTTAAAACAAATGAAATACGAATTTTAAAACAATATTTTTCTGGCTTTATTTCGAAATAAATTTGAATTTGGAATTCCTAATGAAACGCAAGATATTTGATTTTAAAGTTGCCAGTATTGAAAATCGGCAATTTCATATGTAAGGACCTAATATTATATGTAAGGACAAATCACACCGATTGAGCTAGCCCAAAGTAAGTTTAAACTTGTGTTATGGGATACTAACTCAACGATACTATATTTTATAATAAATACATATATAGATAAACATCCAAAACCCAGGACAATTTGAAAAAGGTCATTTTCGACCTTACCCTGGCTGGGGATCGAACCCAGAACCTCCAGATTGGCGGACTAGCGTGTTTACCATTACACCACGGAGGTCATAGCTGCTTCTCTCCCCGCGCAAATCGTAGAAGCCGATCGAAGGAATGGGCGAAAATGCAAATCATGTTAATAGGCAATCCGGCAAGTAGGTACATACCATTTCTGTAACTTTCATAATTATTTTGCTAGCGAACAGAAAAGTTCCTAAGTAGGTGGGTTAGGTACCTACTTATAACGAAACAGATCGTCAATCTCAAACTAAAAATCAGAAATTCGAGAGAATAATATGTATACTTATACCTACGCTCCTACTTATTTTCGTAACCTAAGAAGGTACCTAGGTCCTAGGTATTAAACCTACTTAGTGTACCTATCATGAATGACAACATAATAATAATAACCACTTTAAAGTAGATCTTATCTTTCAGCGTCCTTAGGAAGTCTAAAAAAAGTTAAATTTGGATCGCAATCCTTGTTTAAACAGTTAAAAACTGCGCAGTATTTTTTAGCCTTCTTTTTATGTTTTTCCATTTTTAAAACGGCCGGATCGGTGAAGTACCTAGGCGACGAACAAAGCTCGCGCGTGCGTCACTGCTCGCACGTAAGCCCCGACTGAATTAGCCACCCGAGAAGGCCGCCGCGTGTAGGTATATTTTTGATACCTACACGGGGAGTGACACAGGCCTGGTAATATGTCTTATAAAGGTAAATTTAGGCAAGTTCAGAGGTATGTTTGTGATTTTTTTCTATCGAGCCAAAAATGATCAATCATATTTTGGATATTGTGGGTGGGTCTGTAGAAACTACAGAAATCACACAGCGCTCTGCGTGTCCAATATAATAATGGGCTGAGGGCGCTTTTGGGGCTGCCGAGATACTGCTCCGCATCAGGTATGTTTGCTGAGATTAGGATGGACACCTTCCAAGCCATAGTGCGAAAGAGGGTAGCCTCCCTGATGCATAGAGTGGCCTGCAGCTCCAACAGCCTCCTCACCATCATTGCTGGCAGGGTAGATGGGCCCATTTTAAAGCGCTGGTCCCAACTTCATACGAGTTTTAACCGCGTGAACACATACTAACATAGACAGTAAGATCAATGTAACTAACAATAACAATATGGATTTCTTTGTCCGAATAAAAAAAATATTATTATTATTATATTATTAAAATCCTTAAGATTCTTATGTTAATTTTTTGAGGAATAAACTGTAGTAGTTTAATTACAGTGATTTTTCAAAAACACGCACAGTATTGAAAGCTTGAAAGCTTGAACCCATCTCGCCTTATGATACTAAAGAATGTTTGACTAGTTCAAAGTTGAAGAAAGTTTCTGGCCTTAAGATACTAAAGAATGTTTGACTAGTTCAAAGTTGAAGAAAGTTTCTGGCCTTAAGATACTAAAGAATGTTTGACTAGTTCAAAGTTGAAGAAAGTTTCTGGCCTTAAGATACTAAAGAATGTTTGACTAGTTCAAAGTTGAAGAAAGTTTCTGGCCTTAAGATACTAAAGAATGTTTGACTAGTTCAAAGTTGAAGAAAGTTTCTGGCCTTAAGATACTAAAGAATGTTTGACTAGTTCAAAGTTGAAGAAAGTTTCTGGCCTTAAGATACTAAAGAATGTTTGACTAGTTCAAAGTTGAAGAAAGTTTCTGGCCTTAAGATACTAAAGAATGTTTGACTAGTTCAAAGTTGAAGAAAGTTTCTGGCCTTAAGATACTAAAGAATGTTTGACTAGTTCAAAGTTGAAGAAAGTTTCTGGCCTTAAGATACTAAAGAATGTTTGACTAGTTCAAAGTTGAAGAAAGTTTCTGGCCTTAAGATACTAAAGAATGTTTGACTAGTTCAAAGTTGAAGAAAGTTTCTGGCCTTAAGATACTAAAGAATGTTTGACTAGTTCAAAGTTGAAGAAAGTTTCTGGCCTTAAGATACTAAAGAATGTTTGACTAGTTCAAAGTTGAAGAAAGTTTCTGGCCTTAAGATACTAAAGAATGTTTGACTAGTTCAAAGTTGAAGAAAGTTTCTGGCCTTAAGATACTAAAGAATCTTTGACTAGTTCAAAGTTAAAAAAAGTTTCTCGCCTTAAGGTGAAAGGATAAGCAAATGGCCTTGAAATGTGAAATAAATTGTTAACTTGTAAATATGGTGATATATATATATACATTTTTTCCATATTGCTCTTCGTCATGCACTAGACAGCCCTTTAAATTATTTTATGAACCACCGTTGAAAGTATTTACATTAGTCCGTCTAGCTTTAAAACTTGCCTCCGCCAAAAGTGGCCACGGCAAGTTTTAAAGCTAGACGGATCACCAATAATAGTTTCAACGGCAGTTCATAAAATAATTTAAAAGGATATCTAGTGCATGACGAAGAGCAATATGGAAATTATCACCATATTTACGAGTTAACAATTTATTTCACACTTCAAGGACATTTGCTTACCTCTTCACCTTAAGATACCAAAAAATGTTTGACTAGTTCAAAGTTAAAGAAAGTTTAACTGATTAGGTAGCTCAATAGAATTTATATTTTTTATCTCTTTTCAGCACTAAGTGTAGGGCTGCGGCGACGGTCTGTCTGTTGGACTCCCCCGCATGCCCTTGAACTCCGGAAGACCCACATTCGTAATGCTTTCGTCGATACTTCTGCAGGGCTTGTATCATCCATAATCTGCTTCCAATAAATCACAGAGCATTCCTTATCGCAGGAGCGGATAAGGGGCTCAAGCCCTCGCTGAAGCATCTGAGTCCCTCCATGAAAAAAACTCTATGATATGAATATGTCACACGGGAGAGTGCGATCCCCAACTCGAAAAACCACTGTTTTTAGTGTTTACTTTATCTAGATAAAACCAAACCTTCTTGCGTTCAACCAGACCATAATTCCTGAATCAACCACATCCTCATCCAACTTGTCTGATAGAACTGTAACAGTTCTACAGCTAAAGTACTGGAAACCTATCTAGCGCATAGTTAGTTGCAGAGAAAATTCCCTCAAACTCTAGGGTTGTGGAATGAGCCCATTCTTTTTCATCTAAGCGCATTCCCGGTTGCATCCTCAGCTGTGCTGCTTCGGAGCCCGGGGTGCGCTTTCCAGCTTTTCCATCTCCAAATATATATACAGGCTGACTTTTAAACCACCAGCCAAATTTGTGGAGCAAGTTCAGTCCATGATACTAAACTACTTTCCATAAAAACAATTAACGAAAAACTAAAATAAAAATTCGCCTTTTCATACAAATCAGCGTTCAGTCAAAACGGATTTTCTATGGGAGGACGAAAAATTTTCATCGATTTTTAATAACTTTTTTTATAGAAAGTAGTTCAGTATCATGGACTGAACTTGCTCCAAAAATTTGGTTGGTGGTTTAAAAGTCAGCCTGTATATATATAAATATGCATGACAATGGTCACCCAAGGATGCCAAAGACCTTGCGAAGTGGAAACAGTAACTGATTTGCCTATAGTTTTACTACCGGCCCCTGCCTGACGTCAACCCTCCTTGGAAATGCATTTGTGCGAAGTTTTTCAGTTTTAGTTCGAGATTTTGAGGAATGTACCCGTTGTTGACTGTTCATTATGACGAATAAAACAAGGTAACCACGAGTAAGTACAACTATTAGTACTGGTACTCAAATTAAATAATGAAATAAGAAATGGTGAAAAAATACCACGTGAGCAGAATTTGAACCCGCGACCTTAGTCTCAATACGACTATGCTCTTACCATCTGAGCCATCACGTGTTCAACTCCGCACGCCGAATTTCGCCACCATTTGATATTCCTACACGCACTAGGCTTGAGTCACCAACACTACTCGTACTACCCACTATTACAAGGTATCTGATTTAACCCATGTTACAATGAAGTTGAAAATCAATTAGTAAAATCTTCTTGCCTAATCTTGAATCTTGAATGCCTAAAAACCTTATAATAATATAAATACTGGTTCTTGGAGCACGATAGCTGTTTGACAGGTTTTCGAATTGGATCTAGCTAGTGAACAGTCAAGTCTCCCGTGTGGTTCCGGGTTAGAATAGGACCACTCCATCTCTTCCTGTGGATGTCGTAAGAGGCGACTAAAGGACTAAGCACAAACATCTAGTGCTACGATTGTATTCCCAAGGAATTAACGTCGGGCGGCGGCCGGTTGTAAAACTTTCACGAACGCTGCTTTAAAGGTCCTAATCTTGACTATCAAATTGAAGTTCTTAATTATATATAAATTGGAATCACAATCGCCGGTCCTGACAAACCGGTAGAATGCGGCTGCGGCCAGCAGCAGAGTGACCTTCATTACCATTCATTGGATGTTTTGCGAGCCTCGTTACAGGTTTCGATCCATTTATAGGTATTTTTTTACTATGAGCTATATTCGTCATTGAACAACTTCTATTTAACCCATGCTGATCTGGGAGAAAAGAAAAAACATAGCATGTACCCGCTGCTTATCTTCCTTCGCAGACCGTAATAGCCGATCTATGGAATGGACAAGAATCTTAATAGGCGATGCAGTTAGCAACCCATCACTATTAAGATTTCCGTTTTCCACCTTCATGCCCACCATCACGCTAAAAGTGGCCTGGGCCTTGCCGCCCTATGTTCTTAGGTTATGTCTGCCCCGTTAGGAATAAAGACGTGATAGTGTAACTATTTAACCCCCGACGAAAAAGAGGGGTGTTATAAGTTTGAGATGTCTATGTATTTGTATATCTGTGTGTCATCGTGTCTGCCTGTGGCATCGTAGCTCCTAAACAAATAGACCGGTTTCGATGCGGTTTTTTTATCGAAAGCCTTGTCTGTCGAGATGGTTCTTAGCTATGTTTGATGAAAATCGGTTCAGCCATTCAAAAGTTATGGGGGGGTGAACGCTTGGAAGTCTGCGGCCTTGGGCTCTGTCTGCTTAGAGCTGCAAGACCCAACATGCTCTTTCTGCCCCATTAGGGATAAAGACATGATGAAGTACCGTTACAAATAATTATTTTTTTACCAAAAAAAAAGCGACTTCAATTGTTTTTACGAGTTTCTTCCATATCTCCAAAGTTCTTCATCATATCTTCACCAAATTAAAATGGGACCAACTTGGTAGTGAAGGCTTTCAAATAAAAAAAGAATCATCAAAATCAGTTTACAATTGGCGAAGATATAGCGTAACAAACATACATAAAACAAAAATATAAAAAAAACATAGTCGAATTGATAACCTCCTCCTTTTTTGAAGTCGGTTAAAAAGAATCAGTAACAAACGACAATAATAATTAAGTATGTACTGATAAGAAAGATATCGTGACGCGTGGTAAATAGCACGTCACTTAGGTACTTTAGATACTAAAATAATTTCATTTAGATAATATTTAACATAATATTGAATACATATATATATATATATATATAATATATATATAATAGATTGTTTCATGTCATGAGTAGGTACAAGTTAATTTATCTATTCTTCAGTTATAATAAACTAGCAGTCCACCCCGGCTTCGCCCGACACACATAGCCTGTAGCCCGGTCAAATTAGACGAAAAAATGGGTGTGAGGTTTTTGTAACCTCGGATGTTTAAATTGACCGGGCTGCTATGTCACTCGGGGATAGTGCAGCGTGCAGCTTTCCAATAGTGAAAGAATTTTCTTAATCGGTCCAGTAGTTTAGGGGCCTGTTCAATTTCAAACAAACAAACAAACGATCAAATCTTAATCTTCTCTTTATAATATTAGTATAGACCAACTGAAAGAAAAAGCAGGGGTCATATCGTATCAAGCACTAAAAAGGCAGAGAACCGAGAAGTTTGGCGCATACTCCACCGACAAGAGCCACTAAAATAAGAAGAATAAGACTTTACTATTGCTACAACTTTTTACCCGAATGCGCCAAGAGGGTAAGGGAGTTTCGAGTGTCCAGAAGGAGGGTTATGATATTCGAGTGTATGTAATTATGTGTTTATTTTGGCACGCTCTGCAGTCTAGATGGTTTGATGAATTTTAGCTTGAGGTGTCGTTAGATTTTTAGGTGTCCAAGTGACACCGAGTACATCAAATATTTAAAAACAAAACAAAATGGAGAATTTTTGGCGCCACATTAATACTAATAATACCACAAAACTTAAGTTTTAATCAAAACCTATCGAGTGGCTTTTTAGGGTTCCGTACCCAAAGGGTGCAAACGGAACCCTATTACTGTGACTCCGCTGTCTGCCGTGTCTGTCTGTCCGTCTGTCACAGGGCTCTATCTCTTGAACCGTAATAGCTAGACACTTGAAATTTTCACCGATTATGTATTACTGTGGCCGCTATAACAACAAATACTACAAGAAACGTGTTTTTTTCAGCGTTTTTAACTTGATCTTTATAATGGCATTAACTAGATACTTGAAACTTTCACCAATTATGTATTACTATGACCACAATAACAACAAATACTAAAAATAAAATAAAGTTAAAAACTAAAGGTGGTCGTCATACAAGAAACGTGTTTCTTCAGCGTTTTAAAACATTGTACGGTGGTACGGAACCCTTCATATCCGAGTCCGACTCGCACTTGCCCGTTTATTTTCTATAGGATGTTATAAAGGGTTACAAAATATCCGTGCTCACCGGGCTCATCCGAGCGTGTTCATCCTAGGCATGCCGCTGTTGTATCTTATCAGTTCATTTATTAGGTTAAAAAATTAAAGATTTATTATGATTTATTTTTCTACCTTCTCGCCCACCGTCACGCTAAAAGTTGCTGCTTAAAGCAGAAATAAGAACCAAAATGCTTGGTCTGCTCCGTTAGGACAAAAAGTTGTAGGATTTAGTTTTTTTTTTTAATAATAATATTATTTATTGCAGACACAAAAGATCCATATATAATAAAATTTAATTTAAATAAGTAAAATGTTTGTTTACAATAATAAAAATAAATAATAATATTGTAAATTTAATTTACCTTGGCGGCAATAGTCAACCAGTGTCTGTAGGTATCGGTAGATCTAGATACCAGTCTTTTTACTATGAATATTTTTTTATAAAATGTTAAAAGCCCAGCCTAAGATACCTTTGAAAAGTAAGAGTTAAAATCTTTGACATGATTCGAATGAAGACTGACTGAAGAGCCTACATAAGTACATAAAAATAATGCGGAATTCGGATGACATAGGCCCAGACACGATAAAAAATTGCAGCTATCAGTGTGGTCGACGGCACCAATGTTATTACTAACCGTATTCGGTTAGTCACCTGATGATAACAGGCAGAACTGTCTGCTTTGTGGATATATACTTGTATGTCGTATTCTAATAATAATCTAGAGGTTAAAAAACAATGTGGTGTAATCGCCGCTGCTGCCTCTATAAATATTTCATAAATCGACGACGACCTCCGTGGCGTAATGGTTAACACGCTAGACCGCTAATCCGGAGGTTCTGGGTTCGATCCCTAGCTAGGGCAAGTTGGAAAATGGCCTTTTTCATATTGTCCTGGGTCTTGGGTGTCTATATCTGTATTTATCATAAAAATATAGTATCGTTAAGTTAGTATCCCATAACACAAGTTTAGAACTTACTTTGGGGCTAGCTTAATCAGTGTGATTTGTCCCTATATATTTATTTATTTATAAATGTTTGACCTCCCAATCACCCATATAAGAAACGACTTTAGCCTTTTATTTTACTTCATCCATGAGCGACCTACTTCGTCTTCCTTTCCTATCCTGGCTTCCACTACTGTTTTCCCATTTCCTGTCACAAATATGTATACTATAGGTAGTTGCGGCAGAGGCGTAGCGTGGGGGGTGCAGGGGGGCCATGGCTCCGGGGCGGCATAGAAAGGAGAGCGGCAGCAAGGCTAAATATTATTCCATGACTTTTGACACTTTACAATCCGCACGGCCGTTGCCCTTCCCGCATAAGGCGGTTGGTTAAAGGCAAAAAAAAATATAAAAATATAGATTCCTATTGCACCCTAATTGGCGCCAAATATAGCCCAGTAGCGGGTGGTGTGTGGGCGGCAAATTTCCGGTCGGCCCCGGGTGGCGAAAGCCCCCGCTACGCCACTGAGTTGCTGATACTGTTGCATCTACTGTCTTGCAATAGATACATGTTTTGCCCTTTAACAATCTGATAACTTTGATAGACAGTAGTAAAGTAATACAATAATAGGAGATGGTCACATTCAGACTCCTGCTGGATGCTCAACAACGTGCGAAGTGGAGAAGAAAAATCCGGCAAGCGGACCCGGCTTCACAGCATTAAGGATCGTTCGTTACGCTGGTTTAAGAGAGGGCATGAAGAGACTAGCATTAGAAATCAGTAGTATGTGGCATCTGACAACAGTTTCACGACCTGGTGGCACAGAAATGAATTTAGTTTCAAAGAACCTGTAAGTTCAATAAAATAGTTTTCAAATAGATGTATTCTTAGTAAATTCTTTACACACAATCTTACAATAGAATAATGATTGGCTAGTAACGTAAACATTCAGCCATTATAGGCATTGTAGCGAACAGTAAATAATAAATATATAAGCACAAATCACACTGATTGAGGTAGCCCCCAAGTAAGTTTTTAAACTTGTATTATGGGATAATAACTCAACGATACAATATAACAAATACATATATAGATAAACACCTAAGACCCAGGACAGTTTGAATAAAAACCATTTTCCAACTTGCCCTGGCTGGGGATCGAACCCAGAACCTCCGGAAGTCCGGAGTGGCGGACTAGCGTGTTAACCATTACGCCACGGAGGTCGTCAAACAGTGGTAAACCGCGTCACGAACACGGTTGCGTGATCTACTGCATTTTTATGCCGCGTTAGGGCACAGTTATGGGGCCGTGCGTACCGCGAGTGGGCCTTCAAAACGTACCACTACGTTAATCAACTTTTATATGAATATTGTTGTTTATATCAAATAAAGAAGTATAATTGTTGTACTATGTTGAAGTGGGATTAGGCGTGACACGTTGGCATACGGCATCTGAAAAGATATTCACACTAACTGGGTTCCAAAAGATGGATACAGAAAGAGGGGTAGACCGAGGACGAGATGGACAGACGATTTGCGAGCATTTGAAGACTGAAGAGTGAATGGTATTCACCATTCAGGATAGAGAATTGTGGAATGAAACTTGAAAATATGTACATATGTTACGCGATATCTTCGCCAATTGTGAACTGATTTTGACGATTCGTTTTTTTTTATTTAAAAGCCTTTAATACCAAGTTGGTCTGGTGAAGACATGATGAAGAACTTTGGAGATATAAAAGAAACTCCTCAAAGAAAATTTAGTCGGTTGTTCTTTTTATTTGTTAAAAAATTAATTATTTAATTCTTAATTGATTTTTAAACGAGGGCAACACTTTCAATAATACCCAGCTTAAACTTACAACAATAAGTAACAAGTCGGTAAATAGCATATCCATTTTACTTAGCCACTTGGAAAGCAGGTCAAGGATGTCATCCTCAAAATAGCCAATAGCCGTAGCCCAACTGTGTAGTACAGTAATGTGTACAGCAAACAGTAGGTACTAACTATTGAGCCAGCGTCAATGACCTAGGCTCGGTTACATAAGGTTTTCCACAACTACGTTCAAGGCTCACTGTTCGGCTTTGCATGGTCAATCGAGGTCGAGCTACAATGGCTACTACCTACTTAATAACATTAGGCACTACTTGTTTTACACAGGTTTTCTTCATCTGAACGCGTTCCCAGTTGCATCCTCAGCTATGCTGCTTCGGAGCTCGGTGTGCGCTTTTCTGCTTTTTCTTTTCCAAATATAATATGCAATTATGCATATCAATGGTCACCCAAGGATGCCAAAAATCTAGCGAATTGGAGAAGAAATAGCCGCGGAAAGTTTTAAACGATTTAGCTTTAGTTTTACGACCGGCCGCCTGCCTGGCGTCAACCCACCTTGAGAATGCTATGGTGGCACGAGCTTTAAGAACTATTTTTCCTTTAGTCGCCTCTTACGATATCCACAGGAAGAGATGGAGTGGTCCTATTCTGACCCGGAACCACACGGGTGTAACACAGGTCTTTCGCTGAATCCGAGTCGTCTGGGCAGCGTTCAAAATACCTCAGTGCCTCAAGACGTAAGTGTTTAATTAATGTCTATTATCAATGATGGCTTATGGCTCTGAAACGTTATTATTTTGTGTACCGATGTAAATGATTAACAACATAAGGACAAACCTGCGTGGTTTATGTATGTTATTTATGTAAAAAAAAATAATGTTATTCTTTATACTTATGGTAAATAAAAAAAAACGTAAATGGCACCAGATTTCTCGGGATAGCGATAGATGGAGAAAAGGAGAGCCCTTTGCTTAGCAGTGGGACACAACATCAGAATATTTACTACCAAAAAAACCTTCGATTATATATTCTATAGATGCACAGTTCCTTGCAAAATCAAACAAAATATTGACCCCGTGTCAATACGTACATAGGTAGATGTATACCATTTCAAGTATTGCGAAAAAAGTTCTTAAGTGTCATACAGTTTAATCTTATTTAAACCTTAAGTAACTAAGATAAGCGTGGAAATAAATCCGTATTTTCACCACGCACTTTGGCATCTTTGACGTAACGTCACGCGCGCGGCCACCGGGCGAATGAGAGCGAAACAAGGCATAATACTGTTTTATGACTTGATTTTCCGGTGCCACTTTTTAGGCGGCAACTGTGCAGTGCATCTATAGAATATATGATCGTAGACCAAAACGGCACGACATGCGTACGTAGCATGGTCCAAGAAAACAAGGTCTAACCACTAGCCACGTCACTGACACGAGCCTACGTCATAATATTGCCACTTTATTTCAACATAACGTGTTACATGGGTACATTCTTATCTATGATTAATTAGTCAAAATATTTCTTCATAAACGTATAATTTTCATTTATATGTAATTTATCTTAAATTTTACAACAACATGTCATTTTTAATTTTACATGCTTTTATTCGTTAACAATACCTTCCGATTCATAAGAAATTTCAGACGTTCGGGTAATTTTGTTTATACTACTGGCAACACAGGATTTGACAATCTGCCATTTTGTCCTCGATCGTCATCCTTGTCGGACGCGTGCTATATTGTAATTCCCTTCTCGCTCAGTCTCAGTGTTTTCCAAACTTTTCATGTCATAATTTGTTCCGAATATGGTTGGTTGTTCTATTCGGAAATGTAAGAGTAGGAGTGAAAAGGGTAGTATAATCAGATTTTTTTCTTTTCCGAAAAATGAAGCCGTAGCCAATGAATGGCTTCGGTATTGTGGACTAAAAACAACATGTAAAAATGGTATGTATACGTACTTATCGACAATAATTACTATTATTAATAATGAAATTTGATGTTCCATGTTTGCTCGTTGACGGAAGCAGCCCCCCTAAGTGCACCAAACTGATATTCTTTTGATGTCTATTTTATGTAGGTATTCATTTGTTTTGCAGGCAGAGTTTGTTCAAAACATTTCACGAGTTCTGATTATGTCAAGCCATTGCAGCACATTCTAATGAATGAATCGCCAAGAAAAGTAAGGAAATTAAAACCAAACGCGATACCTACATTACAGATTGATAGTGTAGAAAAATCAAACTCAACTGACTTGACAGCAAAGTCTACCGTATGTACGGGGGGACAAACAGACAACTGTGAAACTAAAGAAAATTATGATATTTCTGCTCCTTCATGCAATATTAATTTAAAAGCTGCAGTACATATAACATCTGAAAGCGTCACGACATCAGCCAACAATATTGAGGGCTCTTCAAACGTTGTTGAGGACAGGTACTATTGAACTTATTCAATTGCTTGTCTCCAATGAACTCCAATACGTGTTTTGTGAGTTTTTATAAGATATAGGCAAGGCAAGTTTAATTATTCATAAATAATAATTATTAAATTATTGTTTCTGTTCCAGTGATAAGAAGATTACAATATCAGAGGCTGAATATAAGCTACTTAAAAGGAAAGTCGATGAATGTAAGCTACTTAAAAAGAAAGTCGATGAATGTAAGCTACTTAAAAAGAAAGTCAATGAATGTGAGGTTCTTAAAAATAATCTCAAGAAAATTTTTACCTCAGGACAAATTAAACGTCTCACAAAACCTAATAGACAAGTCAGATGGTCAGCTGAAGATATTGCTGCGGCTATATCTCTAAGAAGTATCAGTCCAAAGGGATATCGACATTTAAAGGCAACTGTAGGGATTCCTTTACCGTCTACTACAACTTTGTGCCGTTGGGCTTCAAAATTTGAAATTGAAGCAGGTGTTTTAAAAGATGTCATCACTCTAATGAAATTTAAAACAAAAGGTTTCAATTCGTTAGAAAAACTTGTAACCTTAAGCTTTGATGAGATTTATCTCTCGAATAGAATAGAGATAGACAAAAAATACCAGCAAACAGTAGGCCCCCATAACACTTGCCAATGTATTATGGCTCGTGGCCTTTGCGGTAAATGGAAGCAACCAGTATATTTCCAATATGACCAGAAGATGACCAAAGCGATATTGTTTGAAGTGATTATACAGTTGTACGATGCTGGTCTAACCGTCGTTACAATAACATGTGATATGGGAACAGGAAATCAGGGACTGCTTAGTTCACTAAATATTGGAGTTGAAGAAGGTCAACTGACCTATTTCCAGCATCCAAGTGATAGCAACTTAAAAGTCCATGTATTTTTTGATGTTCCTCACTTACTAAAGCTGGCGAGGAACCATTTTATAGACCATGGTTTTGAATATGAGGGAAAAACTGTATCAAAAAAGACAATAGAAAAGGTATTATCTTTGTCAAAGCACGACCTTAAATTAGCTCATAAAATAACGCCACAACATCTGAATCTTGTAGGTTCTCAAAGACAAAAAGTTCGTCCAGCTGCCCAGTTATTTTCAAATACGACAGCTCGCGCAGTTGAATGGTATGGTATAAAAGAATTTTTGCCGGGCGAGAACTGGTTAGACCTCTCATACATTTTAAAGGGATTTAATGATTGGTTCGACGTATTTAATACCAGAATGAAATATGAAGGTAACAAAACTGCCTATGGTTTGAATTTGGAAGCACAGAATTTGGTGTTAGATAAAATGAATCACTTAGCAAAAAATATTAAGACAGGTAAAAAAATGAGTAATAAAACTCCTTTTCAAAGAGGTATTCTAATATCCAACAAATCTCTTTTAAATTTATTTCAAGATTTAACGGAACGATTTCAGCTGGAGTATATATTAACCCATCGGCTAAATCAAGACATTTTGGAGAATTTCTTCTCATATATGAGAGGTATGGGTGCCACGAATGATCATCCCACAGCACTTTCTTTTAAACATCGTCTAAAATGGTATATCTTGGGAAAGCATTCCACCGATGTATTTAAATACTCGAGTAGTACACTTGAAGACCCGAATATCGATTGTCTAATTTCACCGTTGGACAGACCCGGAACTTCATCGTCCTGTAACCAACTGGAAGAAAATATCATAGATGAAGAGCGCGTAGTAACTGAAATACTAAGCAGCTACATAAAACCAGTTGACGATGAAAATGATGCCGAAAACTGCTCTCTAATATCCTTACTTGACAGTAACGTTTTGGGACCTGAACAAAACGTGTTTAATTGCGATTTAGGTGCATACATCGCAACTGACGAGGAAGAGCAATTATTAAGAGATTTAGAAACGCAGGATGAAATCAGTCAGCAGGGTCTAAAATACATTGCCGGCTATGTCGCTTCAAGATTTATGGGAAAATACCCACATCTTGGAAACCAAACACGGAATCTAGCACCTGAAAGTGGTTCCTGTGAGTGGATTAATTTTATATCGAGAGGAAGATTGATTTATTCATGTGAAGAGCTCATAAAAGTCGCTCAAACAATGGAAACTGAGTTTGAGAAATATCATGGACAGACACTATGCAAAGATAAATTTATCTTTAAAAGCCTAGCTGATATTATACAGGAGCACGTCAAAAAACAATACCCTCAAATAGATTACGCTGTAATACTTTGCTTGGTCAGAACGAGGACATACATAAGACTAAAAGAATTGAACAAAAAAATCGTGAGTAATCAACTGCAAAAAAAATTAAAACGAAAATTACTTAAAGTGGCAAACACCGTTTATTAATTGTTTTTCTTGTATAGATAAAAATAAAGTTTCATTTAATACAATAGATTTGTTTTATTGTACCTACTATGTTTCTACATGAACAACTTAGAATTAATTGGTAAAAAATCTCCCACACTTTCTCCCACATTTTAAAGTTTGAGAACCTGTCAACAGCATGATGACGTAGGCTCGTGTCAGTGACGTGGCTAGTGGTTAGACCTTGTTTTCTTGGACCATGGTACGTAGCTACTCCCGCGTTGCAGTGTCAAGCAACATCGAGACCTTTGAAATGTTGATAAAGTCTTATTTGGTTTGACATCGAAATAAGACGACACTATCAGACGTCTATCGTGTTAATTCTAGTAATAGAGGTCATAGATAATAATAAAATATAAAAAAAACTAACCTGATTAGTAATATCATATACGACGATCGCCGCCTGCGCACCTCTGTAGTACATGGGCGCTAAGCTGTGATACCTGGAACAGACAAACATAGTGATGAGCCATTGGTTCCATGTAGGTTAAGGAGAAGGATATGCAGAAGTGGTGCCTCATTTTTTTTATCATAAATAAGGTGATAACCAATATTCTAGTAACCATTGGGCATTAGATAGCGCTTTTTTTAGGGTTCCGTATCCAAAGGGTGCAAACGGGACCCTATTACTGAGACTCCGCTGTCTGTCCGTCTGTTACAGGGCTCTATCTCTTGAACCGTAATAGCTAGACACTTGAAATTTTCACCGATTATGTATTACTGTGGCCGCTATAACAACAAATACTAAAAATAAAAATTAGTTAAAAATTAAAGGGGGTCGTCATACAAGGAGTGTTTTCTTCAGCGTTTTTAACTAGATCTTTTTATTTATTTATTTAAAAAACTTTATTGTTCCACAATAAAAAAATGGTACAATTGGCGGACTTAACGCTAAAAGCGTTCTTCTTTATAATTCTTTATAATGTAAATCTTTATAATGGCATTAACTAAATACTTGAAATTTTCACAGTTTATGTATTACTATGGTCGCTATAACAAAAAATACTAATAATAAGATAAAATTAAAAATTAAGGGGGTCGTCATACAAGAAAAGTGTTTTTTTCAGCGTTTTAAAACATTGTACGGTGCTACGGAGCCCTTCATGTACGTACGAGTCCGACTCGCACTTGCCCGTTTATTTATAAATAACCATTGAAAGTATGATTTGTAGTCCGTCTAGCTTTTGATAAGATGGGCTACCTCACACCCATAAAGAGACCTGTGCGTCATGTTCACTCTGTCAGCACAAGGCTTAAAAACTTTGCGTGCCATGGATATTTTAATTTTTTTTTCTTCACAATACCGTCGTAAATCTACAACAGCAAAATCTACGACAATAACCGTAGTCGGCACTACGGTGCAGAAGCGCTACGGTATGCACGTAGTTGGTACGCAAAAAGTTATTACGTAGTTTTACAAAAGTATTTATTCCAGTTCAGTTATAGTTCCCGGCAAACATCTTGAACATCGATTGATCCTTCTCGCTCTTGTATTCTCTATTCTCCCGCCAATGCGAGAGAGCGAGAAGAGTATATCAATCGATGCTCAAGATGTTTGCCGGGAACTATACTGTATTTTAAGTCATCGAATTTAAAAGGATATTACAAATTTAATAAAAAAAAAAAACATATTATCAACCAACACTAGTACCATTGACTTATTTTATTTCACATTCCACGTAACAATAAATATAATATGGATTGATGATACCGTAATAATCAGAATCATTATAATTTTTTAATTAGGTACCTATTTCTAAACATGTCATGGACATAATTATTGCTATCATTAAATAATATTAGACTTTGCACCTAAATGATTTTAAAAATAACCTCTTTTTCCTGATACGGGGCATTGTTATTTAACATTAAACCCAGGCCTTGGGAGGAAAATTAAATGAACATATAATTTTAAAACATTCAACATTAACAGTAAGTAGACATTCAACAAGATGGCTTTTAATAGGAAATTTTACCAACATCAGTATACGCTAAAAGTGGCCTGGGCTTTACCGCCCTAAGCTCTGTCTACCCCGTTAGGGATAAAGACGTGATAGTGTATCTGTACCTAACTCACGTAAAAAGTCAACTACTGTTCGACATGTTTGACCTTGGAGGCCTTCCTCAGGTCGAATGTGACTCGCGACGCGTACACGATAACGTCCCGACCCGAACTCAGTAAGCCAGTAGCTAACTTTTACGTAAGTTACCCGTTTATCTCATATAAATAAAGCGTAAAAAGTTTGTAAGTAAAGAAAAGGTAGAAATTTCACATTACTAAAGAACAATTCTATTTTGCTCTTAGTCATAGATGAGCTAATTTGTTGTCCGACCGAGCGAGGTGTTACCAGTTACCACGTCCGTGGGTGTCGTCGTTACAAAAAGCAGGCCTCATAATAAGGAGCATAAGTGACCTTTTGATTTATTTATACGAAATTAGGAAAAATATGTAGGTATTGTATTTAGACACACTAAGACTCTCAGTTTAACCCAAAGGTTGACTGGTAGACAACTCTTTTTGCGGTAAGTTCGCCTATTTTCTGTACAATTTGTATTTGATGGACAACAAAGATTAAATAAATAAATATGGAGAAGAAAAAGCGGAAAAGCGCACCCCGGGCTCCGAAGCAGCACAGCTGAGTATGCCAACGGGAACGCGCTTAGATGAAAAAGAAGAGAAGACAGTCGATTGACCAAAGCCGTCACGGAATGGTGGGAGAGACAGGGGAACGGACCAGTAGTGAAACCACCAAGACGCTGGTCAGACGACTTGATGAGGTTGACGGGGAAGCAGTAGGTAAGAGTGGCACAGGACCGTAGAAAATGGCACGAAAAAAGGGGGGCCTATGCATACCAGTGGGTTGATGTGGGCTGAAAACGATGAATGCTGTATTTAAGGCCGTACCTGAATTTTCCGGGGTCCAGTGCTGCCCCCATTTAAAATAAATTATTTCAAAGAAAACGGAGACATTATTTAAAATTTTGCTACTATCAAGTCCTAGATAACCCTTCAAAGTATTTTATGAACTACTGTTTACAGTTTATATTTAGAACGTTAAGCTTTACTACGCACATTTGCGAAAAACGGCCACTTTTGGGTAATGTGCGTAGTAAAGCTTAACGTTCTCATTATAAACTGTAAAAAGTAGTTCATAAAATACTTTGAAGGGTTATCTAGGACTTGGTAGTAGCAAAATTTTAAATGATGTCTCCGTTTTCTTTAAAATGATTTACCTAAAATGGGGGCAGCACTGGACCCCGGAAAATTTAGGTACGGCCTTAAATCCAAGTGGCATTGTGAAAAGCATTCGTGATCATAACTACACTATAACTGCTATGTTGATGTAGGTACGTAAATTTGTAAGGAAAAGTATTATATCGGTAGATATAAAAATCGGTATTTAAACAGTGGTGTAATTGTAAACAAATTAATGATCAATAGTAGGTAGGTAATTATTAATTGGTATTTTAATTAATAGTACCTGTTTGATGAAAAACATAGGAGAATATAGGTTGTACTCGTATAAAAATGAAACCTAACTATTTAGATCGATTTTTTACCCCAAAAATCCCCTACATTCCAATTTTCGAAATCGACAGCCGTTTCCGAAATACTAATTAGGTATATTATGTATACTTATACAAAAATTGCTCGTTTAAAGTTCTTCTTCTCGAGTCGAATTATAGCCATTTCGTGGCGAGAGGATCAGCCAATCTGCGTTACCGTTACCAATCTCGTTTAAAGTAAGGGTTGCTTTAGATATCTAGACACCCATTGCAGGCCAATTTCATTCTTATTACTCTGGCTGGACAAACAATTCGTAGGTATAACTGAATTTACCACTCCGAGTGATGGCCGCGCGCTAAGTAATCTAGGTATCTATCTATATTTAAGAGCTACGCTCTTGTCGGTGGAGTATGAATTCTCTTCCATTTGTCTCTCTCATCTGCCAGTTGTTTTACTTCGCTGTACGACACGACGTTCACCTTTTCCTTTATCTGTTTCATGTAGCTATGCCTCGGCCTTCCTGGTCCTCTTTTCCCTTCTATCTTTCCTTCCATGATGGTCTCTATGAAGTCGTCATGTCTTAGCAGATGACCCAACATCTTTCCTCATCTATTCTTTATTACATCCAGAATGCACCTTTTCTCTCCTACTCTTTTCAGGAACTCCTCATTTGTAATTTTTTCAACCCAGCTTATCCGTTCCATCCTACGCCAGCACCACATTTCAAATGCATCTATTTGTTTCTTTTCTTTTTGAGTCAAACTCCATGCCTCGCAGTCATATAACGCAATTAGTCCAGATATATATATTTAGGAGTCGTTTTCGTGACGACTTTAATATATTTGCTGTTAGAAGATGTTTTTTTCTGTTTAAACGCTTGTTTTGCCATTGCAATTCTTGCAACTATATCTTGTGTAGAACGACGCGCTAAGTAATAATGTAGGTATATTTTTGGATACCTAAATGGGGAGTGACACAGGCCTGATAGTAAAATAGATTCAATGAAAAACAAATGTAATGTCCCCTGAAATGTAAGCAACAATGAGTCAAGCCACAATTTGTGTTCATACATAATACATACGTATTCGCATTGTCCGTACTTTCTCACACTTTTAATGCGAAGCCCGTGATTGTACGTCTGTCTGTATCAATACACTCCGTTATCTTATCTCGAGGTCGGGGCTATTGTAAGAAATGTGTATCACTCTATTGTTTACTTACATTTTTGTTGAAACAACGAGGCATTTGAGTTGAGTTGACTACAGAAAAAACGTTATTCATATCATTACCTCAAAAGTATATCTTAACAATTACTACTAATATTATAATTATATATACTTTTTTGAAGTCAGCGAAAATAAGATAGACACATTCTAGAACCAATGTTGGCCACTTACACACAAGAAAACCAACACGTCACGAGCCGCAACTTCAAATTCGTAGCATTCTTACTACATACATGACTGATTTCGGAGGTTAGATTTTTTGTGAGTATAAAAGTTAGTAGCTAGTAATGTTGACAGTTGACTCAACATTCTCGTCATCAATTGAGTTTTTGGCGGGAAGTTAAGGGGTTCGGTTGGGTTTTCTTTAAATTATTTGCAAATTGATTTTAGTGGACTTTATAATATGAAATTGGTGTTGTTTGGTGTTATAAATGCTCATGCTCATGAACAATATGTGAAATAGTTAAAGTGGACAGTCGTAGTACGACTGCAGTGATATTTGTTTCGCGGACTGTGTGGGCGTCTTCGGACGTCGTCCGCCACTCAATCGGCAATGAAAACCAATGGACTCATATAGATTTATCGCCAGAAGCTCCCTTGCAGCGGTCAAAGGCCTACACCACCCTTTGATTGTCTTGTTAGGATTAGGTTAGGCTAGGATTAGAAATAAAGAACAAAATTAAAGATAGGCTCTAAAGGACTTGTATCCAGAGCCGTAAAATTATTTAATAAAAAAATAAAATTATCATCAACTTTCAAAAACCCACTATAAGTAGAGGATGACGATCCCTAACGATACGATGATGATGACTATCCGTAACGTGACCACCAAACTTACCAGACAAACTACATAGTAAGTAGTTGCTTCCACGTACGATACGATTAAAATATGAATGAATGATTTATCAATAGCGTGAACTACGTAAACAATGCATGTGCATAAAGATCATGGGACGATGCCACTGCATTGTCAGACATAACATAAATAAATAAATAGTCAAGGACAAATCACACTTATTGAGCTAGCCCCGAAGTACCAGCTGCTTCTGTTCCTGCGCAGATCACAAAAGACGATCGAGGGAATGGTCAAGAATCTGAATCATATCAATATGTAGGCGATTTAATTTAATTAAATGAATAAATAGCCTTTCGACTCGAGAAGGCGATGCAGTTAGCAACCCATCACTATTATGATTTCCTTTTTCCACCTTCATGCCCACCATCATCCTAAAAGTGGCCTGGGCCTTGCCGCCTAAGGCTCTGTCTGCCCCGCTAGGGGTAAAGACGTGATAGGGTATCTGTTTTATGAGATACTAACTCAACGATACAATATCTTAACTAATATTATAAATGCGAAAGTGAGTTTGTATATTTGTTTGTTACCTCTTCACCTAGTTTCATAATAAACTAGCTTTCGCCCGCGGCTTCGCTCGCGTATCCCACGGGAACATTACATTTTTCCGGGATGAAAGGTACCCTATGTCCTTCTCAGTACTCCCAACCATGTGTATGCGAATTTTCAAGAAGATTGGTTCAGTAGATAAAGCGTGAAGAGGTTACAAACAAACAAACAAATTTACAAACTCACTTTCGCATTTATAATATTAGTTAGGATAGTTAGGATTAGGATAAACACCCAAGACCCAGGACAATTTGAAAAAGGCCATTTTTCAACTTGCCCTGGCTGGAGATCGAACTCAAAATCTTCGGATTGGCGCTAGCGTGTTGACCATTACACCACGGAGTTCGTCAAATATGATCAATCAATTAACCACCGTATAGGTACCTAACAAATCTGTACTTCTGACATCAGGTCATACAAGGTACTCTTAAGGGATTAAAGTCCATCATTTTTTATTGAAAATCTTTTTCCAATAAATCCCAACTAATATTATAAATGCGAGAGTGGGTTTGTATATTTGTTTGTTACCTCTTCACGTTTTATCTACTGAACCAATCTTCTTGAAAAATCGCATACACATAGTTAGGAGTACTGAGTATGGTACCTTTCATCCCGGAAAAAAGTAATCTTCCCGTGGGATACGCGAGCGAAGCCGCGGGCAAAAGCTAGTGTATATCGTGGCAAATTTTTCGTCATACATTCAATTTGTTCCATAACGAAAGTGGTGGATATTGGCAAAAAGACGGGTAGGTTGAAGTGGGATTGGGCTGGTCATGTCTGCCGTATGCCACGGGAAAGATAGGCTCATATCGCCACTGTCTGGCCTCCGATAGGTGGCAAGAGGAAAAGAGGCAGACCTAGAACGAGGTGCTTTGATGAACTGAGAAATTTTAAAGGGGATTGGAATGAGAAAGCAAAGAACAGAGATAATTGAAAGCGTAGAGTGGGTGGGACATATTTTTTTTTCCTAGCCATTTAGGTCCAGTGGCGGATTTACCAATAGGCTAAGTAGGCTGGAGCCTAGGGCGGCAGATTTAGAGGAGCGGCAAATTTAGCCCAAATTATTTTTTTTTTATCTCACAGTAATAAAAAAAAAAACTATATGTATACACATTACGTCCGTAATCCGTATATAAAAGATTACTAAACTTACTGTAAAATATAAGTACTTATGCGATCATGAATTTTCAAAATATTCCAATAGCGTTTCAATATTAATTTCAATTTAAATTTAGTAACTTTTACCCTAATTATAAAAATTATATTTAACGTGTAATATGATTCAACATTTAAATATTTATTTTCTACTATATTTGCGTAGTAGTTTTTGGGTTGCGGCGCCTTTCCCCACCTTATGATTAGTACATGCTGCAGTTTTTAGGTCAACAGTACACTCGTCACTACATAGTGGGTTGCAAAAATAATCTAGTAACTGACAGAACTATCACCTAGTTCACAATCATACTAAATAACGGGAAAAAGTCGATGTAATGAGGACGATAGAACACAAATCATAAAGTTGCAATTTCAGAATAAATGTAATTAATATGATTATTGTGAACTAAACTTACGTATTGAATTTCAAAGGTCAGTAGGGGCGGCAAAAATTAAATAGCCTACTAGCGGCAAATTTGTAAATCCGCCACTGTTTAGGTCCCATAGTTGGGCAAAGGCCTCCCCTTGTCGGTGGGACATAGACAGCTAAAAAAAAAGTCAGTTCAAACTATTGATTACACTAATCATTACATTAGTGTACAACACGCGCACGTACGTCATCCATTCAGCAGCTAGCCGCAAGAAGCCTACCTAGTGCTCTAAACCCCGACCAGACATTTCCACGCTATATTTATTAATATTTACACTACAGGTTATTTATGCAAGCTACTGGTATTTAAATCTATAAGAAAACCCACCTTGCCCCTCGGCACAGGCCGGAATCTCCTAAGGTACGCGCAATATGCTTCCCCGTTCCCCGTCCCCGCACCTCTCCCCCGTTTTCGCCTCGATGACTCACGTTGGCCGTCAAGAACCGGGGGAGAGGTGCGGGTGCGGGGAACGGGGACGCATATTGCGCGTACCTTAGGAGATTCCGTTCTGTTTACTCTTACTGTATTCTGTACCCTCGGTGACCCAAATCTCGAATTTGACGGAAGTGTCATCGACGAGGCAGACGAACGCCGCACCGATCATGCTCTCCTGGTACTCAAGAAACTGTCCCTTGACGAAGCGCATTACCAGCGAGGACTTGCCCACGAGTGGGATGTTGGAAGAATGAAATAATATGGTGGAATGCACTAGACGTGTATCTTAAACCTTTTCGAATTGAAATTTAACTCTAAGAAACCAACCTTTCTTGGCCCGCTGTGTCCCAAATCTCGAATTTGACGGTAGTGTCATCGAGGCAGACGGTCTGCGTTAGGAACGCCGCGCCAATCGTGCTCTCCTGGTACTCGTGGAACTGTCCCTTGACGAAGCGCAGCACCAGCGAGGACTTGCCCACCGCCGACTCGCCGAGCAGCACCAGTTTGAACTGGCACACTTTGGTCTGGGGCGCGCCGTTCGGCCGCTGCGCCACGCCGCTCCTGTTTGTAGCCATCGCCTGCTGACAAAAAGGTAGGCTTTACAGTACTCCGTGGTGTATTGGTAACCATGCTAGTCCGCTACTCGGAGGTTCTGGGTTCGATCCCCAGCCAGGGTCTTTTTCAAATTGTCCTGGGTCTTGGGTGTGTATCTATAGTTTGTAGGTAATTTATAAACTTTGCATGCTATTTCTAATGGCTGATTAGGTATAACTTTGTGATTAGTATTAAGACCTATGTATATCATAAGTACCCTATTCAAGTGCAAATAAAATATTCTATTCTATAAGATGGTTATATTATATATTTAACTAGCTGTGCCCGCGACTTCGTTCGCGTGGTTGTCGGAATGTTATATAGCCTAAAGCCTTCCTCTATAAATGGACTATCCAACAAAAAAATAATTTTTCAAATCGGACCATTAGTTCCTGAGATTAGCGCGTTTAAACAAACAAACAAACAAACTCTTCCGCTTTATAATATTAGTATAGATGTGTTGCAGAGCACTACATTCACATTCGCCCAAATGATGATCTCCTAATGCCTGGTTGGCCTGAGTGTGTGTATACGTGAATATTCCATGGGTTTAATATTTATAAAGTTATCTATACTAATATTATAAAGCTGAAGAGTTTGTTTGTTTGAACGCGCTAATCTCCGAAACTACTGGTTCGACTTGAATAATTCTTTTTGTGTTGGATAGTCCAGTTATCGAGGAAGGCTATAGGCTATATAACATCACGCTACGACCAATAGGAGCAAAGATATAGTGGTAAATGTGTAAAAAACGGGAGAAATTATTTCATCTTTGAAGCCTTCCGTTGCGTGCGCCGTGACAACGGTTCAAGATACACAAAAAATATGTATTAAAGAATAATAGCTCTTTTAATGATCTAAAAAACAGTCCGCGATAGTATATGTCTATCTTTTAAGATTAACTCACAAAAACCGTTTTTATGGTACCTAATTTGGCCGAAATAATTTGTTTAAGTTGTATCAACATAATAATATTAATCTTTATTCAAATAAATATGTTGTTGGTTAAGAGTACTTCATTGTGAATAAAATTGTCTTTGACATAACTTAATTTCAACAAAAAACTTTAAAGATTACAATGATAAATAACTCCGAAACAAAACCAACTCGCTCTCTGCGCTGGCCGGCGCGGCGGGAGAGTGGCGGTGCTTGCGGGCAAGCCGGGAGGGGGGTGTAGCTCAACGAGATACCATGCCGCGCGGCTCACTCGCGAGGTCGGCTCCCTACTGAACGGTTGAATGCAGCGCTAATTTGTTTATGCGTAGTTGTTTTCTATATAGTAGGTACTTTATTTGTTTTAGGATAGTATTTAGTTACACAATAATAACACTTTTTTGTTTTCATTTTGAATGCAGCGCTAATTTGTTTATCTATACTAATATTATAAAGCGGAAGAGTTTGTTTCTTTGTTTGTTTGTTTAAACGCGCTAATCTCAGGAACTAATGGTCCAATTTGAAAAATTCTTTTTTTGTTGGGTAGTCCATTTATAGAGGAAGGCTTTAGGCTATATAACATTCCGACAACCACGCGAACGAAGTCGCGGGCACAGCTAGTAAGTTATATGTATAATAGTTGGTACTACTTTCCGTAGTAAATACACTAGCGTTGTTAGCATTTTCCCGCAACTTTTCCCGGAATATTCAGGTACGGCCTTAACTGTTTGGGCTTGCTAAAACTTTGGAATGGCTGAACCGATTTGACTAAGTTTGGTTTTGGAATGTTTGTGGAAGTCCAGGGAAGGTTTATTTATATGGTAAAGAAAATATAGAAAAATAAATAGCAGAATAACTGGAACCGGAACGGGCGGAACGAAATTAATTAAGGCCGTACCTGAATTTTCCGGGGTCCAGTGCTGCCCCCATTTAAAATAAATCATTTCGAAGAAAACAGAGACATTATTTACAATTTTGCAACTACCAAGTCCTAGATAACCCTTTAAAGTATTTTATAAACTACTGTTTACAGTTTATAATGAGAACGTTAAGCTTTACTACGCACATTAGCCAAAAGAGGCCGTTTTTCGCAATTGTGCGTGGTAAAGCTTAACGTTCTCACTTTAAATTGTAAACAGTAGTTCATAGAATACTTTGAAGGGTTATCTAGGACTTGGTAGTTGCAAAATTTTAAATGTTGTCTCCGTTTTCTTTGAAATGATTTATTTTAAATGGGGGCAGCACTGGACCCCGGAAAATTCAGGTACGGCCTTAATTAATTTCGTTCCGCCCGTTCCGGTTCCAGTTATTCTGCTATTTATTTTTCTATATTTTCTTTACCATATAAATAAACCTTCCCTGGACTTCCACAAACATTCCAAAACCAAACTTAGTCAAATCGGTTCAGCCATTCCAAAGTTTTAGCAAGCCCAAACAGCAATTAATTGACCGAGCGAAGTGTCTCAGTTTCAAGTCATCAGTTGTCAGTTTGTCATTTATCAACCGATTCTCGTAAAATTTAATAAGCAGGTTCGATAATTATATAGAATTTTTTTGGCGATTCCGTTTTAGAATTTTTTTAAAATGGCGGAGCTATGGGTGTTTTAAAACTAAGAAAACATATTCCAGCCATTTCGTAGAATTTTCAAATATGACAAAAATCTTTCTTGTTACCCTTATTAAGACGCAACTTTTTTGTCTGAACAACTTTTTTATCCGATAAACTTCAACGTCGGTGAGTCGCGAGGTTTACAGCTCACAGAGTCACTAGTTTTTATTATACACCCTTATTTTTAAATTAGTACACAAATTTTAAGGGGTGATTCAGTCCATCATTATGAACAACTTTTCCCAATAAATGTTGAACAAAATACGAAAAAAAAAATTCACTTCCCATAGTAACTAGATCACGTGACTACTTCGATTTGTATGAAAAGTAATTTTTTTTTTCGTATTTCGATATACATTTATTGGGAAAAGTTCTTCAAAATGATGGACTGAATCACCACTTAAAATTTGTGTACTAATAAAAAAATAAGGGTGTATAGAATATGAGATATTTCTATGAGTCAATTTCTACTCAAGTTATCAGTCCTGATCTAATTTTCGCCTATTACAACAGATTGTATGCATGCACTACCTACTTACAAAACAGGCGTTATATGTTAATGCTAATATAAAAATTCACCTACACAAGTTCTAAAAAGTAATAAACAACATGTGTACCTACACAATCAGTCAATGACATATTCAAAAGATAAACTTACGTTTTCATACCAAATTAGGTAGACAGAGAGCGTGGGACCGTAATACCACAGAAGACAGTAAGAGTATTACATACAGAACGGAATCTAAGGTACCGCGTAATATTAGTCCTCGTTCCCCGTCCCCGCACCTCTCCCCCAAAAAAGAAACGTATCAGAAAGATACGCTGTTACGAGTTTGTATGGAAAGCCAAAAATTATTTTTAACATTTCGATATATGTATGCTCCTTGGGGAAAGTTGTTTAGTATCTTGGACTGAATTCACCCTTAAAATAAATAGTTTTAGTATATTTTGTTAGACGTTACATATAAAACGTATCGAAATCGGTCAATTAGTTTAGGAGCTACGAATGTTACGATACCACAGGCAGACACACAGGTATACATACAGACACGCCAAACTTATAACACCACTCATTTTCGGGGGTTAAAAAGTGATCCAAAAAAATACGATCTATGCGAGAAATGAAACAGCTAGTGCATGCTTTTCCTTTTCACCCAGCCTGGCATGGAAGAATAAACAACACATATTCAGAAGACATTAGATACTGACATGTATTTGCTATTGTATTGTCATTTTACTATCTTGTCAGATATGGAGTATTTGTCTAGACATAAATATAGTAAACACAACTATTAGCCATATTAAGAATCAATCAAAAACTAGATAATGGGCATTTTTATTTTTTTTTTATATGGAAATATAGCGTATTTCAAGAAACTAATTTGAATATTTTTTCATATACGGCTTAATTAAATTTTTATAAAAATCATGTCAAAGACAAAGTCGTGTCGGCCGTCGGCTTTAAAAAACAAAAGGCCAAGCCATATTTATAATAAAAACACGCTAGTGTCATAATAGTCTTTGTCAGTGTCAGTGTCATTCAGTGAATTCAGTTTCCCATGATTGGCGGAAAGTTAACGGTCACATTTGACGTTATTGTCAGTGACGGAGGGGTTGCATTAGAAATTCGCATCCTTATATTATTATTCGCCTCCTTGAATGTGGAGGGAGAAGGGGGAGGGGGGATAGAACTTTCCTAGCGTGTGTTGGTCGCAGTTCTAACATAATCATAATTCTTTATTTGCATAAGTGTAGGTAATTACATAGGATGTTAAATTAATATAATAGTCCCAATACATGTTACCTTGGAAAGGTGTGCAAAATTGATTTTCAATATTTACAATTCTTTTAACAATTTCAATCCAATGACTATATTATTCGTTACTATACATGTCAATAGGATAACCATAACCTAACCTATAGGTTTTCCCTTATGACGTTCCGTTGCACGTAACTTTAAACTCATTTAAAAAATAAACGGGCAAGTGCGAGTCAGACTTGTACATGAAGGGTTCCGTACCACCGTACAATGTTTTAAAACGCTGAAGAAACACGTTTCTTGTATGACGACCTCCTTTAATATTTAACTTTATTTTATTTTAAGTATTCGTTGTTATAGCGGCCATAGTCATACATAATCTGTGAAGATTTCAAGTATCTAGTTAATGCCATTATAAAGATCTAGTTAAAAACGCAGAAAAAACACGTTTTTTTGTACAGCAGAGGTTCTCAAACTATTTCGTTTACCGTTCACTTTGAAAATCCATTATTTTTAAGTTAAATAAAAACAACATATGAGTAAGTATGATTGAATGGTCTCATGTGACCTTGAAATAGTAGCCTATATAGGTACATATATTCCCATAATGGATGACTCATTCCCTCCAATTAGATTGATAAACAAATACCAAACAAACTTGTTATTCTCAAAGTTATACATGAATTCCCCTAAATGTTTGAAAAAACCAATGTAAACAAAAATGGAAATTCCTCCAGGCCATAAAATAACATTTCAAATACCTCTTATCTTTATTTGGGGATCTAAAAAATATAATAACAGCTGATAATAAAAGTATGGAAAAGCCCATTCAAAATGTCAATAACCACAGACCAACACTTCAATTTATTTATTTATAGATGTGTAATGGATGGAAAACATTAAGGCCGTACCTAAATTTTCCGGGGTCCAGTGCTGCCCCCATTTTAAATAAATCATTTCAAAGAAAACGGAGACATCATTTAAAATTTTGCAACTACCAAGTCCTAGATAACCCTTCAAAGTATTTTATGAACTACTGTTTACAGTTTATAATGAAAACGTTAAGCTTTACTACGCACATTAGCCAAAAGTGGCCGTTTTTCGCAAATGTGCGTAGTAAAGCTTAACGTTCTCACTTCAAACTGTAAACAGTAGTTCATAAAATACTTTGAAGGGTTATCTAGGACTTGGTAGTTGCAAAATTTTAAATGATGTCTCCGTTTTCTTTGAAATGATTTATTTAAAATGGGGGCAGCACTGGACCCCGGAAAATTTAGGTACGGCCTTAATGATTGAATGTTTAAAATATAATTACTCATAACAGTCTCTTTATTACTCAATCATAATGCTCGCTTAACAATGTTGGTTTACATGCCAAATGGTCTTGGGAGTCGAAG
Source organism: Acrobasis repandana (assembly GCA_963576875.1). Taxonomy (NCBI): domain Eukaryota; kingdom Metazoa; phylum Arthropoda; class Insecta; order Lepidoptera; family Pyralidae; genus Acrobasis; species Acrobasis repandana. The sequence continues at coordinate 2,152,848 of OY756216.1, forward strand.
ACCATGCAAAGTGGTGAAGGTAAGGCCAGAAAATGGAGTTCTAAAGCAAGAGAGCAAAGGAATGCAAACAGAAATGTGTTTGCGAGGGAGAAAGAGTTAAATGGAGCAACAGTTATTTTTTTTATTCACAGTGTAAACTCTATATAGTATCACCAAGGGGACTGCACATTTTAGGACGTTATAGAGTTGTCGTAATATAAGTCGAAGAAAAAAATCGATATAATTTTAATATTATAATATGTTTTTACTAATAAAGTATAAAGTTTAGAAGCTATGCTAATTACTATTAATAACAATACATATTGCTGTCCACAGATTGCTAGTCCATTGACATATAAAAAAGTCTTTTTCCTATATCCATGGTAAAGTCTGTTATCTTCGTGATGTTTTTTCTCGCCTGCCAAAACAACCTAACGACAGTCTAGCGGCCGACGTAAACTTTGCAAAGAAAGTGCTCTTTATTGATTAATGATGACGTATTTACGACGTTTAAAGGAATTGCCTGTTAAATCGAGTGACGTTATGTAGTTTACACTGTATTTATATATTTTTTTATAAGCCTTTTAGTTGCCAACTATAGTCGGTGTATCTTTAGACACAAAGGCCTCCTTCAGCTTCTTCCAAGCTTCTCTTAATTTTGAAGTACTCTTTCATAGTAGGCTCCCAATCTTTCTTGTCATCAAACCAGTTTAAAGGAATTGCACGTTAAATCGAGTGACGTTACGTAGAGTTTACACTGTATTTATATATTTTTTTATAAGCCTGACGACATCTAGTTGCCAACTATAGTCGGTGTATCTTCAGACACAAAGGCCTCCTTCAGCTTCTTCCAAGCTTCTTTTTTGCAGTACTCTTCCATAGAAGGCACCCAATCTTTTTTATGTCATCAAACCAGTTATAAGTAATGCTTAATCACCATGTAACATGATTACAATGTTTGGTTAAGTAATGTTCTTAGCAGAACTGGCTACCACAATTTTGATGATACAGGGCCAACTCTAAACAATTAAAAGGATGTATAAGTATACATCCTTTAGTCACAGACTTAGTATTCTTAACATCAATACTTATCAATCTCTTTGGCGTAATAAAATTCAATAAAACACTTTAACAAGCATGAATTATTAAAACTTTTATGCATTTACACATTGCGAGGATTATTTTTACCACAGTCCTCAATGGCTGAGTCTTTTTCTCCTGTCTGTCACACAGTGAACAATAAGTTGCCAGCTTAGGGTCCTATCCTAAACTTTTAAAGACATTGTATAGGTAGTTTATAAGGAAGTGATATGAATAATGTTTATGCACTAAAACACTGAAGGCCAGTTGTTTAGAAATTAGCAATACTAGCATGCCTATTGACACAATATTTTTTCTCTGTGGTCATCACTCATCACAGCTGATTGATCAGCAATGACTTGAAGAACAGTCAAACAGGAAACAAGCTATTGAGTATGACGCTTCACTGCCCTCAAACAACTTACCTATCAGTAATCCAACAAAAACACAATTTGACACCATTTACTTTGGAAATTGTGAATACACTTTCCACCACAAAAAATATAATTGAGGACTCCACTACACTAATGTACTCTTCTTTCTTGTGAGAGATGAACAAAAGCAACTAATAAAGAATCACTTAGAACGGTAAACAAGAGCATGTTATCTTGCATGCGTACCGTCGCGAAATCACAAAGAAACAAAAGGTATTATGAGGACACTTATCTCGCCATAATTCGCGAACGATTATTATTTCTCGATCAATTTCCCTGCAGCAAACGTGTCTCTAGAGGTGATGACTAACCGTATCTGCCCCTATCGCAGTGTTTCCTTCGAGTTTGACCACACAATTCCGCTCATTAGACGCCCTCCTCCGAATCAGCTGTAGGACTTAAGCCTTTACAGAAGTAATTCCCATACCACAATAGCTCACTAGCCTAATTAACAAACGTCTTACGGCAAAAACACGGCAATTATGATCTCGAACTCGACATTATTCGCTAAATGACGCATTTACTGAATTATATTGGATATGAAAGACGTACCCTCCCTGTTGTTATATCGCCGATGTACACTTTTCCTCGGGCGACAAATCCTCACGAGGTCGCCGTGATGCCGAAAATTTCATTAATTACACTCTTATACTGTTAAAAACATCGATTTTTACGCGATTAATTAGAAAATCTATCACTGAAATGAGAAATTACCACGAACAAACATGGAAGCGAGAGAGCGAACGAACGAGACGTTTCACAAAATATATTGTTTATGGTAGGCATACGTCATTTCAAGAAAAAATCCTAGTCTATGCTACTATGACACAGAAGATAAGAACAAGCAGTTGCCATGCCAATATGCCATACGTCATACTTGCCATGCCAATATTGCCAATGCATTTACATTGCATTGCAAATATTGCAATGCAATATGGAAATCCAAAAATTTTTCACTTAAAAGAAATAGAAAATGCATTGAAACATGTGAATAATTTTTGCTTTCACCGATATTATTTTTATATTTTTTGAGCCTCTGTTCTGTTTTGTGTCCGGTTTCCAATATAGCTAGAAACACTGGACACTGGGTTGATGTCGGTTGAAAGTGACGTTGACATGTGTCAGGTGTCATGGTGTATGAAATAATGACATCATGACACAAATTAATCACATCACAGTTTGTCGGAATCCATGTGTTTTGAATTGAGTTTCTAGGTATTTTGATATTATTTAGGACCATAATATCATCGTGATCAGCACATTCTAACGGGTTTGTACTTAATAACTCAAAATGAAAATAACTAGATACAAGAAAGTCCAGAAATACATGAAATTTTATTACAACAATTTCGGGTTCCACCAGCCTTACCAAGTTTTAGTCGACGGCACATTCTGTTTTGCTGCTTATAAAGTGAGTTTAATACTTCCGAAGGATACCTAGTTTTGGCTATTGTTTGCTGGACTGTGTAGTTTTATTTAGAATATTTATTTAGAGGTACTAATGTTGAAAAACGTGTGCGCAGAATGGATAGCAAGTACGTGCGTGTTGGTCGTCTTATCGACGTTGTGGATGATGAGTGGAGGGCGGAACAGCTTCCTCACGAGGACATTCAGGTGCCGGTGGAAGAGCTCCCTGATCCGGAGGCCGACAGCGCAGACTCGCACTTGACGCTTAAAGAGCAGAGTATGCGCTGGCAAGAGAATTTTCCAGAGCCAGCTTGCGATAATTAGAACTAGGTATTCTTCTTTTGATACTACAATACTGTTTTGATAAGAAGTTACATTTGTTTCCATTTGTATCAATACAATAACCCATTTATTGCACAAGAGAATATGAATACAGGACATAATTTTGTCAAAAACTAGGAAATGCGAAAAACGCAACCTTACTGCGAAGCAATTTCTTCCAGGCAACCTCGCATATATGTATAGAAAATTTGCTTGTTTTCTATACTTACTCAGGAATTACCACATTTACTATTCGCTTGCTTATCCTCTTAATTAACTTTTTAAATCTTCACAGGGGAATATCCCATCACCTGACACATCTGATCAGCCGATTTACAAATTTACTTCCAGTAGACTATTCATATTTTGCCCCCCATGAATACAATACTTTACTTTACAATACAGTACTTTATGAGTACAGCTAGAAAGTAAATAAAGCAGCTGACTGAAATTATGTACATGAAAGTAAATCTATTTAAGTTTATAAAGTCTATTTTACGTTTCAGGAACAAATTAATATAAGAGAACAACTACCAAAATATCTGAATAGCCAAGTAAAACTTCTCACAACAAGATGCATAATAATAGAAACAGAAAAAATATCAAAGAAGACCCACGGAGCACTTACCATCCTCAAACAGTACGGGATTCACGAATGTGGACACAAAGAGCCTGTAACAGGATCAAAATGCATTTTTTCCATGATCGGTAAAGGGAATGACAAACATTATATATTAGCAACTCAGGATCGTGACTTACAAGAGAAGTTACGAGCCAAAGCCGGAGTCCCGTTACTATATTTGCATAATAAATCACCAACTCTCGATAAACCTTCAAAAGTGAGCTACCAGAAAGCTGGTGTTCATCTCGAAACAGGGAGCATGTTTATAAGCGAAACGCAAAACGAAACATTGAAAAATATTAAGAAAGCACTAGGTGTGGAAGAGAAAGTTGATGTGAGTCTACCAGTGAAGAAAAAGAAGGCTCATAATCCTAATCCACTATCTTGTAAGAAGAAGAAGCCTAAGAAGCCAGCAGGAAAGAATGAAAGCAAGATTAAAGAAGGGAAAGTAAGAAAGAGGAAAAAGAATAAATTATCTAAGCATGTAAAGGGACAGTTGCAAAGTGCTCTCAGTAATGCTTAAGTGGTCATTAAAATATGTTATTATGTGAAATGTTATTTTCATTATTCGAACAGCAGCTGCTTGTTTTACATTCAATACTTTGCAGGACACATGAACAACCAGAAAAATACAATGGATGTCTTTAGCTATGAGGCCGTCTTTATAGATTTTCATTACAGGCAAACTGGACTTAGTCACTTTGCTATTTCTGGGAAACATTTTGTAGATTTTAAGTTATACTGACAGATTTAGGAATATACAACAACTACTGCAACATATAATATCTACCAGTATACTTGTCATTAATTTTTGTAAGCAAGCTCGGATAGAAAATGGGAAATAGGAATACTGATGGCTAGGCTATCGGCAGTGGCAGTGCAACAGTGGGAAGGGAGCCAAATCGACTAAATGAGGGGGAGCACCGAAATCACAATAAACAATACTAACGTAGAGAAGTCTCACTCAGCAAAGAAATTCAAAGAAATATCTACTCAATGTGGCTAGCGATATGGTTTAATTTATCCCACGTCAGAACTCAGCACCTTTTCGTATAGATACCTAGACATCCATTGCAAGGCAATTTCATTCTTATTACTCTGGACAAACGATTCGTATACCTGAATTTACCACCCGGAGGGGCCGCCTGCGCGCATAGTAATAAAGTAGGTACATTTTCGATACCTAAACGGGGAGTGACACAAGCCTGCCAAAATTTAGTTAGATTTTTTTTTCTATTTCTGGCGACAGGAGATTACACGTACAGTAGTTTCAGCCTCCTACCGTATCACCGCCCCTTTAACCCTTTAACCCTTTAACCGCGAACGTCGAATTAATCCGACAAACATTTTCGTGCCCAATTCGCGACCGTCGTTTTATCCGACAAAAACAATGGATATTCACAATTCCTCGCACTGGGAGCACGACGACTGATATTAAGTCTCGCGGTGAAAGGGTTAACTGTAGCTACGAGTATGCACGTGCGGTTAGGGGTGTATAGCGATTAAAAACTCTGGAGGGGCGCCACTTATAGATCTCGCACCACCTAATTTAATAGGACCGCCATTGGCCATCACCTTTTAAGAATTTGAATCATCATCAGGTCTTTCTTAGTACTGCTGGAGCACGACCCTCTGCACTATCAGAGCCATATATTAGCCAGAGCAGTCAGAGCATTTGGCCTACACTCTCCACGCTGGCCAGACGGGTTGGAGAGGTCTCATTGATGTTTATAAGCTTTGTCCAGCTTGTGTTTCTTAAGTCGCCTTCTACGACATCCACAAGAAGACTTGGAGTGGTCCTATTCTACTCTGCCGGGAACCACACGGCATTAGAAGAATTTGAATGTTAGCGCCAATTCCCTTGATCGACTTTTACGAACTGCACGAATTTGCCAACCTTATATTTATTTCCTTTGCATAATTGTCATTAACGTCATGCCAATTAAACCTGTCTGTCAATCAAATTAAATTTCTCTTTGTTAATTAGGATTAACACCACACGCAAAGTCCCCGTATCACTTTTCTCTTGTCTCTTTTACGAGACAAAGATGTCCGAGGATCTAGACGTGGAGTCTTACTTCACGGCCAGCTCGCGCCACTCGGACGGCACCTCCAACGCTCAGCGCGCCGCCTCCGCGCCCGTCAGCCAGCTCAGCGACCAGCCCACGCTCAAGCCGCAGATCTCTGCGCCGTGTTACTTCTACAGTCTCAGTGAGAACGAGGTAGTCCGATTATACTGTGAAGCCTGCAGTTCGCGTTGCTCGAAGAACGTATGCGTTCCCCTGGCCATTCCATCAAAGTGCAAAAGTCCCTGTAAATTAGCACAATAATTAAGAATCCCCTAGACTTTTCAACACTACAATCAGTGGCCCTATTCTGAGACCACGTTCGGTTCAACCAGAACGAAATGTCATATTTTGACTGTCGAAAACTAGATAGGTAATGCAATTGATTTCTTTTAAAATAAAAGCTAGACTACATTTGTAACGGAAAGGCTGATTTGGTCTAGCTAAGGTATACTTAGTAACAGCACAGAATAAATACTAGTACTGGCAGGCCTGTGTCACTCCCCGTTTAGGTATCGAAAATGTACCTACATTTTTACTATGCGCGCAGGCGGCCCCTCCGGGTGGTAAATTCAGTTATACGAATCGTTTGTCCAGAGTAATAAGCATGAAATTGGCTTGCAATGGATGTCTAGGTATCTATACGTATATATCTTGAGCTTGGCGCAGGTCCCTCTTCTGATGGGAGAACGTTTGGCCGTTTGCTGGATCTCGTAAACGGTCCGCCGTATACCTAGTCATTGACTCATGATTTTTTTACACGTGTTGCTATGGATTTGTCCATAGTGTGTAAAAACAGAATTCCCTAAAATATTAACCTCGTAAGAAGTCTAGGGAGTACCTAAGTACCTATAGGTACCTACCTCAAATAGAGACTATAACTTTTAACATTCGTTTTAACACTATCAATGCCAACAATGTCTGTATATTATGTATCATCTCAGTATTTTAAGTATTAAACGATATTAGGACATTTTCATGCACGGGCACCATAATTTTTGACAGTTTACTGATGAAAGCGTCGAAAACACCACGCCGCTTTCATCTAATAAAGTCAGAGCTGTCGTGTTTTACTCTTGTGATAGGGTATTGTTCGTTGGTTTAAAGGCACCGCCCTTCAAACAACCGGAGCCGGAACCGAGGCCCCGCCTGCTGATCGGCAGAATCGTTGACCAGGCTGAAGTGGTGGCTATGATCGCTGCAGCCGACGCTGACGAGACAGACGGGCTCAGGAAGTATTTGAGTAGGTACTGGACACACTAGATTTCAGACTTATCCTTCAAGTTCAACGCCTGTGTCGGATTATTGTGGCTCGCCTTCACATGAGACAATACTTAGTATTATATTATTTTCCCCAGTCCTTATATTCGTATTAAAAACAATGGGTAATTCAACATAATATGGAACGTTACTCCATAAAAAAACCTATTTCTATGTCAAACTAAATTAGACTTTATCTTCATTTCGTAACGCTCAATGTTGCTTGACACTGAAACGCGGACACGTTAGCTACGTACGTACGTCTGTCGTGTTGTCGCTTTTGGAGTAAGAGCTGTGGTAAGAGCCCTGGTCTTGCCAACGCTAACTTAAAATCTAAAGCATTAAGATCTTATTGAATCGTAAGTAGTCAGTAAACTTGAGATAGGTCGGTGGAGCAGTTAATTACCTGCTTCATATACTTATTCATAAAAAATTGTGAACAGACAGCGGAGTCTGAGTAATAGGGTCCCGTTGGCAACCTTTAAAAACCTTAAAACTTAAAAAAAACTGCTCTATTATATTAGTAGCGTTATACTACGAGTATACCTACCTACAAGTTATAAGTTATACAAGTTCACGACGTACTCTCTCGAGTTGCGGCTCTTAAGTGGAACTGGGCGGAACACCTGGCTATAGAAGGAACGATGGTAGTTGCAGTAAGGCCGCCACTGAGTATAGTATCCCAGAAATGGTAGGCGCAGTGTGGGACGTCTAGGACGGCTAGGTGGGGCGACGATATAAGACAGGTCGCTGGAAAAAACTGGATCGCGGCAGCCAGGGACAGAGCGGGATGGCGCGGACAAAGGGAGGCTCATGCCCAGCAGTGGGTTTTGGAAAGCTGATGATGATGATACTATACCTACTACAGTGCTGTTCAATTTTTTTATGAATATCGCGGTATGACGTTAACACTAGATAATTCACAGGTGATTTACTGATCAGCAAAAAAGTGATCCGTAACTTCGATCTGTCGGAGAAGAACTTCCTTATCAGCTTCCTCACCGAGACCATCGACTACGCAGCGCAGAGGGATTACAGCAGTTTCAAACTAGCTGTGCTGTTTACGATCTACCTGAAATGCCATATGTACTTCAAGGGATACTACTGGCTGGCGCCGGAAAACCTCTGGGTTTATTTCAAGGAGGTCATGATACGACATACTATTGAAGTGAGTGGTTTGGTTGAAATAAACTTATTGCTATCTCATTGTCATGTTCAGGGCCGGATCAACCATTTCATGGCCCCTAGGCAAATGCATGGCTGGAGGCCTACAGGGCCGCATTTACTATATTTGAGGGCCCTAATGACCAACGCCTGCTCTTGATCAGACTAGGGGGAGCATCCCTATAAAGAATCGAGGGACAAGGGCTCGCGGAGCCCTAAGGCGCCTTTCGGTTGCGTCCCATCACTGGAGCACAATTACGCTCTACCCTTATCAAGAGCTAAGGTCATCGTTGAGTCTAGGGCCACCCAACAAGGTTAATCAAGCCCCGGGGGTTTTCAGCCATGCATTGCCCCTAGGCAATGCATATCAAGGCAAGGACATGTTTTATAAGTAATTCTGTTTAGTTGTAATGTAAGTAGGAGATACTATATTACCTAAGGTAAAAATAATGAAAAAATCTCTGCCCTGTGTGACCATTCCCAGGACTCCCCCGACGGCCAAGAGGTGTTCGAGCCCGACGAATGCTACGACATCGTGACGCATTTCCACACGCTGTACATGAGTAATCTGCCGCTGGTGCATATCCTCACGTTCGGAGCCTGCAGGCTCAAGCTCACGTGGCCGTTTACGTCTAAAACTAAATAATGAATTTTGGGGTTGTGAAATGCAATACAGTAAAAGATTATAAATACATAATGACTTTTGTTTCATGCTTTTTAGGGTTTCGTACAAAAAATAAAAAAAACGGAACCCTTATAGGATCACTCGTGCGTCTGTCTGTCACAGCCAATTTGCTCCGAATCTACTGGACCGAATCAGGTGAAATTTGGTAGAATGTTGTAATCCTATGACCCAAACACATATGTGCAAAGTAAATAAATATTAAATAAGGGTCATTTTCGGGGGACAAATTAGGAAATACCTGTCATATATCAAATGAAATTGCTCGTTATGAGGATCTCAAATATATTTTTGTTATAATGTAAAATGAATAGTTTTGATTTTATTAATGAAAGAAGACGAAAATTTACCATATCACCCCTGATCTCCGAAACTATTGAGCCTAAAATTTTGTAAAAAATACAAAATATAGTTCATTGCGTAGATTATAGGAAATCCTATAATAATTCAATCAATTGTACGGAACCCTCACCACGTTTAACTCACACTTGGCCGGTTTATTTACTTTTACTCATAGAGGTAGGAATGGTAGGATTGTTGTACCTATCTTTTACTAAAGTCGATCTATGTTGGTAAACCCGGCTGTGGATGGCAGATGGCGCTGCCGTCACAATAACATTGGCTCCGTATAAATTTAATATAAAAAATAGTTTAAATACAATTTAAGTCAAGTTCTCGTTATTAATAGTTGATTTAAGTTGCAGTGCACACGTGTTAGTGTTATCCTATCGATTAACCAAGTATTTGTGGCGCAATAAGTGATAAACGTTTCAGACGCTTAGTGACATTCAAAACTGTTATTTTATGATTAAAAGTACTAAACAGTGCAGTGAAATACAGTTTCTACTACATATCAGTCTTTATTTGTGTTGTGTACAATTCATAAACGACTGAAAAACATTCAATGGACGATTTATAGTAAAAAGAAGAACTCGCGCGATTTGTATAATCGTTACATTCAAATTTCCCACAATTATTTTAATTAATGGACTCCTGGCTCCATCTATTAAGGAATAGCAAAGGTAGACCATACAGATTTACTCATTAAACTACTTACCAAAAGATGGCGCTACCATTTTAACATTTTTGGGATCAACATAGAGATGGCGCTACCCTATTAAAATTCTTGGGACCGAAATATACCTGGATTGAATATTAAATAACTACGCACAATTGAGAGTACAAGATGGCGCTACTGTATATGAAATGTAAAAAGGCGCTATCAAAATTACATTTTGGGACCAAATTGAACCTGGAATGAATATTTATAGCTGCATTGCATTACCTACTCTGATAGTTTACTGGATATAGATACCTAGCACATAAAAATTTACATAACTAAAGAAAAAATTACATGAGATCTAGTCTTGATTATCCAGCTCAAGATGGCGCTACTATGTACAAAATGCAAAAAGCTAATTGAAAACAGACAATATCTAACTTGTAATGTATGTAATAAAAAATTTCACATTGACTGCGGTAATGTGTCTGAAAAAAGATTTTATTTAATGGAACTAGAGAGAAAAAGGACATGGAATTGTACGAGTTGCGTATCGAAAAGGAAGAATAACGAAACATTAAAATCTACTCCCGATCAACATTCCTTAATATTACCAAATAACACTAAGGAAACAAAAACTAAATATCGTACACACATTCCAGTAAAAAACTCATTTCAATCTCTACCTGATGAATTCTTTGATACGGAAGAACATGTACATACTGCTCCAGGATCTAGCTACATTGGATATAGAAGTATCACACACAACAAAACAAGCAATCAAGATAGAATAACTGAACTTGAAGGTATTGTTTATAGCCTACAAGGTAAACTTCTTACAGCTGAAAATAAAATAGAAAGTCTATTAGAAGAAAATATAACACTAAAAAAAATTTTAGCATGTCAAGGAAAAATAACTCCAACGAGCCGAAGAGATTATACCATATCAACAAGTCAAACAAAAAAAACGCCCGTCAACAGTCACTGCAGCACACCAGAATTTCCACGTGATTTGTCACCATGTTTGCCAATATCTAAGCCAAAAGAACAGCAAGGCAAAGCCAGATATTATGAATCAACACCGAAATCACATATGAAAATAACTGCATGTTCTAATGAAAAGCAAGAGACATCCACCGTTACTGCTCCAAAAAATAGAATTTTCATAATAGGTGATCAACAGGCAGTGGGATTAGCTTCATTACTGTTTCATAAAAGATCTCACTATGAAAACCCAATTAAATATGATATTAAGAGTAAAACATACCCAAATGCCCCCACAAGCTACATCATAGAAAAATCTGATATTCTGAACTTAAACTTAACAGAAAATGACTGGTTAATACTGGGTATAGGGGCCAATGATAAAAATCATATTCAATTTTATACTGAAATATTTGCTCTTTTGAAATATGTAAAGAAACCTAGAATTCTTGTCATTAATGTTATGTATAATATGTATATAAATACTTTCAAGTTAAATAATAAGTTAAATACATTATTATCTTCTTTTGAAAATTGTTATTATGTTAAATTTAGGACTTATAACAATAAAACTACAGACAGAAGGAAGATAACTACATATGTAAATAAAATAATAGATTGTAACGATTATGATACATACTTTGTACACAGGGGTAAACGTAATTATACAAGCTCCACTATTCCTCAATTATTTAATAACATTATCAAAGTGGTGAGCCCAAACAAACTTCAGTAAAAAAATATATTGCAAATCAAGAAGCCCAATCATTTACCAACAAGCCAAAAAAAGGTACCATACCCTACTATTTTCGTACATGTGATAACCCTAGCAACAATAGCCCCATAAATAGCCATAAAACTAATATCTGTGACGATAACAGCTTAAATATAAATACAAACAAGAGCAGGCAGCTTTTTCTTGCCTAACAAAAAGGAAAACTATACATTTAATATTATGCATCTAAATACACAGGGCATGAGATCGAAACTTAACCAATTAGAGTTAATAACAGATACAATTAAATTAGACGTACTTTGCTTTAGCGAAACATTTCTTCAAGGTAAACATGTAAATATGCTTCAAGTACCAGGATACAAATTGGCATCTTCTTACTGTAGAAATAAATCTAAAGGAGGGGTTTGTATATATGTAAAAAATGGGTTAAATTTCAATCAGATTGACTGTGTTAATTCACTTAGTATTAATTTTAATTTTGAATGCTGTGGTATAGTAATTCCAGAATTAAATTACATTATTGTTTGTGTATACAGGACCCCTGACTCTAATTTTAATATTTTTATCAAGAACTTGGAAATATTATTACACAGGCTAACAGTTAGATCGCGCTATTCAAAGAAAAAAATATTTATCACAGGAGATTTCAATGTCGATACTTTGGTAAATGATTCGGAAAGTCGAACATTCTTAAATACTTTGGCAGCATATAATGTTAAAATAACAATAAATGAACCTACTAGAGTAACTTCAACATCTAAAACATGTCTTGATAATATTATAACAAATGTAAAAACACAACAGTCAAGAGTTGAACATTTTGGTATCTCGGATCACTCTGGAGTAATCATAGAAGTACCCTGTACCCAGAGTTTTACTGAAAAATACTGGTATGTATATAAAAGAAATATTGATAAGTACATAGACGTATTTTTAAAATATTTATCGCAAATTAGTTTTGCAGAAATATACTTACATCAAGATATTAATAAGGCATATAAAGCGTTCTTAGACTTATTTCAAATGTTGTTTGAACTTTGTATACCTCTAGAAAGGGTTAAAATTACTTACAAGAAAAAGAAAACATGGCAATCTAAAGGAATTCGTATATGTAGCAAAAATAAAAGAACAATGCATAATGAAGTAATTAAGAAAAAAGATCCAAAAGCAAATGAACGGTATAAGAAATACTGCTGCCTATTTAAGTCGATAATACGAAAGGCGAAACAGAAACAAAATATAAAATATATAAAAAATAGTGGCAACAAAAACAGAGCTACTTGGAATTTAATAAAACAATGTACTACTCCTACAAACGACATTAAAGATACAGTTGAAAAACTTCTTATAAATAATACCACCACTGATAACCCAAATGCTATTGTTGAATCTTTAAATAATTATTTTATTAATAATAATATACACAGTAATATACCAAATAGTTTTAAATGCTCCTCTCAAACACAAAGAAAAAGTATTTATTTAAATCCAGTTGATGTTGATGAACTGAAATCTATTGTAAATAATCTGAAAAATAAAAAAAGCTGTGGGTACGATAACATACCAATTGAGTTAATAAAAAAATCTCTGCATTTTATAAGTGACCCTCTTATTTATTTACTCAATCTTATGATAGAAACCGGAACATTTCCCGATGCCCTTAAATTATCTAAAGTAAAACCTCTGCATAAAAAAGGATCAAAAACAGATGTCAGTAATTATAGGCCTATAGCATTGTTATCAGTGTTTTCGAAAATATTTGAAAAAGTGATTGAAACCAGATTGTCTAGATTTTTTGAACATAATAATATCATTAATGAAAATCAATTTGGATTTCAGAAAAACAAGTCTACAAATACAGCAATATTTAAAATTTTGAAAGATATATGGAATTCATTAAATAATAAATCAATGTGTATAGGATTATTCCTAGACATTTCACAGGCTTTTGACTGCGTTGAACATAATATTCTTTTAAAACAACTCGAAAATGTAGGTATCAGAGGTTTAGCATACAATCTAATTCATTCATATCTAAACAATAGGAAACAGGTTACGGTTATTGATAAATATAATCCTAAAAACAAAACCATAGAAGAAGTCCGGTCTAAAAAGGCAGATGTGATCCTCGGCGTTCCTCAGGGCAGCATTTTAGGTCCACTACTTTTTCTCTTATACGTGAACGAGCTTCCATTAATCACTAAACACAAATGCGTTATGTTTGCTGACGACGCCACGATCTTCATATCAGACAATAATAAAGATAAAAGTAAATTCGAAGAGGAGATAAATAAAACATTAAACACTACTACAGAATGGCTTAGGTCTATTAATCTTAAAGTTAATCTAACAAAAACTAAAATTGTACAGTTTCATGGGTATAATAAAGAAACTTATAATTTAAATGTTCAGGAATCAAACACTAAGATAGAGGAGGTAAATGAAAATAACTTTTTAGGTGTTATAATAGATTGTCACTTAAATTGGAAAAGCCACATAAACAAAATTAATAAAAAAATATCATCTTATTGTTACGCCCTTTCTATATTATCCGAAAGTTCTTCAGTAGATGTAACACGGTCTGCATATTATGGAAACGTGTATCCACATCTTACCTATGGCATAATATATTGGGGTAATTCTGTGAATGCCCATAGCACCTTCGTTCTGCAGAAAAAATGTTTAAAAATTATACATAATATGTTTACAGATGAATCACTAAGAAACGTATTTAAAGAAAAGGGTTACCTTACACTGACTAATATTTATATTCTTGAACTCTGTGTATTTGTTAAAAATAATATGTTCTACTTTCAAAGAAAAGTAGAATTTAGAAGTAACCTAAGAGAAATATATTTGCATGATTTGTTCTTACCAACTGTAAATAATGAAATGTTTAACAAAAGCGCTTTTATTTCTGGCATAAAAGTATTTAACCACTTACCGACTGAGATTAAAAGCATATATAACTGTAAGCTATTTAAGAAAAAATTAAAGACATGGCTACTTGAGCATATATTTTATGACTTAAGAGAATATTTTAATTTTAATACTCAAAGAGGAAGAAACATATAGTTTAGGTTAAATAAGTAATTACTTGGTGTAAATTATTATTAAAATATACACATTGTATTTTTTTATTTTAAAAATAGTGAAAGTCGGTATATAAATAATATTAAGGTAGCAATTTAGTATTGGTTATAAGTGTAAACTGTTTTGCTTCCAATTATTACGATTTTATTGTTATAGGTATAACTATTGCATGCCTGAAAGGGCAAACTGTTGAAACATACCACATTATGTATCATCTTTTTATACACAGTTAAGCAATAAATAATTTTGACTTTGACTTTGACTTTGAAACTACGTCAAGCGGGCGCTGGCTACGGGTTCAGTCCGTCTCTGTCACAAACACTACGTGCGACAAAGATAGCTGAAACCGTCGCGGGTCTCATTGTTTGTTTGAAATAAAAATACCAAAGTGAATAACTATTTATTTATTACAAATAAGTTTTAATTTAGACGCGGTACATTTACAGAACAAAATAATTATGTACACGTAAAGCACAATCATCTTACCCTGCCACAGTTTTACCCTCTGAGTGGCTCTATATCCCAGTAACGTCCTACATCTCTCTGCTGACTTTCTCTTACTTCACTATCAATACGTTTTGATCGCGACTCCTTTTCTCTTTTCCTATTTTTATCTCTTCTTTGAGAATCATCGTCCGATTCTCTATCTCTATCTGTTCTTCTGTCTTCTCGCTCCTTTCTTCTATTTTCTTTGTCACGAACTCGCCTTTCCTCTTCTTCATCACTATTCCTTTTATGATCAATATCGAAATCTTTATCTTTTCTTTTCTTATTCTTTCGTCGTTCTTTTCTTTTATCATCTCTATCTCGGCTTGTATCTTCTTCACTTTCTTTCCTTCTATTTTCGCGTTTATCCTTTTTTCTGTGATTATCATCAGATTCTCTGTCCTTTTCTTTTCTTCTTCTTTCAACTCGTTCTTCATTCCTGGAATCATCATCGGAATGTTTCTCTTTATCTTTTCTCCGTCTATCGTCACGTTCGTCCTTTCTACTATCTCTGTCTTGGCCTCTTCTAGCATCTTCATCACTGCCATTTCCTCTATCTTTCTCATTCCTATTTTTTCGGCTATCATCTTCTCTTCTTGTCTCTTTCTCATAATTCCGCTCTTTACGACTGTCGTATCTGCTTCTATCTGATTCTTCATTTCTGTCAGCATGTCTTTTATCTTTATCACGCCTGTTGTCACTCGCACCGCGACTACTTCTTTTAGGATCATCAGTTTCCCTGCCACTGTCGTCATCTCGCCCTTTTTTCATTCTTGTACCTCTGTCACTTTCGCTGTCTCCATACCCAGTATCGTATTCCTCGCGGTTTCTCCTTCTAGGCTCATCATCCCTTCTGTTTCTGTCATCTCTCCGACTAGACCTTGAATCGTCATCTTGTTCACGATTTCTATTATGTCTGTCTTCATTGTTACTTCTAGATCCATCTTCTCTAGGCCCTTCTCCATCTTTTGGTCTATTGTTACCCCAAAAATCATCAGCCCGTGATCTACCATCTGGCCTCCTGTTGTCATCTGCATTTCTATCCCTATATCTATCTCTGTCGTTATTTCTCCTAGGAACATCTCGTGGTCTGGCGAAATTGTCGTCATCTCTTTCCCGCCTATCTGGTCTGTTTTCCAATCTCCTGGCGTCTTTCCCGTACGTGTCATAGAATCCGTCGTGTCCCCATCTTTCAACATTTTTGTTCGGCTCCTCTTCATCTGGTGTTTTGGGAGATTTGTTCTTGTATTTCTTGTCCGTTTTTTTGGATTTCTTCTTTTTGCTTTTGTCTTCCTCTGAGTCTGTAATAAAACAAGAAATATATGATTTTTACAGAAAATGTTTTTCAATTTTTTTTTTGTTGAATGTGGTTATAGCAGTTATATTTCTAAGGATTTCCCAAAAATATGCTAAATCTCATGCTAAATCAAATATACCAACCGCTAGAAGTAGAGTCGCTGGATGAATCTGAGCTGCTGCTGGAACTCGAGCTGGAAGAGTCACTGCCCAGTGTGATCTCTGTGATGGGGGCTGGAACATTCTGGAACATTACATACAACCAGTACCTTAGTATTGTATTTTTGCAGAGGTTATACACCAAAAATATGAGTTTGATTAAGGCCATACATGAATACTCGTACGCATTTTTGCGAAAAACGGACACATTTCTTCTTCTTATTTAAGAGCTTAGTGGCGCTTTGAAATGATTTATTAATGAGGGCATAAATTTTTTACAAGTTAGCTTTTCACATAAATTCTATGTATGTATGTTAAGACAGCTTAAATAACTTTAATACAATACAAATGAAGGAATGGCAGCAGGCTGCTATAAATAGGGATCAGTGGAGAAAGAAGGGGGAGGCCTTTGCCCAGTAGTGGGACTAATTGGCAGGCTATTTTAAAAAATTATCTAATGGAAAAGAATCATAAAATGTTGTGGGTAAGTATTAGTGATGTAAAATGAAAAAAAAACAATTTGTTTTTTTTCACTTTATTAAAAAAAACATGAAAAAAATCTTAGCATCATTGTTTTTTTCTAAATTTGGTTTTTTTCTAGCCAACGTTTTAGTTCAACTATAAATTAAATTTGTATAATAAATCAACATATTTATTCATAATTCACTACTTCCAACAATAAATTACAACTCAATTATTATTTTTTTAATTTATTCTTCATCTTCACTTTCTGTATCAGTTTTAGTGCCTACATTGGTCTTGTCAGAGTCGGAATTTTTTTCTGTCTCCATCTCCTCTAGATCTACAGATTGAAACACTGTCATATTTTATATGCCTGGTGCTTTTTTATGTTCTTCTTTTGTTTGTTCAGATTTCAATCTTAAAATGTGAGCAAAATCGAAAGGGGATTTCCCCGTGCACAAATATATGATTTGGGGATTTCCCTTTGGTTGATGTTAATATCAATGAATGTTGCGAATATTTTTGAAATTTTTTATTTTATCAGAAAAGTACCGTAGGTTCAAGAATAAACCTAAGACTCTATTATGTACTATTAAGTATTAATCTTTAACGGTAAATGCCCTAACAGTTTTAGATTTCATACTCTTGAAAAAAAACATGGTCCAGAAAAAAAACTGTTTTTTATCAGGTTTTTTTTCACATTAGAAAAAAAACGGTTTTTTTCACATTAGAAAAAAAACGGTTTTTTTCACAGTAGAAAAAAAAAGGTTTTTTTCACATTAGAAAAAAAAACGGTTTTTTGCAACACTAGTAAGTATCTATTGCAATTGGTAAATGTTAAATCTTGTAAAAATGGTAAAGTAGTAATTCTTGTGATAATACCTTTGGCATTTGTTTCAAATGCTCTCTCAATTCATCTGTGAGACCTCCAAGACCAATAGATGTGAAGAAGTTAATGGAGAACCTGGTATTCTTTGGATTGTCCCTCGGGAATATGCCAGAGAACGCGCCCTGAAGTGTCCTGTGAAAAGGAAAAAGAAAATTAATTTTAAGCTTAGAATAAACAAATACAAATGAAACAGCAATTAGAACCCACGGATCTTTGAGACGGTCGTTCAGTTTCTTAAGTCCCATGTATTCAGCTAGCTCTTGGAATAAAATCTTGATGTAAATACGACTTGAACTCGTTGTGTCTTCTTCATTCAATTTGACACACTCTAACACCTCCCAGCTTATCGAATCAGTGAAGAGAAGATGCGCAAAGAACTTGCTAACATTTCTCAGTCGGTTTGTGTCTAATCTATGAGCAGTTGAGTACGAATCCTTGAATATTTCTTCAAAAGGTCCGATGTAAATTCTATTGATATTACAGAACCTCTGTGCCAGTAAACCATAGAATTTCTCATACGTTCTCTGCTCAGCACAGCAATCAAGAAACATATGACATAGTTCTACTTCCTGACCAGGTTTTAATTCCATTTTCATGAGTTTGTGAGCGCACTCCTCAAAGTCTAAACTGGAGTTTATGGTCAAGTAGATTGTGCGTCTCAGAGCCACGAGGTTTGTCTCTGTATTGTCTATGATCGTGACAGGCTTCTGTTCACCATCGGCTTCACCGTCATCAGATTCTTCGCTGCCGCTGCCTTCTGACCCATCCTCATCCCCAGATTCCGCATCAGATCCAAGTATCTCCTTGCTCAGTGTTTTGTATTTCTGCTCGTTTTCTTCATACTTTTCGTCAAACTTGAAGACATCTGGAATTTACAATGTATAATTTTAATTCCTTATCTTATTAGCTCAC
Source organism: Acrobasis repandana (assembly GCA_963576875.1). Lineage (NCBI taxonomy): Eukaryota > Metazoa > Arthropoda > Insecta > Lepidoptera > Pyralidae > Acrobasis > Acrobasis repandana. The sequence continues at coordinate 2,171,880 of OY756216.1, forward strand.
ATTGATGTCTGAGTATGTAAATAGCTAATACAGATTTTGTGCTGCCTAAAGGCATCTGAGGTAGCTTAACACTTCGCCTGCTGAAAATGCACCATATGTGTTTTCATTTTCGCAAAACAAACATGGTGCATTTTTCAGCAGGTGAAGTGTTAATGACTGTCATTATGTGACAACAGTAATTATAACACAATAGTGAACTAGTTGTGCGGGTTTCCCCACAAGTGGTGGTGGTTGAAAATTACTATACATGAGTACCCAGTACCCAGAAGTACAAGTTGTGCCTAGTAAGCTGCGCCTAAAATGCTTGGCAACACTGCGTCATTTTAATTTAAAAATAAATGTACCTTTCTTAAGGATATACTTGTACAACTATTTATTATGACAGATATGATCTACCTAACTGAAATCAATATCATTGTGAATAATAGAATTCGATGCGGGTATTGCTATTATTCATATAATTTAAGAACAATTATGTAATAACATAATAGAAATTAAGACCCTAAATAAATTTGAAAATGTTACTTACTCAGGATATCCTGTGGGTCCGTAGCATCATCCAGCATCAGAAGGTGAGTAAACTGCTCCTCCTCTGGCACCAGCTCCAGCTCCTCGATCAGGGCCGGGTGGTCTTTAAACCCATCCTTCCACACTTGGAACATCACCTCAATCATGTACTGCACTCTTTTATCCAACTGCCCTTCATGCAGAATGTTCCTTAACATCTCAAAAATAGCATTCACACCCTTAGAAGACACTTCTGTCAGCTTCTGGCCACATTCCTTCAAAAATGCTATTGCAACCTCCACAGAATCGTCAGAAGGAGTCTCTACAAGTAATGTCAGTAACTCCAATGCAAGGATTTCATGAGCTACTCTTTGGTTGACAAGGTGAGCAATGAACGAGGCAGAGGAAATGCATGTAGGTTTATCATTGCGCTTGAAACCTCTTTTGAATTGAATGACTAACCTTTTTAGTAATAATTCTCCAATATTTGGGAACCGAGAGTTCACTGCTGCTACTAAAGCAGCGTAAACATTAGTAAAAGTAGGTGAGGCAGCCTGGGCCTGTATTACAGAACGACAAAGTAAACCTCTACCACGCACAATGTTCTCTTTCAACAGCTCTTTGATGATGATGCCAATGTTTCCAACGTTAATTTTGTTAATATGTCCGTGTATCGACTTCTTGAGCGCCTCCCAAGCCAGTCTTTGGTAAGCCACAGAGGATTTATCTGTTATCTGGGCCTGCATCATACGCAGCCGCGCTGGAGGTATATATGCTCCTCCAGTACGAGTGTTCAGCATGTCTGTTTCCTTAGCCTTTCGAACAGGAGCTTCATTTTGTCTTTCATTCCGTCTTGGCTGATCATTGCCAGACTTTTCTTCTTTGACTGAGGGCTCTTGAGATTTTGATCTGGATCGCCTTCGCTTGCGGCTAGTATCTTTTTCCCTGCTCGGAGGAGGTGAACGAGACTTCGTCCGAGCCCTTTTTGACTTCCTTTCCTTACGATAATCGTCTTCATCTCTGTTTTTGTCCCTTCTGCGTTTTTTTTCTCTGTCATTCTCCATTTTATCACAATATAGTTGAACTTATTTAATTATTTCACTGAAATAATTGTACCTAATTCTAGGTTAAAAATTACACACAATTTACTGTAATTTGAAAATGCAAAATTAAAATAATCAAAAACCCACCACTTCAACAAGCATGACGCTGGTCGCCAATGTCGCCATCGCCATTTTGATAAAAAATTTGACATGACGTTGGCATTTACTTGCTTTGGTTTGTCATCTTTGACGTTGACGTCTGAGATTGCGTACCAAATGCCATACAGCCAATTATTTTTTACACGCCTATCCTACCCCCAATAAAAAAGTGTACTGTTTATAGAGCTCATTTATGTAAATTTTTTATTCAGCCATTCAAAATACCTAGGGTACCGTTGTCATGTTTTTGTTTTTTAAAATATAAGATATATTTTAATAAGATATTTTATTTGGGTCGACCTCGGCGAACGTTCTGCGATCAGATTGCAGACGTTCTGAAAAAGGGAGAGGTAAGAAGTACCCGTAACCGAAGGGCATATATGAAGAGGTTGATGAATGTAGATGAAGCGAAAGAGGTCTGTCACGATCGTAGCAAGTGGAGGTCCATAGTCTCTGCCTACCCGTGGGAAACAGGCTTGATAATATGTATGTATGTATATTTTTATTTTTTACCTACCGCTTGTATCCCTGGCTGGAGTGCCCCCCTTGAAATTGTTTAAAAAATATTTTATTGCTATCATGCATTTCTTTCTTTCTATTTCTCTCTTTCTATGGTCTTTTCTATTTAACGGAATGGAATTTCATCCCATCCCAATCTCGTACTTGGTCTTCCTCGTTTCCTGTACCTATCTGATGGAATGGAACGCAGTTCGACTTGTGATCCCATCTTTCCGGATGCATGCGAGTCATGCGACCAACGTGACCCGCTTGACTCCTAGTAGTTGCGGGGCCCCTATCTAGGCAGTTGCCTACTTTGCCTATTGGTTATGTTGGTTAATCCGACCCTGGAAACACCACACTGCGCTCCATCTCAAATTAACCTTTTCACTGCGAGACGTTATGTCAGTTGTCGTGCCCCCAGCGCGAAGCGTAGTGAATCGAAAATAAGTACCTACAAAAAATAGGGATGTGCAATACTTACGTATTAAGATATCGATAATGATTACAATAGGTATAAGTATAGCATAAACTTAAGTCTCCGCGCGTATATCCATTTATCTGGCTGTCTATATAGGCTTAGAAATGACTGGGGCGATCTTGATGACGTTTTTACTATTAAGAACATTTATCCGGATACGTTTTATTTAAGTACTTATAATACATAATAATCCGCGGTCGCAGCTCCCAGTTATAGCTGCGATATTATAGGTTGTAAATTACAATATCTAAGTATGTGCGAGTGTTTCCATTCCAACGATACTACCTAAACATATGACAAACAATCAATGTAGGCAACTTTCAACTGGCAAAAATGGAAATCTATCAAGGCGTGAATGGAAAACGATGATAATATATCATCATAGCGCACTCCGGAGGTCGGGGTCGGCTACCTAACTTTTTGATGAAGTTATTAGTATTTAGATATTCAGTTCAGTGGTATTTAGGTACACAGAGCAACTGCCGAGTGACCTCCGCAGTCCAAAGTTTGTGAAAGATTTGTGTTATGTTTTAATTTTCCTTGTTTGTACACTTCACCTAGGTACCTATACCATTCACCATAATTTTTATACAAATAAATGAATTGTCCAGAAGCTGATTGATGGTGTACTTACTTTAAATACCCTTACCCATACTATAATTACGAGGCATTTTTCGTAAGCTATTAAAACAAAAAGCGTTTAAAGGTTTAAAATGATTTATTAATTTGTACTTAACTTAGGTACTTACAATCACATTTAATCGTATCATAATCATGACTCACTAATAAATGACGAAGCTTTCTACTGCTGAAAGAACTTAGTAAACGTGCCAAAGGTGCAAATCAGATCATCAAGATGAAAAACTTTTTGCATGGAACTGATGATGGCAACTCGAAAAAGAAAATTGACATCAAGAAGTTCTCCATATTGACGAGGCAAGCCATTCTAAGGCTGCTTTTCCACCAGAGATGAGCGAGGATGCGTTGCATGGGATGTGTTTATGAAGAACCAATAAAATCGTTTCATTTAAAATTGGACAGCGGTAAACGACTTTGTTTTATACTATTTAGTGATAAAGAAATTCGCAAACATACATGTACATTAACTTCTTAAATTACTCTACTTTTATAGCAGTTGGTAACAAAATTATAAGTCCGTAGGTATTTACTACTCTCGCAATTGAAATAGGTAAAAAAAAAACGATGTATTAAAAAACTTACCTCATTATCAATATCAAATTCATCATCTGTATTGAATTCTTCATTATCGTCGCCTTCAAGAATTCTTATCAATAGACAATATGCATGTGATTCAGAAACGAACAAAAAAAATGATGTGTATACTTCATTGCTAAAGAAAAATACCCATATATATATCTTTTCAATTTAACGTGTTTCCATTGAGAAATTAATTATTTAAAAGCTGTATTTTTAAAATTCCCTCGCAAATTTCCGAAACGCCACGTGACGTCACGAAACACTGTCAAACTTAATTTTCTAAATAGTCTGTGCTGTCAATCACAAATTAAAAAGAAGAAGACTATCTGTCACTGTCAATAAGTCATTTGTTGCAGTGTTACCAGATTGGGTATTTTTTTCGCAATTCTGGGTAAAAATGGGAAATTTTAGAGAAAAAAAATAAATCTTTTGGAGAATTTTGGGTATTTTTTTTCTTAAATAATATAAATTTGTTTGATTAATTACGGTAGGTAGTACATTATCTTAAAGCTTATAGTAGCAGGCAGCTAGTCTACTACCTATTAAATTATAAATAATTGAAGTAGGTACTTACAATAGGTACTACTGTGTAGTTTTGCAAAGGATGACACTACTCATTTTGCTCACAATATGTATTTTTTGTTCACAATAGGTATGTACAGTTGCAGTTGAATGGTATAATCCGCTTATTTACTAAACCTCTAGTTGTTTGGCATTACAGCTCGGTTTTGTAGAACAGCGAACCCTAATACGCGGAATGATTCCTTACATTTGCATATTTGGGCATATGAAAATATATTTTGTCAGGTGCAGTTACGATGTTATTTTTGCACATAGGAACCATACAATATTTATAATAAGATTTTGTGCGCCCTTCCATTTGTAATGAATTGATATTAAAAGCTTTAATCACTCACTTATAATCACAAATTAGATAGTATTACTTATAAAATAAAACTGTGAATCCAAATCTTCGTTGTTTTGTTGATAATATTTTGAATTTGTAATTTGCACTTGACTGACACTGACATATAAGTGTATCTATGACATTGACAATGCACGGTGACGTCACAGAAAAAAGCGCAAAATGGCACCGCGTTTATAGTCGTCCAAAAATAATAGTAATTTTAATTATTTTTTTAAGCTTATTTAATAATATTCTGTAAGTGTTATATTTTTTTCCGGTTATATAATAACTTATAAAATCGTTTAAAAAAATAAAAAAATAACATGAATATACCCTATTCCTCCGCAGTAGTCATTACCACCAAAGAGAATTTAACCACACGAACGCAAGCCCAACACTAAAGACGGCGCTCGCCTGTGACGTCACAAGCTGTCGCGTATATGAGACGTTCGCGCTGGGGAACTACCAACATTATGTTCTAAACATCTAGGCTTAGGGATGGGAAAATCAAATCCATTGCTGACATTCGATAGTTCATTTTCATTTCAAGTTTCAAGGACATTAAATAAAATATACACAAATATTAGTATCAAAATTATTTATTAATAATATATGTAATAATTTTAGATCTTTTAATGGTGATATAGTCGGTATAATAAAGAATATTTCAATTTACGTTTAATTTTTATTAGTAAATAAATCGTAAATGTCCCATCCCGCGTGTCACGTATATGCGACGTTCGCGGTGGACATTAATACAAAGTTATGAAAAATATATCTGATAATTCGTCAAACTTTTGAAATTATTTTTGAGTCTTCTAATTATACGATTATAGTGAATGTTATTGTAAATGATTACTAGACTACTTATATATCTAATATGAATATTTTTTTATCCGAATACAACAAAATGAAAAAGAAAATTTGGATTTTACAAGGACTGGTTTTATGTCACGTATATGCGACGCTCGCGGAATGGGCTCGAAAATGATTGTCACATATACGTGACGTTCGCGGCTAAAGGGTTAAGAGTGGAATTGGGCGGGAGGCAAAGTAGGCAACTACCTAGGCAGGGGCCTTACTTTCGACAATTGAATTATATCATGTTGCTAAGGCTTGAAACTACGTCAAGCGGACGTCCCGGCGGGTTCAGTCCGTCTCTGTCACAAACCCTACGCGCGATAGAGATAGCTGAAACTTGAGAGTTTGTGACAGAGACGGACTGAACCCGTCCGGGGCGTCCGCTTGACGCAGTTTCAGGCTAAAGCTCGCGCCACACTGAATTGCCAGCGACGCGACTTTAATAACAAGACATAATACACTTTATGTACAATGTCATAAGATTTAGAAACGCTTGATAGAATGAACGGGGCGCGACTGCTCCGCTCGTCGCGTAGATGCCAATTGCAGCGCGAGCCTAAAGGATAGCTAACTAAAATAAAACACAAAAATATTAGTATTTATGACTTTATTCATTAGGTACGACAATGAAACTACAAAAGTTGCCTGCACTCCAAACAGCAATTTTCATATACCTCACAAACTGAAGCACATTAATAATAAATCACTTAAAAACATCAAATTAATAATAACACCATAATAGGATAATGACTTTACGCAAAAATTACTCAATCAAAAACGAATAACAATCGGAAAGCTATAATTGCCGCTATACATGATCAGTCTCGATCGTGAGAATCTAAAGGCTACACAATACCCAAGGCAAATTGGTCAGAGGTTTTTCACGACTCCCGAAACAAGCGTACTTACTCCTAGTTACTTAGTTTAGCGTTAGTACCGAAGCAACCAGCCGCGACCGACGTCGCTCCGCGCCAAGCGATACCACAGAAGACAGTAAGAGTATACAGAACGGAATCTCCTAAGGCGCGCACAATATGCGTCCCCGTTCCCGAAACTTTCGCCCGTTCTTGTGCCGCCGTGCACACGTCAATGGGTGTGTGTTCGCCCGCTCTCCCCTGAGAAGACGAGAGCGGGGGAGAGGTGCGGGGACGGGGAACAGGGACGCATATTGCAAGGGACCGCAGGAGATTCCGTTTTGTATACTCTGTCGTCTGTGGCGATACATCGTCTCCTAACATTATATACAATTATTCTCAATCGTAGTATATCCCTTTCTCAACATGTCTTGTATGTTCTAACCCTCATACATATTTCATAAAAAAAATACATTTGCTAAACCTTTTGGTTAAAATGTGTTTTGTTCTTCTCTCTCTATCTCTCTTCAATATTTGACATTAGGAGAAAGAGACAACATATTTTATCTAAAATAGGTTCAGCAACCTTTTTTTTAATAATTTTTATGCACTTAGCTCAAGCTGTGAGCCCTCATTCCCACTCCAGTGCAACAGAATGCAACTACGCCCTGCAATAGTGTGCGAGTGAGACGTAACGATATATCTATATACACCTATTTACCTCTCACGCACTTGTTTGTGGCACTCGGTTGTAATCCGTAAAAATGATGTAAAGTGTGAATACGAGGCTACAATAAAGGCAACAAATAGCTGCGAATAACGACTTTCAGTCACCTGTAGCCTGCTGACTGCACGAGTTCTAAGTTGCCTTTTTTGAGACACAGATTTTTCGTATTTCGAGAGAGGAACATTCTGCGACCGAATCTTATTATCTTTGACATTAAAACAGACACTACATGAATGGCAAAAATATACTATAAAATACAGGGTACTCTCACCTACGAGCGCGGCCCGAGCGCCATATAATTTGTGCCTAACCGAATCAATAAGATACATACTCGTATATCACTAGAGCAAAAACATCACAGAAGCGGTTTGTCGGTTTATTACCTTCTGCCACCAATAAAATGGCGTACACTGGGTTAGGAGTTACTAAATCATATTCTTAGATTCAAAAATACTATTTTATATTTGGGTAGATGACTGGGTCAAAAATAAATTAATTGGTACTGTTAAGATATTAAAACGTCAGAAAATAGTGTAATCATATCCATTTTCAACATGATTTTAGATTTAGTAATACATAAAAACTGATATTAAGAGCGCTATTTGACTCCACAAAACTATGGCGTCACGGTTCTGATTTTCTTCTGATAGTGGTGGTAGTTGCTCCAATGAATATGATTTTAGACCACAGACCATGGATCAAGCTAGTCACAGCCTCTGTATTAAGGTGAATACCAAGCAGAAGTGGCGCCCTCATTTGAAATAAATTGTGAACTCGTAAGTTTGGCGAAGGCAAGTTTTAAAGCTAGACGGATCACTAATAATAGGTTCAAAAGCAGTTCATAAAATAATTTAAAGGGCTACCTAGTGCCTAACATTGAGAAATATGGAAGTTTTCACCATATTTACGATTTCACAATTTATTTCAAATGAGGGCGCTTCAAGGTCATTTGCTTCTAACTTCACCTTAATTTGCGTGTCGATCTGACGTCAAATTGATTTCATTTAGGATAGTCAATTTTAGTCCGTGTATGTCAATTCATTAGATCGGACATTCATTCTCTACTACAAAATTAAATTAAATTTTAAAATTTTGCCGTTTTGAGCCGTAGAAACTCGTCGAAAAACGTTGGACGAAGTAATAAAAAAGATTCCTTCCTTTTGTAAGTTGAATTTCTTATTAAATATTTGTATGAAAATTGGCACGCCAGGCTTTCATACAAATTAAAAAGCTTTCTTTATCTAGTACTATATACAGATCTGTGTTTTAGACCAACCATCACCAGTGTTGAATATTCCTTGGTGGCAAAAGGGAATAACCCGGTTTGTGTCGGACACACACCGTCCCCGCAGCCCGGCCTTCGCCCACTACGTTTAAAAAAATATAAAACCCTATCAAGGCAGTTTTATATTACATTACTGATATCAGAACCGATGACCGATATGAGGCACTTCTGATGTTTGCTATCGTCCGTCTATGAATGTTTTGTGATATCGGAACAACGGATCGGATTTTAATTCAGGACTTTAGTATTTCTCTCTTTTTGTCCTTCTCTAATGCTCAAAATAATAGGCTAAAATCGCGTGAAAACCTTTTATCTTGCTAAAACCCGCCGAAGCTTAAAAGGTTTAGTATACTAAACAAGTTCATGAAAAATTCGATAGATGGCGTTAAGACTACGCGTACGCATGCATTTTGAATAAACTCATCCGCTCACTTACCCTTTTAGAATTTCATCTAAGATAAAAAGGGACAGTATATAACGTCTTACAAAATATACTTACTAAAACTATTTTAAGTGTCAATTCAGTCCATAATACTGAACAACATTCCCCAAGGAACATAATTATATCGAAATGTAAAAAATAATGATTAGCTTTCCATACAAACTCTGATCAGCTGATCAACTTGTATAGGAGGCCAAAACATTTTCATATTTCGACATATGTTCCTTGAGTAAAGTTGTTCAGTATCATAGACTGAAGAATCCCCTCTCAAAAACAGTTTTAGTGTATTTCGTAAGACGTTATACACCTAATTTAGCTATTATTTTTAAAAATAGACTTTTTGCCACTGAAAAGATAAGAATCCGCTGTTCCTCGATCACTTCCTGCTGTACAAGTATAATGACAAGAAAAACGTGTGGTGGCGTCGCCGAGCAAGCAACCAACCAGCAGCCACCTTCAACCCGCACATTTCAAACCGAACTAATTCATACAAAATACTGTTGCCGAACGAATACTATAGATACTGTCGACATCATGGTGCGTCTTAATTAGAGATCGAATAATCGGATGCATTTCTACCTATATGAAGAAATTGAAGAGTATAGATGAAGTGGAAGAGGCCTGTGAGTATCGTAGCAAGTGGAAGTCCATAGTTTCTACGTACCCCTGTGGGATACAGGCGTGATAGTATGTATGTATACCTACGGTTAATTTTTGGCTAAGAAATTATGGAACTTCTTACGACATTTTTATTAAAATGAAATCCCGGGATTCCAGGCAATACGTGGTAACAGGGCAACTATCATTTGTGTAAAATTGGGTTTATTACATCAAACGGAGACACTTACATTTGAATTTCCCAGGATTGCGGGATTTTTACGATAAAAAAAGTGCTTTCCGTTATAGACAATGTCTCAACTTTAGGTAAATATGCATCCGAATATCCGGACTCTAGTCATAATACTATTGCTTTAGTGCAAAACTACATATACCGATATAAACGAAACTATCGGTAATATTGCATTATATCTATCTGATATAGCAGTTTGCCTTTCAGAATTTGACCGCTATCGATAGTACAAAACAATCGATAAATAAGTAACTGTTAATAGTATCTATGGAATTGTAAAACATCGATAATATTACTATGCACCATGACATCGATAATAATCAAGTATTAATAGGCAACCCTAATACAAAATATATATTACAATACAATGGACAGTCAGCAACGGCGATTTATGAGTGATACTATAGTACAATAAAATATGATATTCTCTTCCCGTGACAGCTGGTCGTGGTCACGTGAACAAGAATCCGTCATCAGTTGGGAGTGTTTCCACTGTGTGATTGAATTACCTGAACAAAATTTTTAGTTAGTATTTTATATTCATTAACTATTTGAGAAAGTCCTGACTTTGAAGAGAACAATAAGTGGTAACATTTATCGTGACATTCGTGACGTAGTCATGGGTCAACGCGGGAAGAGAATACCTTGCTTCATTATAACCTGAATGATACGAACGTGAGAAACTTAAATTTAGATTAAACTCCCTAAAATACTGTTGCGTATGATAAACATTAAAAATAATGATATAAGACTATAACTATCATTACGCCACCCCGTCAAGCCACCTCGATCCGCCCGCATCGTTCATTTGCCGAGGGTTCCGTATTCACTCGGCGCTAAAAAAAACAAAAAGTAGGCAATATTCCCGAAAACGGCCAGCTTTTAGCTATCAGACGTCAAATGGTGAAATATACCTACTGTTTCAGCTTGAAACTGCGTCAAGCGTCGCCCCGGACGGGTTCAGTCCGTCTCTGTCACAAACTATTAACTGTAATCTAATGTAATTTTCAATTTAAAACGGCTGAGTGGAAAGTTTTTATTTGTAATCAAGTAATATGTAAGGGGCCGTCTACATATTACGTAACGCAGAATTTTGACTTACGAATCCTTGTCACGTCTCTTTAACACATACTGTCACATTCGACATGACCTCCCCTATCGCTGTGCCGAAATATGTGGATGGCCCCAGCGTGATTACGAGGGAATATCGTGTTGGGGTGTAACCACTGACGGGTGGTCAGCATGGGTGTAACTGAAACGCGTGGATGCTGTAGTGCCGGTATGTCCTAAATAGTCAAAGCGGGTAAATGTTAACTGCGATTTAATCTTCATTTTGCCAAGTATACAACTTTTCATCTGAATTAATGTAATTTAACATCAAATTATTATTAAAATATAAGAAAGGTCGAAAGAAATTAGTAGTGTAAGGCATTAATTCAAGATTGTGAACAATTTTCCCTAGGTAATGGAGAAATAAAAACTATAAAATACTTTCTATTGGAACCCGGATCAGCTGACCGGTCTTCTATGGATATAGTTCATCGTTTTTTTTATATTTCGCTTTGAATTTCATAGGAAAAACTGTCCAGCATTCAGTACCAATGACTAGTTAAATTTACCTCAGTTTACATTCACCCCTTTGACGTCACAATATTTCCACGTTAGACCCCGCCATCTATGAACAACATCCTCAATTCATACCGATACAATTTCGCTACTGGACCAGCCAATCCTTAAAGCTATGTCATAAATGCACACGATACCAACAATACTGACGAAAGGAGCGTCAATTACATCATTATTTCAAAAAAGGGCCTTTGTATCTTAGAGACCCCCACACTAGCGTCTTTCGCCGCTGTGACGCGACGCCAGCGCTGCGTAAGCCCGGCGTTCGGCAGTCGGCCAGCGCTGCGTAAGCCCGGCGTTCGGCAGTCGGCCAGCGCTGCGTAAGCCCGGCGTTCGGCAGTCGGCCAGCGCTGCGTAAGCCCGGCGTTCGGCAGTCGGCCAGCGCTGCGTAAGCCCGGCGTTCGGCAGTCGGCCAGCGCTGCGTAAGCCCGGCGTTCGGCAGTCGGCCAGCGCTGCGTAAGCCCGGCGTTCGGCAGTCGGCCAGCGCTGCGTAAGCCCGGCGTTCGGCAGTCGGCCAGCGCTGCGTAAGCCCGGCGTTCGGCAGTCGGCCAGCGCTGCGTAAGCCCGGCGTTCGGCAGTCGGCCAGCGCTGGCGCCGCGTCGACGCTACGCAAACGCTGACACGACGACGACGCTCGAAAGACGCTAGTGTCGGTCTCTTAGGGTCTTGCGGCCCTGGGCTCTGCATGCTTAGAGCTGAAACATCTTTCAGTGTTGCCATCTGGTGGCAAAGTTACTTTAAGGCGCTCTTATTCGAAACATGCGCAAATCAAAGTCAAGTAGAAGTATTAATTATAGTTAAAAAAAAAAACAATATAGTTCGAGCCGTTGTAGAGGTCTTCAACGCATGTGTTACAAGATAAACTTTGCTCGATAGCAATACATCACGAACACAGCAGATAATAAAGAATAAGAGCGCCTTAAGGCCATTGACTTTACTACTACTTTGTTGCGCTTCGTAACTGAACGGAAACATGAGTTCTATGTGCATAGCAATAAAGTCGGTTTCACATTGTGTAATTTTACCTGTCAGATGTAACTTTTAAATGGATAGCAGTTATTTCTCGTTATTTGTCAGTGTTGTTCGCATCGTATTATAATTAAAGTAACATTATGACCCTTGCGGAAAACCGTGCGACGTAGATACCATGATGGCGGCCCACACCGACCAACACACACTTCCTTCGCCATTTCATTGCATATTATACTCCCAATCCCAATTTTGGCTAAACACCGCACCGCATTTTATTGTACAATGGCAACAATAATTTGGTAGCTGGCAACATTCGAGTGGGTAATTTTGCACGCACTACGCAGATAATAATAGACCGCGGGAGTCTTCGCCTCTGCTACCAAATTAGCCCTACCAGTAGGTTTAACGACAATTTTCATCCCAATATCCCTACCAGTTAATCGTGACGTACTTCGGCACATGACAGAGTATCATTTAAGCAAAAGATCCGCCGACAAGAGTTCTCAAAATGAATAAATAAAAAATTATCGGAGTGGTGTGTGCAAAGCCACCAACCAACTTTTCTTGCCTCATTAGCTGTCACAATTTCCCCTAAGACAATGTATCAGTTATATAACAATAGCTTGTGTTGTATACTAACCCTTGTATTCATAAAAACCTGCACTCTTTAAATCAGTTATATATAACGCTACTGATTTAAAAAGCATTGTTATTTCTGTCTATTGCATAAAAAGTCTGCGTTCCTTAAATTGGTAGCATACCCAGTATGTGAGTGATTTAGGAGGGCAGTTTCTTTATGAATACGAGGGCTAGTGTGTGCGGGCGGGGCGCGCGTGTGTGTGTGTGTCTAGCCGGAAGTGACGTTGGCGTCGCTCTCTGCGCGCGCGCTCTTGTTCTGCCGCACTAGCTCGGCGCGTCGCTCCTGGAAAAACACACACAAACATTAACAAAAAAGAAATTGTAGTCCAGTCCGCCATTCCGGAGGTTCTGGGTTCGATCCCCAGTCAGGGCAAGTTGGAAAATGGCCTAGGCCACGTAAATGTTTATTTTTTAATAATCTAAAGTTTAGTACGTATTTGAATGAAATAATGATTTAGGCGTGTTAAGTGTGTTGACGGGATGTGTGTCAACAACATATCATATGCAGATGACATGGTACTGCTGGTGCCATCTGTAGGCGCTTTACAGGAGTACCCTGATATATGTCAGTCTTACGCTGCCGCACACGGCCTTGTTTACAATGTAAAGGTAACAGAAGACCTAAAGCACAGAATACAGTAAGAGTAAACAGAACGGAATCTCCTAAGGTACGCGCAATATGCGTCCCCATTCCCCGCACCCGCACCTCTCCCCCGGTTCTGTGGGCCAACTTGCGCCATGCAGTGTGTGTTCGCCCGCTCTCGCCCGTCATCGAGGCGAAAACGGGGAAGTGGTGCGGGTGCGGGGAACGGGGACGCATATTGCGCGTGCCTTAGGAGATTACGTTCTGTTTACTCTTACTGTATTCTGTGCCTAAAGGACGATGGTACGCATGGAGAGGGAACGCAAAGCATTGTCAGTCACGGCGAACATGCTGGCTCGAAGGTTGTCTTGATGTACAGATCCAGCTAAAATAACACTTTCAAGCAACAAACGCCATATTGAGTCGTGAAAATCACTAATGTTCACATCAAATTACCAAAGGGCTATTACGGTCAAACGATTCACAGTAAATACCCAGTGACGACCCTTACGGTTTCCACAAATTATTACTCAGTATCGATCTGTCGTGTTTAAGTCGTCTAGACTTGTGTCGAGTCATATGGTCAATTACAAGTAGCTGCATGACTTGCCATTGGTTGGATCAGTGCTCGTAGTAGCCCAAGGGGAGCCCAAGAGGGGGATTTTTGGATTTACTCGAGCGCGTCAGATAAACATGCAGTCGTGTCATGTCAGGATCACAGTACAATATAACGATATCATATTGGTAAGCTGATGGTGGAGCCGGGAGGCAGCCATAGGAACCCAGTAATGAAACGACGAAAACCTATCGTGTTTGGGCTTATTTGATTTGTCTTTGGTCCCACAATCAAAGATTTTACAAAAAAAATACTATTTTCTTAATCTGACGGTTTGAATAGTTTTTATGTCAAACCAAGATTAAGAAAAAAAAAAACTTTTTTTTGTAAAATCTTTTATTGTTGGCATTGGTAGTACGAATTATGCTTCAAACTTATGAAGGTTATCATTATCAGACCTCTTGTATTCGTTCCTCTTTGATACTACTTACGCACTCGTTTGAAGGACTCGCAGTTTGCGGCATAGAACAAACATATGACTATAAATTAAAAAAAAGAGTAAAAGCAAACCTCTTTCTTAACGAAGTCCAGTTTCTTCTGTATTTCCTTCTCTCTGTTCTGCTCGGCCGTGGTCAGCTTGGTCTCGATCTCTTTGGAGATCTCCTCCACTTTGGCGGTGACGGACGAACGGACGACTTCGAGCTTATCTTTCTAACATCAAACAATGAGGATGATAAACAAAACGCAAACAGCATGCTACAATGATATACAAAATTATAAAATGATGCATTCATAAAAAATATAGAAAGATGTAGCAAAAATAATAGGAGAGAAAAAATTATTGGTCACTTAATACGACATGACTCCTTATTTAAAAACATACTAGAAGGAATGATAAAAGGTAGAAGAGGTCCAGGACGACCAAGGAAGAGCTATGACCAACTGAAAGAAAAAGCAGGAGTTATGTCGTATCAAGCACTAAAAAGTAAGGCAGAGAACCGAGAAGTTTGGCGCATACTCCACCGACAAGAGCCACTAAGCTCTTAAATAAGAAAAAGAAGAAAAAGCAAAAATAACTGCAAATATTGTAAAGGTAAATTCAGTCCATTATAATAAAAATCATTATAGTACTACGCTAGCCCTTCACTGGAAAGTTCTGGGGGGTGACTCCATAAAATAATGCGATGACGTTCGATATAGACGTCCTGTTTCTATGTCAAACCAAATTAGTCTTTATCATAGTTATGTATTAACGCTTAATGTTGCTTGACACTGAAACGCGGATATGCAGTTACGCACGTCTTGCGTACCGCTTTTGGAGTAACCCTACTGGAACCTTACTCCAAAACCGGCACGACAGACGTACGTAGGTACGTATCCACATTTCATTGTCAAACAACTTAGAACGTTACGTAATGATGATAAAGTATAATTTGGTTTGAAATAGAAATATGACGATACTATCGGACGACTATCGTGTTAATTTATGGATGGAGTAACGGTCCTGTTTTGGAATTGATTCGGCCAAACGATCTTGTTGAAACTTGTTGAGCTTAGTGCTTAGTTGAGTTGCAAGTACAAAGAACTGAACTTACCTTACTAGGTATTACAATAGCTCTTAGTTTGCTATGTTTTTTTTATTTTATTAAAGGGGATCATGAATTTTTCGGGGTCCAGTGCCAAAAGTGGCCGTTTTTCGCAAATGTGCGAGGAAAGCTTCACGTTCTCACTTGAAACTGTTAACAGAAGTTCATAAAATATGTAGTTTGAAGGGTTATCTAGGGCTTACTAGAACAAAATTTTAAATGATATCTCAGTTTCCTTTCAAATAACTTATTTCAAATGGGGGCAGTACTAGACCCCGATAAAATTCATGATCCCCCTTAGTTAAAAAATGTACTTAATGTGCAATGATTCTAAAATAAAAATTAGATTATAACAATAAAGGTAAAAACGAACTTAATACATTGAATTTATGGCTGGTATAAAAAACAAACCAACAATGATTATCATGGTGTTGAATTCAGGACATGGCGACGAGTTGGCGCGATCAATGGTAACGGTTTGCGTTTATTTGGTACTTCACTTGTCTCACTCTATACAGGGTGACCTTGAACCTCCTAGCTATATTCAAGTGCTCTTCAAGCAAAATAAAAAATACATATTTCATCCTATGTACCTTGTTTCATAATAAAAACCAAAGATATCAGTTTTCTCCAGCATACTGTCAATCTCCCATTATAATGTCTCCGCACTCACCGCAAGCCGTGTGGTTCCCGGCAGAGTATAATAGGACCACTCCAAGTCTTCCCGTGGATGTCGTAGAAGGTGACTGAAGAAACAAAAGCTGAATAAAGCTTATAAACATCAATGAGACCTCTCCAACTCGTCTGACAACGTGGAGAGTGTAGGCCAAATCCTCTGACTGCTCTGGCATATGGCTCTGGTAGTACAGAGGGTCGTGCTCCTGCAGTGGAGACTAAAAAAGACCTGATGGTGATGATGACTCACCGCTCGCTACCGGGCGAGTGGGGCATGTGGGGGGCGACGGCGTCTGCTGCAGCTTGTCCTGGATCGCGCTGTCTAGTTGCTTGAAGCGCTCTTGTTGCTGCTGTATGTGACACTGTAACTTACGTAGCTGCGCAGCTTCTGCTTCTGCTCGGCCTCGATGAGCAGCCGGCGCTCGGCGGCCTGCTGCAGCTTGTCCTGGATGGCGCTCTCCAGCTGCTGGAAGCGCTCTTGGTTGCCGGTTCGTACTTTGCGGACCTGCTCCTCCTGAAAGACATAGACGAGGTAAGAAAGACATCACTAAAGATCTCATACAGGGTCTAACAAAACATAATGAAACTATTTTAAGGCTGACTGATTTCAGCCTTTCAGGATACTGAAAAACTTTCCCCAAAAACATATATCCAATTATGAAAAAAAAATGCTTCCCATAGAAACTGATCGACTGATCAGCCAACTTCTATTAAAGGCCAAAACTTAAAATAAATTAATTACTTTGCCATTTTTTTTTAAATTAGCTGTTTCTTCCTAGTGATTACGTAAAAATACCCACATACCCAATTGCGATTTTACAGCTAAATCCCGGTCTTTAAGTTGCAGTCACAATTTAGTCGTATCTACTGACACTTCATAAACCACCACCACCCTCCACAACTAATTTAAAGAAGTAAATAAACTGCTGTTTTACTACAAAATATCAGGTTACATAACATCAGGTTATGGGCCCTGTTACACGGGCCCATAACCAGATGCAATGTAAACTATTAGAATAATACTTACATGCTCGCGCAGGCGCTCCAGCATCTTCTTGATGTTCTCGTCGCGCTTGTCCGCGGCTGTGGTCATCTTGTCCTCGATCGCTTTGTACACCTCCGCCGTCTGCTGCTCCAGTGTCAGTCTGGAACGAAAAACGATTATTTATAAATTGAATTTCTTAGCAACCCATTACTATTTTGATTCCATTTTCCATCTATGTACAGAACATGCCCACCTTTCTCTCTCTCATCTTAGTGTATTCCCAGTTGCATCCTTAGCTGATTGCTGTGAAGCCTGGAGTCCGCTTTCCGGCTTTTTTCTATTGTAATACTCTGAATAAAGCAAAAAGTCGACTATTTGGAGTTAAATTCAAGAATACAAGTCAAAATAGTCATCCGCAGAATATGCAGCTAAAGCATTTACATAATACATGCTACATAAAAGTTCAACTTTTTGTGTTGTTTCTCTACGTATCCAAATAATCGTAGCGTCAAAATGCTACTCGTAATATAATTCTCGCATACCTAATACCCTGAGCAGCTTTGAGCCTAAATTATGAAGACATCTGTCTTGAATGTGTATCCTAAATTACATTACGAAAGTCAAATCAGCTCAAAGAAAATACGAGCGAATTCCCTTGTAATTTTGCACGTGTAAGGTAAATACCGTGCTGGCATTTATTATTATTTAATACAGGCGCAAACCAATCCGCTCCGCTCGCTGCCGCCATCCAACTTTGTAGATCATACACCTAGATTTTTTTCACTTTGTATCTTGGGTTAGGACAGATTTTCGTTCATAAAGAGGTGTGGTTTCCGGCAGAGTACAATAGGAAGTCTCAAGGCGACTTAGGAAACACAAGCTAAAGCAAGCCTATAAACATCAATGAGACCTCTCCAACTGCTCTGGCTAATATATAGCTCTGGTAGTACAGAGTGGGTCGTGCTCTTGCAGTGGAGACTAAAAAAGACTTGATGTTGATAATGATGATGAAAGAGGCAAAGCCGAATATTGAGAATATAATTTTAACCCTAGATAACTAAACATTCGTCTGGCAGACTACGCGACCCCTTGCATAAGTCTAGTTCACAAACTTTCGCGTACCCCCTGCTTGCACGCCTTTGTATACCTTCATAGTTAGAGTAAAAAGTGACACAAATGCGGCGTTTGCGCAAACAATTGTCTTTATTTGTGATTTATAACCACCGCGTCGTCTAGATGACGAAAATTTAGTTATAACAGGTGCAGATTTTCAAAGGTATCTAAATTGCATTTTATTTTATATTAGTATTTTTAAATAAATAAATCTAATAAATGTTTGTATTATAATTAGATAATATACATAAGCATACTAGGAAATAATATGAACTTCATAAAAACGGTTATTTTTTAATGACTAGAGTTTAATAGTAAGATGTCATTCATACTACTAATTGTTTTCAACTTTTTCTCATACACCTAATATTATTGATGGATTTATAAATGGAAACATATAACATGTCCTAGGCTGAAAGTAGAAATTCACGTTTATTAAGATTGATTACTCTGATAAAAGTAACAAGATAATTTAACTTCTGTGGTGATGACAAATAATTGGAAGGTTGAAAGTCAATACAATATCAGCATTGATACTAATGTCTCGTGCCAATCTTTGGGTTTTGAAGGTGATTTTTTAGTACCAAGTAAAATACAACAGAACCCAAATTATTGATTCGGATGATTTTATATTGTCAAACATGGAAAGAAACGTACTACATACTTCAGGTAGCATCCAACATGTGCTTTAGCAACTCTTCGATTTGTATCCAGTAAAGCTCATCATAAATGGTCATCTGCACCAAGATTATTCCTACTTATGTTATACGACGCGAATAACATCAAAAATAATAAAAAAATAGAAACACGGCGAGATTTTGTTTTGAAATTGACGAACAACCTCATGGAGCCTTGGTTGCGGCAACTTGTTCGGACGGTAACTTTGAGACGTGACATCAAGGTCATGATAGGAGATATCCTTGGTGAAATCATATGAATAATCTGCTCCATTTCCTTATGTATGAAATATTTCAAAAAAATTATACGTTTGCCTGTCGAAATTGCTAAGGAAGACCAAAAGTTGATGCCTTAGATGTAAAAATGCAATTTGTGGCACCCATAATGTAGATGTGTATAAAAGGTATGTGTCATCATTAGTATAAAATTATTTCGACTTGTCTCTATTCACAACGAGCACTTTATACGAATCACGTAACAATTTCTTCCTCACGTTAAATTATGTTGATAATATAAGATTTTTTAATGCGTAGTCCGCTAGACGAATGTTTAGTTATTGTGTAACTGCCAGAATAGTTTAGTTATCTAGGGTTAAACAAAAAAAAGCGACTTCAACGGCTATATAGTCTTCTTCATAAGTTCCACTTCACCGAAACTTAATCTCTGAATGCAAATATGCTTGATTTCTAGACAAAAACATTAATATCACTATTAGAGGAGTTCCCTCGATTTCTGACAAACAACGTCTGATTTGCATAACATCGAAAGGTAGCCTTCCTGATTACCACCAGTCGCTATGCCGCGAACTTAACCTTTGACCGCGAACCACCAGAACGGTTATTTCCAAAGTATGCGAACATACCTGGTCTTCTCAACGCCCTCCAAATGATCCTTCAACCTAGCCCTCAGCTCATTGATGTACGCTTCACGTTTCTCCTCGTGGATCTCCATCTTGGCGTCGAGTGCCTCTTTGGTGGTGGATATGAAGTTGTTGGTCTGTTCGCTGCGGATGCGCGACGCTTCCTCGATCTTCACCATCTTGGACGCGATCGCTGCCATCTTGCTAGCTTCCAAACTCTGCAAGAGCATTGATAATTGTTACCTTTCTAATAGTTAATTGATATTTAGATCATTTCATAAATTTAGACATCTTCTTCAAGCATTACGCGGATAAGATACATGCTATGAACATGAGCTTTCATGTATCACACCAAAACCTACGTGATCAAGTACGTGGTACATGTCGGTTGAATGTAAATTCTGTCTTTATTAATCAGTAGCTGTAATTATTTAATTCGTTTGTTGCCAAGACGCGGCACCGGCACAGCTTAATTTGCCAGTAGTATAGCAACATTCGCAATCTGTGGATTAAAATCTCTCAATTCAAGGATTCCTTAATAATAGTTGACTTACACGTCTCCTCTCTTCGGCCGCCTTCAGTTTCTCCTGTATTTCTTCTACGGAAGGCGTCTTCTCAGGGGAGTCAGCGCGGCGTGGCACCGGCACTCCTACCGGCTCCGCCAGTATCACCTCGTATGCAAGCCCTCCCTTAGACATTTCTTGGCAGCGGATTTCAGTGGCTGTGGACAAGATTATACATATCTATTAATTATCACAAATAGAACGAAGTAAAGAGCCATGGCGCTTTCGTCTCTGAGGCAAAGGTCCACTTTAGTACGCTGAACCAGCGAAGTTACATTGCTCAGTGTTGGTCAATGTCATATACAAAGTCAGTTGGTAGTACGAGTGCGTAACTGCGCAAAATATTGTGATTGTGTTTATACGCGAATTATTGAATCAGGAATTGTTTTATTTTGTACTTTGGTATAACTTTTAAATATTTTGAAAGTCTTAGGGCGCGTTTACGAGCATTTGACACGAATTATGTCGCGTGGGGACCGCGCGGCCGCCGCAAAATTTCGTCTTGATTAACTGCAGCTTTATTGTAATTTGAATTTCAAGGGAGTGGAAATTAACCAAGTCATCGAAACAGATATTGTATGAGAAATGATCATTCTACAAAAAAGCATCAACATTTCAACGGCAACAGATCTCGAAGACATAGACATACCTCTCCCCTGCGATTTCCAAAATGACCTATTGTAACCGGCCTAGTTAATCCTACGCTATGGTATTAACAGGCCTGTGTCACTCCCCGTTTAGGTATCGAAAATGTACCTACATTATTACTATGCGCGCAGGCGGCCCCTCCGGGTGGTAAATTCAGTTATACGAATCGTTTGTCCAGAGTAATAAGAATGAAATCGGCTTGCAATAGATGTCTAGGTATTTATACGAAAAGGTGCTGAGTTCTGACGTGAGCTAAATTAAACCATATCGCTAGCCACATTGAGTAGATATTTCTTTAAATTTTTTTTGGCGAGTGAGACTTCTGTACGTTAGTATTATTTATTCTGTGGTATTAATAAAGATCAAAAATTGTTGAATAAAACAGAATTTCATAAGTATCAGTAGGGTTACTCCATAAGCGGTACGCAAGAGGTACGATACTGCGTATCCGCGTTTCAGTGTCAAGCAACATTGAGCGTTAATGCATAATGATAAAGTCTAATTTGGTTAGACATTAATAGGACGTCACGACCGTACGTCTATCGCATTATTTTATGGAGTATCCCCCCCAGATCTGAAAGTGCGTGTTTACAGATCCAAATCCAGACCCTCGAGCTCCGCGACAGATCGATATTGTGTCCTTGGCGTGGCGAGTCTCTGACTCTATTACTGCACCGTTGTTTGCAAGGGATTTCATTATGATATTAGCTTAGTAATGCAGGCACGTAGCATAGCAGTCGATAACATTATTAAAATTTAAACTAGTCGAAGAAAGTAAGATGCGCCATGCAATTTATTTGATCATATTCTGCGATTCTTCTCATCTTAGCTGTGTTGTTTCAGAGTCCATATGTGGGCTATAAGGCTTTTACGCCAAAAATGATAGGAAAAAGATGTGGCGTGTCGGTGATTTTTGATGCATTCCCAAAGAGGGTTAAAATAAAAACTATAGCCAAATCGTCCCTTTTTAAGGCAGTGGCAAATATATTGGTGATAAGGTCCAAAAACAATTATTTTTAAATATACCTACTGCCTTTTAAAGGGTTAAACTGTTCCGGCTATTGCTCCTCAATTTCGCATGATCTTCGGCACCCTTGGGTGACCATTGACATGCATATTATATTCGGAAAAGAAAAAGCGGGAAAGCGCACCCCGGGCTCTGAAGCAGCACTGATGCAACCGGGAACGCGCTTAGATGAAGAAGACATAAGTACTTAAATCATATGTTGCACAAGACGTTTGTGCTTAGTCTTTAAGACGGCTCTTACGACATCCAAAGGAACAGATGGAGTGGTCCTATATAGTCCGGAAACCACACGGAATTTCTGTTCTATTCACACGTTTCTTTTTAGGAAGTAGCTAGCTATGCTCGTTTATTTTCCTCTGAACAAATAACGCGTTAGTCCTAAGCTAACATCAGATAACTTCCAATCCCCGCTATGGCTTTGTTTAGGACCACGAATATCAGAATAGAACCATTTTGCATTTTAATGAATGTTATGACTTAATTGTACCATATTTTACACACATGGTTTTCAGATTCCAATATGTGCTTTTGATGATTTTCCACTTGAAAATCCAAAAGGTAAGACCGAAATGAAACCGAAAGATCTCTCAATGTCTGATAAAATGCAGCCTTATTCGAATGCCTAAAGGTTGGATCTCATCTATCAGCACGGAACAGCACTTTCCTATGCTGCTATCCTTTTCTGTCGCTAAGAACAGTAATTTGCTAGAGCAAGAAACAGTAATTTGCTAGATAGATGAGATCCAACCCTAACGCATTTTGTGTTGTACTTGTGACTTTAGAAGATACGACATAAATGTAATTTAATTTACCGCCGTAATAAGCTCGTAGGGGCCTTAGGGGTACGTTATTTCCAGCATTTTCTTCTTATCGAGTCGCAAATGGATAAAATTAGATTTGTTTAGACCAAAATTTGGCTACAGTGACCGCCTTATCGTTGGCCTCGTTGAGATCTGCCTTTGTGCAGAGAGTCTGGCAGTTGGGACATAATGATTTTCGGCAATCATTTGTATAACGTTTCTACACTAGCCGCACATACTCTGCAGAACCTGGAGAGTTACTCCATTAAAGAATACGACAGCCGTCCGATAGTGACGTCCTATTTCTAAGTCAAACCAAATTAGACTTTATCATTTTGCATGATTGATACTGAAACGCGCATACGCACTTGTTACGTACGTCTTGCGTACCGCTTTTGGAGTAATCCTACTGTACCTATGGAAAGTAGTACACATTGTTTGTTTGTAATAACTTTATTGTACTAAGAAAACACATAATTAAAGACAAAAACAACATATAGAGTAAATTGACAACGGCGGACTTATCCCATAATGGAATCTCTCCCAGACAACCGGCGAATAAGTAGATAGGACAATTACTCACAAGAAGGGTAGAAGTGTGTACATAGAATAAAAGAAAGCATCATATAAACGAACTTAAACTAATATAAACATGCAAACTAACTACAAGATATATACATACATACATATAAATACATACACATACATAAACATACATAGTGTACCTACATAAAAACACTGAAATGAAAGCTTAAATATCTGAGGTGACAAGAGAGGATCCAAGGAGTTAGATTTTAACGAGTTTAGTTATTAGTAACTATTAGTTAACATAAAATTATTATAATATCTATTGTTTACAATTTTAAACAAATTTACTTAAAACTAAAATTAAATAAAAGAAAATATATAATACCTAAACCTAATTAAAATAAAAATAATAATAAACATATATTTACATTAATACAAATAACTTTTCAACACTATTTACAGCAGAAGTTGGTCAACGCCAGAATGGCTAATACTGCATTAGTGTCTGCAACATGCCGCGTTTTTATGTAGGCAGTTTAACTTTATTTCTTTTGTCGCGATGCACCGCTGATCGGTCATCATTGGTATCGCTTCCTTACTAAGCTTACTACGAGCGAGACACGTTATATGTTCTCATCTTAGAACTACAATTGTGATTTGAATTGTAAAAGTGAAAGTTTTGCACTGAATATACCTATCAATCTAGTCTTACTAAGGTGCTTAACACCTTACTACCTAAGTGCTATTCAAACCCGAAAATCGGTAAGTGGCGAACTGATATTTAATTTTAGTATCCTTTAGGTAGGTAACCTATCTAGATAAATTTTAAATTGAATTTTGTCAATTTGGATAAGTAGTGTTTCTAGGAATATTTCATTAGAAACAACATTACATCGAGTATAGAAACTCATAGATTTTTCTCCCGGGCGTGGCTATCTTCTACCACCGCCCGGTATTAAAAATTAATTTATTCTAGAATATTTTCCTCTAAATTGTTATTTTTTGAGAACAAGTAGTACTAGTTAGGTTTCTATTGTAAACTCTGTTCTTAATGATGTCCAGCAGCCACAGTCATTGCACTTAAGTAAAAATAGGTACGTCCTCACCATCACCTCATATCGTCATCATCACCTCTCGTGGCAAAATGGCTGGCCTTCATTATATAAGGCATTTTTGTTACAATGGAAATCATTTCCAGGGTTCCAGATTCGGACCACAGAATGGAAGTACCCGTACGGACATAGGTACTACCTTTACCTGCGCCTACTTGAGTTCCTGGACACAGCCACAACATCAGGCCACCGTCAACTCCACTCCCCAGCACTGGACCCCAGGACAGTACCTTTTGACTAGGAGAACAGGATAACCGGCATAGTAGGGCCCTTATAAATCCACCCATGAATATTTTTTTTTTAAATAAATTATATATATTTGTTGAGTTTGTGTTGCTTATTTTATTTAGCTCATCACGCGCAACGCTTCACCTAAACGTATTTTTTTGAAGTGGAAACTTCTTTAGGCTCGTTGGGCGACACTGTTACCGTTACCGTAACCGACACCACCTGATTCAAGTTTTAATTTCTGTCGGCACTCCCGGAATAAAATTTTTTTTTTAGTTGTAGTTACAGCTTGCAAACAAAAAGCCTAAATATATCTAGCCTTATACAGGCGTCTAACCTTCCAGCCAAGTGAGCAATAAACCCGTAAACCCTTCTCTATCATACACCAAACGACACCTGGGACCACACAAGCTGTCGACAGGGCACTAAAAGCAGGGCCTAATTAACACCCGCTTATAATCACACTTAAGCGTTAATTAGCCCCCAGACTCCATTTAAGGGGGCGACGGCGGTGACGGAATTCAAAAAATGCAGCATGTGCCGAGTTCCCAACTCGTCAAGGTCGGTCGTTAAACTCCCGGAAGGAATTCGCCATTGTTTAATTATTAGGGGGTGGTGTCTACCCCCTTCCGGTGACTCACACGGACTCGGATATTGCACTCGCTACTACGCACCGGCGTATTTGCGAAGAATGATAAAGTGGATTTTGTTTGTTAAAACCTTATTTGTAGGATTGTTAGAAAGGATAAGTACTTATGTTGAGTAATTTATTTTAACAACTGTTGAAGGATACTAAATAGATGAAGGTAAGTAATGAAATAAACTTATATATAATACAAATATCACCTAATTAATCTTTATTTTTAACCAACTTCAAAGAAAAGGAGGTTGTCGAGTTGTTGGAATCTCTTTTTAGGGTTCCGTACCCAAAGGGTGCAAACGGGACCCTATTACTGTGACTCCGCTGTCTGTCCGTCTGTCTGTCTGTCCGTCAGTCAGTCACAGGGCTCTATCTCTTGAACCGTAATAGCTAGACACTTGAAATTTTCACCAATTATGTATTACTATGACCACAATAACAACAAATACTAAAAATAAAATAAAGTTAAAAATTAAAGGGGGTCGTCATACAAGAAACGTGTTTCTTCAGCGTTTTAAAACATTGTACGGTGGTACGGAGCCCTTCATGTACGAGTCCGACTCGCACTTGCCCGTTTATTTATGTATGTTTCCCGATTACTCGAAGACGCTTAGACCGATTTGGAAAATTCTTTTTTTGTTTGTAAGAGTATACTTTTCAGGTGGTCTCGTAAAAATGTTATTAAAATCGTTTGTGTGGTTTATTTTCGTAAACGAAAATAACTAAAAAAAATATGTCGTCTAAGTATACAATTGTTTGAATAATTTGCTTTTGCTGGAACGTAAGTCGGTTTTTCGTTTTGAAAAAATATCAATGATTATTGATGATATGAAGTGTATAAAAACGTTACAATAAGTTCCAAGGCATCAATTATATTTTATGTTGATGCAAATCTTGATTCCAGCATTTGGATGAACTACTCGCGACAACCTTACTTGATGTGTGCATCTCCATAGATACCCACGTTTGAGTGGAAAAGGATTTTTAAGTAACTCCTTCATAAGCCAGTTGTTAAGAGGATACCTCACGGGCTAGAGAAATGAAAAATAGGTATTTGTAAAATCTATTGCTGTCGCGCTGTGCCCGAACTACAACCAAGCAAGTGCGATAGAGACATACTGCAGCTTGGACTGAAAATACCTATTAAAAGAACAGAAAATCAACGATTCGTAGTCCCCTGATTTCTTCTTCAAAACTAAACCAATATAGGTACTTTTTTCATCACGAATTAACAAAGACTTGAGCGGTGTTCCTATGTTTTAATTTTTTCATATAATCTAGTTAAATTTGTTTTCTGGATGTTTGAACACGGCGGAAAATCTGGCCATTTTTTTAGGTTTTTGAACTTCATATCTCTTTTAATAAATGATTTATGAAAAAAAAGAAAACCTGGGACATGCTAATAGCGGCTATAGATATTCAGGAAAAAAATATAACTGTACCGGCATTATCCAGGGAGAAAACAGGGGACTACGTTTGTATGGAAAAACGACCGCTCTGTTTCGTCTTAATGTTGTCGATCAAATAATTTCAAAGGTTATCTAAACATTTACTAATGGAAATTTTGGTTTTCATTTCACGTTTCTTTTTCGATTAAATGAGGCAATGGTGTTCGTGCCAGTTTTAACTTCAAAGTAGTCTCATTTCCTCCGGGAAAAGCTTATGCCTGTACAGTAATTTTACGGGTTAACTTTACTAACAAAGCTCGCAATGAAACCTCAACGTAATCCAACGATATAAAAGTTTCACGAATTTGGTCAACCTTACAATATCCATAAATGTGGAGGTACTTTTTATAGCAAAAATTATGAAAACGGCTAATACGAGTATGCTCTAATAGATCGATAAAACAATTTGCATTTAGGGCAAGGCCGTTCGAAGTACTAGTTCTTTAATATCCGCAACCCGCATGCACTGATTGTACTTGTGAAGTGTATTTTTTCATATTTCCGCGTATTTGCACGATTTTTTTATATTTTTAAGGTTTGTAGTAACATTCTTTTCTTCTTTATCAGTGCGTTCCCGGTTGCATCCTCAGCTGTTCTGGATTGCATCGTCAGGCCGCAGCCCGACGTTAACCCTCCTTAGGAATGCAGTTATAGCACGATTTGTTTGTGCTTATTCCTTTAGTCGCCTCTTGCGACATCCACAGGAAGAGATGGAGTGGTCCTATTCTAGGTAAGAAGCCACACGGCGCGGCACAGATTAAAGTCACATGTATGTCTCTGGTAAATAAGTATACGATTGAAAAAAAAAAACGTTAGAATGTAAGCCGAATAAATATAAATCAAAAGAAATTATATCATTTGGTATTTTATTTATTTACGAGTTTTATTTAACAATTTACGATCAATAAGTAACAATGGCAGTAAATAATAACTATGAATCATTCGGGTTTACGTTCAGCGCGAAGTTTTTATTTAAACCAACATTTTCAGAGACAAGGAAGTACATATACGGCGTCCTCTTAACCTGCTTCCACACAAAAGAAAGAGCTCATGTGCGGAAAGACTGATGTGCTATCTCAGCATCTGGGTCAATGCAAATGGTCGTTCGAGCACGATATTCGCATGTCTATGATGTGATGAGTTCCGCCTTAATATGAACAAAGTCATAAACGTTAGTATAATATTAAATTCTTTATTAGTAAAACTATTAAAATAATATATATTTTTTGCAAAATATATTTCCACAGGTTCATTAATATCACATACAAACACACAAACGAGACACGTATATTTTTTTGTAACTGCCTAACCGTTTATCAACAACTGATATTAAAAAATATCTAGGTTTCTTTATGTATGGTTTACTTCGGGGATAACCACAACTTGAAATGTTTACACAACGTTACATTTAGCGGAGGATTGTTAGAGATGTTATGAAACGAAAGCACGAATTGGTGAAGATTTCAAGTGTCTAGCTATTACGGTTCAAGAGATAGAGCCCTGTGACTGACGGACAGACAGACAGACAGACGGACAGACAGCGGAGTCTCAGTAATAGGGTCCCGTTTGTACCCTTCGGGTACGGAACACTAAAAAGACGAAGAATAGAACACAAACTGTATGCACACTATCATGTAATAATAAGTAACAGTGTGCTGAAAAGGAAAACTCCTGAATTTATGATTAACTATGAATTAATGAAACTTACTTATGAATTTGACCTTCTTTGGTTGCTTAGTCCTAGGTTTGCCGACTGGTTTCTTGACGGGAGCGGACCGCCGATGCGCTAAACAAAAAGTGGGACGTCAGCGGAGCCGGGGTGGTGACGCCGCTGCCTTTTTTTTATGAAGACCCTTATGTTGCCTGATACTTCAAATTATATTCCTCTACGGTTACCAATAACAAAGTTTAAGGGCATCGATATACCGATCCCGTTCGTCTATTCTAATCTAAGACGTTGGTGTTCCGAAAAAAATAATATGTACAATATGTGCTTAATACCTTTGTAACAGTAGGTAATTCATTTTCATCTTATTATATAATATCGGGTCGTGCTCCTGCAGTGGAGACTAAAAAAGACCTGATGATGATAATGATATAATATATCTTTGTATATTTCTTTATATATTTATCTTATTATATACTAACTATAATTATGTATTATCCTCTTATAGTCTTAACAACCAGCAAAAGGTATTCCGTCCGTTGTTGTAGGCTTACCTTTATCATAATTTATGCTAACAAAGCCTATTGTTTCCAACTGCCGTTTTGTAACACCCCGAGCAGAACAGTTTATCATAATATAACAATAATAAATATTTATAGGTTTGGTTTAGCTTTATTAATAATAATTATATAAGGCAAAATACCAAAATACAATTTTTTTTGGACACAAACGGGACGAAAAGACAATAAATTATTATCTTAGTAATAACATACTACCCTGCGTCTCCGATTTTTGTTTGTACCGTGTCAATAATTTTATGTATCAGTACAGTTATCAACAAAAGATATAAATAATTAGAATTACAATAAGTGTTGTCTAGGCACTCTTCTCTTTAAATACTTGCAGAGTTTTTAAAAAGCTTAAGCTATTTTAAGTTATCATCACTAATATTTAATAAAAGCAAATAAGATATATTCATAAGATATATCCTTTAATAAGTGTTGTCAAGGCACCTACTAGAATCTTATCGTTTAGAAAAAGTTACCTAGACAGTTCTAAAAGAGCAAAAATATTCAACTACTATCTATGACAGTCAGTCACACAAATCAAGATTTATACGTCTGCGAGTCCTCACAGAAGTCACCAGTAAACCATCAAAATACACAAACATTTATTAAATATAACTTTTCAACCTATTTCTAAAGTATTAATGTAACAATCAACCTCTTGAAATTCCAAAACAAATCATAATTTGTAGTTGTGGCCAAGGTACCATGGTATAAAAACCAGACATCGAAGGGTGCGACCCAAACATCATTAGACGCACACCCCAAGTCAATACCGTCGGTCGCAAATCGAAAACCGATTACGAACGGTCAATTTAGGCGGTCTAATATTTATTTGAAGAGTTCGAAACAGACTAATGAATCGGCAATCGATGGTCGCGTGACCACCTGAAAGTATCGATTCAAGTCAGTTCAGAAATGTCGCAGCGTGGCGACAAT
This sequence comes from Acrobasis repandana, assembly GCA_963576875.1. Lineage (NCBI taxonomy): Eukaryota > Metazoa > Arthropoda > Insecta > Lepidoptera > Pyralidae > Acrobasis > Acrobasis repandana. The sequence continues at coordinate 2,202,149 of OY756216.1, forward strand.
ACTAATTTTGGTACATATCAACACATCAGAATGGATGACGTTCCATTCGAGTATAATAGCCAACACATTCTACTAATATTAACGAGAACGGAGTTTCTTTTAAACTAAATTGCATCCATGCTTTTAGCTGCGTTTCTATGTTTTTCTTTTCTCTACATTTGTAGCCATACTAAAATACTTTGGCAACAACTCTTCATCGGTTATAATTTATAATGATTGCTTTCTTTCAGCAATAGCAAAGCCTATACCTTCATATAACTCACGCTCATTATAAGCCTTTGATTCATAATTATTAAAGTATTTTTAATTACCTAAAGTTTCTAATATTATAATGCTCTTATTCGAAGTCCAAAATAATGTTTCGACGGTCGCTATGGTAATGGTAAGTTGCGAGGTAATAAGGCGACGCCACGACAACGCGAGATGAGAGGCCGGTACGTGAGCAGAATGCTTGTGCTGGAGAAATTTGCCGCAAAGACGGATAATCCCTCACGGCAAGGCTAAGCTCCGGTTTACATGGCAGACGGAATAGAGACGCAGGGAGTGCTGCCGGTGTATTAACAGACTTTTAAACTTAAAGCCTTCTTCATCCGGAAATTTTGATATTATTAAAATAAGCGGTTTCTAAACTTCCATACTTCCTTCTTCACTTCTCAAAATGTTTGTTGAACTCTCCCTATTCAAAGGAAATATAAAGGGTGGTGACAAAGATTTTCCTTAATATGATTTGAACAAAGTTTAAAATTGTTTATTTTTTTTTACATTTCAAGCCTAAGCAAACTAAACCAAACGATTATATTCAAGTCTGACCGCTTTATGTAACAAATATATCTGTTGACAGCATGAAGGTGAATTACAAGAAACATATGTCAGTAATACTGCATCCTCAATTTTATCCATCTTCATCAACATTTCTCGCACGACCCGATTAAACTTTCAGAGATAGAGTCTACTCGATAAATGGACTCTAGTGTGAATACATTTGTCGGCAAAACAGCGAAACTCAGCTAGACTTGGAAACAAGTGATAAATAGGATATATTATGCTAAGAAAGGATATAACTTTAATCTTTATACATATACGATATACGAAAAATAACCAAAAGTTATGCACCATTAAATATTGACGATCAAGCCTGAAACCTGCCTGAGCCTGAAAAAAATCAAGCCTGCTTTGAAACTGAAAGGCATATCTGTGAAAGCAAACAAATATTAACTGAAAATCGAACATAAAATGTTTGAAACGTCACTGTTACTAGTAGGGCGACCGGCACGGCATCCCCTTCGGCGCCACACGATACAACATGAAAACTGATAAAATATTTAGAGCTTGGCTTTAAAACTCGTAAGGGGACAGCAGAAAGCGAATTTACTACTTCTGGGAATACGAAGGGTGCCACGTAATAGTGTTTAATGTGGCGCAAATACGCTGGCGAGCTGATACAGAACTAAGTGGGGAGAATTCAATGTACCACCGGGAATATTGAATATTCCATATCTCCATGTTCCTTTGACGTCCTCATCAAGAGCGGCGCTCATTAGTGAGATGGCATCCAGTATTCGCTTCAGTTATTCTAAAATATTATAACTTGCAACGTACTACGTATAAACTGTAGTGGTTTAGCTTATTCATTCCATTTCCTGGGAGTCGTAGCTTTTTAAAATTCTAAACGCTACACAAGTTTCCGGCAAGGGTCAAAAGATACGCAAACTCTTTACGAACCTGCAATGCATCAAAGTATTAAGAAAGATCCCAAAAATGCAATATATTATACCTACTGTAGCTTACTACTATGAATATTAAACTGTAACTACATACAGACAAAATACATATCTACAAAATTTACGATAAACATAAATTACATTAGATTGATAAATTAGTTTAAGCGCATTAAGTATATTAAACATAATCTATGCACATCTAGCCAGAAGAACCCCCATAAAAAACCTAGTTATCCCTTCACGGTCAGCCAATACTCGCACTCAACCCCATAGTGAAAGAGGTTTACATAAATTTAGACAGGCGAAACATGAAGAGGGAGGGCATGAGAACCAATAACGCCGGGTATATTCTCATCCCTCTAACTCCTGTTGCGCCCGGAAGCGAGGGATCCTAACTTGTTGAGTTCAATTTAATTCGAGTGTTATAATAACCCCTCAACAATTACGTAATTTGTAATCCCTCAGGTCGATGTCAAATGGCGTGTTACCAAAATACTTGACGCATGTGGACAATTTAATTGGATTGCAAAGCAGTTTGTGTAGTTAGACCGCTGAAAGTGATAGATCTGAAAGCTGAATTCTTCAATTGATTACTAGTTTAACAATAACTAATACATGTTGTATAATCTAAGTAAATCCTTTAAACATCAAAGGAAAGCACGAAATTATATCAACGCATGTGGAAATACTAATAAACAACTTAATTATTATTACAGTGATTATGTGTTGTTTGCGTGTTGTGACTTAGTAATGCTCTATTCTGTTACTAAAACCATAGAAACAACGTTCAAAAATAATGCCGATAGACAATTACATAATAGGTAAAGATTTCATAAAGGTACGGCAATATTAGTTGCAGTTAAATCTGTGTTATGTGTCAATCGAGACGAAGCAGTATGTTTTGACTGCGCAAAATGGTGGACGCATGTGGTGATATCACGATGAACAAAATGGTGGACTTAATGCAGTATAATGTTAAATCAATACTTCTACTAGAGGATACACGCAGGCAGCAGTGGACGGACAACACCGGATAATCTACACAAAGTCATGAAAACCCAGAGAAAAGCCTCTCTAACAGCTATCAACGATGATCAGCATTCTGTGAGACTAGGTTAGGAGAGAAGCAAACCTCAGGATAAATAATAAGAGAATACAAGACTAATGTAAGCATACACAATATCTGTAATTTTATACAATTTTGATCCTAGAAAATGTACTTTTTTTCATTTTAACTAAGATTCTTGATAAATCTATTGGCAACACTATCAAACCCATTTAACATATTTATCTCATCACACCACACAATCATCATCCATATAAATATATCTTAGTCAAGTAAAATCTAATACCCTATTATAATATAATATATATATTTGTTAAAAGTATGTTTTTACTTTGGAACAATAAAGAGTATTAAATAAAATAAATAAATATAAACAATTCACCTTTGCCGAGCCATCGTCTCGAGGCCACGTGTTTTATGTCATAATAGAAATTCATGCAAAATACCGGCCGGCGACCGATGACGTGCCGGCCGGCATGCCAAGATGCCGGCTATGCCAGTTAGTCCAGGAAACTTGCAAACCTGTGTATTTTTCTCATATCAATTTAGTGGATTTATATAGTTTTACAAAGCCTTAAGCTAAGAATCACATTATAATTTTAATTTCAAATTTAACTTGAGCTACATTATGCATTTTGGTATTTCGTCCGTTAACGGTTTTGTCCTTAAATAAAAAACAGACAAAGGAAATAGAGTAAAGCTATTCAGTTTAGAAAAGACCCTGATCAGGCAACATATTATTGGGCTTTTGTCTCCACATGAATACGGCAGCGGCGTCACCGGTAAATTTTGATGAAAATGTGTCGAATTTGGCGTCCGCTGGTACAGCTGTCCCAACCTGCTGGTAAGACGGGCGCGCGGCATGAGTGGCAGAAGCACTGCATCACCGAGTCCCGAACTAATCCTATCAGCATGATGACAGATTCAAATTGACTATCTAACAAAGTGACGGAATCGCGTCACGGCGCCGGCGAACTGCGCGACTCTCGCCCGGAAACTGAGCCAGGCCGGGGGGAGGGCGCCGGTCGATAGCCGCACCCCTCGTCCCGCATCCCCGCCCTGCGGACCCACCCCCGTACACCCGCTAGCGCGCTACCGTCCCTAACTTGATAACCCGCAAAAGAAAATAAGCCTACCAAATGGAAAAATAATGTCATTCACGGCGTCTATTACTTTATGTCACTTTTCCTGCAGCGACGGTGTTATGTTTATACCATAATACCTTTCCTCTTTGCTTATGTTAGTATTGGCACATTGAACTTATTTGAAATATGAACAGATATAGTTATAATATGTCCATTAACTAATACAGGAATATTTAACAAATGTCATGAAGAAGCAAGGGATTGGTTTAATCAAAAGCTTCACCTAGCAACTGTTCAGGTTTAGGGTCAAGACAAACTAATTTAAGAGCCTCCCAGACGCGTGCGGGTCTCGACGGGCTTCTTGCTCATAAAAACGCAGAGGTGTCGAGGGGCGGCGGGCGAGCACGTAGGGGTGCAGAGGGGGTACCATGCGGAGGTTCCACCGCCGTCTCGGCGCCGCCACCCGCAGCCAATTAACAACCGGCAACGCCACGGTGAATTTGTTTCGCCACTCGAATTGCTTCCGATTGATTTCCTTTTCTCAAAATCTATCATCGATGGACTCTTAACACCACTTAACCAAGGGAAATATCAATAAATGTCCATTTGCCAGCTAGGACCAGAAGACTTCTGACGGCAATTTTCCTGCTAACATCTGAGCAATGCATTACTTAAGTAGGGTATTTCTGCTTAAGTTATGCATTGCTCATACATCATCTAACCTAAGCAGCAGCATCAGTTCTACTTTTATCATAAAAGATATCAAGACTGCAGTATGGTCATGGTGCCGCAACCCCGTGCACCGGTTACAACGGCTGTGGTGCGCCAGCGGATCGATTCCGGCCAACAACCCCAAGGACTGTCCCCCTGCGATAATAACTGGAAATTCCAGGAGTGAAGCATGAACAACCGATATGTACGTCCTGAAAATAGTCTGGAAATGACGCCCCTCGGCGGCAGCCTGGCTGTCGACCTAACATAGCGTTCCAAGAAATACAATTCGTGATATATGTAAAACTTTTATTAACTTGTGGGAACATTCACTTCTGTAAATACTTGATCTATACTAATCAAAATGACGTAATACGTGTAACTTTGAAAGTTTTCCCTCCGAAAAGTCAACACTATAGATCATATCTGAGCGATGATAAATTAGTTTCTCCGCAGAAGTTTGCCGGCAGTTCATAGTGGGTTTAATTTTTAGTGACAAATAAAATACCAAATTATTTTCCTTTTAAAACTTTAAAATGAATCCTGTCTGTACATTACTCTCACATTGTGTGGCGGTTCGCCAAAATAAAACCGTAAAGACACAAAAGCCATTAGCAGTTTTTTGGATAGGTTTATTAAATCTGACGAAAGTTAATGGCGCCCAACGAGGCATTATTTTAAAATATTTCTGAATACATAGATAGTAATTTAGTAAAACAACCGGTTTTTAGTTTACGTTATAAATAAGGAATTAGTTAAAAAAACAAGTTAAAGTTTATGATATGACTTGTTTTTCTGGCAAGTTAAAAAAAGGGAACAAATAACATTTTAAATTGGCGCCCAATGTGGTTTTTGTTGGAAATTCTGTTAGCAGATACATAATCCTTTATGTCAAAAATTCAATAAGCTAATGAGGTCTCATTTGATGACAAAGGAAAAGACAAAAATGACGAAGAAATGCGTCATGCGAACAAATATGAACCTAATTATGTATCCTGTAGCGGCAACAAGTTGAGTCACGTGCCGGCTGGATTTCGCCAAGAATATAATTTGGAGGCAGCGGCGCGCGTCCGCCTGCCACGGCAGTCGTATCGATTTTGCCTTGTTTCAGGCTTTGTTTAAACATCAGCGAGTGTTGCCTAACATCCTTATACAAGCGCCTTGCAGATGTATTAAACGTAGAGCATAATAATGCGCTGTATTCAGGTCTTTCTGGAAAAGGAAGTAAGATATGGATCGCCATAAATAAATACAAATAATATTAATTATATAGATAAGGACAAATTACACAGATTGAGCTAGCCCCAAAGTAGGAAAATAGGATACTAATCAAACGATAATATATTTTATGATAAATACATAAAAAGATAAACACCCACGACCCAGGACAATTTGAAAAAGGCCATTTTCCGACTTGCCCTGGCTGCAGATCAAAACCTAGACCTCCGAATGGCGGACTAGCACGGTTTCCAATACGCTACGGGGGTCGGAAAACTTAGAATGTTATCTACATAATTATATAAGATAGAAGACATCTTGAAGTCAACTACGGAATAATTAACTTTGTGAAAGACACATAATACGTAACAATTGTTTTTCTAACTAAACAAGAGAAATTATCCTTAACTATGTAATAAGACGTCTTGTACAAGACTGAGAATCAATAAAGGAAACCGGCTCGACGATTGTATTACTTAAGTGCCCTGCTGGCTGGAATTGGCCTAAACTTGTTAAAGGGTGGTCGTCACGGGGAATAAGTTACAAGAATGCGCTCTGGGGAGTTCTTATGAGGCTATTTTAAAAACAGTTAAGGACTTTAATTCTAAAAAACGAAATTACAATGACTTATTGTAATGTGTACTAATAAAATTACTATAGTTATTACTATTTATATAGATAGTTACTAGCTTTTGCCCGCGGCTTCGCTCGCGTATCCCATGGGAACATTACTTTTTTCCGGGATGAAAGGTACCCTATGTCCTTCTCAGTACTCCTAACTATGTGTATGCGAATTTTCAAGAAGATAAAGCGTGAAGAGGTAACAAATAAACAAACAAATATACAAACTCACCTTCGCATTTATAACATAAGTTAGGATTAGGATTACTATTCATACTCAACCGACAAGAGCATAACTCTTAAATATAGATAGATAGTTATTACTTCACAAAACAAAATATGTATTTTTAAATTGAACAGATATTTTTTAGATTAAGTAGATTCAGATCTGTGGGTAGATTACAGCAAAAGATTTAAATTTTTAAGGAATGTTCCGGAAGTTTGCGGCTTCTCTTATAGATCAGACGAAGCTAATTGACGTTGAAGGAATGTGCTTTGAGCAAAAGGAAATGTATTCACCTCTCGTTTTATTTAATCCACATACAAATCAGGATAAAAAAAATTAGGCAAAAACAACACATTAATCCTTTTCGGCTCTATCCTTATACCCCATTCTCATCGATAATTTGGATTTATAGCAAACTGTTAGTCGTAAAAACAAACTGTTACTGGCGGTCGATAGCAAATTTATTCCATGCTATCGTGCTAGAGTTAGGCTACTATACAACTACTGTCTATCTCTTGTAATGCGTGTTAGACATGCGTAATTTTTAACGTGAAGCTCTCAAAAATTCTATTATCTTTATTATTATAATGCTGGGCAAAGGCCTCTTTTTCTCGCTTCCATTCTGTCTGTCCGTCGCTTTTGACCTCCACTCACTGTCATGACAGGTAAGCTCGTCGCACCGTCTTTATTATATAATATCTATTACAAATTGATAATGTCTTTGATGACGTTTTTACAGCGAATAAGCTGCTTTCGTTTTAATTCAGACGTCGCATTTTTTCCATACTTATCCTTATCCTTTAAAGTTCTCTTCCTTTTTGTACTTCTCTAAAGCAATATCTGTTTCAATTTTTACAAATATTTTTCCTACAATATTTCTATCTTTATCATCATCAAATGAGGCATCTGGAATTAATTGGAAATGATTGCGGCTTGTCTCGCAAGAAATAGACCTATTCAATTTGCCACGACAGCAGTGTATTCCAAATTATGATGTTCTCGTAATTTAATTATCTGATTTGGGGTATTATCTACCTCTTATATGTCTCGATTTGTTTGCTTTTTTCTTCAAGTATGAACTCTGTCTTTAAGTTTTAAGTATTTTTTATAAATCTAAAGAAGACAAGTGGAGAGTGACTGGAAAGGCCTTTGTCCATCAATGCAACAACATAGTTAAAATAAAAAATCTGTCTGGAAGATATAATCACCAATGTCTAGACTTTGACAAACATCGAAAGAAAGAGGCAGGTTAAGAATGAGGTGGTCAGACGAGTTATAAGATCGAAAGGAGGCAGCTAACAACGGGCATTTTTAGAAACGTAGAGAATAGAGGCTTTTTTGGTAAGTAGTAGAACTAAGTTGCTAATCCCATTACCAAGAGAAATATTTTATTCCTCAAAGTTCAATATGGAGGGTGTTAGCTGCCAGTCAGAATATGTATTAATTTATTAAAACCACGTGCGCGGGATGAGTAATAAGAGTTCAAAAGTCGCGTCATTAATATTGACGAAGGATTTAAATTATTCACGAGATTCCTACTTCTTTACGTCAAAAAATCTTTGGATTTAATGAAATAATTAGCTAGGTAAGGTACTATTCGGAATTGGGATTCTTCATTTTTTTTAAACCCTAATTTTTTTTTATATTTCAAAATATAGCATATTTCAAGAAACTAATTTGAATATTTTGTCATATTACGGCTTAGATAAATTTATATAAATTATTATAAAAATCATGTCAAAGACAAAGTAGTGTCAAAAAATAAAATCACGCTAGTATCATAATAGTCTTTGTCAGTTTCAGTATAATTCAGTCACAGACCACTACTAGACCTGCATAGTGCGTGGCCACTTTAGTGCATCTCTTTCAATCTTTGATTTTTGCCTCCACCCATATTTTGCACACGTCACAGAACACACTATGGTTACTAACTTATAATAAGCTTAAATAAAACCCTAAATCACCTTTTAAATGATAAAATCCCTAAAATAAATAACTTTCTTCGATCGTTTTGTGGTTTGTTTGGCCCAGATTTTGACAGTAGGCCAGCTTATAGCAGCCACGCCGATAGAGACAAAAAAACATATCAGCGTTTCGTTGTACTGTATTTGACAGTCTCCTTCTAGCAATATCGTTGCAAGTCTAGACTTGCAACGATATTGCTAGTCTACTAGTAGTGGTAGGTCTGTGCATTCAGTGAATTCAGTTGCCCATATTTGGCGGAAAGTTCTTTTCTTATGATTGGCGGAAACGGTGACATTTGACGTTATTGTCAGTGACGGATAAAAACCATAAAGGCGACTCGTATTTTTTAATGAATGGACCCAGAGCTTAAACCGATACAGCCGCGGAGTAAGGCCAAACAAAGGTCATACGTTTGTTTGTAGAAATATCCAAAACCATTAATTATTTTGGGCAAAAGAAATTGAAGTAACACGAGTTGCCAGACAAATAAAAAACCCCGACTTTTAAGCATTCACCCCCAATAACTTTTGAACGGCTGAACCGATTTTCATCAAACATAGCCAAGAAACATCTCGACAGACAAGGCTCTTTAAAAAAACGCATTAAAATCGGTCTATTCGTTTAGGAGCTACGATGACACAGACAGACACGTCAAACTTATACCCCTCTTTTTCGTCGGGGGTTAAAATAGAGTCACAGAATTAATATAAAACGCTGAAGCTGTTTCAACAAAAAAAAACAACGATACACGAACAACTGAAGACGCGAAAAATTGGACATGACATGATCCATAAGTGCACAAGTACACACACTTTCTAATATCAGAATATAATAAAATTTACAACGACATAAGAATAAGTGTTATAGAACTGCAATATACTCGTAGTCCGGATGTGTCTGCGTCGGCAGCTGGCCATTATTCAGCCACCTCCGATACATCTGACGCGAGTTCCCAACTTCTCCGACAGTTACGCACCGAGTATTGAAATCGATGTTATTGAGATCGTAAATATGAGTTTGGAAACTGAACGTTGCCGGCTGTACATGTACGGTCAGTCAACACATGTTTGAAGATACTCACACCCGTCAGTATAAACAAATTATTCTGTGGGGTCATGGGACCAATGCTCGGACTTGGATCTTCGATTCGATCTAGATTTTGCTTTTCCACTTGCCGCATTTAATTTTGTGTCAGGATTAATCTTACTGTATTCTTTTTGCCGGATCTAAATAAAATAACATCACAACTTTGAGTAGCCCGGTAGCCCGGCGTACGCATTGATAGCGCTTTCGCAAGCAACTCCGAGCTTGGTCTGCACTTTGATGGGTGACCACGAGTGGCAAAAAAAATCGTGAGCTTTGGAGCTTCGGAAGGCTCGTTAAGCCGTTGGTCGCGACTGTAAGCATTATATGGTAGTCGTCAATCTATATCAGATGCCTTTGCCCTAAGAAAATCTGACACCAGTGTTGGCCACTCACACAGGAAAAACAAACAACTCAATTTTGTCGAGCCAGCAACGATACAACTTAAGCACAACCCCAAATGCTACATCGAGGCGGAATATTAAACGAAATCCATAAATTTCCGTATCGATTCTAGCAATGGAGAGCATATCGATGTCTATACTCAATACAGAGGGGGCTGGGGAAATATTATAATCACCCTGGATGTCAAATTCGCAGGATCTTAATTGATTTGGTATTTGCATTGGCTTCAATTGGACATATTACGCAAAAATCTGCGCAAAAGGCGGCACTAGCACATACAGTAAACAATCTGCTGTCATTCTAAATTCCTATTCATATTCTAAATGTCATTAATATTCTTTAATAAATAAAATAAAAATAAAAAATTAAATTCTACATGTCATATTTTTTCACAACAAGTATTTAATTTTAATAGTTTTATTATTATTCGCTCATTAAAAACCTGTGCTGTGGTGGCTTCCTACGGTCATTTAAATACCTAATACCTATTTAATTTTACGAATTTATTGCGACTTTGTAGGTACTCGTCATTGTCAAACATCCCATACAACAAACGTGATTTTTGAGATTTGGCGTAATGTATGGAAGCCCCCCTTAAATATTTATTTTATTGTAATTAAATTATTTATTTTCAAAGTGAATAAACAAATTCTAAAATTCCGTGAACATTTCAAGCGTCTACCTGTTGCCTTTATTAATATCGAGCAAAAAAACGGCAAAAAATCTCTTTCAACTTTTTGTATACGTTATAGGTATTATCTCAGAAACGAAAAAAAAAGTATTCAGTAATTTTTTTTAGATAATTATCTGATTTACAAATTTTGTCTGAACTAATCTTATGATAAAATTTACCGTTTTGCTGAAAATTGCGAAAAATCCGTTTTTGTGACCTTAGACCCCGAGTAAATTTTTTTCCAGGTATCGGATCGATGAGGACTTTTCGATTTCATTTATGACGGGGTTTTAAACAATCCTACCAACTTTCAGCTGGGTGCGAATTATTGTAACCTCGAATGTCTAAAATGACCGGACTAAACGAGCGACCTAGGAACCTACCTGGAATCTCACAGCGTCTCCCGCAAATTGGCGTCCCTGCACTTCTCCCCCGCACTTTCTGTACCTTTCTGTGCTCTAAACTAGGGTTTAGTTACTAGCCGCACGCAATACACGACGTATCTTGTCTTGAGAACTGTCAATCAATAGTAACCATCATGGTGAGAAGATGCGCATATAATCATTGTTTATCCACCGATTACAACAAAGAACACATATTTCATAGATTTCCAAATGATGAAAACAGGTAGCAAAAGCAACAATATAATTTCACGTTATTACCCAGCAACCATCTTAATATATAACGTCTAACAAAATATACTGAAACTATTTTAAGGGTGAATTCAGTCCATGATACTGTACAACTTTCCCCAAGGAACAATATCGCAATATGAAAAAAAAAAATTAACTTTCATACAATCTCGGATCAGCTGATCGGTCAATATGTGTTCAAATATTATTTTTCATATTTTGATATACGTTCCTTACGGACAGTTGTTCAGTATCATGGACTGAATCCACCATTGAAATAGTTTCAGTATATTTTGTTAGAACCTGTATATACCCTTCTCGCTCTCTCGCATTGGCGGGAGATACACAAGAGCGAGAGGGATTATCAATCGACAGCAGTATGAACCGGTAAAAATAATAGGCTCCTCGCTCACAGTTAATCACATACACGCAGATGCCAAGTAGATTTCCGCGGGTTATAGTGTCAATACACTATAATGCCATTGTTGACAATGACAACTTGACAAGTCGTGCGTGGAAGCGTGTTAAGATAAACATTTGTTTTTTTTTATTGGATTTATTCAAATAATTACCGTATAGTTTTGCGCCGAATATGCAAATTACTATATTACAATAGTGAATTAGTGAATTTAGTGCGTTACATTATAAATGACTCAATAATAATCAGTAAAGTGAACTATGGTGAAATGGACAATGGACATAATGAAAAATATTTGTGAAGTGATATTATGTAGCTGTTTCCGAATTTTCTGTAACATTTAATACATATAAAACAGAATACGTCATAGTGTAAATCTCCTGGTATAGAAAGATATAATCGTAAGTATGTCGAACTCGTTAGTAGGTAAGTATTAAATTAATTCTGCGGTGCGACCCTAAGTATAAAACTCACACATCGACGTGTGTACAGATATATTGTTTCGTTTGTAGTAGTAGTAGGTATATATGTTACTTTGAATCTATGGAGAGTCATACCAGTGGCTTAAGCCAGACTTTTTTTTTATAGAAAATCCTTTGCTAGCATTTGATAACCTTTTAAGTGTGTGTTAATAAATTAAGCTCCGCAGGTGCGTGAGGGTCAAAGGTGAAGCTATAAACGGAGCTATAAACACACGAGACACATAAAACTTAAAATAAATAATGAAATAACGAAAACTATAGGTATGTAATATTCTTACTGTCTTCTATGCTATAGGGCCAATACCAACTATCTACAAACGAAAAGCTTTCGTACAACAGGTTTCATAAGCGTTACTCCACAAAATAACAAGATAGTCGTCCGATAGTGTCGACCTATGTCTATGTCAAACCAAATTAGACTTTTTACAGGCTGACTTTTTATACACCAGCCAAATTTATGGAGCAAGTTTAGTCCATGATACTGAACTACTTTCCATAAAAACAATTAAAGAAAAACCAAAATAAAAATTTTCCTTCCCATACAAATCAGCGCTCAGCCAAACGGATTTTGTATGAGGACGAAAAAATTTTATCGATTTTTAATAACTTTTTTTATAGAAAGTAAGTCAGTATCATGGACTGAACTAGCTCCACAAATTTGGCTGGTGTTTAAAAAGTTACCCTGAATTTTGTAGCACTTCGTATCAGGCCCACAGATTGAAAACGGTAAATCAGAACTAGTGATGATTTACTAGCCTATCGTATATTTGATAACACTGGTAGAATTAAAATAATTCGGAGAAAGATTGTAAACTCGAAAAGCTGACGATTGCTTTGCTTACATCGAAGAAACGATAACATGTAGAACCCTAGAGAAATAGGAACGATTTATTAGCCTGTCGCATATTTACAATATTTCGACAGGTATACATTCACGTGATTGACTTCTACGACTAGCAGAAGGGAAAGTGAAAATTGGAAATAGCTTATTTTCTAATACTGATAGTATAAAGATAATTCGGAGAAATATTGTGAACTCGAAAAGCTAACGATTTCTTCCATTGAAAACAACAACGTAGAACCCCAAGTTTCGGACAAATTAATAAGAAGGTAATAAATCAGAAATAGTGACGATTTATTAGCCTATCACATATCTATACTAATATTATAAAGCGGAAGAGTTTGTTTGTTTAAACGCGCTAATCTCAGGAACTAATGGTCCGATTTGAAAAATTCTTTTTTTGTTGGGTAGTCCATTTATAGAGGAAGGCTTTAGGCTATATAACATTCCGTTCCGACAACCACGCGAACGAAATCGCGGGCACAGCTAGTTTACAATATTTCGACAGGCATTCACATGGTTGACTTCTACGACTACTAGGAGGAGAAGGGGAAATGAAAACTAAGTAACTTAAGGAATTGCTTATTTTATAATACTGATAGAATAAAGGTAATTCGGAGAAAGATTGTGAACTTAAAAAGCTGACGATTGCTCGCATTGAAAACAATAACATTTAGAACCCTAGAGTTTCGGACAAATTAATAAGAAGGTAATAAATCAGAAATAGTTACGATTTATTAGCCTATCGCATATTTATAATATTTCGACAGGTATACATTCACGTGGTTGACTTCTACGACTAGTAGGAGGTTGCTTGGATTGAAAACAATAACATGTAGGACCCTAGAGTTTCGGAAAAAAATAATAAGAATGTAATATAAAAAAGAAGTGACAATTATTATTATTTTTGTGACAAATCCAGAAAACCCGAGACCGACAAAAGGTTCTATCACACTATCAAGGCCAGAGCACTATTTTCACATTTGGTAGGATCATGATGTGTCGAAGGTGTATTAGAAATTATTACACAAAATCCCCGGCTTAAGTGTGATATCGCCCCAGATGACCCCAATACTGGGCGTATTTTGCAGATGTAACGCTATGATCATAGTAGACGACCGAGTAGAAACGGTAATATTTAAATCCAACTGGAAAACTTTTTATTAGATTAATGCATACGGGAATTAATGCGAAACATACCTTTTTTATTGATTTTCGCTAACGTTTCGTCCGAAGCCTGACTGAAGCAGCGATGTTAGGCCTCCTGCCCGGTTTGATCTTCGTCCATCGTCATGTTAGAATCAAGAAGTAGGCAGTGGCGGTGCTAGATTGAATGTGGACGTCAGCAACAAGCTTTTCGAGGCCTCTTTCATATCCCAGTTAAAACGAGAAAAAGCGGATGTGTATTTTTTCGCTGTCCTGCCCTCCGCTTGCTCATCCCTGCTCATCCGCTTCATGTGCGAGGCCATATAAAATGAATGAGTAGTGGAGCAAAAAAAATAGCTCATCCGCTTCACGCGCGAGGCTGTTCCCTCAGGTCAGGCGCGAAGCCGTTGGCGGTCGCCGACGACTAGCACCGTCACTGGCAGGGCCGGATTAGGCAACTGCCTAGGGGCCCCGTGCACGCACCAAGAAAAGAACCCGCTCTGATCTAGGGCCTCCAACCTTTAATATGGCCCTGTGGGCCTCCAGGCATGCATTTATCAATAGCCCTGACATGGTTAATCCGGTCCTGGAAGCTACGTTCTATTGTCGTATTATCTTCTAAGATCATTAGACTCGCTTTCCGCTCGACACCTTGGACACAGCCCGAAGGAGTCTCCCCAGCCTACGGCCGCCACCCGCGAACGCTGTAAAGTGGATGACACACGCACGGATCGATCAAGGCCAGACGCTCACGGCGAGTTTGTCTGGCTCAGCTCAACACATGTTTCTTTATCCAGATAGCCCAGCCTTCGCGAACAAAGGGTTGGTAAACCTGTTCGGTTTCCGCATCGATGCGTCCAAGGTTTCGTACACAATCGCATTTTATGGGATGATTTGATGACTACCGGCATATATTCTGGTTAATGATTCCGCCTTATAGGACAAAAATAAAAATAAACAATGTCATATCCACTAGATTTTTTTAGTCAGATACAATAACGATTTCCAAAAACAGAAGAATATTATCGATATATATGTATTGTGAATTCAAGTACCGCATATATTAATTCTATTTCTAGAAACCACATGTAAACGTGCTAAACGTGGCCTTTGGATCTTACGGCACCAAGCTCTGTCTACCCCGTTAGGAATAAGACGTGATAACGTATAACGTATGTTAGAATATCATCAATATAAATTGTGAATTAAGTCCCTCAGCGTATATAAATACTTTTCTGGCTAATCTTGGCGAGTCTTGTGGTAATTCCGATACGGATTTCACTAACATGTAGAGCATTTCCGGGGAAGGTTAGGTTAACATGCCTGTGTTAGGCCGGGAAGAGTCGCTAGTAGGTATTAAGGCCGTACCTAAATTTTTAGGGGTCAAGTGCTGCCCCCATTTAAAATAAATCATTTTAAAGAAAATGGAGACATCATTTAAAATTTTGCTACGACCAAGTCCTAGATAACCCTTTAAACTATTTTGTGAACTACTGTTTACAGTTTATAATGATAACGTTAAGCTTTACTACGCACATTTGCGAAAAACGGCCACTTTTGGCAAATGTGCGTAGTAAAGCTTAACGTTCTCATTATATGTAAAGAGTAGTTAATAAAATACTTTGAAGGGTTATCTAGCACTTGGTAGTAGCAACATTTTAAATAATGTCTCCGTTTTCTTTGAAATGATTTATTTTAAATGGGGGCAGCACTGGACCTCGGAAAATTCAGGTACGGCCTTAAAAAATATGTCAAAGAAAACCATCATAAAACGATTTATCCACGAACTCTCTACTATAGTATCGAAAGTATGAGCTTTTATTAGTTGTTTTATTTCTATTGTTTGGGAGAAATTAGAATACCAACAATAGATTTATATACTTAGATATAGATTTATATTTACAATTGTTCTCAACAGGGTCGATAAACGGTCAGGCATGTAAATGAACGAACATGACACTGCAATTTCGTGATTCATATTAACTATGAACGAAACTGTACGATCTAGTAAACTGTAATTCAACGATGCGGAATAACAGAAAATTGCTACCAGTCCTCATGACTCACACAATTAAAATGTATCTATCTGTTGTTTATGAAACAATGGGTAAGAAGTGGTCGAATCCAGAACTGGTCACAACTTGGCTCCAACGGAAGACCAGCGCTGGTGCTGCGTTTACGTAACACCAACAATGCTGAGTTAGAGGCCAATTTGGAGGGTCGATGGCACATAGCTATCCTAATCCTAACTATCCTAACTAATCCCAACTAATATTATAAATGCGAAAGTGAGTTTGAATATTTGTTTGTTTGTTTGATACCTCTTCACGCTTTATCTACTGAACCAATATTTTTTAAAAATTCGCATACACATAGTTAGGAATACTGAGCAGAACATAGGGTATCTTTCATTCCGGAAAAAAGTAATGTTCCCGTGGGATACGCGAGCGGAGCCACGGGCAAAAGCTAGTTTTAAATATTTGTTTCGTTGTTTATTATTTTAATTTTTTATGTGTAGATTTTCCAAATAAAACTCTTCCAAATCTGATCTTAGATTAATAAGTGGACGCTGACCACCTGAACAATCCACACAAAGACAAAGATCCTCGTGTGAAAAATATGAATTAACAGAGTAAGATTGTAATGTTGTTTGGTTAGGATGTTTACAAGTCATCAGGCGTAACGTACAAATCGGATTTCCTGACATTTATCATACAATAACATTGTCGATTCCCGGCCTGGCAAATATTTGCAATCAGGTGATGGAATTTGTCCGTGTTTCTGGGTGTTTAGTCTAGTTTATTATGTTTCTGTCAATCGGACTTACGAACGTGCGAACCGTTGATAAATTATCCATTGTTGGAGAGACGTAGACCGTAGCAGTCAACCAACTTAGGAGTCCCGTTACCCTAGACGGAATCAGACTTTAGTCCAGCTTTTATTTTGAAACGACATGTCATATATCGGCATTTTTTTATATATTAAATAAATGTAAGGCGATTATCACACTGCCACGCATCACGCTGCATATTGCGTTTTCTGGTGCGTTTTCTGTGTGTTGGACTGTGCGTGTTCTTACAAGCAACGTTAGAACACGCATTCACGCGCTACGCTGCGTAGTGCGGGGCAATGTGAGAATCGCCTAAGTAACTGGTTTTCACAGTCAAATTATGAACTTGAAAGATAATATAGTGTATCATATCATATTTGACCACTAGTATGGAAAACTTCTACACCCTCTTTCAAGTTCATATTTTAAATGTCTGAAACTAGATATATGCAATTTCTTTAAAATTACAAAATACTGCCAAAACCTGATATGTATATTATTTCAAAATAAAAGCTAGACTAGGTGTGTATGGAAAAGTCTAGGGCAAGAGGACTCTTAAAGAAGTCAAACCACCATCAGAAGTGGTATTATTTGAGGAAATTGCAGACGAAAACTTCAGAATCGAGAGAGCAAAGGTTAAGTAAGATGCATAGAATGCTCTCTAAAGCGCAGATCTAACAGCTAATTAATAAAATAATTCCGACGGTATCATCTACTGTTACAGATAATGGGGACGCGGCCGAGGAGTGACCGCAGGGGTCGACCAACTGTGGAACACGACACCAGAAGCCGTACAATCCGCGACGCGGATTTGGATTGGTGTTAGCATTGCATTTACTTTTTGAGTCATCGATTACTAGGACGCACTGGCCGTGTAAATATTTAGGAATAAACCTGTAAAGTGGGAGTTAAAGTTCGCGTGTAAAGGGTGCCTCACTTCTCATAGATTTTCCTATAGGTATAGAACTACGAGTATATATTTTGTTTTTTTTTTTCAAAGGTTCAGTAGTTTCGGAGATAAGGGGAAGTGATCAAATTTCGTCTGTTTCCTTTATAATTTTTTTTATACTTGTTTAATTAATTTAAAGTAGACTCAACATCATCATTCTCAGTTAGCATCAATCCACTGTTGGTATGCCCAAGTTCAGCCTTCCTTTTTTTCAACGCCAACAACAACACCAATGTCATCTGAACAACGGGCTCGTGGATTCCCCACTGCTCTCGTCCATCGACTATCTTCTCGTCTAGCCAAGTGTCCCGTCACTCTAGCTGCGTGATCCGTTTACTTAAGCCTTCGACTTGAGTCCTACGGCAAGGCAATGTGAACCATTCTGTCGGCGAAAAGTCCATAGGTGAAAGGTTCTGACGACGAATCTCTCAGAAACCAAATGTACTGTTGGTGATCAGTCCAAAGGAGAAAGAACTGGTGGAGAAAGCTTGCAAATTTCTTTATACACGATCCAGTAGCGTGATGCCGAGACAAAGTAAATTATCGAAGCTCATAGCTTAGTAGGTTAACCTTAATCGTAGATCTGCAGTAATCAAAATAAACAAAGACAAACTACGTCAGCAAGTTTTAAATAATGCAATAAAGTAATTAAGGGGAGGTGATTCAGCCTCGTCCAGGCTCGTATTAGAAAGACATCGCTCTGGGGTGGGACCCTCGCGTCCCTGGAGAACGGGAAAGCCCGACAAGCCACATACATTTTTGTCTCGACCCCACTGTGCAGTAAATGTCCCAGTAGTTTCCTGAATTTAGGGGAAATAGGTAATACACAAAATAACTATCAAAATAGGTACGTAAGTATTTTAAGTATAATGAATTAATAACACAATTAATTCGATAAATAATGGAGGGAAAAATACGAAGATAGAAGTAATTGGAAACAATAAAGAGCGGCCAAGTGCGAGTCGGACTCGCCCATGAAGGGTTCCGTGGCAGCAAGTAACATAATATAAAAGTTCTAAAGGTAAATTGCGGTTTAAGATTTATGACGTATTTAAAAATAAATAATGATACCGAGACCGCTATAGTTTTAATTGAAAGTACATACGAGTACTTTGAGGTATATACCACATTTTTTTCAGAATTATTTTAGTAATATTTCAAAAGTTACGGTGGGGGGACACCTCAAATTTTAACTTTGTATTAGATTATCTCAAGACTGGGGGGTTTGATCTACTTACATAGTTTCAAAGCAGTTTTTGTTGTTGTTCATTTTAAAAGACCTTTTCAACGATACCCCACACGTTAGGGTTAGTCAAATTTGATTCTTTAAATTCACTTTTCGTTGTATTGGAAAAAAGCTGAAAAAAAAATATTTTTTCATTATTTTAAAAACCAACTTTTGGAACTTCAATATCTATCTCTCCCCCAATTTTCGTGACAATCGGTGCAGTAGCGGCGGAGTACGAGCCCGGACGGACGGACGGACGGACATGACGAAACTATAAGGGTTCCTTGTGGACTACGGAACCCTAAAAAGGGCAGGCATTTGCCCAACTAAATGGCTAAAAAAAAACACAATGAAGTGAAAGGAAAAATAGAGGTTCTACACACTTTCGTGTAGGTACTTATACGACCTCCTCTTCTCCAACGACTCCAACCAAACTGCTGTACCTGGCAGGGTACATCAATGATCTTAAATTGTATTGTTTTTTTAAAGTTTTTTTTTAAATGAGCAACATGCTTCGTCATAAAGTAAAAAAGTATATCCCAGTAACATGTTTCGTCAAAAGAATTGTATTATTGCCATCTTAGTACTTTATGGTTTGCAATAAACTTTGAGTATTGAGTATATGACTTTTTTTTACAATCGCTACAAGGAATCTGTATTAATGGGTATAATATCCTCTTATCGGTCAAAGTATATTGTACTCAACCCTTTGTTTCCCATCTCTTATACACGAACAAACAATGTCATTATTTGTTATTTATTGTTATTTGCCGTGTAAAAAGTAATTACTGCGCACATGTCTTGATAAGATTATCAACTTGAAGTGGGGAAAGTCTTAATTTTATCTATTAACGGCTAGCCTATACCTGTATAATAATTAATTATAATATGCTCATTCGGCTAGATTTGCCAGATAGATGAGTGAGATTTTGGCAAAAACGTTATTATAATGTTGTCTAAGGGTTGGATTTGGATCTCATCTATCAACACGGAACAGCACTTTCCTATGCTGCTATCTTTTTCTGTCGCTCAGAACAGTGAATGACGCTTCTGAGCGACAGAAAAGGACTCACTAATTGAGTGCAGCGAAGCCGTCGGATCGCCGCTCCTAACACTCGCCCTGATGATGATTGTCTAAACCGATCGAAACCAGGTCGATCTTTGATAATGATATGTATTCACATAAAATAGGGTACATAAGATCTTAAATAATAAACATGTCCTAAATCTATTTTGCTTATAGTTAACAAGCATGTGAAAATAATACTGAAGTAATCTATACTAATATTATAAAGCGGAAGAGTTTGTTTGTTTGTTTAAACGCGCTAATCTCAGGAACTAATGGTCCGATTTGAAATTTTTTTTTTGTTTGGTAGTCTATTTATAGAGGAAGGCTTTAGGCTATATAATCCGACAACCACGCGAACGAAGTCGCGGGCACAGCAAGTTTACAAAAATATAAAAAAAAATTAAAAAAAACTATCGAGCGTAATGACTTTCCGACTACATAACTTGAGTAAACCGTTTACAACATTCATAGGGAATATTACTTAACCATTACTATTCTAGAATTTAATACTTAAGACTGCAGTCTCCGACCGTGGGAATTTTTTATTAAACATCCGAATCTATATTCTCTATCTACACATACGCATTGCGCTGTATTGTACATGCACCATGGAGACGAATTTAGACAAATTCAGAAGCGCAGCAAGCGGTCTGCCTTATCAGCGTTTTCGTCCCCATATTTATTTGAGAATTTCGGAGAACTTTAAATTTTTCTGTCTTTTTACAAAAGACAAATTATTTTTATTTATTTATTGTACGTGTTAAAGCATGAATCAATCTTCATATATGTGTATTTTTTATTTTTCTATTCAGTCGTATGCGCATGAAATCCGACGACGTATTCGCTTATATTTTCTTCAAAGTTTAACCTTTTTAACTCAGATTTTGAATGAATTAATTTTTTTTTTATTAAAATCTTTTTTACTTTTTAGGATTTTCTTTTGTCTTTATTTCTCTGTAATTTAAACACAACTTCATGTTTTTAATTCCGTGTAAACAACAATGACGTGAACGTCGCACACCACAAAAAATTGTTATTGTTTTTTATTTATTTGGAATTAAACAAACTATTACAATGAAAATCAATAAATTGTCTAATTCACTTTTTAAATACTTAAATAAACTTCAGTTCCTAACATATTGTTACTAAGATAGTTTGGCTCCAATCAGCTCCGAAAAAGCAGTCAAAATCATTAAAAATAAGGACTGGGCCCTTAAGTAAATTACTAGATTAGGAATGCAATTTCGCATAACAGCGGATAATTTTAAGCTCAGTCGCTGTTGTTTCATAATAAATGAGGATGGAATAATAGAGGTGATAGCACTCGTTGGGTAAATTTCAATTTGTATTAATGTATAGCAGTCATTGCTGTACTGTTTACTGTAATACGGCTTGATAATGTCCCCGGAGTTATTAACGCTGCAATAACTACTGTAAATGGCGAGCAATTACAACACATCGAGTAAAATAAAAGGGAAATTACAATACGGTATTTGAGTCTATATGAGAAAAAAATCTGAAAAATATATTACAGTCGGAAAATTATTAGATTTATTCATAAAATAACAAAATAAATTTTTAAATTCAATTAAAAGTTTTCAGTTTTTATAATGTGTTATTAAACACCAAATGCTGCCATGATATTACGTCATACGCCTATGTAAATTAAAAAGTATCAACTGTTAAAATACATCAGTGCATTTGTTTATATGCATAACTGACATGGCCACAGAGCAATATGGCGTCCACTGCTTCAACGTTATCTATACTAATATTATAAAGCTGAAGAGTTTGTTTGTTTGTTTGTTTGTTTGTTTATTTGAACGCGCTAATCTCCGAAACTACTGGTTCGAATTGAATAATTCTTTTTGTGTTGGATAGTCCAGTTATCGAGGAAGGCTATAGGCTATATAACATCACGCTACGACCAATAGGAGCAAAGATATAGTGGTAAATGTGTAAAAAACGGGAGAAATTATTTCATCTTTGAAGCCTTCCGTTGCGTGCGCCGTGAAAACGGTTCAAGATACACAAAAAATATGTATTAAAGAATAATAGCTCTTTTAATGATCTAAAAAACAGTCCGCGATAGTATATGTCTATCTTTTAAGATAAACTCACAAAAACCGTTTTTATGGTACCTAATTTGGTCGAAATAATTTGTTTAAGTTGTATCAACATAATAATATTAATCTTTATTCAAATAAATATGTTGTTGGTTAAGAGTACTTCATCTATACTAATATTATAAAGCGGAAGAGTTTGTTCGTTTGTTTGTTTGTTTGTTTAAACGCGCTAATCTCAGGAACTAATGGTCCGATTTGAAAAAATCTTTTTTTGTTGGGTAGTCCATTTATAGAGGAAGGCTTTAGGCTATATAACATTACGTTCCGACAACCACGCGAACGAAGTCGCGGGCACAGCTACTCGGCAAATAAAACGCGTAATTTAAAAATAAAAAAATTACATATATTTTATAACACATCGATTGAATAAAACTGTTGTTTTTTTAAGTGGTTTGTTAGCACCATGGAATCTATTTTAAACACTTTTCAAAAATGGTTGTAATAACCAAATCTACACCCAAGGGAATGAATACTACTGTTATAATACTAGTACAACTTATTTTAGTCAGGAAACCAATTTCAGGAAAATAATAAATTAATATAATCAGCCCGATAAACATGGAACGGATATTGTTTGGACGTTTTACTGTACTAATAAGAACGATTCCTTTGTTATTGTTGCAATAGAGTAGGTACCTAATCATTTAGTTTTTTTACAAGCTTTTATTTAACTTGCAATGTATGTTTGTTCGGGTGGAATCTTGCAACTGAATTTTGAAGCAGATATCTTCAACTGATTGAGCTGAAATTTTGCGCGCATATGTATATCATGTGACAATGCAATATTATGATGACTTGGAGCTGATCTGATGATGAAGCTAGAAGGTGGCCATAAGAACTCAGTAATAAAACGACGCAACCCCGTTGAGTTTGGGCTTATTTGTTTTGTGTTGACAAAACCTTTGGTCTCATAATAAAAGCTTGTACAAAAAATGAATTTTTTTATAAAAAAAAAGCTTTTCCTTTGAAAAATGGATGTTACATATCCGTATGTATTCGTGATCCAAATTCAAGAATCGGTTCATCACGCTATGTGTCCCACCCTAAGGAGCTAATCCCCACTATCTAGGTACGATAGCGAATACTTACAACATATACAAAGTGTAATTGTAAATGCGTAATAAATCGAGTCTTATTACATTAGCCAATGTCGATATTTGTCTAGTTATTGTTCTGCCAAGTTCTCTTTTCATCAAATTACATTTTAAGTTGACGTGGGTTCACAATTTGCAATACCGTGCGTGTTTTTTAAATAGCCAAAACATAATTGAGCATTTTTGGCTTGATAGAAAAAAAATCACAAACATACCTCTAAATTTGCCTTTATAATACATATTACTATTTTATACAATCACCTTTTTATATGAAAATTATACCAAAAAATTTATTAGCTAAATATCTATCCGTTTTGGCTACAAAAAAATTTGAATATAATAAAAAAAAAATAATAAATAAAACACAGTGAAATATTCGTCGAAAGAGGAGCAAAGCCCCGAGCTGTGCTTGACTTGATTTTTAGCAAATTTAGGCAAATTAGAGGTATGTTTGTGATTTTTTTTCTATCGAGCCAAAAATGCTCAATCGTGTTTTGGCTATTGTGGGTGTCTGTAGAAAATCCTTAAGATTTTTATGTAATTTTGTTGTGGAGTGAACTGTAGTAGTTTAATAACAGTGATTTTTCAAAAACACGTACAGTATTGCAAATTGTGAACCCTCTCTTTTCGTCAACGAACCACGGGCTTAGATCACTATAGCACTAGTGGTTCTGTGAGAACACTGAGTAGACCTCGCGAGCGATAACAGACAGACGGACATAAGCATTTTTGGCCAATCTGTAAACTGAGACGCTTCCTTCGCTCGGTCAATTAGGTGAAGATACAGGCAAATGGCCTTGAAATGTGAAATAAATTGTTAACTCGTAAATACGGTGATGATTTCCATATTGCTCTTCGTCATGCACTAGATATCCTTTTAAATTATTTTATGAACTGCCGTTGAAACTATTATTGGTGACCCGTCTAGCTTTAAAACTTGCCGTGGCCACTTTTCGCGGAGGCAAGTTTTAAAGCTAGACGGACTAATGTAAATACTTTCAACTGTGGTTTATAAAATAATTTAAAGGGCTATCTAGTGCATGACGAAGAGCAATATGGAAATTATCTCCATATTTACAAGTTAACAATTTATTTCAAATGCCCCCATTTGAAACTTTGCCACTTCAAGGCAAAGTAAATAATAAAACATTGCTAGTGTGAAACCTAAAATAAATAACAACACTCAAGACTTGCAAGAGCAAGCAAGACTTGCAATGCAAGCAAGACTGGAAGCAACACTGTGCAGATGTTAGCAATACAGCGCGCAAATGTGTCTGAAACTTACAGTCATCCTACTTCGTCGACGGTTTTACATTCTTTACTCGTATTTTATTGCGCTAAAATATCCTGAAATACTATGAAACAAAAACGTTTTAAATTCAAAATAGGTCGTTACGTATTCATCCTTCAAAAGCGCAACACGCAGTTTAAAGATACTATATCCCAATTGTTATTAAATGTCTTTTAATTGTTTGTTTAGTTTCTGTAATTTCAGTTAATTTGGTTCGAGATTTTCATAAAAAAATCGCTTTAATTTTATTTATGTAGATGTATGTATATTTACAAAAATTCTCCTGTAGCAAGGTAAGCGGATAAAAATGAACTGGATTTTATAGCTGTGCAAGCGCTGCCTATGCGCAGCCCGTTATTTTGCCGGACGGAAGACCCAAAACTGCGTAGCTCTGAGTTTCTGACTATTATACCTGGCAACACCAATTATCTAAGTGATCTTTTCCTAGATTAGTTCTTTTTATTACTGTTCTGATGAACAATAAAATCTCTCTATCACTCCAAACTCCAAGCATTTTGAGGAGCTCTGTGGCCCAAGCGTAGTCCGCACTTGTATAGATGACAAGTGGCATAAAAGAATCTCGAGCTCCGTCTGTCATTACATTACTGCGTGGCAATCATCAGAAGTGTTGGCCCCTTACACGCACGATAAACAAACAATAAATCTCTTGCTTTTCCAGACTTCATATTTATGAATGGTGATGTCCATGTCACCATCAATTACCTTCGATTAGACGATCGTGTGTATGGAACAATTAACTGATATTTTTTTACGTAATGACACGCGATGTGCCAAGCCAACACATGATGGAGAAAGTTAGATAACTACGAGTATGTATTACGTTCAGGAGTGTTGTTTTTCAATGAAGGAGTCAGCGAAACAAAAATTGTAGTTTTCGAACTCATCGCTCGCCTTGTGACGTTCTTCGGAGGGCCTTTTTCCTAGTTGGGGCCGGCTCTATATGTCAACCCCTCCATAATTTTCTGTCCTTCGCCATCTCCTTACTATCTCACGCACTCTTCCCACGTCTTTCTCGGTCTACCTTTTCCTCTATACCCATCTACTTTCAAGTAGTAAATAATATTGTTTTAGGCAAAAAATATCACAAATTTGTCAATGGTTTTCTTAACTTTTCAACACAAAAAAGCAGCGTGAAACAGAACGGATTCTTCATGAAAGGTTTCTTTGAAATTTTTGTACGCTACAAATTTCAAAATAACGAATGGTCAAGCAAGACCACTCATGCAACGCAAATCATTTGTGTCAAATAATCGTTGTGTTATTCCGGAATTCAAAAATAGCACACCAGCCGATTATCTTGTAAATCTGTATTAAAAGACGAATTGATTAGGACTTTGACTCAAAATTTGTTTTTTTACCCGACCGCTGCAAAGCCCAAAAGGAGGGCTATGTGTTTGACCTGTATGTATATCCTCTATGTTTCCTCGTAACTACCAAACGGCTTAACCGATTTAAATAAGTTATACGTGGCTAGATTCGTCTTAACCACTGGTGTCATAGCCAAATTAAAAATATTCCGTAGTCGGGTTTTAGTTTTTAAAACTATGTATATCTTGTTTAGTAATTATAATATAAATAAAACCTCTCTATAGGTACTGCTACATCATATTCTTATCCAATCTTAATAAAATTAAGGTACTTCAAAGAAACCACAGTAAAGTAGGAATTCCTGGCAGACAGTAAAGCTGCACTAAAAGCTCAGTCGACGAGTCAGGTAGGATTAATAGCATCCGTAATGTCCAAATTAATGGTCCATCTTCCGGCAAATTCATTGCTTGCGTCAGATCAGACGTGATTAAAACACAGATACTTAAATACGTAAGGTACTCTCAGATCTGTGCTTTGTTCATGTAGTCTGTACAGACAGACTATCCCTGCCACTGCCTATCGCTGTGGGAAACAGGCGTGAAAGTTTGTATGTATTTTTTTTATGTTATAGGGCGGCAAACGAACAAGCGGGTCACCGGATGGTAAGTGATCACCACTACCCATAGACAACTGCAATACCAGGGGTGTAAAAAGAGCGTTTCAATGTCGTATCGGTACAGCATAGATATTTACGCTGTATACATAATATAACATATGTATACAAGTATACATATGTTTGTACAATATACAAACTATCACGCCTATTTCCCACAGGGATAGGCTGTGGCTATGGGTGTCCACTTGCTATGTATGATCTTGCCTGAGAGACTTCTGTGGCTTCATCTACCCTCATCACTCTCTTAATGCATGCCCGCCGGTTATGGGCCTCTCCTTTTTAGGGTTCAGTACCCAAAGGGTGTCCTATTACTGAGACTCCACTGTCTGTCCATCTGCCCGTTCGCCTGTCACACCCAGTCACAGGGCTCTATCTCTTGTATCGTTTTAGCGAGACACTTGAAATTTTCACCGATTATGTATTGTGGCCGCTACAACAACAAATACTAAAAATAAGATAAAGTTAAAAATTTAAGGGGTCTTCATACAAGAAACGTGTTTTTTTCAGCGTTTTAAAACATTGTACGGAGGCACGGAACCCTTTATTTACAAGTCCGACTCGCACTTGCCCGTTTATTAAATCTCATTATTTCCATCCGTCCATTTACCAAGTCACTACTACATTGGAGACAGGTCTATTCCCAGCAGTGGGATCTAGAGGGTTGTCGATTATGAACTAATACGACCATTTTGATTTCATTGCACTACCTACCTCCGAAGTTGGATTTTACATGCAGTTTGACAATGAAAACAGAAATTGTAAAAAATAACACAAAATTGTATGCAACCATGAACATCAATGTAATGAGTGCTTCGGTACCGTTGTGTGCCGGCAACCGTCGGCCATGTACAGTCAACCACAACAGTTGATGATCAAAGCAGAGTTCCATTTCTAGTCAATGATCCACTCCACACACCGTCTGATCAATGATCATGTACTATGTTATATTTTAGAAATATATTTTATTTATGAGCTTCCATGTAATTGGGCTGTGTTTGAATTTGCCACTTATCTTTTGTTTACTCACGTAATATAGTCGGAAAGGCCGACCAGGTATCGATTGATTTAGACGGTCATAAGGACGAGTGTTGGGAGCGGGTGGCGACCTGACAATTCCGCTGCACTCTCTGCACAATAATATAATAAATATACACTTCGCACTGATTGAGCTAGCCCCAAAGCCCAAACGTGAGTAAGTAGTTTAACGATATTTATAAAGAATTTATCTCACACTAGCTGTGCCCGCGACTTCGTTCGCGTGGTTGTCGGAACGTAATGTTATATAGCCTAAAGCCTTCCTCTATAAATGGACTACCCAACAATAAAATAATTTTTCAAATCGGACCATTAGTTCCTGAGATTAGCGCGTTTAAACAAACAAACAAACTCTTCCGCTTTATAATATTAGTATAGATTACTATTATGAGCTTTTTAAGTAACCATCTCGATCACTTTAGCTTCGTAATCGGTCCATTCAATAAGATTCTACAAACAGACACACAGGCAGCCACGTCCAACTTATAACCCATCTCTTTTTGCGTCGGTGGTTTATAATGTCCACTATTTTTAACCGATTTCAAAACAGGAGGAGGTTCGACTGTATGTTTTTTTTTAATGTATGTTTGTTACGCGATATCTTCGCCAATTGGGGACCGATTTTAATGATTATTTTTTATATGAAAGCCTTTACTACCAAATTGGTCCCATTTCAATTTGGTGAAGATATGATGAAGAACTTTGGAGATATGGAAGAAACTCCTAAAAAAAATGAAGGTTTTTTTTTTGTGAAAAATTTAATAACTGATCATTACTTCTGTCGTTGACGGTACCATGCAAATATAGATTATTCACCCGACGCTGCTCGGGTCATGCGCGATGAACCACGCCAGTTTTTGGGCTCTGTCCAACTACTGGATCAATGGAAGTAGGACTTAGACTTACGATTCAAGCCTTACACAAATATACAGATGCTCACACATTTTTTTACCCGACGCAGGCAAAGCCAAAAGGAGGGTTATGTTTTTCGCCGCTATGTATGCGTGTTCACGAGGGAACAGCCCTCGTATCTTTATTGATATCCATGATACTTTGACAAATGAGGTGTCGTTGGAAGCCTCTTGGCTGTCCGCTGGTTATAGGCTATATGACGTCACAGTAAATTCAATATGGCGCCCTCTACAGCGTTTTTAGGGTTCTGTAGTCCACAAGGAACCGTCCGTCTGTCTGTCCGTCCGTGCTCGTACTCCGCCACTACTGCACCGATTGTCACAAAAATTGGTGGAGAGATAATTATTGAAGTTCCAAAAGTTAGTTTTTAAAATTATGAAAAAAATATTTTTTTCAGCCATACAACGAAAAGTGAATTTAAAAAAATAAATTGGACTAACCCAACGTGTGAGGTATCGTTGAAAAGGTCTTTTAAAATGCAACAAAAACTGCTTTGAAACTATGTAGATCAAACCCCCCAGTCTTGAGATAATCTAATACAAAGTTAAAATTTGAGGTGTCCCCCCACCGTAACTTTCGAAATATTACTAAAAGAATTCTGAAAAAAATGTGGTACGAGTGTATACCTCAAAGTATGTACTTTCAATTAAAACTATAGCGGTCTCGGTGTCATAGAAAGTTATTTTTTAATACGTCATAAATCGTAAACCGCAATTTATCTTTTGAACTTTTATATTATGTTGCTGCTACGGAACCCTTCATGTCACACTTTTTTTAAACGAAAATAAATAGAAAAAATATGTTGTCTAAGTATACAATTGTTTGAATATTTAGCTTTTCTGGTATTGAAGTACGTTTTGTTTTAT
This sequence comes from Acrobasis repandana, assembly GCA_963576875.1. NCBI lineage: Eukaryota > Metazoa > Arthropoda > Insecta > Lepidoptera > Pyralidae > Acrobasis > Acrobasis repandana. Next base: position 2,231,847 of record OY756216.1, read on the forward strand.
ACATTAATAAATTATCGTATAACAAGATAGAGCTATTACCATCGTTAGTATGATCTCGGCATTACAAGTTTGATGACCTGCCTCGTCTCGGATCGTGCTCGTGGAGAATCAGGCCGATAAGTCACGCAAGGTCCCACAGCATTTTCACAATATGGTTACTATTTTTGTTTAGGATTTCGTGTACTTAAATGACGTCAACTCAATGCTATAATTGAGACTATAATAAACTAAGGATCCTCTGTTTACCCTTTTTAACCCCCGACAAAAAGAGGGATGTTATAGGATTACGTATTGGTAGCTCCGCTACTCATCACAAGATGGCGTTTTTGGCAAAAGTTTTTCTAAAAAATATTATTTTTTCGTACAAGCTTTTATTGTGAGGCCTAAGCAAAGAAATTGTATACAAATCTAGAATGCGCACGAAATGGCAAAGCCGTTCCCAAAAATTATACCTAAAGTTATAGCTCTCCATTTCTACTTTATTGCACTGACAGTTTACGGGAATGGGACGCCTATAACTTTAGGTACATTTTTTGGGAACGTTAGGTTTTTAAATATAAGCATTATGAAAATATGAGCTTTATGTGCGTGGCGTTAAGTTTAATTTTCAATGTCGTTTTTGTGAGATTATTATTCGTAGTTATTCTAGATAGTATTATAAATACTTCCGTGTTGCTCTGAGCTAAGTACTTATCAAGACAAATATTAAAAGCCCAAACTCGACGGGGTTGCTACGTTTTATTACAGGGTTCCTACAGCCACCTTCCGGCTCCATCGTCAGATTCTTGTTATAATAATATTTTATTGTCATCTGATTTACTAGCATACAAAATGTCACCTCAATCGGAAATCGGGAAGTGCTTCTTTAACTTGCAAGATTTGACCCAAAAGACCAACAACATACAGCTTAAGGCCGTACCTGAATTTTCCGGGGTCCAGTGCTGCCCCCATTCAAAATAAATCATTTCAAAGAAAACGGAGACATCACTTAAAATTTTGCTACTACCAAGTCCTAGATAACCCTTCAAAGTATTTTATGAACTAAAGGTTTAAAGTGAGAACGTTAAGCTTTACTACGCACATTTGCGAAAAACGGCCACTTTTGGCTAATGTGCATAGTAAAACTTAACGTTCTCATTGTAAACTGTAAACAGTAGTTAATAAAATACTTTAAAGGGTTATCTAGGACTTGGTAGTAGCAAAATTTTAAATAATGTCTCCGTTTTCTTTGAAATGATTTATTTTAAAAGGGGGCAGCACTGGACCCCGGAAAAGTCAAGTACGGCCGCTTGTCAAAAAGGCTAAGATATTTTTGTATATTGACCATGATATGTGGAGATGAAAGTTTGATGAAAGACACATGACGGCGATATTCATCTTTTAGAAGTTTCCATAAAAAGGAGTTGTATGTATATTGAAGACATAAATGGCTATCAATATCAACATGGACGTGAAGTGAGTGGACCACGAGGGCAAGTATTTCCTAGGCACAAACGGTACTATAGAAACTTCGAATAACAACACAACTAGATATCGGGTTGGCGCAAAAAATACGGCTGGTCAAATAAAAGCGCACTCCCGGCGGTGAGCTCTTATTTTGGTTACTTTAGTCAAGGAGTAAAACACTTTATACGTAGAGTTATAAGGTTAACTTCACAGTGAATGTTATTTAATATTCAAGCAATTTGAATATTAAATTTCAATTCAACAGAATTTTTCTTTGATTATAAGGTAAAAAGCTATATTTCTGTTTTTCCTAGAGGTTGACTGGTAGAGAATGCATTAGTGTTAAGTTCACCTTTTGTACCATTGTGGTCAATAAAGATTTTAATAAATAAATAAATAAAATAGTACAACTAGACAACTTGATCGAAGACTAGACTCAATGAATATTTCAACTTCAGGGGCTCTAATCTCGTGCATAATCGCCATGCGAGTCCGATATACTTGCACCCTTGCAACTGGATCCAAACTAGTAAAAAGGAAAAATAGAATAATAAATAAATTGGTGGAAGGTTCTTATCTTTGAGAAATAAAAAGTATACTGTTGATATACTAAAGCCATTGACAGGATAGATAAACGTAGATACTTAAAACCAAATGAAATAACAATAAGTTGTGTCTTTTACATGGATGATCGTTTACAAACTTCGATAAATGTTTAAAGTCTATCAATTCAATTCAATTCAAAATTCAATTCAATTCAATTCATTCAAAAGTTAAAAGTCTACCAGTCAGAAAGTTTGTTTTTATAAACATAACATTATGACGGTTATTCACAGGTTTTGAGACAATAGTTTGAGTGACTCAGGCCTCAAGTTTCCTGCAGTAAACGTAGGCGCTGCCCAGCCCACGCCTGTCTTACCTTTTCTGGACTGTACACGCTTTCGTTGCAACGAGCTTGTCTGAACAACTCTGAATCCATAGAAAGCCGCGTAGGAGGACAGGCTCAGTTATTTCGATTGCAATTTCACTAATAGCGAGTCTATTCAACGTGCAATTAGAATGATTGATTATCGTGAATTGAAAGTTCGCAGTTTAGTCATTCGCACTAGTTTTATTTATCAACGGTAAAGAAGATGCGGCCATTCGAACGAGAGCACATCCACTACCGAGAAAGAATTTCGTCGTCATTTTCCTATTGTGGACGACGCGATAAAATATTACTATATCCATTGCCAGTTTGACAACCGCTTAGTGAAATGAGAATTGATAATAATATTTTAAAATCGACGGCAAAGCGCGCTACTTTTATCAACCGGTAAATGATTACCTCTCGTGTGCTAGAACTCAGATGTAATGCAAGTTCTTGAACAGAGATCTGCGTTTCTAGCACACGAGAAGTGGATGTTAACAATATTGACTTTTTCTTCTTCGTCTAAGCGCGTTCCCAGTTGCATCTTCAGCTGTGCTGCTTCGGAGCCCGGGGTGCGCTTTCCCGCTTTTTTTTCTTCAAATATAACATGCATGTCAATGGTCACCCAAGGATGCCAAAGACCTTGCAAAATGGAAAAGAAATAGCCGGAACAGTTTAAATGATTTGGCTTTAGTTTTACCACGTAAGCCTGCCTGACGTCAACCTTCTTTGCGAATGTATTTGTACGAAAAGTTTTACAACCGGCCGCCGCCCGACGTTAACCCTCCTTGGGAATGCAATTATAGCACGAGATGTTTGTGCTTAGTCCTTTAGTCGCCTCTTACGAAATCCACAGGAAGAGATGGAGTGGTCCTATTCTAACCCGGAACCACACGGGTGAACAATATTAACAAATTACAACAATATTGACTTTTTATCCCATTTTAAGCGCGATAAACTTAATGTCTGTGTTGCTGAAAATGATAGCACTTCTCCAGTAAGACGCCCGTGTACTGTTATACTTAATGTAATGTGTAATGAATAAGCCAAAAAAAAAGAAGCCAAAGCAACAGATTTGATTAAACCGTGACCCGATGATTTGTGTCTCATTTAATCAAAGAAAACAACTTGACGAACTTTTGCCTTTTTGAATCGCGGCCGAATGGATGCCAGTGGGCTTATTTTATATTATTTGACGTAAGTTTGACGAATTTTTTATTTCCCAATGTACCTTTATCGAAAAAATTTGTCCTAGGTACTACTTCGTACGAATTTTATAGCTACTATAAGAAAGCAGTTTCCATTACTAACAGCTGTTTTGTTCAAAATATATGTGATAATAATAGATTGAACATGTGCAGTCTGTACCTATATGGTGTGCCATCATGCATGACACATAGATTAAGGCGGTATTTATTGAATGAAGGTTCTTAGTTATATCCATATATCCGATGGAATTCAATTGCTTCCTTAAGGCTCGTTCTTAGCTCTATGCATAAACATAAAGTACTTGCAAGTAATTTGGCTCTCTTCCAAAATTAAAACATTCGTGTGTTTTAAATTTTGAAATCTTTATTATAACCAGACTAAGATTCCAAAATTTAAAACACATCGTTTTTAAATAATTTTTCAAAACTATAAACCGACTTCAACTCCAGTTTATACTTAGAAGAATCATCTTTTTTCCAGTTATTTTGGTTTAAAAACCAAAGTACACAACCGATCTTGATAAAATTCTATGGGACCACCTGACAAGTATACCCTTTCGAACAAAAAATATTTTTTTAATACAGTTGCTCAAAAAGTGGCGTATTGCAGGGACGTATAGCGTTCGAGATGTGGGCTATTACATACTCGTGCTTTTTTTTTACCTTTACCGAACTCGCGCGTTCTCTTTCCCAACTGTCAAAATAATGTCTATTAAAAAGAAAAACCAACCATGAAGTTTTTACTAAAAAAATTCATAGGAGTTTTTATGATTCATGCAAATACGTATATTTCTAAAAAGAAGCTACTAATTTGTTTTAATATCATATTTAATGATTTGATTGAATGAGTTTGGTTAGGTTTCATTTCATTTTATCTCATTAAATTTCATTTTCATTTCATATCAATAAAAAAAATTTACTGGAGACTTGGCTGTATGGGCATAGTTTCCTTTACCTACCAGAATGGGTGAAGAAAAAAAAAATCTCTGCTTATATTTTACGGTTGGCGCCATTTTTCAGAAATTTTCTTTGCGAGTTTAGTTGTTTGTTGCACAAAATGAGTAATTTCGACCCTAGTTTTTTTGAATTAACACCACCGGAACTCAGTATAATTGCACAAAATGCTTCGGAGAACATTTTACCGGAAAAGTCAAAAAGTCGCTACATACGACGAATTTATTGCGTGGGAGAAGACAAAAAAGCAAATAGTTTTTCAGAAAATGTTATGTTGGCATACTTCTCCGAACTCTCAGCAAAATTAAAACCTTCTACGTTATGGTCGAGGTTTTCGATGATAAAAAGTATGCTGAAAATAAGAAACAACGTGGATATAAGTGAATACCCAAAATTAAATGCTTTCTTAAAACGACAATCAGACGGGCACAGCTTCAGGAGGACCTCCGCTACATTAATGGCAGATTTTGATTTCATTTACATTTATAAAATAGTTCATTCAATATTAGACGTGCCAAACTTGCTCGCTCAAATAACCTTTAATATTAGATATAGTGCACGCAGATCCAATCAAACAGGCCTTTTTGTTTTGCAAGTGTATCGGAATAATACGTCGTTTCACAACCCCCTGGTCAGGATGGCTCGTTAGTGCAAAGAAATCGCCGAGGACAACCCAGCTTTCGATATTTTTGTACCTAAACTGGCTTTATATATAAAAATTCTTGAAGATATCCTTTATCAAAAGCCGACAGTCTAAACACTAGTACTCTCGGTTTGTATAGAGTAAGTAATATACTTAAGGTAATAATGTTTAAACGGTTTATATTGTAAATTGTATACACTTATTTTTTACCTAGTTTTAGTTCCAAAATTCAAAAATTCAAAATATCTTTATTATCAAAGAATATTATTATAATATCTCTTAAAAATAGTCACTTTGTTTTGTTTTGCACAAATGTTGACGACAAATCGTTACTTACAGCTAAGTTTACGCCTATACCGCAGTACCTATTTATATAACTAGTTTAATTACCACTTGTTTGTAACTTTTCAAGTTAGTTCCTATGTAAACACACTTTTGTGGAATGCAACCTAGGCTATAACATATCCGATTTGTTTATCTTGTTTTTGAAATAGTTGTAATCTGTTGTGTGTGTCAATAAATAAAATAACTTTTAATTGACGTCCTTAAAGCGACTAGGAGGTTGGAAATCAGACAAAGTTGCAGAAAGCTATATTGTGATTTATTAAACAACAAACTAGAAACTGGGAAAAAAATCACACAATCCATTAATTTAAGGTCCAGTCCGTCTCCTTCACATGTTAAAGAGAACGTTCGTCCATCTACCTTCGTTGATAATGATAATTCATCAGATCCAACTCCATCAACTAGCAAACGCCATTGTATGACAAATATACATAAACAATCATACGAAATTAATAATAGTTTGTCTCAAACAGTAAATATGCAACCTAAAACTTCCCCAGTTAGTATAAAAAACTGTACCAATTTCAATGTATATGTGAATTACAACGAGATCTATGTTTATGTCAATGGTGAATTATAACTTTTATTAAATTGCTTCATTTTTTCGCAACTGTATTAAAAATAGTCGTTCAGTACACGTGCGGAACCGTCATTGCAACTTGTTCCGTGACAGCCTCTCCGCACTTGTAATGAAATATACTATTTCAAATCGGTCCAGGCGTCTTCGAGTAATCGGGGAACATAAAATAAATTAAAAAAAAGATTCTGACGAATTGATAACCTCCTCCTTTTTTTGAAGTCGGTTAAAAACATTATAAATTATGGAATCGTCTTGACTATAATCAAGACTTAGATTCCAAAATTTAAAACACTTATAGTTTTTTTAGAGCTGGTTTTCTCAACCAGACTCGTTTTCTTGACTGTCATAAAAGAATCGCTTCTGTCTTAACTTTCTTCCTTGTTGAAGTTGTATGCGGAAAGCAATATTCGATGTGTCTTTTAGGGTCTTATGAAGGAAAGTACATAATATGTACATAATACAATCACGTCTGTGTCCCAGATGTAGGCATAGGCTGTACCTCCATTTGCTACGGTCCTGACATGTTTCGTTTCATTTCTTCATTTACTCTAAACAATTTACCGGTATTTCTGACATGAAGAATAATATTTTTATAGGGTTTATAGGCATTCAAGATGCAGTACTAAAGTACTCGCAAGCTTATGCGTGTCATAGGAATATAAAATGGTGGAGAGATTCTGCGTGCGGGGTTAAACACGTGATAGCTCAGTGGTTAGAGCATGGTCGTATTAAGACTAAGGTCGCGAGTCCAAGTCCCGTTCACGTGATAATTTTCACCATTTCTTATTTTATTATTTTAATATGAAGAGTAATATAAAACTACGGAATAAGCCCGGCAGTGCACAATATTTTATTCTTTTAATTAAGACGGAATGCTCACCACATCGCCTTATCTCTTAATTTCCGTTCCTTTGTAGAAATGTCTTTGTTCCTGGCCGAGCAATGGTCAATATTTACGTTGACGAAACGCTGCGGATTCCTCCATACTCCATTGTCATAATAGGAGACTTGGGAGTTAGATCGAAGAATGATTATAAATACATACTAAAGAAGCTGGAAGAGTCTTTACAACTAGTTCTAGAACTAGTTACAAGTTCGATGCTAATGTCTGCCGGTCTGTCTGTCTGTGGTATCGTAGCGAACGAACGGATAGACCGATTTCAATGCGGTTTTTTTACGTGAAAGCAAGTTCCCTTGCTCTTAGCTATGTTTGATGAAAATCGGTTCAGCCATTTAAAAGTTATTGGGGTTTAACGCTTCAAAGTCAGGGCTTTCTCTAGCAAATAATAGATGGCGCTATCCGTAGCGCGACTTGATATCCGTATCAAGTCGTATTGGTAGTTTCGCTACTCATCACTAGATGGCGTTCTTGACAGTCACGGTTTTTTTTAATTTGCCTAGCAAATAAACTTGTTACACAGCGACACCCGTCTTATCTCCGCAACCCAAAGGGTAGACCAGAACCAATCCTAGAATAGGTTTACACAAACGCTAGATGACGTTATGGACCCACAGCTTTACGTGCCTTCCGAAGCACGGAATCATTTTTATTTTCGGATAATCAGGTGATTCAAGCCTGCAATGTCCTAATCAAACTGGAAACAACTTTTCACAAAGTATTCTTCCCAGTGGGATTTGAACCCACGACCTCGGGACCACGGAGGCATTCTGTATAGATATCGGACAGCTGTCGTATCATTTTATGGAGTAACGGTTCAGTAGGTACCCCATTTGGCTATGATTGAGGTATACTCCATCGTTAATGGACTAGAACTGTATATTAAGGACTGTTTACAAACATTTACATTGGTACGAATAAAATAAAAAACAAAGACAACCGCGACCAACCAAGCGCGAAGCAAACACCCACCGTGGGTTTCTTTAGGGTTGGGACACATCTGTCAGCACGGAACAGCACATTCCTATGCTGCTATCTTTTTCTGTCGCTCAGAACAGTCATTTGCTAGAGCGAGAGAGAGCGACGGAACGCTTCAGCATGGCCGGTGTTGAAGCGTTCCGTCTCTCGCTCTAGCAAATGACTGTTCTGAGCGACAGAAAAGGACAGCAGCATAGGAAAGTGCTGTTCCGTGCTGACAGATGTATCCCAACCCTTAGCATCCTGTGATTCAAATCCAAAAGGCCCATTAGGCGGCTCTCGGGAAATTCCATTACCCAGTTTGATTATATTGTATTTTCCTACGGCACTTAAAGATCGCTGTTCGCGCCTCCCTGCGCGAGTTGGGAGTGTCTCGGAGCTGTTAGTGTCAATTTAATATCGTACTAAATTGGGCGTTAAATTCAAACTCCATCGAACGCCAGATTTTGTAATGGAGAGTTTGGATACGATAGTAGGGAGACACTTTTTAACGAAGTTAAAAAAGGTACGCTGCTTACATAGAAACTATAGTCACAGATATGGCGCTTCATACAAACGGAGTAATATTTATGCCTACTACAACTACTAACGAAACTATACAGGGTGACTTTTTATCCACAAGCCAAATTTTTGGAGCAAGTGATACTGAACTACTTTCTATAAAAAAATGTATTGATAATAGATAAAAAATTTTGTCCTCCCATACAAAATCAGTTGGGCTGAGCGCCAATCTGTATGGAAAGGCGAATTTTTTTTATCGTTTTTCGTTAATTGTTTTTATAGAAAGTAGTTCAGTATCATGGACTGAACTTGCTCCAAAACTTTGGCTGGTGGTTAAAAAGTCAGCCTGTATATACACGTCAGTGTGTGTTTCAGTGTTCAAAGTAATCAAACGGTGCCCAACTACACACCAACCAATTAAAAGAATGGACTGTTAAGCAACGGACAGCCAAGACGATTCCGACGATACCTCATTTGTCAAGGTATCATCGATATCTTCGAAGATAAGAGGGAACACATGAACAGTATACATAATAATACATATACATACATAACATAACCCTCCTTTTGGTTTCACCGTAGTCAGAGACCTAGATCTCTGACCGTAGTCGTGTAATAAGATCGAGTGGCTTCATTCTAAATCGGAAACCACACGACACGGCCACAGAATATGTCAAAGGAGTCAAAACACGGCAATAATCAATCCCATTTTTTAACCGACTTTAAAAAAGGAGGAGGTTATCAATTCGATTGGTTTTTTTTTAAATAATTTTTTTAGTATGTTTGTTACGCGATATCTTTGCCAATTGTGAACCGATTTTGATGATTCTTTTTTTATTTGAAAGCCTACCAAGTTGGTCCCATTTTAATTTGGTGAAGATATGATGAAGAACTTTGGAGATATGGAAGATACTCCTTAAAAAAATTAAAGTCAGTTGCTTTTTTTTTTGTTAAAAATTTAATTATTGTTCATTCAAAAATAGCAAATATTATAGCAAAAATTCTAATGCTAGTATATAGGGAGAGAAGAAAAAAACTTAGAATGTACCAGCTGCTTCTCCTCCTTCGATCGAGGGAAAGGGTAAAAATGCGAATCGTGTTTAGGCGATGCGGCTAGGCTAGAAACCAATCACTATTTTGATGCCTTTTTCCACCATCACGCTAAAATAGGTATTTGGATTTTGCGGCCCTGGGCTCTTTCTGCTTACAGCCGCAACACCAAAAATGCTCTGGCTGTCCCATTAGGTATTAAGACGTGTAGTGTATCGGTATGAGCACAAATTCTATCTAGAATCTAGATCTGTACTCACCTACCATAAATTAGACGATCGTTTAGTCTCGCCATGCTGGTCGCTACATCTAAATGATGATTGAGTCCTGCATTCGCTACTGTTTAGGTTTAATCAAGCGTTTAATTAAACTAGTTTTCAGTTTCATTGCAGTCGTGCCAACTGTAGGTAATCAAGCCACATCACAACTGCAATTTGGCAGTTGGTCTGTCTAGCCCCTCAGGGATTTAAAAATAAACGGGCAAGTGCGAGTCGGACTCGTACATTAAGGGTTCCGTACCACCGTACAATGTTTTAAAATGCTGAAGAAACACGTTTCTTGTATGACGACCCCCTTTAATTTTTAACTTTTTCTTATTTTTAGTATTTGTTGTTATAGCGGCCACAGTAATACATAATCGGTGAAAATTTCAAGTGTCTAGCTATTACGGTTCAAGAGATAGAGCCCTGTGACAGACGGACAGACAGCGGAGTCTCAGTAATAGGGTCCCGTTTGCACCCCTTGGGTACGGAACCCTAAAAAACAGTGGCACTCCGGGAGTGCCGACCTGCCGACAGAAGTGAAAACTTGAACAAGGTGGTGTCGTTATCAGTGACGCGAGTTCAATGGTTTTTTTCCCATCTCAAAAATGCCCAACGCGCCTAAAGAAAACTTCACTACAAAAAGACAGTGGTTTGGTAAAAAATACCATCTACCTATGATATAAAGTAAACAAAACTCTTTGTTGAGGTTTTGTTTACATTTACAAAACTTTATCATTCCATTAGCTAAGCATTTTAATTCTGTGAGCTAAGCACACCAAAACGAGAGGCGTAGATAATCCTCTATAAAAGGAGATATCAAAGTTCAAAAATAGAACAGCGGGCGGGTGGGAAACGCAAATGCATGAGTCACCGGTGGCGGTTGCACAGTGACCGACCTTCAAGACGAGAGTTCAACCGTTTATCCGTTTATGATGACACACGCGAGAAATTTCGCCGGCCGTTATTTAAAATTGGAACTTGTTTAACGGTCGCCGCGGCATTTTAAATTGCGTAGGAGTCTTTTAATAAAGGAGGACAATGCATTTTCTACGTACAAATACTTGTTCAAGGTTTATTGGCACTATCTCATGTCATTTTCTTTCATGCTCGACTCGTACATGAAGGGTTCCGTACCTCCGTACAATGTTTTAAAACGCTGAAAAAAACACGTTTATGTGTATGTATTAAATAAATTAAAAAATTTCAGACCCAGGCCACATCCTTATTACAAATTCCAATGCAAGCGGCTTCGATCATATATTCTATAGATGCACAGTTCCTTGCAAAATCAAACAAAATATTGTCCCCTTGTCAATACGTACATAGATAGATGTATACCATTTCAAGAATTGCGAAAACAGTTTAATCTAATTTAAACCTTAAGTAACTGAGTTAAGCGTGTAAATAAATCCGTATTAAGTACGTTACATATTACTTTGACGTAACGTCACGCGTGCGGCCACCAAGCGAACGACAGCGAAACAAGGCATAATACTGTTTTATGCCTTGTTTTTCCGGTGCCATTTTTTAGGCGGCAACTGTGCATTTGTAGAATATATTAGGGATGCATCCGATACCGATACCGATGCCGATATATCGGCGATACTTCGGATTTCCCGATATATCGGCATCGGCGATATTTTTAAATTTTGCGCTTCAAGAAGGTAACGTAAACGCGCGTGCTGTTCGTCTATTTGATAGTTTGGAAAATAAAGAAATATATTACTTACCTACAACGATTGATCCTCGTTACAAAGCACGAATATTTCAATTACAATTTACTACTTCTAAGGCAAAAAAGCGTCTTGAAAAGCTACTTAATCTCGATGTGACTCTGCATTCTGAAAATATTTCAGACACACCTATACCTCTATACCTAGTACAAGTTCTGAGGTGAATCCGTGTTTTGGAGCATTTGTGAAAATGTTATTAGAGAGTCCGAGGAAGATGAGCCCCTGTCCACTCTGAGCTGTAATTCTCTCAAAGAATAAGTCGAAAGATACCTAAGGTCTCCTATTATATCGAGAGATGCAGATCCGTTTGTTTTCTGGCGCAATCATGTCTTATAACCAAACTTAAAAAAAAGGCACAGAAATACTTTAGTTTTCAAATGAGTTCTCTCGCATCTGAGAGACTATTTTCTACTGCAGGTCTCATTCAAACAGACTTGCGAAATCGCCTTTCCCCGCATAACTTGAGAATACTTTGTTTTTTAAACAAAAACCTTAATAATGTTAATTTTAATACTTACCCCTTAATTCTAATTTTAATAACTAATATTGGCATTCTAAATCGGTATTTTTTATATTAAATACATTTTTTTTTATTTATTTTAGCATTTTTATATTTTTTTAAGCGTATCGGTATCGGCATCGGTATCGCCAATATTTTCATAGGAGTATCGGTATCGGTATCGTATCGGCAAAAAGGCGTATCGATGCATCCCTAGAATATATGATCGAAGTGTCTATTAATGAAATTACATTTGAAATTGTTTGTTTAGTTGTTGAAATTATATTTGAAAATTGAATAAAAATATTAGGTATTTTTTTTCCTCATACAGGTACTAATAAGATTACCGATATTTGTTTATTTTGACATTAATTATCTTTATATAAGAAAAAGTCTACAAAGTTAAAAGACATACTAGAAAAACATCTGATTTATGTAATAAATAAAATAAATATATAGGGCCAAATCACACTGATTAAGCTAGCCCCAAAGTAAGTTTTTTTTAAACTTGTGTTATGGGATACTAACTCAACAATACTATATTTTATGATAAATACCTACATATATAGATAAACACCCAAGACCCAGGACAATTTGAAAAAAGCCATTTTCCAATTTGCCCTGGCTGGGGATCGAACCCAAAACCTCCAGATTAGCGGTCTAGCGTGTTAACCATTACACCACAGAGGTTGTCAATAAATAAGTACATACCCGGGCACATAAGTTGACCCAAAATGGCGGTCACTGCGCACACTTTTTCCTTTAATTATACTTGCGCAGAGCCACCATTTTGGGTCAACTTATAGCAGCTTGCATAGTGAAGTTTTTGGGAATTTAACTTTTTGGGTATATGTAAACCCAAAAAGTAAAAGTAGGGGATATCCCCCCACTTTTAAGCATTCACCCCCAATAACTTTCGAACGGCTGAACAGTATCAGTTTTTGTATGTGTTGGGTGGCTTTCAAATAAATTTTAATCAATTATCTATCAATATATCGCAGGTTGACTAAGAGATCCCTATATGGGATAAGTCTGCCGTTGTATATTTGCTCTTTCGTATTTTGAATTTTATTTTTGTGTTTTGGTACTTACAAAGTAATTACAAACAATTTCATTGAGTGTGATACTTGAGCAATCAGAAAAAGAGGTACCTACCTTTCTCTTTTTATTCTAGTTATAGAACAGTAGTTCTATAACTAGAATAAGAAGAGACTTGAAAAAAAGTTGACATGATAAAATATAAGATAAAGTGTCATTAACTCATTAATAAATATACATATGAACTGTAAAAAGACTTTATGGACTCTCAGCACTGTGTGAAATAGACATAATATCAGCTCTTTCCGAGCAGCTACTGAATTTGCAGGAGCCCAATATGAATATCGCTCTGCCTGCATATATAATAAAATAAATAATAAACTATACATGTTTAATAAATCGTACCAAGAATGTAAAGAAATATTGACAAATTGGATAAAAGAAAAAAACTACCTATGACGAAATTGAAACATTATTAATAAGTCAAAAATAATAAATACCTATATAAAAAAATTAAATAAAAATAATAATATATATATATATTTACATATATAATAAGTATATATCTTATATCTTATTCTATCTTCTATCTTCATCATCATACACTTGACGCGCGCACACACACACACACACACACACCCATAGGCTATATTGTTTTTCATCAAGACAAACTGTCTTATAAATTGGTCAACTATGTTATAAAGTACTAGAGATAAGAAAGAGCGGAGTCTCCTGACACAAGCATACTTTTTGCTTAAAAAAAGACTCCAGCAACAAAAGCTGGTAATTTAAATAGTTACCTAATAAACAAAATTTTATTTTATTTTTATAGCTAAGAAGCTACCTACTCGTCTACAATAAATAAAATAAAATAATTTTAAAGTAGTAGTACACCAACAAGCATGTGATTACATCTACAGAAAATAGAAATCTTAAAAGAAAATATACCTACATAAAGAGGGTAAATAAAAAAATATTTAACCCATTGGGGATACGTTGGTGGCTGCTGGGATTATTTGGCTTGGCTAAAATGGTCCAAACAAATAATACTTTTACCAACGAGAATAAAATTAAAAATGTACTCTAATTAAGACATTGGACTTTCAGCGTACCTTATTCTAAATAAAATAGTGTACTTACATTTATTTTCGATCTCCATAGCTGGATCAAAGGCTCCGGGACACCGCAAGTGTAACAAATTGGAACAAAGAACTTGAAAGTTTAGTAATTCGCGTCGACGTCTGTTGCAAGCGAACGACTGAATATTATTTTATTTTCACCGTCCACGTCGGGTGGGTAAGTTATTCCGATTCAAATTAAACGAAAATAAACGGACAGTAAAGACAAGCAAAGTCAGTAAACTTAAAACTGACTGAATTGAAGTGACTGTTTGTTTTCTTGCCATTTCAATTCGTAATTTGACAGGACGCATGAAAGCTGCGTCGTGATTCGTCAAAGTCAAACTTCCCGCTCTTCGTTTGAAAATATCGATCGATGATCTAGATTGTTGTTGCGTTCAGAAACGGTGCTAAGTATTTTTACCCGATTGTCGAAGGAGGTTAATGTTTTTTATTTATTAGAGTGAATAGATTTCTAATTATGGAAGTCATACTTGATAACATAAATATATTAAAATAAAGAGAAAAATATAAATATATGCAACCGCAAAGTCCGCAACAATTACAATCACAAGCAACTCAATATTTTACGTTTTATAAATCATTACTGAAATGAAAGGTGCTATGCTACCCATAATAATTTATATTAAGATATTCATATGGTAGTAGCGTGCGTCTTTAGATCGGTTTAACGTTCAGAAAAGCGCATGTACTTGTTATATAACAATTGTTCGTAAATAACAAGTTTATTTGTTAGGCAAATTAAAAAAACCCCAACTGTCAAGAATGCCATCTAGTGATGAGTAGCGGAACTACTGACATGACGATATACAGATCTGTGAGACTTCTAATCTGACTTTCAAGCGTTACCACCAATAACTTTTAAACGGCTGAACCGATTTTCATCAAACATAGCTAAGAACCACCTCAAAGGAACTTGCTTTCACGTAAAAAAATTGCATCGAAATTGGTCCATCCTTTCCAGCGCTACGATGCCACAGACACAGACATTAGCGTCAAAGTTATTACACCCTCTTTTTGTCGGCGGTTAAAAATTGTTGCTTTCCATACAGGTCTGAAAGAAAAAAAAGCTTAGAATGTACCAGCTGCTTCTCAGTATAAGCTGAGCGAGGGAATTGGGGAGAATGCGAATCATGTTGGCGATGCGGCTGTCAGCCCATCACTATTTTGATTCCTTTTGCCACTTTCTCGCCCACCATCACACTAAAAGTGGTCTTTGAGTCTGTCTTGCGGCCTTGTGCTCTGTCTGCTTAGAGCGGCAAGCAAGACCCTAAATGCTCTCTGCCTGTAGTGTATGTACGTAGGTATGTTTTCTTTTTCTGTTCCTAAGACGCTGTCACAGAAGACAGTAAGAGTAACATACAGAAGAATCTCCTAAGGTCCCGCGCAATATGCGTTCCCGTTCCCCGTCCCCGCACCTCTTCCCCGTTTTCGCCATGTCCACGGGCGAGAGCGGGCGAACTCACACTGCTGGCCTGCACGGCGGCACGCGGCGCCACAAGAACGGGGGAGAGGTGCCGGGAAGGGGAACGGGTACGCATATTGCGCGTACCTTAGGAGATTCCGTTCTGTATTACTGTCTTCTGTGACGCCGTACTGTGTGACTATCTTCATGATAAGACTAATACAAGAGGGCCTGTGGGTCGTATCGTATGCCTGTTTGCCATTAGGGGGGATTACTCCATAAAATAATACGATAGTCGTTCAATAGTCTTCTTCGTCTAAGCGCATTTCCGGTTGCATCTATACCTATATCATTTCATCCAAATATAATATGCATGCATGTCAATGGTCACCCAAGGATGCCAAACACCTTGCAAAATGGAGAAGAAATAGGAACACTTTTAATGATTTGGCTATAGTTTTATAACCGGCCGCCTGCCTGACGTTAACCCTCTTTGGGAATGTATTTGTGAGAAAAGTTTTACAACCGGCCGCCGCTCCTTGGGAATGCAATTGTAGCACGAGATGTTTGTGCTTAGTCCTTTCCTCGCCTCTTACGACATCTATAGAAAGAGATGGAGTGGTCCTATTCTAACCCGGAACCACACGGATAGTCGTTCAATAGTGACGTCCTTTTTATATGTCAAACCAAATCAGACTTTATCAGTATGTATTAACGCTCAATGTTGCTTGACACTGGAACGCGGATACGCAGTAACGTACGTTCTTGCGTAGTGCTTTTCGAGTAATTCTACTGATACACTATCTCGTCTGTATTCCAAACGGAGTGGACAGAGCCTAGAGCTGTTAGATCCAAAGGCCATGTTTAGAAAGTTGTTATTTTACTTACTACTACAATAATACTTGCCACCTTATTCATAAAAAAAATACAAAAGTTTGTTTGTTAAAAAATGTTTTGTCTTGTTCTTGCAATGCAATGGGTAACAGGGACAAACCATACAAGTTTAGTACTAAACCTATTTTAGGTTTAGTTTATTTAAATTTTTAAATAAAAAATGCACTTACTTAAACAATTTAATAAATTAACAACAAATTGACTGTTATGTAACAGTGTTAAGTTTTGAAAATAAGTTACAATAAATTATTTACAGAAAAAGGAAGTGGGTATAATATTATTATAACAAATACTTATGGATAACATAAAATATGCATTGAATAAAACTTAAATGCAATCATGTGGTTTTATAATATGAAACGCTTGATGTAGGTACTACAATCGGGTCCATTGAGTTCTTAACACAATCCAATGGTCTAAAATGCAATGCATAGTGGTTGCCAATAAAGGATCTCGCACACCAGTCAAAATCCAAAAAAGTTAAACTAAAAAAAAACTAATTACAAAGAAATTACGACGGTATTATTCGTTGTCTCGCATGGAAATGGTATGACCTTAAATCTTCGATCAACGATCTAGATAACGTGTTTATTGAAAAATCAAAGCAAATTTCTGTCCGCCTGAATATTAAGTAACATTCACTGTGAAGTCAACTTTATTACACTATGTATACAGTGTATTTCTCTTTGACTGAACTAAACAAAATAAGAGCTCACCGCCGGGAGTGCGATCTTATTTGGCAAGTCGATTTTTTTGCGCCGACCCTATATCTAATTGTTGATCGAAGCCGTAAGTCAAGGAAATTAAATACAATCTAGCATAACTACAAGTAATAATCTAAAATAAAGTTTATATTTCCATAATGCTTATGTTTAAATACCTAAAGTTCCCAAAAGAAGTGCACACATTTGTAGGCGTCCCTTTTCCACAAACTGGCAGTGCAATAAAATAGAAAGGGACACCTACAAATTTTGGTACCTCTTTTTGGGAACGGCTTTGCCACTTTTAAACATAGGTTTCGAGATTGTATATAATTTATTTACCTTAAGTACAGTCAACGTCAGATGTTACTACATAAAATTATTTCCAGCTTATATTTATTTAACTTTATTACAAAAGTAATAGGCGGACTAAAAGCCATAGGCTTTATTTACCAGTCAACCCACTGGTGTCAAATATTAGTCTACTGAGGAAAGATTAGCCCAAAATCACCACGCAGGCGGGTTGTGATTACAGCAGATGTTATAGTTATTGTACGGAGGACGCTGGTTGGCCGTGATCTGATACCTATGACCTTTAGTCGCCTCTTACGACAAATCTTTTTCTGTTCTACCGTTACCTCACGTTTTACAAATGCGCAATCTGTTGTTGACTGTTCAAAACCACACCATTCATTTATATTACAATATGAATAAACTTCAGCAAAAAAGATTTCAAAATAAACGAGTACACGTCTTTTAAAATTAGTCAGATCTATTAAGTATTTTTATCCTACATTCAAGAGACCGATTATGGGTCAGTTCACACCGAGACGCGACGCGATGTGGCGCGCACTGTTGAAGAAATATAGAACTTGTCTTGTACACAATAAGATACTTATTTCAGTTGACGCATAGATCGCTGCACAGTGTAGCGGGCTCTGAGATTAGAATCGTTTTGTGTAGTAAACAAAATCTATATTTCTTTAAAAGTGCGCGTGACGTCGCGTCTAGGTGTAAGCTAAGGCGTAATTCATACTGAAGTGGCAGCGGTCAGCAGCGAACTTTTTCTGTCAAACCATATTCACCATTATAAATAAATAAATATATAAGGACAAATCACACTGATTAAGCTAGCCCCAAAGTAAGTTTTAAATTTGTGTTATGGGATACTAACTCAACGATACTATATTTTATGATAAATACATATATAGATAAACACCCAAGACCCAGGACAATTTAAAAAAGGCAATTTTCCAACTTGCCCTGACTTGGGACCGAACCCAGAACCTCCGGATTAGCGGTCTAGCGTGATAACCATTACGCCATGGAGGTCGTCAAAATTTATTTCTGCCCACGAAATGTATACTATTGTCAGCTATAAACATATAGCTACAAGCTAATAGTATTAGCTTGAGAAAGAATTGGCCGCTTGTGGACGCGCAACGCCTAGGTGGCCGCACGCCTTCTTTCTCAAGTACCTAATACTAAACATTTCTTAGGTTAAGGAAGAAAAAGAAATCAAGGTGAATAGTTTGATAGTGAAAGTGCGCTGCTGGCTTAGGCCGTGTCCACGGACACACGGACCGCCTAAAATTTCCATAGTTTGAAGTTGCAACCGCTCAAAACAAACTATGGAAATTCTACGGGGCGGTCCGCCAGACGGACGCGGCCTTACAGTGTGTCGCGAGTAGACATGGGTAATCTCGACTCCGAGGAGTGTTTCGGCACCCTGAATCTTACTCCGCATCCGGTACCGACTCATCTTAATGATTCCTACTCCCTTATCGGCACCAGCTCCGAGGTCCGCTTAGTTTCGCAATTGAATCTACAGAATACAGATGTCCTTTCTGGTACCGGTTTCAATACAGAATAATATTGACTCCCGATTCCTCCCGAGACGCGGTGGAGCCGAAACGCAGCTAACGGCCCGCGACCCGACAGGCGCCGCCGGTTCCCGGCGGGACCAAGATCGGTGCGGACTCAATAACTCGCGGGAGCCGATAACGATTACCGGGATTCAGTACGGGTATCGGCTCCTGTTGATGAATCGGCTCATTTAAATATTCGAATCCGGAGTTACCCATGTCTAGTCGCGAGCTATCGCTGGCACTGTCGCTCTTTTGAACCCTTAGAATGAATTGAGCCTCTATAACACTTCGAATGTTGAAAAACGCACCGCGTGTGTTTTGCAAAAGAGAAAACGCACCAAAAGAGAAAACACACGCGGTGCGTTTTCAGCAGTCAAAGTGCGGGAATGTAAGGAAATTTATACAATTTCATAAAATGTCTATTACAATTTGAAAAGCAAAGCTGTCTAAAATGTACACATGTCTTTCTGATTACGTACGGCACTTTTGGAGAATATTATTACTATAGGTATGGACGAACAAAAGAGGACTAACAACATCATACAAAAAAACCAAAATCCTGAATTACTTCTAGATGTCACTCACTACTATCCCGCTCGCATAGCAATACAAACGATGATGTGTACAGGTTAGGCTGACGGTGTTCACGAAAAATCAGAGATGGCGCTTTATTGTTCGTAGAAAATAAACGCGTATACCGCCATCTTACCGAAATTAAGCGGCACCTGTACGAAACTACCTTCTTTCGAACTAGTAACTCCATCTAGCTAGTAGTTACGCTTCAAAGTACGAAGGTTGTCAGTCCCCTTATATTTTTGTTCGTCCATGCTAGGTCAACAACTAAGTTGGTGGACCTGAAACGATGGTGCCACCAAACGTTTTTTAATCCGCTTACGGTGTGGTGCCATGTTACTGTCCACTAACTTATTTGTTAGCCTTTACTTTAAATTAAACAAATAATTTGTAATTCATAATGTTACTTGTCAGTTTTGTTAAGTTCATTATTTATACATACACATTACAAATACCTACTAAGTAATGTCAATATGTGATGTACTAAAATATTTTGGAAGATAATCATATTTGTATAACAATATATAACAAATTATAACATACTTTATCATGTTTGGTATACACACATGTAAATGTTGTCTAAAACATTTCTTAACATTGTCTAGTAGGCTAATTTAGGACTTCTACATTATCAAGCACTCTTGTTTCATCCAAATATAATGGCAATATAATATGTCCTTACAATTTTGATCATTATGATAAATTTTACATGGGAAATATAACAAAAAAAAATATTTATAGTAAAATTACATTCATTAATACTCGTATTACACTTTATTTGTGATGTTGGATGTTTTATTAACTGAATTTCATCATGTTAATGTGTATTTTTATGAATAGAAAGTACTAGAAAAATGTACGGTTATAAGGTAGGCAATATGAGTGGATATCACTAAAATTATAAACTTAAGGTGAAGATATAGGCAAATGACCTTGAAGTGGCGCCCTCATTTGAAATAAATTGTTAACTCGTAAATATGGAAATAATTTCCATATTACTCTTCGTCATGCACTAGATAGCCCTTTAAATTATTTTATAAACTACCGTAAAAATTATTTACATTAGTCCGTCTAGCTTTAAAACTTGCCTCCGCCAAAAGTGGCCACGGCAAGTTTTAAAGCTAGTCGGACCACCAATAATAGTTTTAACGGCAGTTCATAAAATAATTTAAAGGGCTATCTAGTGCATGACGTAGAGCAATATGGAAATTATCACCATATTTACGAGTTAACAATTTATTTCACACTTCAAGGCCATTTGCCTATATCTTCGCCTTAAGTAATCCAAATATTACATTTAAAATACTAATGGAAAAGATTGAGTATTAGAATTAGGTATTAAAAGACTTAGTTCCCTTCTCCAGAGAGTAAAAATATTTGATGGACTATTCGAGACTCCACTAGAGCTGAGTGGACTTTATACATCGGTCTTTGAAGTGATAGTGGGCGGGGCACATAGCCCAAAGAACCGATGACTGATGATGAGGCAGAGGGGTTATCGAATGGCGGCCACGTATCGGAAAGCACAGTGTAGAACACTGTACCTACTAAGTAGTCGTACGACCTAGCGAGGTTGCAGGAAAACGCTGGAAGCAGGCTGCTTCCAATCGGTCCTTTTGGAATGATCCTATGGCTTATATGTTGATGATACTACCTCTTTCCGAGTGTCAATAAGGAAATCTTATTGGTTTTTTCAAAGTCCGTACATCGCGACTCAGCTTCGGTCGAGCCTCGCCGTAAGGGCAGACGCTTCGTTGAGCGGCAAATAAGCGCGGTTAAACCGCAACGGGCGACCCGCGACTTAAGTCCGCTCCTGCAACCCGTTCGACGCAGCGTCGTCGCCCCTAATAATATAAGAAACGAACATCATACATAAAAAATGTTTATCTAGTAAAAATTAAGTCACTGTGATCATTCACCAAGAAGTGATGGACAAACTGCGCTTTCTTCTTGTCAATCACCTGCTTGTTGATCCTCGATTGGGGCTCCTGAATCTGATTGGGGTTGTCCCGAAGGAATATCTCCCCAAACAACGTTGACAGCGTCTTGGCATCCAGTCCGTTTTCGGCACTATGCTGCAATGCCTCTTGTAGAAATTCGCACAAGTACAAAAATACATTCTTCCGGAATTCAGGCAATTCCATAACTATTTGCTTGCATTGTAGATAGTTAGCTGATGCTCGCAGGCAAACAGATTGGAGGTTGTACGGTATGATAGGGTCAGCAGTGCTCTCCAATAGCAGTAATAGGGCTTCTGCAACAGAGTGGATGCTTCCCGGTATCGTATCCACTGAGCCTGTGTCCAGCCAGTCCCTGATCTGTAACACTTCAGAATGCAACCCAGGTTGCTCAAACAAATTTGGTTCCTTCAGTC
This sequence comes from Acrobasis repandana, assembly GCA_963576875.1. Taxonomy (NCBI): domain Eukaryota; kingdom Metazoa; phylum Arthropoda; class Insecta; order Lepidoptera; family Pyralidae; genus Acrobasis; species Acrobasis repandana. The sequence continues at coordinate 2,253,847 of OY756216.1, forward strand.
CATGCAGGTAGATGTGGTCAACCAAGAACCAAATCTCTTTTGGAATGGAATATGTTGACTGGTTGGAAGCACATTGGTCTCTCTTATTTTCTAACTCGATCAATTTCCCGACAGGGACTTCCCTTATTGGCATATTTAAATTTACTAGCACCTCAATGGAGCAACCGAAACAACTCCTTTGGTATGTACCATAAACCGTTATGAAAATATCTTTGCCTCCATACAAATGCAATACTAAAATGTCATACAATTTGTCAGTGCCAGCATTTATTTTACATGCTGATGTCTTGTTTATAAGTACTTTTAACTGAATTTCACAGGACTCCTCAGCACAAATACATTTTTTATATGGTTCCACAATCAGCCATTCTTTGCAGAAGCTGGTTTCGTCTAGTTTTTTGATAAATTCAAATTCTACTGGAAGCTTGCCGATATTCTTTATAGTGATAGTCCGTACCTGCAGTTCTAAATACCGCACAGTGCCAAAATCTATTTCGGTAACATCAACCTTTACCTGTGGAATGAGTTCATTTTCCATTTTGTCCAATTGTTTAATAACATCCTCATACACTTTTCTGTATTTTTCCTCATTGATAACTTTGACACATGACTTAAATATAGCAGATACTGGTTTGTGATCACTGATGTTAAGTGCTGGGTGGCTCCGGTAGCCCAACTGTGTGATGCCGTCTCCTCTCCAGAATATCCTGTCGCACCAGGCTGGAGCCCTGTTTTTCTCACTAGAATCCCAGTTATCTGTTCCTGGGTCGTATTTATAGGTGGGTTTGAATGTGATGGGCCCCTCAGTGTAACCGGCAAACACATGATTGTTCTTATGCTGCTGTTTGAGTTGGTCCCATTCAAGAACAGCTGCAAAATTGTTTTCATTGACCATTTTCTTGACTGTGTTCGGATCCAGCTCTGTTATGCGGTAGTTCAGGTCTCCCAGCCAAAATATCTGGTCATGGTCCTTTATTGCTTTGGATTGTTGGTTCGGCTGCAAGAACCGAGTCCTACTACAGATGTCTCGGAAGTCCTGGTTCCTCCTTTCAAATTCTTCAACATGTGCAGCCAAATGAGAGTTTACAAAACACATGGAAGTGCTGTGCAGGTCAAACCTAATGGAAACTCCTCCTTTGTTGCCCATTTTGCCCATAATTCCTGTCCCCACAGTGTCGCACACTATGTTTCTCACATGAGACATATGTTTCTGCTTGATAAGCACGATGAGCATCATTCCAACCAGTCTCACCTTCTCTACTTTAACATATTTGGCCCTCTTACCCACATAACTGACAACTGTGCTGTACCATTCATCTTCTCTGAATGTCTGGTCAAAGAGAAATGTCTCCTTTGACAGGTCAAGCTCTTGAAACCCAACTGCGTATATGTCTGGTGGTTCTTTATCAACATTCAACCAGCCTTCTAAAGGGATCACAGGAGACTTGTCATTCACATTCCAGGTACCACAGAACACAGTGAAATTTTTAGTAAATGTGTAGTCTGCCTCTTTGTCACACATTTTACTCTTGATAAGACTCTCCCGGATAGCCACGGGGGCGGTGCCTGTTGTGTGTGCGACGCCGCTTCTAGGGACAGCCATCTGTGTTATGACATCTTCTTCATTTTTACCACTGTACTTTTTTAACCAAGCAAACTCAGGCTGTGTTGGCATTTTACCCACTGCTTCTATGCCTCTAAATAAATCGTCTACAAAGTTGTCCACGCGTGGAGTCATTTCAATTTCAAACTTAAATTTAGAATTACGGGATTGTAAATTCAGGTACAAGACCGCCTCCGGGTCTGATGGCTTGTTATCGATCTCACATTTGAATGTGTTATCGATGGGTAGAACTACTTCTATAGATAGGTCGGTAAAGGATTTAGGTGGGTGACATGATGTAAATAAACAAAATACTGCCTTCTCGTCTCCATACTCCACGATCGCCAGGAGCCTGTCCTTCTTCACGCTCTCGCAGTGCAGTTTGGCATCGCATAGAAAAGCTGTCACATTTTCACTGGATAGGAATTTTTCCTGGACTACAGCTTTTATTTCCCCGTGATTCATTTTGCTTCATATAGGTAGCTAATTAATTAATAATGTAATGAATCGATTAACTTTGACATAATCCCGACATCGTAACAAAATACGTACATTTTTAGCTAATGTTGACATCATGGGTTGACATTTTCATTTTTGTTCACAAATGTCAAAGTAATGATTTCCGAACATTTGCAAACAATTTTTTTTTTGTGGTAAATTATGGATAACGAAACGATGGACGGACTATTTTAGTAATAAAACGTGATGCTGTTATTTGTGTAATTGTGTGTGATGTGATGTGACCAAGAAAGATGTGACTTTGGGCAAAATTGAGGATACAAAGATTTGTAAACAATTTCTGAACGCACAGAAACATCATGATAATGACATTGTGTCAAATAGTGTCAATGTTTCAAAGTAAGCTTTTAATAAAAAAAATTAAAATTCTTCTTGATTTTTAATAGGACATTTTCTTGTTATCAAAACAATACTGTACGAAACGATAATTAGTATGCAGTATAAAATTAGTTGACTGCTTCTATTTATTTAAATTTTACAATTATTTATTTATTACATAATTATGTTTCTAGGTCTCTTCATAAACATTGCCAGCTGCAAGTTGGTTGATTGATGTGCAGTTGCGATTTGTTTTGTTTACAATTTTTGTGTAAAATTTCTAAATATTCCTTAGTGAATTGTGCAGTAGTTAGATAGAGAACTTTAGTTCTCGCGTTAAGAATGTCGGGAGCGCCTAACGACTGGCAGTTAGGATGTGTGGAGATGAAGCAGAGAGGAGCCCATCTTTTGCAGTCTGGGCAGTGGTCCGACTGCACATTCCTGGTGGGCGCTGAGCCCCACCAGGTCAGCATCGCTGGCCACAAGCTTATTCTGGCCATGGCGTCCCCAGTGTTTGAAGCTATGTTCTTTGGAGGTATGGCTGAGAGGAATGATCCTATCCCTATCTTAGACGTCCAGCCAGATGCTTTCAAAGCTCTTCTAGAGTAAGTATGACATAACCACTTAATCTCTTTATCGTCTAGCATTACCCAATGTTTGTCTTATTGAATTGGTAAATTATTTAGCTACAATTGCAGAAAAAAAATAGATTTTATTTTGAGGTAGATGTAAGGTTAATTTGTGATTTTTGTCAGCAAAAATGTGTAATTTTAAATTAGGTTGTCAAGATATCTCAACACAATGGTTATGGCTAACTAATTTTTTGTTCCCTTTGGCTAAAAATAATGTACAATTTTCTTTAGGTACATTTACACAGAGAACATAAATATCAGCTCATTTGACAAGGCCTGTGAATTGTGCTATGGGGCCAAGAAGTATATGCTGCCTCACCTGGTCAAGGAGTGCACTCGGTACCTGTGGTCAGACCTGTATCCGAGGAATGCTTGCCGAGCTTATGAGTTTGCCAGGCTTTTTGAGGAGAGTGTACTTATGGAGAAGTGCATACAGGTATTGTAAACCTATTAAGTCTTTGGGATTAAACTTGTACCATCTTATTATAAAACCCAGACTAACTTTGTTACTAGGTTTAAACCATTATCCTCCCAAATCAAGTTAACATCTAGTAATATCACACTATCTCACCTGTCAATGTCAACTAGATTTGGGTGGATAAATGGTTTAAACCTAGTAACAAAGTTAGTCCTGTTTTTATAATAAGATGGGTAGTTTTTGCACTGAACTGTGTAACACCATATATCTGCAACCCCTTGACTGATTTGGCTCATAAAGATACATTATCATGTCTCCATCCCCACCAGGGGAGACAAAACCCAGAGCCGTAAAACGTAAAAGGCCACACTTAGCGTGATGGTGGGTATGATGATGGAGAAAGTAAATCAAAACAGTGATGGGTTGCCAGCCTTATTGCCTATTAACATGATTTAGATTCTCACCCATTCCCTGATAAGCTTTTATAATATGCACTGCAAGAGAAGCAGCTGGTACACTATCTGTCTTATAAAAACAGAACTAACTTTGTTTGATTCCTTATACAGTAAAAAACATAAACATGATGTTTTTTATTTTAGATAATTAGTACCAACACCAAAGAGGTCTTAAACGACAATAGCTTTGAAGAGGTGGAGCTAAATACAGTGATTACTGTCTTTTCATTGGACCACCTCAATGTGGACAGTGAGTTAGACTTATTTGATGCTGCTGTGCGGTACGCCAAGGCACAGGAACGCAGGTCCGCCGACAGAAGTGTTAGCCCTCCAGCAGAGAACGGACCACCTTCAGAGAAGAGGTCCAAGAGTCCTGGGCCTTCTACTTCTACAGAAAAGGTAAATGTGACTATACCTTTGCTATAAAAAGCACTTAATGAGTTCCTTTCACAATATCCGCATCACGACAACGACCTCCGTAGCGTAGTGGTTAACACGCCATCCCGCCACTCTTGGAGGTACTGGGCTCGATCCCCAACCAGAGCAAGTTGGAAAATGGCCTTTTTCAAATTGTCCTGGGTCTTTGGTGTTTATCTATATTTATGTATTTATTACAAAATATAGTATTATTAAGTTAATATCCCATAATAAAAGTTTAAACTAAGTTTGGGGCTAGCTCAATCGATGTCATTTGTCCGTACCTTCTTCTTTAATTTAAGAGCTTGCTCTTGTCGGTGGAGTTAAGTGGAGATGCCTTCATTCCTCTCTTCCCTCTGCCATCTTTTTAATGTCTTGGTAGGACTCCTAACCCTTCCTTAATTTGTTGGAAAAACTTCATCCTTGGTCTTAGCCTATTCATCTCAGATTTAAGCTCTTCCAACTTCCCCAGATCCAATGGAGTCCTTATCTATCTATCACAAAATGAGGACATCGTCCTGACGTCTTCATATATAAGAAAAAATTATAAAGTTATCTTTGATTTGCTTATTTTTGATGACTTAGCTTACGTAATAGAAATCCAAACTGCCCCGGGTCTGGACTTCCATTATGCAAGCTATCTTTTGTAGTTACTTTTTATATTTAATTTAGATTTGAAACTAAACAGACAGTAAGTTATTAGTCATGCATGAACAAATCACTTGCTCATTAAAACAATCCGCTAGTTGCCATCAAGTCAAAACAGATACTTTTTTCTAAACGTTAATACAAATATTTTCCATGGGATTTCTATGAAAAACGCACGGCGTGACGTCATAGTTTCTTGGAGTCAAATAGTGCTTTTATTATCTGTTTTAAATCACGTTCAAAATGGATATGATGAATGACAAGTGACATTATTTTGTTACGTTTTATTCACGTATCATTACAAAATAATTTATTTTTGACCCTGGATACTTCATACTACCCTGTAGATTTTATAAAGTATATCAATGCTTACGTAAGCATGGGAGGGAGCATGAGAGATTTGCTAACTTTTTACTTACATGGCACAAAGTCTGCTAACGTAGGTCCCAAATAGAGGTTTGCACCGGTGAGGAATTTTAGGAACCGGTGAATGGGCGATCACCGGTGAAAAACCGGTGAATAACCGGTTTATGCGCAGAAAGTATAGTATAAAGTATGTGCTAAATGGGATTTCAATAAAAAAAATACAGTTGTAGATGGGCGGTGGATAAATACCCAATCTACCTATTTGGTGGGTAGATTGAATTATATGAGTAATTACTTCGCAATTCTTGTCGGGAGGTGTGTAAAAATGCTATAATACGCTTAAAATGCAGATAAACGTCAAATGCGACGTTAAGGACGGTATGCACAAAGCCACGTGGTCGGATTTGGCTCTGAAATATGCAAAATTTTCCCGCTAGGGGAGAAAAATGTCAAGCTGAAAATGCATAGAGTTAATAATGTGTAAACGGGACAATAGATGTAGGTAATCATAAATTGTAACGTAGAAGCTTACTTGTTTCTTTTCGTCAAGACTTCCAGTCCGCGATACTTATTAAAATTTTCAAATCAATCAAATCAAAGAATTATTTTGTTTGAATTATTATTTCTGAATTAAGGCCTTGGCAGACGTCATTATAATGTACTTAACACTTTAGTAGACAGGCTATCAGTAGAAAAAGGCTAAAGTCGAAAATACAGTAGTGTGCGTGAATGCAAGACGTTTATTTAAAAAGCGAGTTTAAATATATGTGAAATTCATATAGCACTTTCTAAAAAATCCAAGTTATAGTTATTCGAATCTTGCGTAAAATTTATTACTTTTTCAATTTATTAGTCGACCTCCGTGGCGATTCCTTAACACGCTAGTCCGTCACTCGGAGGTTCTGGGTTCGATTCCCAGCCAGGGCAAGTTGGTAAATGGCCTTTTTTAATTTGTCCTGGTTCTTGGGTGTTTATTTTATCCCATCAAAAACATAAATGTAAAAATGCCAAGTTCAAATTCCGACAAAACAATTGAAATTTAAATAACTGCCAAGTTATGTAGGTAGAGAAAACTGAAATTTATTCATAAGAATCTAAACATTTGACTTGGACAACATTAAGATTGAAAGCACGGTCACCCATCCTAACTGTGACCAAGCTAGTAGTTGCTTAACCTGTAAAAGCACGGTCATTCATCCATCAATTTTTGAATTTATCGTATGCGAAGTGGAGCGAAATATTTGCACAAGTGGTTTTGATTACTCGTATTTTGAAATTTGTTAAAGCGCAAATGACAAAGATCCCTTAGAATAGAGAATCTTTTTAGTTTCACGCAGCTTTTTAGGGTTCCGTAGTTAACAAGAAAACCTTATAGTTTCGTCATGTCTGTCTGTCTATCTGTCCCCAGTTTTACTCATAGACTATTAGTACTAGAAAGCTGTAATTAGGCATGGGCATGGATATGTGGTAATAAAAACTTGAAAAAAAAAATGTGTGGTGTAAGACGTCGTTGAATAGGTCTTTCAAAAATATTGTAAGATTATGAACACCCTTTTTCGTTTTAGCAATCCGTTTGTGAAATATTTGGTTTTTGATTGCAAATTTTTGTTAGAATTATGTGTCTTCCCTCTCTGTCAGTTAAACGGTTATATATGGACACTTAAAAAAATTAACGGCAGTAGTATATAACGTCTCCCTGTACTAAAACTAATTTAAGGTGGATTCAGTTCATGATACTGAACAACTTTTCCTAAAGAACACATAATTAAATATGAAAAGAAAATGTTTGCTTTCCATTCGACCTCCGTGGCGTAATTGTTAACACGCTAGACCGCTAATCCGGAGGTTCTGGGTTCGAGCCCCAGCCAGGGCAAGTTAGAAAATGGTCTTTTTCAAATTGTCCTGGGTCTTGGGTGTTTATCTATGTATGTATTTATCATAAAATATAGTATCATTGAGTTAGTATCCCATAATACAAGTTTAAAACTTACTTTGGGGCTAGCTTAATTAGTGTGATTTGTCCTTAAATTACCATACATATATTACATAAATATTAAATTTTGCCAAATCTTGTGTGTAAGATATCAAAAATAATTTTTGTATTTCGTTTGTTCCTTGGTGAAAGTTGTTCATGTATCATGGACTGAATTCAGAACTAAAGTTAGGCAGTTGTTAGTTACATAAAACAAGTAGGTACTGACTACGGAACCCTACACTGCACGTGGCCCGTCACGGCACGTGGCCGGTTTATTTTGGTTAAGTTGAAATTTTAGGGAACCATAGACAAATTTATGATATTTCTGTGTAAATCAATATTACTTATCGCTGACATGACGTTCTCAAAAATACAATTAAATAGTATTTTACGCGAGCGGTGACTTGGAAAACTACACGTTTTGTGTTCCACTGACAGAAAATTGAAGAACATTTGAATTTTCTTTGTGAAACAATACGTTTAGCGACCATCTGCAATCGTAACACCTTTCACTTCTATTCACCTTATTATGTAAGTACGGAGGAAAAAAAAGGATTGCACGTTGAACAGATCAGCAGTCTTGGCGTAGCAGCTGTACGTGCTCAATCAATGACTTGACTGTTTGATTTTGTACAATATTTTTAACGAATCAACAAAGAGCACTAAAAAGAAATCTTTTCCTGAAAACAGCTAAAAAAATTGGTTGATTAATGAAGCAGTAATAAGCATTACTACACCCTTTTATTTTTTATCTTCTAATAGGTTTTCCTGTAATCTATAGGTAAAGAACTTTTAACTGTATATTTTTCAAAAGATTGGGTTTAGTGGTTTCGGAGATAAGGGTATTTTTATTATTTATTTTCAAAAATAACTTCAAAAACACCAACTTAAAAAATTTAGAAAAATATATTTAATATTATCATAAAATGCTCTTTCATTTGATATTTTACGCGATGTAGTTCACAAAACTCTTTTTTTAATGTCTCATTTATCTCCCATAAGTGACCCCATCTTTTTTAAATTTATTCATTTACCTACATTTTACTTCCGTCTTTGGGTCACAAATTTACATTATGTGCACAACATTTCAACTGAATCGGTCCAGTAGTTTATTAGGGGGGGGGGTCAATTTTCGCCCATTTTCTTAAATAACTTAAAAATACCAATCTAAGAAATAATATAAAAAAAATATATATTTAAAATTGTCATAAAAAGTTCTTTCATTTGATATGTCACACGATTTTGTTATCAAAACTTTTTTTTAATGTCTAATTTACCCACCCTAAGTGGCCCCCTTTTTTAAATTCCATTTATTTACGTTATACGTCTATCTTTGGGTCACTAAGTTACATAAGTGTAGGTACTAAATCTCAACTAAATCATTCTAATAGTTTCGTAGCAAATTGGCTGTGACTTACGGACAGACAGATAAGCGAATCCCTAAAAACAGTAAAAACACCAAAGGCTGCACACTTTTGTATGAAAATGCAGAATTTTTTTTGTTTTTTGACTGTTATTTTAATATCATTATACTATACTAGCAGTCCACCCCGGCTTCGCCCTTGGTACACACAAAGCCTATGTCACTCGGCGATAGTGTACCTTTCCAACGGTGAAAGTTTTTTTTAAATCGGTCCAGTAGTTTCGGAGCCATGTAATGCAAACAAACAAACAACCAAATCTTTCCTCTTTATAATATTAGTATAGATAAATAGCCTACTATAGCCTGTCTGCCTAGCCAAGTATAGATCTAGTATAGCCTGTCAATTGTCAATTCGTATTTTGATATACATTCATGGTGAAAAGTTGTTCAAAATTTCAGACTGAATCACCCATCAAAATAATTGTAAAACCCTAATTAAACAGCAGCTTTTATTACAAAAACAGTTAATATGATTCCGCGACCCGAGAAAGTTCCAATCCGATTTTCACCCCAATCGCCAATTAAAAAATATAGGTAATAAATCAAATCAAATGATTTTTTTCATTGACTTAATTTTCAATAAAATTAAAAAAAAAAATGTGCGATGCCGTATCTGGGATAGCATTACATCTTTGCTTGAATGTCAACAAAATGTCAAAACTGTACCATAGTGTAGCAAAAGTATGACATAATTTGGCAGTTTGTTCATAGTTTTTTATTGAAATATTTTAGACTGTAATGCAATTTTACGTAATTCGAAAATGGATTTTTTTGAAAAATTCGACACGGCCTCCTTCCTGAACGCCCGGCGGGCAACTAAATTTGTATGGAAGTAACATGGCCGCCATTTCAGAGAATTCTGTCAAAAACGTTGCAAAACATCCAATTTTTAAAATTGATTTTTTTATTATTGCGTGATTGCATTGTAAGCAAATATAAAGAATAATGTTTCAAAATAGCCTTTATTTTTATAAAATATATGCAATCCCTTGTTAGAATATTTCTTTACGCTGAAAAACAAGCCAGTTTGTAGCAAGATTTTCTAAAATATTTCTTTCAGGTTTCTCTACAATTATCTTACTTTTTCTGAATGAAAATTAAAAAAATACGGTTTTCGTCTACTGGCTAGTCTATTCACCTATAACTAGGTATGTAATTTTCTTAGTGGTCTTTTCTACTTAAGCCATAACTATTGCCCGCGCAAAGTGCGTTTTGCATGTTTTTGGGTAAATTCAATGCTTGTTTTTAGGAAATCTACAAAATATTTTAAAAAATCCTTTTTTTCGTCTACTGTCCCAACTCTTCCTCTATCTATGTGTATACATTATTTGACTTAAATCAAACGCTTTCTGTACGAACTTGTTGCCCGCGCAAACCCATTTTACATGGTGCCGACCCTTAAAGTATTTGAAAACGTCATACTTATCATAAATTGAAAGTAGGCTTCTTTGATTTATTATAATTTTTTTGCTTGGAGGTGTAATTATATGTTAAAATAAGTGGAAAGACAATCGATGCTATGTCAACATATGAGAAACGTCATACATAATATTTTTTTATTTTATTTATTTAAACTTTATTGCACATAAAAAAAAAAGTGTACAAATGGCGGACTTAACGCCTTATGGCGTTCTCTGCCAGTCAACCATTGGACCAAGTAGAGAAATAATTTGGGTGGTGCGACAGAGTGTGTAAACAAAATTTAAAAGTATCTATAAATACCTACAAGAATAAATCAAGAATATACATAAATATTAATCTTAAAGAAATATATACCAATACAATAACTATAGATAAAATAAATATACAAAATATATAATTATGTAAATATAATACATAAAGAACTAATTATATATGTATGCGGATAGATAAATACATATATGGATGACTACAAATCACCGCGCAGGGACACGACGAGAAGAGACTTCTTGGAGAAACTGTTTTTGAACCGCCCGTTTAAAAGCGTGACGACTAGGCGCTCGTCTAATAGAATCAGTAAGAGAATTCCAGAGAAGGATGGCTTGAATTTGAAAAGATTTATTTATAAATTCAGTGCGATGATGAGGGATGGATAATGTTAGAAGATTAGAAGAGCGAAGATTTCGCGAATGCGTAGAGCTGAGAAGAGAAAATTGAGATTTGAGATAAGCAGGGGAGTAAGGATTATTGAGGATAGCATAAAGCATGCATAGGATTCTAACGTTTCGACGCTAATATAAATATAATATGGAGTGACATATTTTTGACTGCTCATTTGAAGGCCAAAACTACTGGTTTCGGGGTTGGTCCCAGAACAAAAGTTATATGTATTGACGAGTTCTTCCATCCCGTATCAACTTTTTTTAAAATTTCCTACAAATTACATGCCGGGTATTTACCCCAATCTTTTTACTGGCGAATGTTTATACATAGACCTAATTATATGTTAATCTTACGTTAGTAATTATATTATCTTTGGTTAAACTAAGCAATCAGACTTCAAACGCGATGTCAACATATGAGCACACTCATACTTAATATAGAGAGGCCAATTTGAGTGCTAATTTGAAGGCCAAAACTATTGATTTCACGTTTGGACCCAGAATAAAAGTCATGTGTTGACGAGTTCTTAGATCCCCCATCAACTTTTTAAAACATTTCCCACAAATTAGCATGCCGGGTATTTACCCTAATCTACCCGCTGTATGGGAACATACAAATTGACAGTATAAGTTTTCGTTTTTTGCTGGAAAATGTTTTTTAACCTCATTATATATTAAAATAAGCAAATAGACATCAAATGAGATCGTATCTGTATATTTAATATGGATAATTTAGTGATTTTTAATCTTTTTCATTTCTTATTTGAGATAATATTAATTTATTTATACATAAGATAACCTTTTCATACATTTCTACAGATAATTAGAGGACTCGCACTCATTTATTAGATACGGTAGATACTGGTATTTATCCGGTACATATCGAGAAATACCCAAGCGTGGGTAAATACCCGGATATGCCCGTCTTTAAGCACAACCATGAACATTGCAACATGTTTTTTGGGAAATTAGTAGCAGCAAGTGAAATTAATGATATAAATGGACAGGCGCGGTTTGAATTAATGACTGAAATAACAAATCTTATACGCAAAAAACAAATAGGAAATGAATAACGAATGTTTTCATTAATATTGTAAAATAAAGAATATTTAATAATATACATTTTTTTATTTAAATAAAATAGTAAAAATATATAAAAAACCGGTGAAAACCGGTGATGACCCGTTTTCTAAACGATTACATTCACCGGTGCATCACCGGTTTTTCACCGGTACTGGCTAAACCGGTGCAAACCTCTAGTCCCAAAGGTATTTTAATTTTAGATATCCAGGATCTGATGACTAAGCTGAAGGTAAACTGACAATAGAACCGTTCTTCTCCATAAAAAAATATATTTTGAAAAATATTTTTCAGACCTTAAAATATTAGACACATATTTGACAGGTAGTGAACGTGGAAAGCAGCCCTGATAACAGTCCCGAGGCGCCGCTGGAGCCCTGCAAGGTCGGCGACACTCCCGTGCCCGGACCATCCACAGAAGACAAAACCGCCAACAAGAATGGTAAATTGATAACAGAATTTATTATGTACATACATACAGTTACCAATGTTAGATCTATACGAAACAAATTTTGAGCTTGTTTTTTAGGGTTCCGTAGTAAAAACGGAACCCGTTTTTTTTGTAAGAGTAAAGTGTGTCCCCCCCCCCTCTGACAGCTAAACAGACACGTGAAAAAATTTGCGGCAGTAGTATTATACACAGAGTAAAAATATACCTACTACTACAAATATAACGAAGTTAAAAGGAAAGCTATCTAACTAGGGTTTACAAATTAATGAGTTAATAGTCGACCAACTTATTAATAATAATAATAAACCCGCAGGGCAGCTTGTGGCGAGCTGTTGGGGAGTAGCGACCCCACGGACCTGAGTGCTCCTAGGGGAGGCCCCTGTTCCTCTTCTCCGACTTGCCTTTGTTGGTGGGACGGAGTGGAAACCGATGGGGTAAGAGGAACCCCTACCTCTGTCTTGCCTTAATTGGCCGGCCAGAGTGGAGTCGCGAGAGCTATACTCGTAGGGTGGATTTGAAACGTCAGTGGTGAGTGGGCGTACCTGATGGGACCCTAAGGGACCAAATGATGATTGTTAAAGGCCCAGTGACACCTCTCCACCCTTCAGCCACTCAACTAGTGTTGCCCTCCTTGCTGCACATTATCGTGCAGCCTTTTTTCGGGGGCCCATTGACTGAGGCGGCGAGTCACCACCTGCCTATTTTATCCGTGTTACTAAACAATGGTCAGGCAGGTGCCATAGTTCTTCCCATAGCCCATGTTCCAATCCACTAGCATTTCATCCCAATAGTCCTAATGTAGTTTTTTAAATTAGTCCTCAATAGTCCTGCACCTACTGGGAATTGTCACTGAGAACATTGTCATAGTGTCCTTACTATCATGCCCTAGTGAGTTCTCCATTACAAACTATAGCAAATCTCTCACAAGGCCTCTACATGTTGGACCAGTGTCCCCATGCAAGCCTCATAGGTCCGGGATACGTCCCGTAAAGGATAAACCTTGAGAGAACATAATAATAATAATAAAATGCATTTATTTTCCTGCAACAAATTAATTACACATAAACAATAAATAAGTACAATGAGAAATAACATTGACTAATATATAATAAGTATACATTACATGGGTAGGTATTTATATGTTAGTGGAGGACTGGTGCCCATGCTAGGTTTCTCGTTAACTTATCAAAATAATTTTATTTGCTTGTAACATAATTACATAATAAAAGTTTTAAACAAAAACAAGTACTTAGGTTATAAATTAAATTCTTAACAAGGACATGATTTACCTAAAACGTATCTAAATAAAAGTGTAATCAAAAAAACTACTTTAATATAATAATAATAATAAATTAATTACTAGAAGCTATATATATTATGCATAAGGTCAAACCACAGTTTCCATAAATCGTTCAGTCTCCTCATATGTTAGTTTTTGTAACCACTCACTTACAACCTTTTTGCAATCATATCTACTCGTATTCAGAGTAAATATAAGCAAATTGCTGTTCATTTCCTTGTAAAGAAAAGGGCCAAGAAAACAGAAGAATTTTTTTAAAAATTCAGTGTTAAATGATGGAGTAGAAAGGTTAATTATTCTGTTACTTCTAGTGAGATGTTGCGGAAGGAAAGGGAGTCTTGAATGCTGGTGCATTATTGTTGCAAGAAAAAAGAGCTGTCGTACCGTTAGTACCTCACAAAATTTGTAAAGGTCTGATGTAGGGTATCTGTATGGCTTGAAGGTACAGACTTTCAGAACGGCTCTTTGCGCTCTTTCGACTAAAAGTAGATGAGACTTGGTAGCTCCTCCCCAGGATGTAATACAATATGTTATAATTGATTGACATAAGGCAAAATAAGTCATTCTAAGTATATTGGCATCCGCTACATATCGCATTTTTTTAAAAATAAATAGGAGTTTCCTGATTCGAGCAGAGAGTTGCATTGTATGTGGGGCAAAGCTAAGGTTGTAATCAATTAAGACTCCTAGATATGTTGTGGTGTTTGTCATCTCTAGGGTAGGGCAGTTGCAAGACCCATTTGAGCAATCTACTGTTGTTTGAGAATGGGCAAACAACTTATGTACGTTGGGATCAGGGCGATTTATATTTCTAATACTGAAGGCTATGTATTTAGTTTTACTGACATTCAGTGTTAGGAAATTTTCATTCAACCACTGTTTTACACGATCCAAACCTATATGAGCTGATTTAAATGTATCCGTCCAGGTTTTGCCTGTAAATATTAGCGCAGTGTCATCAGCAAAGGACACTACTTTACAATTTTGAAGAAGCAGATTGCACAAATCATTCACATACACCAGGAACAAATTCGGACCCAATATACTTCCTTGCGGAACCCCATAATCTATATTTTGGTCCAAGCTAGTGTAATCACCCACTTTTACACGTTGTATTCGACTAGTCAGATATTAGATGTTTTTAGTTGTTAAACTTTGAGCTACCTGACCTTAAAATATATTACAAATAGAAGGGCAATTAAAAAAACCCCAAAAAGACACATTTATCGAAAAATCTAAACGTATTTTTAGAGATGCTCCTCAGATCTTTAATTATTTTTGTTCCAGATGCCAAAGACAAGATGACAATCCGCTGTGCAATAGAACAGATCCGTTTCCTCACTCTCACCCCTCAGCAGTTCGCCGAAGGTCCGGCTCGATCGTCCCTGCTGACAGAATCTGAAGCGTTTGCAGTACTCATGAACATACTGTCAAGTAGCTCCGATGTGCCCATGCCAAGAGGATTCTCGACTTGCAGGGTCCCGAGGAAACAGCTGATTGGCGGTGGACCTTCATCCAATGTGAGTCTACTGTTATAGTTTTGTCATGATCAAGATAGCCAATTTTCGGAGATTTTGCTGTCAGTGTTAGGGTTATACACTATGCTGAATTTATGATGCTGATTTCAGGAGGAATGGAGGGTATCTCCATTTAACTCTACCGATAAGGGCAAGCTCTTACATTAAAAGGTGAAAAAGATTTTATATGCATTGCCTGTTTTGTAACGCTTGGTTAAAACTGTATCATTACAAAACCAGCAATGTATATAAAATCAGCATTTGAATTTCAGCAAATGGATTTCTAGGTTTAGAGGTGAAAGGTGTGCAGTGGCACCTGTGGCACTTTTTACTATTGTATGGATTTATTTTATATGTAGGTAGGTATTATGTTTTTTTGTAAAAGCACAGAATAAATAATAGTAACGTACAGAAGTCTCACTCAGCAAAGAAATTCAAAGAAATATGTACTCAATGTGGCTAGCGATATGGTTTAATTTAGCTCACGTCAGAACTCCTTTTCGCATAGACACCTAGACATCCATTGCAAGCCAATTTTATTCTCATAGGAGTTATTGTTACCTATGTTTGAAAATGAAATAAAAGTTTCCAAAAGTTGGTTTTTAAAATTCTTATTACTCTGGACAAACGATTCGTATAACTGAATTTACCACCCGAAAGGGCCGCCTGCGCGCATAGTAATAATGTAGGTACATTTTCGATACCTAAACGGGAAGTGACACAGGCCTGGTAAAATTAATACATTGATGTAAAGATTGATAACTAAGTTAGTAAGTAACTTAAAATGATGGTGCTGCCAAATAATTTTTAATCTGTGTTATGGACTACTTAGTTGTAGACCTTTGTTTTGGAAATCAGAGAGCAACACAAATGAGCTCCCTAAGCCACACACTATTCATTCCAACTCCAACCAAACCACTCCAAAACCTTTGTGTAAGTATTACTTTTGTGATTGATGGATATATTTTTTTTTAATTTTTAATTTTTCTTTTTTGTTGTTTTAGATGCCGACGTTCACGGTGGACACCCCCAGCCCGGTGATGCTGGAGCAGGTGTTCGGCATGGAGGTGTCCCGGCCCGGCAACCCCGCCGCCGGCACCTCGCACGCTGTGCTGTCCTACCCCCGCCCTACACGGGTCGAAGGTGCTATACTTTTCTAACATTTTCTTAAGGTATCTACATTGATGTTACTCTTTGTTGAGCAACATGAGTTGACTTAAGAATTATTTTCTTCGTTATAACTTACATTGTATGTATGTAACACGATGTCTTCGCTAATTTTGTGAACCGATTTTGATGATTTGAAAGTCTTTAGCTAGCTGGCAGTGAAAAAAATTACAAGTGAACCCGGACCAAAAAGCGGACATAAGTACAATATAGACATGCATATTACCTTATAACTAGTGTTAGTGTACCTTTCCCAAAAGCATGCCGAAGTGCATTAATTGCTTGCTGCTATTTGCACTAAAGCTGCCATTTTTTGCCTAAGCGACGACAAAAAGCAAAAACAAAACAAACAGACCTCGAGATAACTGAAAAACACTATACAATAATACACACAACACTTGGCAAGCCAAATTACACTGATTTCGACTCTTTTAAATCTATTTATCACAAGATATTACAATAATTAGCAATAATCTTATGCATCCGTGACTTACAGCGCGCTGTAATGAATGGGCCAATGGATGCATCGCATGGGGAAAAGTTTTCATATTTTCGCCACGGCCAATTACGCGACACTAGCGACAAGTGTAAATTATTCAGGGCAATTAAAACTTTAACGTCATGCGGATAAAGTTTATTTTTTATTATTACCAAATTATCACAAGCCGTTGCACTGCCGGCTTATAGGTCCCTATATTTCGACGAGTGTTTCTCATGTGTGAGTGTTGTGGCTGTGTGCGTGTATTCCATACTGGCAAAATATTTGGATTCCTTTTATGCGTGAACGGCTTGTTGCAGATTTCATATGTAGGTGTACATTTATGAATGTGTGAGTGAGTGCGTCTGTTTATGTGGACATAAGCGAGCTGTAGGTAATGCCGCTTTGTTCCGGGCTTACGATAGTAGAATATTTGATATTTATAATTCGCGTAGGCGCGAGGGTAAGATATAATTGTTTATAATAAAAAAATTGTATATATTAGGATTCGCCAAGGCAACTCCATGTGAATCGTGTTATATGGAGACGACGCCACTGCTAGTTGATCTCATTAATTTGGTGAAGATATGATGAAGAACTTTGCAGATATAGAAGAAACTCCTCAACGAAAATGAAGACGGTTATTCTCTTATGTAAAAAAAAAAAATTACTTCAAAATTAAAAAAAAAGATTTTTTGTAGTTTATTGTAAACACGTTTTTAAACAAAAAAAATTACTTCACTTTTGTTTAAACATTTTTTTTTTACATTTGGACGCAAATTTTATTGGGTCAGTTTAACAATATTACTTTAAATGTACATAAATTAATAAAAGAAACACTTCCAGCTCCGTACTCGGGCGTGCGGGTGGTCAACAGCGGCATCCTGAACGGGCCGCGCTGCGTGCCCAGCGCCGCCAGCGAGCAGCCGCTGGTGGAGCTCGCGCACTCCATCGGGCAGCCCGCGGGGCAGCCGCTGGGCAGACACGCGGCTGACTGCTCCAAGCTGTACTGCCAGAGGCCGATAGTTCAGCACACGGACTGCTTGAACACGAGCGTGTTGGATTGCTCGGTGACTTTCATGGTCGATAAGAACATTTGTCTGCTTGGAGTTCAAGTGAGTTCGTTAGTATGTAGTTATTAGTTAAATAAATCGGGCAACTGATCGGGCAACCGCTGGGCAGACACTGGGCTGATTGCACTAATCGAATAGGGATGATGACTGGGTCAGAAAAGTATTATTCTAATTAGTCCGTTAATTCGATTATCCAAAAATAATGTACCCATATTTTTCAGTTTATCAAAAAAGTAAAATTTCACAAAGATACAGAGTGTCAAAGTTCTGGAACTTTGACACTTAACTTTTGAGGGTGGGGGCTTGTGACGTCACCGATGTGTAAAAATCGTACGAAAGCGTGACCTCATGCGAAATTTAAATGCGCTGTATCTTCGTTATTCAATGTTTTTCAGAGAAGAGAAAAAATACGTGTACAATATTTTTTAATAATCTAACCGACGGGCCTAAAATATTTTTCAGTCATCATGCGTATTGTCAGAGACCTATAGTTTAACACATGAACTGTTTAAACACGAGTGTGTTGGATTGGATTGCTTGCTTTATTGAATTTGTGTGACGTCATATAGCTTATGACCAGGGGACAGCTAAGACGCTTCTAACGACACCTCATTTGTCAAGGTATCATGGATATCTTTGAAGATACGGGAAACATGCATACATTCATAGCGGCGAAACACATTCCTTTAGTTTTGCCGTAGTCGGGTAAAAAAGTCTTACTGTCTACATTTTTTTTTTAATATGGACAGAAATGTCTTACTGTCGCCATTTTATTTTACTTACACATACGTGGCGGGAGGTTAGAGGATGCAAACTTGAAGACTCCTATTTGCACCCTCCATCGTGAAAAATAACCGGACATGGGGTGGAATATTTAGATTTAGCCCCACATAAAAAAAGTTTGACTCCTATTTCCACGGTTTAATTATTTCTCGCGAGGGGAAGGGGGCATCCTATCCCTCTTTCCCTGCAAGAAATAATTGAGCCGCCACAGACTATGGATTAAGATATACATAGCCTCTGTATGAATTTGCGTGTCGAACTGACGTCATATTGACTTCATTTAGGTGCGTCACTTTTGGTCCGTGTATGTATATTCATTTGATCGGATATTGAGCTCTCTTCTGTAAAATACCTAAATCTGCAGTTTTGAGCCGTAGAAACTCGTCTAAAATTTTGGAGGAAGTCATAAAAAAGATTCCTTCCGTTTGTAAGTGAATTTCTTAATTGTATTGAATATTGGCACGCCAGGTGGTTTCATACAAATTGAAGGACTTTCTTTAGTAGTATATCAGATCTGTGTGAGCCGCAAAGCAATCCTGGCGGCGCCCATGTATATAAATACAGAGATTTTTTTTTTACTTTTTTTTATTTTTATTAATGGCTTGACGCTACTGCGTATTTAGCCAGAAACAAGTTAATAAAACGTGGGAAATTCTTTTTTCCTAACAAGTTTCAATCAAAGGTTGGTGTAGGCCTTTGATTGCTTAAGGGAGCTTCTGGCGACAAATCTATACGAGTCCACTGGTTTCCATAGCCGATTGAGTGGCGGACGATGCCCGAAGACGCTTACACAGTCCGCGAAACAAATATCACTGCAGCCGTATTATGACTGTCCACTTTAACTATTTCACATACTGTTCATGAGCATAACCATTTATAACACCAAACAACACCAGTTTCATATTATAAAGTCCACTAAAATCTATTTGCAAAATAATTTAAAGAAAACCGCAACCGAACCCCTTGACTTACCGCCAAAAACCCATATTTAAAATGAGTCCATTTTGATCAGTTTATTGTGTATGGAGGTGCCGACGCAGGCGCCGAGCGACGGCAGCGCGCTGTGCCTGGGCGCGGGCGGCGCGCCCGCCGCCGCCGGCTACAGCGAGCTGCTGTACGCGCACCTGCTGGACGCGGACGGCGCGCGCCTCACCTACACGCACTACACCAGCCGCGTGCCCTACCGCCACCTGCTGGACATCATGTTCAACAGGCCCGTCTACATTCAGAGGAACAAGGTGAGATTTAAAAAAAAAAAGTCAAATTTGTGACAAACGCTACCTCCGTGGCGTATAGGCGAGGTAATCACGCTAGGCCGCCACTCGGAAGTCTTGGGTTTGATCCTCAGCCGGGGCAAGTTGGAAAATAGCCTTTCTGCATTAATCAATCTAAAGTCCAGTACTGGAAATAGGCCTCTCCCAAGGATTTCCAAAATGACCTATCTAGAGCGGCCTGCGTCCAGCGCTTTCCAGCGACAAGGTCACTGGAAAGCGCTGGACGCAGGCCGTCAGATCGTCTGACCACCTTGTGGGTAGGTGTCCAACGCTTCGCTTGCCAGTACGTGGTCGTCATTCGAGAACCTTTCTGCCCCATCGGCCATCGGTTCGTCGCGCTATGTGTCCCGCCCACTGCCAAATCAACGAGCTAATCCGCTGGGCTATATTAGTGACTTTTGTTCACCTACGAATTTCCTCATTTCTGATTCGATCGCGTAGAAAAATAAGTAATTGAAATAAACAAAAATGTCCAACAGGTGTACAAAGTGGGCATCGTGTTCAACAAAGTGGGGTGGTACCCGATGGGCACGTGCGCGCACCAAGTGGAGGCCGAGTCCGTGTTCTTCAACTTCGGCATCGGGCAGAGCAGCGACTCCGTGCGCGATGGTCTCATCCGGTCCATCATCTTCACCTACTAGCGGCCGGCCGAGCCGATAGTGCTCTCTTAAATATCACGCGTAGTGCCCCTTAAGTGCTATTCACTGATGGGTTTTAGCGGGCTTCGAGACCAAACAACAAAGATTTAACTGGATCACGAATTTATTTGCAAGACACAGCGCAATAGCAAAATACATCAGCACACGGAATTCGGTCAGAGCATAGAGAACTTATAGATAATCAAGAACAGTAAAAAACTTAACTGTCACTTTGACGTTGACATATGACAGCTAAATGTCATTCACGGGCCTATAATCTAATATTGACGATGTTAACATTTTTCGAAATCCAATTACACGGGTCGATTTTCGCCGTGTGGCTAATGGCTTCGCAAATCGCCTGACAAAGCCGCATCGTTAACCCATTTACACAGTTGACTTCATTGCAATCGACTAAGTATTTTTTTCGAAAATGATTAATCAGAACAGATATCATAGCGCCTGCAACTGGCCAATAACACGGTCGGTTTTAATCACCAACCGCATGCGGCCGGTCGCCGTGCCGCCGAAGCCGGATGCTACTCTACTTTGGGGCTTGCGATTTCAGTCACCAGCGACCTAGCCGAATAGCCATTTAGACAGTCGATTTTCGCCTCGATTTTCGCCGCGCTGCAAAAATCGTGAAAAATCGTGCGGCTTTAATCACAGTGAAAACCCCACATTAAAACTGCGTTACAAAAGTTCCCCGGACGCCCGTCCGTAGACTGCCACCGCGCGTGCGCCCGTGCGACGTGACCGCATAGACTATAGAGCAGATAATTATAATCAGACGACTGACTGCCATATATATACGTACGTAGTAATATATTTAATTCTCCATTGACACGACTGTAAATATATAAATGTACGCCCGCGACGGGCGAACGTCGCCGGCGTCCGCTTGACGTAGTTTCAGTATATGGCATGCCTTAGGCATGATATAATAATATGCTTTGCCTGGTATTCTCTTCCCGTGACTGGGTCACGTGATTGGCCCAAGGATAAGTTATCAGTTGGGGGTGTTGCCGCTATGTGTGATTATATATCATATCAGTCAGTCAAAATGTTAGATGGACCTTCAAAGTTGGAGATTTGGTGAATTTCAATTAAGTATTTTTCTCTTTATTTTTTAAGGTGAAGATATTATATAGGCAAATGGCCTTGAAGTGTGAAATAAATTGTTAACTCGAAAATATGGTGATAATTTCCATATTGCTCTTCGTCATGCACTAGATAGCCCTTTAAATTATTTTATGAACTATTATTGGTGATCCGTCTAGCTTTATAACTTGCCGTGGCCACTTTTGGCGGAGGCAAGTTTTAAAGCTAAACGGACTAATGTGAATACTTTCATCGGTGGTTCATAAAATAATTTAAAGGGCTATCTAGTGCATGACGGAGAGCAATATGGAAATTATCTTCATATTTACGAGTTAACAATTTATTTCAAATGAGGGCGCCACTTCAAGGCCATTTGCCTATACCTTCACCTGAAGGGCTTAGACATGTCAGCCCTATCGTACCATTGACTAAGGAATTTACGTCTGAGGATATATAAAAATGTCATAAAAAATTATCGAGTCTGGTTTCGACAAAATAGATTGAGCCATATCGTAATGTACTCGTATTTATTTAATTGTACATAGGTTTGATACATATATTTTGACGTGACAACGTCTAATAACTCGATACTACGGGCTGCATGCACGAAAAAGATGACGTCATTGTCCCGTTACTAACGTTAGAGAGAGAATGTTTGATACCGTCCGTAAACCGACTTTACAGACAACCAATTTTTTTTTGTTATTGTATCTTCGTATATTTACTTCATAACAAAATGTTAGAGAATACAGACAAAGCTCTGTCACCCAACCATAGTGCCTGGCCTGTGCCTATACTATAAGCTCTCTTCCTACAGCCGCTACTACACCAGTCTTCCTCCAGAGTCTGGACCGTAACTCCGTAAAATTACACGATAGCAGGGACCGGAATACCGACCTCAACTACGAGTCGCAGTTGAGTTTCGTGCAGGACGACAACGACGCGTAGCGGAGTTCAAAGCGCGAAAGGAATTTTATCGGTATTTTGGTATCGATATCTCGATACCAAAATATCAGTATTTATATCGATAATAAAAAGAATATCGGTATTCCAATGTATCAATATCCGTGTACTGAAATAATATATCGATATTTGGTATCGATATATCGATACCGTATTCCGGTCCCTGCACGATAGTCGTCCGTTAGTACCGTTAGAAATATCTATGTCAAACCAATATACACTTTATCGCTATTTCGTGACGTTAATGTTGCTTGAAATTGAAACGCGGATACGTAGCAACGTACGTCTGTCGTGCAGCTTTTGGAGTAAGAGTCCTTTTTTCACGTACATTGCGTGTTTTTCAAATCATTTCAAAAACAGGCAATGCACATGAAGTCGCACACAATAAGTAGTCTACGCGTAATAGTGACTTAAGGTGAAGTGGTAGCATAAGTGGCGCCCTCACGGACTATTAGTAATAACTTCAAAGGTTATTCATAAAATAGTTTGAAGGTCTTTTTTGACATTGATACAAATAAAATTTTTAAATATCACCATATTTAGTTTTAAACAATTATTTCAAATGAGGGCGCCACTTAAGCTACTATTTCACCTTGATGTGTATCCGAAATATGCACAATCTGTAATAAAAATAATGATGAACTGATAGTTATAATAGTATATCTAACGCGTATTGGGGTGGTCTCCATCAATTGGTTGCCCTCTTGGTATAAGAGAACTACAATAACATTTTTTTCGAAGAAGTAACACTGGTATGGCGCTATTTTTTTTTAAATACTATTTTGTAAATTTTTATTGTCATGTCATGGCTAACTGACCGTTTGTGAGTTTATTCCTTAAAAATATCGTTGTGACTTATCAACTTCAATAATGCAGATTTTAAAATTTGTCCTAATTTTAAAATTTAATTTAGGGCGACCGCATTTTATATAACTACAAACTTAGATATATTCGTAGTGCTAAATACCCTCGTATTCATAAAAAAACACACGCTTGCTAAATACTGTTTGAGTTTTAAAATATGTTTTGTTTCGGTCGTTCAATGTTAAATATTAAAAAAAAGATAAGGACAAAATATATTTTAAAACAGGTTTGAATTATTGTCTTATGTCTTCTGGGTGGTTCAGGAGCCTACGGCAAAGAAATTATGTGTATACCTAAAATGCCTAGGAAGTAGCAAAGCCGTTCCCAAAAAACATACCTACCTAAAGTTAGAGGTGTCCTTTTCTACTTTATTGCGCTGGCAGTTTGCGGAAAAGGGACGCCTATAACTTAAGGTACATTTTTGGGAACGTTAGGAATTGAAACGTATGCATTATGCAAATATAAACTTTATGGACGTGGTATTAAGTTTAATTTTCAATGTTGTTTTTTTGAGATTTTTACTCGTAGTCCATATCAGGTTTCAAGCGTTTGTTAATTTTTAAGAATACAAGGAGGAGACCTTTGTACAGTAATCAGTTTGGAACTGAATTAGGTAAATGATAGTATATTTAAAAATGCGCTATCAGAAAAATGAAAAGAAAAAAAAATATTTTAGTGTGTGACACTTTTTTTTGTATCTATATCTACCGAATGTATGATATAATCAATACAGTATTTTACAATAAATAATAAAACATGTTTAAATAATTTCAGTGTTTTATTATAGATTCAGCAATAATCTCACCTCTCTGAACCTAGGATTTAAGGAAGAGTGTATGTGTTACCGTTAGAATAGCTACAGAATACGTTAATATGCGCATTAACTAGGTAATCTGCAAATTACCGGTACGGTACGCAGTGCCGGATTAGCCATATAACAAGAGTAGTGATTGCTACGGGCCCCGCGTTAAAAGGGGCCTCACCTACAGACCGTTTCTTTTTTTTTGTTTTATCGTAAATGGCCAACAATGATGTCAACTTCTAGAGTTCAAGCTGTCAACTTCTAGAGTAAAGGCAGATACGTAGCTTGTTGACTGCCATCTTATTGCTTCGGTTATGCCACCGAGCTCCCCATAGCAGGTCAGTCAGGGGCCTCTTCGATAGAATTTGCTACGGGCCCCGCGCTTGCTAAATCCGACACTGCCGGTACGATCCGTTAAACTGTAAAAAGTAGCAGATAGCAAGTTTTACTTATTTTGATATTTTTTATTACTTATCACATATTTTTAGCAATCATTATGTAATAAAAGTTTCATTGATAGAATATGGAAGGTCATTGGATAGAATGAAACTTTTATTACATAATGATTGCAAAAAATACCACAATACTTTTTAATGTTTTCATACATTCATCATCTTTGCCTCTAAATGCCGGTTTTGTTACTTATAAGGTTTTGGAGTAAACAATCGATTCAAAGGTTTAACGTACAAAATCTTTATTGTAAAATTTACTCTTGTAAGGCTGGGCCTGATGTGGATGATTTGCTCCCTCTTCCACGCACACAAATTTACTCTAGCCGAAGCGAGACAGCGAGCCATGCGCGGTGAAAAGTTCGCGGTAGGTGGCAATGAGGCTGGTTTTGGTTTTGAGGTTTTTTCGTTTTACAAAGAATATTTAAGAGTTAGGTATTTAAAAAGTAAGACATATGATGACTGCCTTATGTTTGATACAATTTATTACTTGAATACTTTACGTTTTATTATAATTCTGAGGTGATTTACAGGCAATTTCGCAATGTTTTTCTATCGAAAAAATTTTAAGCAATCGAGTTTCCGAAACATAATGTATTGTATAGAGTTAGTTATTTTAAAGTAAGTACTAAATTTGTTACTATTGATAATATTTAAGATCACTCTAAGTACTATTAGGGTCATACGGGCTGTTAATGCCCCCTATTTTTAATCCTATTTCCACCTCGCCCATTATCATGTCAAAAGTGGGTTTTGGGTCTTGCAGTACCGTCTTCTCCATAAGGGCACACGGGGCCTGTGCCCAGGGCCCGGACCGACAATTTTTCTCACACATTTATTCTCAAAACAAAATGTTTTGTCGGGCACATTACACTTTTTTCACAAATCAGTAATCCTATCAGAAGGTAATTACAAGGCATATACTACGCCATTATATTATATTGATGACTGTGCCTATTCCTACTGTACTAAATAATAATACAGGCTGACTTTTTAACCACCATCCTTTGAAACAAGTCCAGTCCATGATACTGAACTACTTTCCATAAAAAAAATTAACGAAAAACTAAAATAAAAATTCGCCTTCCCATTCAAATCAGCGCTCAGCAAAACGTATTTTGTTGAAAGGACGAAAATTTTTATCGATTTTTAATAACTTTTTTTATAGAAAGAAGTTCAGTATCATGGACTGAACTTGCTCCAAAAATTTGGCTGGTGTTTAAAAAGTCACCCTGTATTTCCGAACGCATCCTACCTAATTTACTAAGTACACCATCTAGCGATCACTTACGCAATCACTCCGATTCCAAAGTCAAAGGCCCCAAAAGGGCCCCAAATTTTTGTGTGCCTAAGGGCCGCAGCCTAGTTTAAGACGGCCTTGGGGTCTTGCGTTGCGACACTTGCAACCCTGGGCTCTGTCTGCTTAGAGCCAAGACCGAAAATGCTCTGTTTCTCCCATTAAGGAATAAGACGTGAAAGGTTTGTGTGCGTAATGCCTTATGTATGCCCGTATAGAAAAGGATAATACAACTAGCAGAGGGAGTAGGTATTTAAACATTCGATTTATCTTTGCGCAGTTATCTATAATCGAAAAGTTTTTTTTAAATATAGGGACAAATCACACTTATTGAGCTAGCCCTAAAGCACAGATTAATAAGTAGCCCAAAGTAAGTTTTAAACTTGTGTGTGGGATACTAACTCAATGATACCTACTATATTTTATAATAAATAAATATATACTTAAACACACAAGTTTGAACTGAAAACCCGAAAATATCAGTTACATAATTTTGATATTCGTAGCAGAGATATTGGTGGTTTAAAAAGAGAAAGGTTCAAGCTCTTTGGCTATTCGCTATAAGATGTCACTACATCGAGAATACGATATTGAAATCCTCTTGAAATCGATCGATTTTGCTAACTTGACATCTGTCAAACCAATGTATAAGTAATATGGCAACCCAGTTAAATAAATGTCACTTTTGACTTTTGTCATGTTGGAACTATGGAAATTGCTAAAGTTTAGGATGTGAAATAGCAATGTTTTTTGCTTAATTAAAACATATTTACCTTATCTTATTTATAAAAACAAACACATGTGGTTTCATACATTTTCTAGATAGTGTTTACTGCAGCATTCACGCGTGTGGCTTATGTTGTTTAGATGTTATAAGTGAGAATGGCTCGAAACAGATGCGACGGGCTCCTAGCCCGAGTGGATTTTCCTCTTTACACGTTACAAACGCTGACTAATCGGCATGTCCTGGTCGCCGGGGGTGGTGGAGCCTCTAATACAGGCGTTGCCAATGGTTTTGTGAGTATACCCTCGAGTTATCCCTAAAAAACAATTATTTAACTTGATGATTTCGTATACGTGTCATTCACAGAAAACCTTGAATAATTCATTTTAAAATCAAGTTAAATCCTCATGGGAATGTGGATTCTTTGAATAAAATGTTCGTTTTTGATTATTGTAGGAGATATTCGAAATATCGCATAATGGAAGCAGGTTTGTGGCCGAAGAGGTGATGCGGCATGAAACTGGGCCTAACGTAGTGATGACGTGCTCTGTGAACAACAGCCAGAACCGCACGTACCTGACGGCAGGGCAGGAGAGCCACTGCCAGCTGTACAAGGTGAACATCCGCATGGTGGACCCAGCAGAGATGCGCCGGGGAAGCTTCCGAGCTGAGAATGGACTAGTTCGGCGCAGGAGGCGGACGGTGTCGGAAAACGACAATATTTCGAGAACGGACAGCAATAGTAATACTACAGAGAAGCGAATATCATTTGAGATACGACCTACCGATAGTGTACAGACAGATTTTGGGTAAGACAACAATTTTTCTTTCAACATCATCTAGTATTTTGGTACTAGTATACATTTTTAGAATTAATTGAAGTCCTAAAAAAATTCCTTCAACAAAAGCAAATTATAGTTCTCTAATAGGTACTAAAAAAGAAACAACTATTCAAATTAAATAATTATATTTCTAGAAAGCCAGTTATAAAACTTGTTTTTGATGTAAACATTGCAGTCCATAATTATTGTTTTGCAACATAGTCATGATGCACCTGCACTACTTCTGAAAGAATGCAATAACAAGCATCACTGATTCACAAAATAATATAATAATAGCCTTTATTCAGAAAAGAGATACAATGATACATGTTATGAGTTTTCACTGCACTTTCTTTTTATATCTCCTCGTCTCCCGTCTGTGTGCCCCTGTTGGCAAAGGCCTCCTCTAAGAATTTCCATTCCTTGCCCTTTTCATTGCCGTTCTGAACCAAGTTCTACCTGCTGCCTCTCTTATGTCATCTGACCATCTCTTGAACGTTCTACCCCTTTTTCTGACTGATTTACATATAAGTTAATTATTCAGTTAAATGTATTGGAAAGTACAATACCCGGCACATAAGTTGACCCAGAATGGCCGTCACTGCGCACACTTTTTTCTCTAATTATACCTGTGTAGAGCCACTATTGTGGCTTCATGCCGCCTTATGTGCTGGGTATTGTAAGAAGGTGTAAATTCTTGTACAATTTGGTTTCAGATTTTGAGTAAATTTTAGGGCTCTTACAGACCGTTGATGCCAAGGTCACGAGCTGTCGCTCGTATGCTTAAGCCCTTAGTGTTAGAATTTTTTCTTACTGCATTGTGTGTGGCACCAGATCTTATAAGAAATAATAATAGGTTAAATAGATTAGTGGACCTGAAATGACAGTTCCACTAAAGTTTAATTTATATATGAGTAGTGCCATTGTATGAGATACTTTAATGCAGTGGCATAGACAGGTGGCACAAGGTGCGGTGAACCTATATCCGTACCAGATGTAGACTTTTTTAGAAGGGGAAAAAATCTAAATTTGCCGCCCCATGTCCAGTTATTTCTAGAGATAGGGGGTGTGCCAATATATAGCAAAAAGATGGAAAAAGGAATCAAAATAGATATCACTGATTACTTTTATTACAAAACTGTCTATTAGATATGACATGTGGGTCGGGACGTCTTCGTGTGTGCGTTGCGAGTCACATTCGCCCTGAGGAAGATTTCGGAATGAGGTCGAAACATGTCGGCCAGTAGTTAACTTTATATGTGAGTTACCCGTGTATCGCATATTAATAATGACATGTGTATCCACATCGAGTTCTTCTTTTTGCTTTTTTTCATGTGTCATAGGGTGTTGGAATAAAATGAATTTATTATTGAAACATTTTGAAAATTATTTAACACCTTACATGTGTCCAACCCTATTTATTGCAAATAAATGACAGATTTATTATTATTATTATAAAAATGAATTCCAGAAACGACCCGTTGCAGCGAATAGTGAGGATCAGTCATAATGGCAAGCTCATGGCCACGGGCGGCATGGACACCAAAGTCAGGGTGTGGAGTTTCCCAAAGATGGAGCTGTTGTTCGTGCTAGAGGGACATAGTAAAGAGGTAATCTAATTTACACTGTGAAAAATCAAACGACTGTATTTTAGAAAATTTTGTGACGACGACTTTTTTTTGCAATGACAAGTAATAAAAAAGTTACATATTTATAGAAAAAGAGGTTGGTTGGTGGCTGATCGCCAACACACACATTAACTAGTGTGTGTTGGCGATCCAACACACATTTCGTGTCAACTGTAGGAGATTTCGAAGAAGATGTAATCACCTCATCTTTATTTATTATTTTAATAGCATTACAATCCTCGGATATTTATCCAAATTGAACTAAATCATCATCATCATTTCAGCAGCTTTATTACGTCCACTGCTGGACATAGGCCTCTCCCAAGGAGACTAAATGATTGTTATTTTATTTTATTTGTTGAAGTGTACCACACTTCTGAATAGTGGGTAGTATTGAAGATTTACGCATGCTTCAAATGCGTGTACTATGTGATGAGAAAATTTTTCGGGGTGATTCGAGGTCACGATAGCGCTATTGGTAGTACACTCACGGCGTTGACGTGAGGGTCGTGGGTTCGAATCCCACTCGTGGTGGATTTTTTCATCACATATTTTCAATTTAGATAAATTTCCGAGCATTGTAATGCTATTAAAAATAATAATTGCATACTTAAGATTTTTTTTTTAAGTTTACTAAAATGCAAAATAAACTCAGACTTGCAAAATAAACTCAGACTTACAAATGTTCCAATAATCGGGAATCTACCAGTGCGCAGGTCAGAGTCAAGAAACAAATATTTATTCAGTAATTAGGCCTTTGCAGGCACTTTTACACGTCAATAACTTTACTGTACATTACGTTTAAATTATAATAAAAATATTAGAAAAATATTATAAAAATAAAAATTCTACCGATAGTTTTGCAAAGATCACTGCTGAGAAGAAAAAGTGAAAAGTTTAAAAACCTTCACTGGAGACATCCTTAGATTTAGTTGACCCAGCAGTGAATAAAGTCAAGAATGCCATCCTCCTTTACTACAAGGCACAAAAGAATGCACGTATTATCTTTGGTGAGAGAATCTAGGTCAAAACATCAAACATGACCTACTTTCATTGCCCAACTGTTTTCG
The DNA here is from genome assembly GCA_963576875.1 of Acrobasis repandana. Taxonomy (NCBI): domain Eukaryota; kingdom Metazoa; phylum Arthropoda; class Insecta; order Lepidoptera; family Pyralidae; genus Acrobasis; species Acrobasis repandana. The sequence goes on from OY756216.1 coordinate 2,284,182, forward strand.
TTAGTCTTCCATCTTTGGTTCACATTCATTGACTAAAACCAGTAAAGATAGTTGACATGAATGTGCCTTAAATTTACTGTTTGTTTTTCGTGTGTGTAAGTGGCCAACACTGGTGACAGCTTTTTCAAGCTGCCTGAAGCTGCTTGAGAACTGCTATCTAATGATGGCATCCGAGGTCAACGGCTTAACGTGCCTTCCGAAGCACGGAGGAGCTTGAGAAAATTTGTATGCTACTTGTGGTCACTAACTAAAGCGTGGACCACGCCCAGCGTCGCTTCATATGCGCAAGCGTTAGTAATGCGCACTAGCACTATCACCGAGCCACCGAGCAATATTTACTAGTATATGCCGACGTCTTCGGCTGGATCAAAGAATATATATGTCGCAGTTGAATGGTATAATCCGCTAATTCACTAAACCTCTAGCTGTTTGGCATTACAGCTCGGTTTTGTGAAACAGCGAACCCTAAAACGCGGGATGAAATGATCGACTTGTATTAATCCATGCGGCTAGAGAAGTTGTTGAACAATTCTATCTAAAGAAATTATATACAATGTAGAATGCCTACGAAGTGGCAATGGCGATCGAGCGAAGCGAGCTTGCCGGCAGCGGCCGGCGAGTGCTAGGAATGTTCTATTAATTTTACTAGGTTAGCACAAACCTATAGGTTAGGTCAGAACTGCGACCAACACACGCACGAGCCGAGCAAGCGTAGCGAGCGTGCCGCGGTAGCGGCAGGGACTAAATAATCCAAAAAATACGATATCTTTCAATTGCGGTATGACGTCATATCGAAAAATAGCGATTACCGCTTTATTTCGATACACAAATTTATTTCAGTACCCTAAGTTTTTGTATACAGATAGAAAAAGGTATATTGCGGTACCGGTACTTGAACGTTAATAAATAAAGGTATGAAAGAGATAAAAAAGAAGAACTGGCGACACGCGACGAAAACAGGTTCTATCAGGTTCGCCGACGCACCGCGCTCGTGTCTTACCTACCCTGGATCGCACCCGCACCCCTCGCCCCACGCCCCGCAACGGTCGATGCTTTGTTTTTCGGTACCGATATCGGATAAAGGTTAAATAACGGTATGGCCCTACCTTTATTTTATTAATAATACTACAGTTTGTTATACTACATATGTAACCAGGCTAGCTTGTCCTTGCTTTTTGCATTAATGCAATAGATGGCGTACAATTTGGGAATTTAAAACCACACATGCAACTCTTTACCAAGTAAGGCACTTTCATGATTTTGAACGCGCAATTTAAATTAAGACTATTCCCAATACCAGTTGGTAATTTTAACCATATCACGCGTAATAGATATGGTGTAGTGGTTAAGGATGCCTGATTTAAATAAGAATAAGTGCGGATGTTCGAATCACATCTTCCATAAAAATTTATATTTTATTTCTTATTTATATTTAATTTTTTACTATAGGTGATCGTTACTGTTAAAAACTAAACTACGTAATACTTTTAGAACTTGTTGGGAATATAAATTAAACATTTAGATATATTTTAACTATTTTATTTTAAACCTTACATTACAAGTGAATTCTTCATTACCTATATAACGAAGTGTTATCTTATAACAATTACGTTAAAACCTATACCTAAACCTTTATCTTATAACAATTACGTTAAAACCTATACCTAAACCTATTAGTTTAGAAAATGTTTTTTGACGTGACAACGTCTTATAAATTGGTTAGCCGGGTGACACTTCAAGAAACTGCGTTACGCTCCGCTCACGTTATGCGCTCACAATGAGAGCGAGTGAGAGGCACGCGTGCCTTTCACTTTTTATGTCTGTCTCTCTCGCTCTTAGGCGGGCTAACCATGCCCGAGTGGAAGTCAAGTTTGGAGTGAAGTGGAGTGAAGTCGTTGTCACGTAAAACTTTCGCCCGTATACCGACTTTACAGGCAACCAATTTTTTTTTTACTTTATTTAGTATCATCACATCCTGGAACTCCACACTGGTTTATGTTGATAAACAATGATAAACAACATCGTCGTAACTATTTATTAATCTGTGGTATTGATGTGAAAGAAATACCTACATAACTTATGATTTAAACCAATTATGTAATAAAATAATGACAGCGTTTAGTTGTAACTGTGTTATTGTTTTTAACTAATAGGCAAGTAGTGAAACACCCTAATTACCAATGATGAAGATCAATGATTTTGTAGCTTATAATATAATATAAATATATGCATAATAATTGAGTAAACGAGTTACGTAAATAATGATAAATCAGTGTGGAGTATTTTATAAATGTAAGCGCAAAGTGAATTGACATGTAATTATTTAGATAGAAACCTTGTAATTTCATCTAAAATACAATAACATCACTTGAGCACTTACTTACAGTTTGACAAAAAAAAAGCACAAGGTTAAAAAATGGAATGTAACACATACCTAAGAGTTTAGCAAAAAAAAAAATTATACTTAATAGGTGTAAAATTATATTAAGTAGGTATACACCAAATCATTATCATGCATGTGTCGCAGTTGGATTGTTTAACGGTTTTGTCAAACAGCGGATTACCGCTACTGTTTCACAAAACCGCTAGCCGTTTGGAAACGTGTTTAGTGGTTTGAATGAACGTAACACGTTGCACAATCTTAGACAATCCAGCTGAACGATATTCGGCTGTTTAACAAAACCGATCTGTAATGCCAAACAACTAGAGGTTTGGTGATTAGCGGTTTTTACCATCCAACTACGACATATACACTACGCGAAGAGAAACGACACTTAAGCATGTGTGCACGTAAAATCGCTAGCGGCTATGTGTTGGTGGCTGGATGTGCGAGGGGGCCTTGAGAGGCGCGCGGGGCGTGAAACGACCTATCGCTGACTGCTTTGGCCGAGGGCTGGTACCTAGTTCGCGTTTCTCTCACGCACCGCACGATACTTCATTTCGGCTCGGTATCAACCCTAGCGTTACGAGCTCCGAGCTCAAGGTCACCGGCGTTCGAACTCTCACGTACAGGGAGTGTCGCCGCTGTGGCTGGATTGAAAATGTTTGTTATATTGTATTATGCGGAACATGAAATTCAGGTATAAAGAAAAGTTTGAACGAAAGTATGAATGTTAGTTTCGCTTTTACGCCAGAACGGGTGAACTGATGTTTACAACTACTGTTTACAGTTTATAATGAGAACGTTAAGCTTTACTACGCACATTTGCCAAAAGTGGTCGTTTTTCGCAAATGTGCGTAGTAAAGATTAACGTTCTCACTTTAAACTGTAAACAGTAGTTCATAAAATGCTTTGAAGGGTTAAGAAGGGGCTTGGTAGTAGCAAAATTTTAAATGATGTCTCCGTTTTCTTTGAAATGATTTATTTTAAATGGGAGCACTGGACCCCGGAAAATTCAGGTACGGCCTTAACATAATTCAGATTCTCGCCTATTCCCCGATCTGCGCGGGAAGACAATCAGCTGGTACATTCAAAGTTTATTCTTTTCTCCCAAACCAGCAAGATTTATATGAAATATTGTATTACAGCAAATATTGTTGTATAAAACTAGTTTACCGTATCTGCGTCTAATGCGAGGCGTAAGGTCAAGTGGTTTGTGATTAAAAGTCGTCTACACGTTTTGCTACGCCGGTAGATAAAAAGTAAGAGGACAAATTAGGGTTATATCAAGACTATTCACGTCTTTATCCCTGACAGAACCTAGGGCTGAAAGATAGTGAAAATTTCTTGATGATAATCATCAATTACTTTTTTATAAAGTGCGAGTTAAACTCGCGTGGAGAGGGTTCCGTACAATTGATTGAATTCTTATAGGTTTTCCTGTAATCTACAAGCAATGAACTATATTTTGTATTTTTTTCAAAATTATAGACACAGTAGTTTCGGAGATCCGGGGGGGGGGGGGGGGGAATGGTCAATTTTCGTCTTCTTTCATGAATAAAATCAAAACTATTCATTTTACAACAATAACAAAAATATATATTTAATATATGACACAGTAAGGTTTCCAAAACCTTTTTTTTTATTTCAAAATTTGTCCAAAAAATGTCTATTTATTTATTTATTTACACTTGATTGTACACACATACAAATGTAATAGTACAACAGGTGGACTTAATGCTAAAAGCTAATCCCTTATTTAAAAAAAATATTGTATTTATTTTGCACATATGTGTTTGGGTCATAGGATTACAACATTCTACCAAATTTCACCTGATTCGATCCAGTAGGATTCGGAGCAAATTGGCTGTGACAGACGGACGGACAGACGACGCATGAGTGATCCTATAAGGGTACCGTTTTTTCATTTTTTGTACGGAACCCTACAAATGTGTAGGACTAGGATAAAAAATGACAGTATAATAATTTATCAAACAGCACACCCCGTGCTCCAAAGCAGCACAGCTGAGGATGCAACCGGGAATGCGCTCAGATAATGATGATTGTATGCAAAGAATCATTGAAATCCACCCAGTACTTTTTGAGCTGCTTTGAACATAATGAAAAGCGATGAATTATTATTTATTACATTTGAAAATTAAATTTTTTATATTAATACAGTGGTCTAGAATAGCCTCTTCACTTATAAGCATGTGTAGATGTGTTGTGGCTCACAACACATTCCAATCTGACCTTATACAGCACCAGTTTGTTACTGCTGTGTCATGTGTACAATACCCGGCACATAAGTTGACCCAAAATGGCGGTCACTGCGCACACTTTTCCCTCTAATTATACCTGCGCAGAGCCGCCATTTTGGGTCAACTTATGTGCCGGGTATTGTACGTGTAGGCAGCTTTAGTTTTACCGCATTAAACTAAAGTATGGTAAAGCCAAAAGGAAGGGTATTGATTTTAGCACTGTATGCTTGTATGTTCGTTATCGTTACTAGGTCTTTTTTGGTCTCCGGTGCAGGAGCACGACCCTCTGTACTACCAGAGCCATACTTGGCTAAAGCAGTCAGACGATTTGGCCTACACTCCACGCTGGCCAGACGGGTTAGAGAGGTCTCAATGATGTTTAGCTAGTGCTTGTATGTAAGTGTATGGATATGGATGTGTGTTCCACCGTATCCAATTTTCACAAAAGAGTGTCAATCGATTCGTCATTATCGTCCGGTGACATAGGCCGCATTTTATATGCAAAAATGTATACAAAAAATGTTGCATACAAAAAAGTGAAAAAAAATTTTTGCGTTATCGAGTGCGGATCATATAAAAGAGTAAAAAAAATTCTCGTAGTCTGGTTTTAGTTTTTTAATCTTACATCTTGTTACAGTTGGACGACCTAGATTTCAGTCCGTGTGACAAGCAGCTGGTCAGCATCGGCAAGGACGGCGTCGCCAACATCTGGAGCACAGCGCAGCGCCGCGACCCCGTCCTCAGCATCACATGCACGCCGCCCAACGGGAACAAGTACCTCTTCAGGAGGTGTAGGTCGGTATACTACTCCTCGGCAACCCCTTGATTTGGCTCATGTTTGAACTTAAGCGGCCAGGCGCACTCCGCAGTTTAGGTATGAAGCTACGCGCAGTTAGAGAACGTGGCGCGCTACTCAAATGCGGTTTATGCACAAACATTAGTTTAAAAGTTTTGAAAAATTTTAATAAGTGTAGGTTGGTATACAGTCCTTACAGTCTGTGTCTGTATATCTGTCTGTGGTATCGTAGCTCCTAAACGAATAGACCGATTTCGATGCGGATTTTTAATCGAAAGCCTTCTCTGTCGAGATGGTTCTCAGCTATGTTTGATGAAAATCGGCTCCGCCGTTCAAAAGTTGTTGGGGGTGAACGCTTGAAATGGGGTTGTTTTAATTTGTCTAACAAATAAACTTATTTATTATGATTTCAGATTTGCTTTAATCGAAGACAAGAAAGATGCTTACCGGATGTTCACGATCGCGAACCCTCTCGCGCGCTCGGGCAAGCAAAAGGGGCTCATCCAGCTGTGGGACCCAGCGGACGGGGCCCTGAAGAACACTGTCATAGTCAATGAATCGCTGTCAGCACTGGCAGTGAGGGACGACGGCCGGTTTGTGGGAGTGGGGACCATGTTCAGTGGGTCTGTGGATATCTACGTCGCATTTAGCTTGCAGGTATGTTGTATACAGGTTCTAACAAAATATGCTGAAATTATTTTAAGCCTGAATACAGTCCGTGATACTGAACAACTTTTCCCAAAGCCAGTTATTTTTTTTTATTCAAAGTAGAATAAATACATGTATCACTTATTGAAAGTAAATTTTTAATTAGTTTTAGTGCAAAAGCTACAAACTACTAGCGTTTTGGAACGACCACTGTTGGGAAGATTACGCCGAAAGAAACCTAAAAAAAAAATTTTTGACTGTATTTCGCCTTCTATCTGCAGCGGGTGCTCCACGTGAAGAACGCTCACATGATGTTCGTGACGGGGCTGGCGTTCCTGCCGGTGCGCGGCTACGGGCCCGCCGTGGCCAGCCGCAGCGAGGCCGCGCTGCTGTCCATCTCCGTGGACAACTGCCTGTGCGTGCACAGCCTGCCGCCGCGCAGTGAGTATGCTCTGCTTTCAAGGGGTTTCGGGACGGTCAAGCGGCTTAACAAGCACGTCATTTTGTTTCGATTGTGCAAGCAGCTTGATGCGCCCGACAAGCAGTTTGAAGTGCCCGATAAGCAGCTTGATGCGCCTGACAAGCCGCTTGATGCGCCCGACAAGCAGCTTGATGCGCCTGATAAGCAGCTTGATGCGCCCGATAAGCAGCTTCATGCGCTCGATAAGCAGCTTCATGCGTCTGACAAGGATTTTATTTTTATTATATTCTTAATTAGGGTTCCGTACCCAAAGGGTCAAACGGGACCCTACTGAGACTCCGCTGTCTGTCCGTCTGTCACAGGGCTCTATCTCTTGAACCGTTATAGCTAGATACTTGAAATTTTCACCGATTATGTATTACTATGACCACTATAACAACAAATACTAAAAATAAGATAAAGTTAAAAATTAAAGAAGGTCGTCATACAAGAAACGTGTTTCTTCAGCGTTTTAAAACATTGTACGGTGGTACGGAACCCTTCATGTACGAGTCCGACTCGCACTTGCCCGTTTATTTTTATTATACCAAGAGGAGATCGTAAATATTGTAATTAACCATAAGAAGTTGAAAAATTATAAAAAACATAAAAGAAGTTGAAAAAATGTCAAAAAGTAAAATTATTTACAAAAATAATTTCAGATGTTGCGTGACTTTGAATAGTGTCGCGAAAACGAAAAACGCAGAATCGCGTCATCAAGCAAGTTCCCGAAGAGAAGCCCAGAGAAATAAGTTAGAATGTTGCATAAAGTCTGGAGTTGTTTAACTGGTATTTGATCGTTGCACTCACACAAATACCCGGCGACCTAGTTTCGTAACCATAAATTAAAATCTAAATTGTCTAATTTTACTAAGTGGCGTTTTCTCTTCACCAGGTACAGTGCCTGCCTGGATCGCCATTCTCCTCATCATCTTCGTGCTGTTCTGCACGTTCACTCTTTGTTCATATCTAGGTATTTAACGACGTGTATTTATAAAAATAATTATTTAAAAAAATAAATATAATATTCGTGCTCGGATCACAGCGCCCAAAAATTCGGCACTTCGAATTATGAAATTTATGTAAATTAAAAATAAATGGCGCACTTTTATAAATATTTATGGTTTAAGTTGTTTTCACTTTAAGTACCTTGGGGTTATGTTTAGGGTAAATTATGATTATAGTTAATTATGCTCATATACATATTGTATGTATAAATAGGATCAATTGAATTAAATGAAGTGCAATGTTTTCAGCGTTTTTTTTGCCGTTTGATACCACTCAATCAGTAATTCAGTATTCGCATAAATGAATGTGGGTTAAACCGCATCCACCTTAATAGGTATTCAAAGCTAGGAAGACAAACCTCAACTTCTTCATTTTAGCGCGTCGCATCCTTAGTCAGTACCGGAACTAGACTTTTTGTTAAGATGGGCAATAGAGGGGGTGGGATAGATCGATTGTCGCCCGGGGCGGCAACCCCCCCCCCCCCCCCCCTAGATCCGGGACTGTCCTGCTTCGGAGCTCGGGGTGCGCTTTCCCGCTTTTTCTTCTCCAAACATGCATGTCAATGGTCACCCAAGGATGCCATTGAGTTTGCGGGGTGGAGAAGAAATAGCCGGAACAGTCAGTGTAACGGCGTGGGCAAAGAAACAGCTAGTAGCTACGTTCTATGTGAAATCTTTTGAATCCTTTCTTTCTGATCATGGGTATTCTAATACAGGGCGATTTTGAAGCTCGTAGCTATATCCAAGGAAAGTACTCTTTAAGCGAAATATAACATACTCGTACATATTCTGTCATATGTATATTCATAATGAAAAACAAAGATATCAGTTCACACAAAATCTCCCATTTGAATGTCACCACCCGCTACCGGGCTCGTGGCGGGCGGCGGGCTGTGAGGGCAACGGCCGCGCGTATAGTAAAGTCAGTAGGTTAACCAGTCCCAAGTGTATCTTAAGATACAACCAAAAATATCAAACCAACAATATAAAAACCAAAGATATCAGCCCACAAACAAAAATCTCGCATTTTAATGTCACCACCCGCTACCGGGTTCTTGGCGGGCGCCGGGCGGTAAGCGGGGAGGGCAACGGCCGCGCGTATAGTAAAGTCAGTAGGTTAGCCATTTAGAAAATGAATGATTCTGATTACAAGATTTCAGTATAGCTAGGGGTGCGAAATCAACCTGTATTTTGGGTGTTCAAGATAAAAAAAATATATCATTTTTATAACATTTAATCAATTACATCAAAACAATTAACATATACATGCTCATCATTACCTTCGGCAAGTTGCATTGAATGGTTTAGACCGACTAGAGATCTATACTACAGTACGTATATACGAGTACGCTGATACGCACAGTACGCACACTCCATAAAGGATCCTGCACAGGAAGTCACATGGGGCAGCCCAAACGAACATTTGCACGTATAGAATATATAATTATAATATAAGTAACAGAAATGATTGACAGGCTGGACTCGGTCTACCATAAATTTAGATACTGATTTTATATCTTCTTATATTTAAGAGCTGGGCTCTTGTCGGTGGAGTGCTTTCCATGTCTCTCTTACGTCAAGTTCTTAAACCTCCTTATATGTTTTCATGTTTAATTTTTCCTTTATTTGATCGAAAATTTTTCTTTTATAATGTATATAAAATCCTGAGATACCAGTATCTAAACTAAACTTTTACAATTAAATTCTGATCAAAACATTACAAAAAATACAATGTATGTATAAAATCAGCATCTGAAGACAGCACGAGCCCGACCACAACTATGGTTCTTCAGACGTCGTGAAGTAGAGAAAATATATAAACAGTTCCAAAGAGGATAATAAATTAAAATTCTTAAAAAATAAATTCTTATACATTTTTTTTAGTCGCAAATTACATAAATGTTTAGGTTGTCGAATGTGAATTTCCTTTTTTTACATATAAATCGTTTCGCAATATCACATTCCACACATATATCAGTCTGGCTAGCATACGGAATAAAAAATATATTCAATAAATTAATGGAAGCACAAATAATTGATTTCAAAACATTTTAACGAAACGTGGGAAGACAGAAATGGAATTGTGATGACCAAATACTTAGCCAAAATAGTACAAGGATATTTAAATATATTTTTGCTTAGGAGGCACGATGAAGTTGCATAAAAAATCAACGAAAAATATACAGTAAATTACTCCTAAGGAAGTTTATTAGGGTTTGTTGTTAAAAAGGAATAATTTCGTAAAATAGATATGATTATATACACGCAAAATGACTTTCTTAAAATAAGATGATAAAAATACAATGTTTGCATAACACACACACAGCAATATAGTCATTTCACGAAATGATTCCTACTTAAGACTTCATTTTAGAATAATTATATAATAACAAAAATAGTAATAATGTATATAATTATAGTCTATAAATCAACAAAATTTGATTCGTCAATAACGAAAGGACGACTTTTAACCCTGAATTAAGGAAACAATCCATTTATTCTTAAATGTTGCTATAAAATCTATGAAATATATATATTAACAAATAACTAATTCTCGTTGCTACAACTATAAGTACTTTCGATAAAAAACTTCGTCTTTCCCAAGACTATTTGGCCAGTTGTAAAAAAACTATACTTATACATACGTTATTATCATAATGTAGACAATTGAAGATTCTTGGCTTTGAGACTATATAAAAATCTTGGAGATAAAGTTTATATTTTTATTTTAAATTGTTATATATATTTTTAAAATTTCATTCATAAAATTTTCAAAATAGTCTGTAAACAGGATATATTATTCATTTTTATATTCTATAGTTGGTAATTTTGTATAAGAATATTGTTCATGTGGTCCCTATATGAATACTGTCAAAATGTATATAAATATAGAAAATTAGCTACCTACCGGCGGTTGTGTGCAAGGCACAGGCTATGTTCCTTCGAGTTAATTCTCACGTCGGCCAAACTGTGAGGTCATACACCAATTTCGCGTACGATATGGATTTACTTTACATTAATTCTTATCTAAGATTACATAGTAAATGGCACATTTAAATATGTAGCATTGACACTCGCTATAAAAATGAACTCTTCATATATGTTTAACATAGTATTATATATCTTTGCTAACATCACATCAGTACAGTTTTCCTTACATTTTAATTTAGCTATGTGAATAATATTTTCTTATATATCACAATCATATAATATAACGAGCGACGGGTGGCTTGCATAGGTACAGTTGAGTGCAGAAATACGTACCACTTTGAGCGTTGTAAAAAATGTCCATAAACTATCAGTTTAACACTTGATTTTTGGCATTTTCTTTATGACTTTGTCACAAAATCGATAAAAATAGAGGGAGCTAGAATCGTATAGAGCAACTTATTTTACTTTTTTGTTGAAACACTTAAATGACTATGTTGTGTCTTTATGTGACTGTTTTTACTAATATTAATTTAAGCAAGGCGCCCGTCGGCTTATACTACACATGTAGGCGCGGCTAACGAAACTAAGTTTTGCTATTTTAGAACATATTTTAGTACATTTACTACAAATTTTTGAGAAAGTGTTTCAAAATATAAAACGTATGGCAGTATGATATTAAACTTAATAAGTAATAGTATAAAAATACGTATAATTTATTTACGGCCCTTAAATTGATAAACTTTAAATAATTGTGTTTATATTTTGAAACGCTTTATATACAACGTGAAAGGGACATACCCGTAATAAATCGAACCACGGGCTATACTAGATCACTAAAGTATAATTAAATGAAAATAACAGTCAAGAAACCAAAAAAAAAATCGCACGCTTTTGTATGGAAATGCCGAATTTTTTTTTGTTTTTCGGCTGTTTTATTAATTTCATTACACTATCATGATTTAGTATAGACCGTAGTTCGATTTATTACGGGTATGTCCCCTCCACGTTGTATAAGTGACAATACATATAATTGACTCATGCTGTCAAATCTATTTTATGAATAGTACATAGTACTATGCATGAACTAATACAAGAGGACGGACAGCCCCGTACAAAAAAGCTAATTTTGCTAGAAAGCCGTCATCCTGTATTTTTTTAGATGTCACTAGCTATCCCGCCATACAAAGGATGCTGGGAACTTAGGCTGACGGTATCCACGAAAAATCAGAGATGGCGCTTGTTTGTTCATGGAAATTAAACGCTGCTACCGTTGCGCGTCCCTCCCTGCGTCGATGTTTCCCCATACATATAATTTAGGAATTTTCAAGGCAAGAGTAAACAGGCATTTTTTTGAGTCTGCGTGTTACACCTTAGACCTCATCTTAGCTTCCCATCAGGCTAGATAGAGGTCAAACGCATTCAAATTTCTAATAAAAAAAAACTAAATTAAGCGGCACCACTACGAAACTACCTTCTTTCGTATTAGTAGCTCCATTAAGTTATAACATTTAAACTAAAAACCGAATAACGTTTTAAAGTATGAACGTTGTCGGTCCTCTTGTCTCTGTTCGTCGATGATAGTACCTAGTATATAATACCACCAGCTAACTATAATGCTATGGAAGAGAATGGCTCCATGAAATGTATATAAAATGACTGTCGCATGTCGCAGCGTCAACTGTTAGGAGCTTGGTGGCCCGTTGGGAGTACGCTTTGCTAGCGTTTTCACAAGTTAAGCAACCCCGGGCGTGGTCCGTACTTGGATGGGTGACTACAAGTGGTACAAACATTTCTTGAGCTCTTCCGTGCTTCGGAAGGCACGTAAAAGCCATTGGTCCCGGCTGTCATTCTATGGCAGTCGTCAAGCTATGTCAGATGCCTTTAGGTAGCTTGAAAAATCTGACACCAGTGTTGGCCACTTACATAAACGAAAAACAACAAACTGTTAGCCAATGTCCAATATGTCGCAGCGACATACAGCAGCCACTGATTGGTGTAGCAATTGGCGTGAAGTAACGCCAGTAACAATATTTAAAATTCTTTATTTAAATAACAAGAGTACAATTAAAATTTAGTCCTTATTGGCCCGTTCGGGTATAGCAAAATTAAATTTTGAAAGTAATACTGGAGGAAAAACAAGATGTAGTTTATGATTACTGCTTATTTGAATGTACTTTGGATGGGGTCACTATATGAGTTTGATTATGCTTCCAAAGTATTATAGTCGGTTAGGTACCACTGACCTTAAGGTGAATACCAAAAGCAAAAGTGGCGCCCTCATTTGAAATAAATTATTAATTCGTAAATATGGTGATAATTTCCATATTTTTTATTACAGTTAACAATTTATTTCAAATGAGGGCGCCAATTCAAGGTCAATTGCTTCTAACTTTATATAACTAAAAGTTGTGAATAGCACCTTGTTCACACTTAGCGATTGCCTCGCCCGGTGCAAACAACGCCTTAGCCGCTGTCGCGCCATCTACCCTAACATAACATAAATACGAGCCTAACAATATTTACAAAATATAATTCGAATCCTTCGCTACATCATTCGCTACAAGAGTTCATAAGATTTCAAAAAATACATACATCAACTGTTTTGACAAGTCTGTTTGCCGGCCACTCAACAAAATTTATAGATGAATCTTGATCCATATATGTAAAAAAGCCGTGAGAATTTATATATAAATAAAAAATCGGATAGTTACATACATAAAAGGTATTATATACATTACATAAATTTTCACGTCTTAATCCCTAACAGGCAGACAGAGCCCAGGGCCACGTTTAGCGTGGCGTTAAGATGAAAAAAACGGAATCAAACTAGTAGCTATATAACTTGATACATTTCACAGGCATGACTAAAGTCCACTAACATATCAAGTTATTTACATCAATGTATACAGTAAAACATAAAATAAAAGTTGTCTACTTATCTCAAAAGAGATCAGTAGGACTGTGAAAGGAAATGTTTATATCTTTATAATATATTGTATACATATATAAATAAGAGAGGCATACAGGCGTGTTCATAGAATAGAAGATGTTTATGATATATGCTATTTTCTAATTTGTTTACGTGGCTCCGCAAACGGCACGTGTATATAATTTGCCCTGTAATACTGACTCACAAGAAATAATTGACGCTCAAAACACACCGTCATACAATCAAATTAATAGGTATGAGAATCATAAAAATCATAACCGTCGCGACGTCACCACGCATCCATCGGAGATTACTCTACAGTAAACCTACGACTATAGTAACATCCATTAAAAATTCACATAAAAACTGCTTTTTGAGCCCTCGACACGTCACTAAAATGCTTATAGCAAGTCTCTGAGCGGCGGGGTCCGGACGCAGCGAACTTACACTGTAAACAGAAACCAGTTATTAGTCTTGGTCAATAAACTAACTAAAACGCTAGAAACACGATTATTTGGCAAGTCTGGCATCATGTTCACTTAATGTCACGGCAGTTTTATCGGAATGATTAACAAATGAAACCGATTAAAGCTATTCTCAGATATGAGCCACCATATTCGCTGTGGATCCCTAAAAGCGCAAATGATTGTCTCTTTCACTTGTCATAAACTTATGATAAGTGGTCGGATAATCGGGCGCTTATTTGTCTAAACTTCACGCGGGTACTTAACTAAAAATAAATGTCGATCTCCCTTTTTTCTTTTTCATTTTCATTTTTTTCATTTCATTTTTCATTCATCTATTTTGGTTATCAACTTGTTAAGAAATAGCCTCGTTGAAAGCAAAATTGAAGGGAGATCGATTTTTTCTATCATGTTGATGGTTGTATCAACGCTGCGTTATGTACCCGCGTGAAGTTTAGGCAAATAAGCGCCCGATTATCCGATCACTCATGCATTAGTCACAGGCGACTATGGAGCTGTCATTTCAGTAGTAGTCCATATACTCACCCTGGTCAAAGGTGCTGGGGTTGATGTACGACAGCAGATCTTGGTCGCTCATGTCCGTGAGGCCCTGCACGGGCGCTGTCATCTCCTGCGAGACCGCTTGCGACACCGCCTGCGACACCGCTTGCGACACCGCTTGCGTCACGGCCTGCGACACCGCTTGGGACATCGCGACGAGCGGCGTCTCGGCGGGCATGCCGGCCGGCTGCTCCTCCGGCGGCTGCGCGTCCGTCGCCTGCAAGCCCCCGCCCCCGCTAGCGCTCTCTGTCGTCAGAATATTGGCCGTATTGATCGCTGAGGTGACAAGCGCGTTCATAGTCGTATCTGACGTCAGTATTTCCGCAGCTGCATTCAGGATCATGGACTTTACTGCAGCGGGCGGCGTCTTCACTGAGGTAAGTTGCACCTGCTCCGGCAGCATCATGAGCTCATCTTGCGACGCCGCGTTGGGTAGTACGATTCGCTGGTTGTTGTCGCAGAGGAGGCTCGGCGACACTTGAGGGTTTAGGATGTCGTCGCGGGAGATCGCCGATGAAGACATAGAAGGGAGGAGTTCGGCCGTTGGGTTTCTGACCACGGCCGCGTTCGGACTGAGGAGCACGTCGGACGCGTGCGAAGCCGAGGACGGGGAACTCGCCGAGCCTGAGAGGTGGTCTTCGACCCTCGAGTTTACTAGCTCGTCTAGCTTAGCCGCGTCGGCAGGCAACATGGCCGCCGTCGCTTTCATAGCGTCCTCGACTAAAGCCTCCATGTGCGCGCTCTGTTGCGCCAGTCTTTGCTCTATTTGGGTGGTGCCCATCTCCAGTTTGGTGATGGCTCCGAACGGGTTGAAGTTCTCGCCCCTGTTCTGCGGCATTTGGTTGTAGAC
The DNA here is from genome assembly GCA_963576875.1 of Acrobasis repandana. Taxonomy (NCBI): domain Eukaryota; kingdom Metazoa; phylum Arthropoda; class Insecta; order Lepidoptera; family Pyralidae; genus Acrobasis; species Acrobasis repandana. The sequence continues at coordinate 2,299,469 of OY756216.1, forward strand.
TATCATCCTCTGCTCGTTGGTCTGCATGTTTCTGTCAGTCATCATCAGCTCGGGGTTGATGACCTTCATGTCCGTCTCTAGGGGGTCCATGTTGGTCTTGGAGGAGATGAGCTGCCTCATGGGGTCCATGGGGAGAATAGGCGGGTATATTTGTCCAGCGTTGTCGTCGGAATTGAAGATGGCGGCAGTCACTGATTCCACCATCTTGTCAGTCTGCACCTGTATACGAAAACATTTGAGGGCTCGTAATGAGAATTATAATCGTTATGATATAAAAATCCGCTTCTTTAAATTCGAAAAATACCTACATCAGTTCAATAGAACTGATAGATTTCTCTAAAGAGTGAAAGCGTTAACAAGAATCTTTAAGAGATTTATTTATTAAAAAAGTTATAGTCTGTGTCGTAAGAGGACACTAAGGGAACGGGAAACTGCGACTGGTTATCGACAATTCTTGATTGGGAGAGTCCAGAAGAAGACTGACAAAAGCTGGTAAATTTATTTAATTATTTATTTATTTCCAGAAACTTAAATATATTTTACAGTTTATTTTGCCAAACTACCAGGCAGTTTATCGGCAAGTTGATGTAAAGAAGGAAGAAAGTACCTGATTGTGTATGGCGCGCAGCTGCTGCGTGAAGGAGGCCATGGAGGTGGGCTCGCTCTGCGTGGGCGTGGACGGCGACAACTTGATAGAGTCGTAGCCGCCGACGAACCCCACCTGCTGGCAATAAATTATTATTAAATATGGGCGTCAAAAGTTTATTTGCTGCTGTGCACTCTGTATTAATACAGCTGATGATGCAACTGGGAATACGCTGAAATGAGAGAGTCAGTCTATAAGCGAACAGACCCAACAAGCAAGTAGACCCATGAACTGCTGGCTTGACGTCGTCAAGGTTGATACGCGTGCCAATGGTCTTACAACCAAGGTTGCTCAAAATCAAGACCGTGGGAAGTGGAGAAGGAAAAGCCAGAAAGCGGACCCCGGGCTTCGCAGCATTACAGCTGAGGATGCAACTGGGAAAATCTAAGATGAGAGAGAGAGAGAGAGAGTTTACCAGCCAGCAATTGTTACATTACATATTTAGTTTATTTCTACCACATAATTGTATTAAAGGACCACTCTAAGTCTTTCCGTTGATGTTCCGTAGAAGGCGACTTAGGAAACCCAAGCTAAACAAAGCTTTGAACATCGATGAGACCTTTCCAACCCGTTTGGCCAGCGTGGTGACTGCTCTGGCTAATATATGGCTCTGGTAGTACAGAAGGGTCGTGATCCTGCAGTGGAGACAGAGTAAAAAGGACCTGATGATGATGATGATGACAGGTCGTGAGGTGTGGCTCACCTGGCCTTCCCTGGTGATGGTCTCGGCCTTGAGCCGCAGGTCCACGACCTTCAGGTCCTCCCCGAGCAGCCCCCCTGGGGCCTCGGGCCCCTCCGCGCCGCACGAGCCGTCCCCCGCGTCCAGGAGAGAGTGCTGGCTGCAGTCGTCTGTCACCTATGACGAGTGTTCGTTGTAAAGTGTGAGGTAGACAAATAATTACTTACATAAATATTGAATAAGAAATATTAAAATTAGATTTTTTTATTATTATAAAGGCATGACATGTAAACATTACTTTGATACTTGATGCAGTATTCACAAAGAATTCTCACAGGAGTTTATCCTAAAATCATACATTTCTCATTAAACCGACGTCTCTTTGTCTCAATATCTACATTTAAATATTAAGTACTTGAATTTATGTGACTATACATGTATCATACATGTATAGTCACATAAATTCAAATATAATACATACATGATGTATGTATATGAAAAATATCCTCAGTTGTACTTAGTGATGTGCCGTCCCTGAAAACTGGGAATATTTTCATAAATATTTCCGGCAATATTTTTAAAAATGTAAATTTAGGGAAATACCTATTTACGGAAACATTGGGACTGTTCCCGTTTGAATCATGGAATATTCCCGTAAATTTGAAATATTTCCAGAGGCATATCAGTAGTGTGCCATGCCATTGGCATTAAAATAAATAAAAAAAATGAAGTTTCATAAATAAAATCGGTAAAAGCAACATACCTCGCTCTTCAGCCCTCCGAGCGGCGAGTGCGGGTCGGGCACGATGAGCGAGGGCCGGCGCACGGGCCGCGCGGGCGGCGGCATCATGCCCGCGCCCGCGCCCCACAGCAGCACGGGCCGCGCCTCCTCACCTGCGGTAACCACAGGTCATTAACTCGTCACCACATCGGCCTAACTGCGTGCCCGCGTGCGCAAGACCCGCCGCGACTGTGACCTAGCGAGTGTGGCAGCGAAATTTACAATTCCTCGTTTACAAATACTCAAACGTTACACACAATTTCAATAAAATAACCCGATCAGGAAAATAAGTAACGTCTGTTTAGGATTTACGCTGAACATTTATTATTTTAAGGAAATTTATCCTAGAGATCTACGTTTCTCATTTTCCTGATCACAAAAATGACACAGTTTTTGTTTTCCAAGAATAGGGACACTCATTTTTATTAAAAGTTATGAATTTTCGACACAGATTTTAAATTGTTGATCACAAAAATGACGCCATTTTTTATTTCATGATGGCGGACAGAGATTTTGGGTCAGTTCACACCGAGACGCGACGTACCGCGCACTTTAGAAGAAATATAGAACTTGTTTACTAGACAAAAAGAGTAAGATTTCAGTAAGAGCCCGCTGCGCTGCGCTACGCAGCGCATAGCAGCTGTCATAGCGGGCTGTCGCTGAAATTAGTACCTTTTTGTCTAGTAAACAAGTTCTGTATTTCTTCCAAAGTGCGCGCTATGTCGCATCGCGTCTCGGTGTGAACTGACCCTTACAGCGGATTTTTATTGAATAAATGTTGACGCTATATTACAATGCTGAATACAATAAAGTAAAGATCCCGGTGTCACACTCTTTAAAAAATCAAGGTTAGGTTAAGACTAGTCGCGGTCGGGTCGTAAACACTGGTGTAGGGTTGGGCTCGGGCACGCCTCTTTAACTAGTGGTGTGGGAAGGTTGCTGTGCAGTCTGTACCTAAACGCGTGTTACTGAACAGTGAGCTATGAAAAGTCTGATAGAGTTTGCTGAAAATTCGCCCAACGAAATCTTGATTTTCCTAGTGTTAACATGTTTCGTGTTTCCATGTAAGGTTTGTGTGTTGACTGTCTGTGCCCTCAGAAATCGCCGGCATAGCATTCCATCTAGAAATCGACTGCGCCGGGTTTTTCTTTGGTATTCGAGCGTGGTTTGTGTGAGAGTAAGGGATTCTGAAAATCGTGTAAACATGTGCTTGTTGTATGAAGTAATTGATGTATAGTGTGTAGGTGTTTGCGGTGTAGTGCAGATACTGGTGATATTTTTAATTATTCTACAAAAAAGTAATAAAATTGAGATTACTTCAAAACACTTTAAGGGGCCGTTCGAATATTACGTATATACAAAGGGGGTATTCGATTTGCTATTTCTGATGACATAGGGTCTGGATTTCCATTACGCAATCAATCTTTTTTGGTTTTTTTTTATATTTCTTGGCAAATTTAGTAATTTTGATTTTAAATTAAACAGACAGTACAATAATAGCTACGAACTAATGTACTTGCTGATGAAAACAATAAAGAACTGAAGCAGATTTGATAAAAAATATATAAAAGATTTGCTTACTTTTTTACATTTTTCTTAAAAATGGCACATAAAATTCTGCCTACGTAATACTTGATCGATCCCTAACATTATTTACAATCAGTCCACGTGGTAAACATACGCCAATGTTTGAGGTTTCTGAAAACAATATGGATTATAAAATAGGTAGACTTAAAAGTTGAATATTGCTACTTTAAATTTTTGAAAATTAATATTTTTATGTAATATATATAATTACTAAAAATAAAAAATATTCTTTTGTTATACTTATGTTTAACTAAAAATATATGTGTTAGATTGTATTGTGTATATGTGTATGTGTGTGTTGTGGTGTGTGTGTCAGTACCGTGCTGTCGCGGTCAGCGGGGCGGCGGGCGGCGGCGTGGAGACCTACACTCTAGACAGACCTAGCTTGAACAGAAGGGAAAAAAGAAAGGACGCCAACGCATCAGTCATTTCTTCCAATTTCTCAAAATATTATAATACCGCTAGTGCGACGAGAAAGCAAATTTACATGCTGTTAGTTCGAAAGCAACATTTTTTAAGCGACCATGTACAGATGCAGTGCGATACGACCACAGACAATATTTATAAAAAAAAATGTAAGTAGTAATATTTTTTTTTAACCAATAATAAAAATCTGAAATATATTTATTATTGTGATCGTATACCACAATTACAAATTAATGTACCCAATCTCAGTATGTTCCTTTGCACCCAATTGATACCAAATTATTTGAGTGGCAGTTATTTAAAAAGCACACAAACACGTTATAGACAAAACTAAGTCTATTTCAAATAAATACTGGTGATAATAATTTGAAATTCAAATTATAAAAAATAATAAAAAAAGAACAAAAATGCTCAAGTTAATTTTTTGTCTACAACATTTCACATCTATACAGTATTACAACATCATAAGCAATTTTCTAATTTAACAGATATAAGCGGAACACATAGTATAATTAATTCAATGATGTAATGCAGTCCCAAAGCTACATAGATAAGAATAACTTTCTAAAATGTTAATTGGTTAAATCCTCTATAAACAATTATATTTACTTTTATTTTAAAATAGTTTCATAGTTTATTGATAATGTATAATAGTTTTTTTTTTTAATTCCTTATAACCTTATCATCACCAATGATCATTTTCGCATGCAATTTACTAGACTATCCGAAACTAACCTAACGCAACTTCAAAAAAGCGGGCCTAACACCACAGCGAGGGATGTAAATTGGCCATTTGTGTTGATACGTTACCTTGGGTGTGGTGTCTAGTGCAGTGAACTGGGCCCGTGTCGAGAGCGGGTGGGGTGTAGTAGAAATTGTGGGGTTCGGAAGTCTTGCCCGCCGAGCGGACAAACAGTTGCACGCACACGCTTTCAGATATGTCTGTGCGTACGAATGGGGGTACGCAGCAAACTAAATGAGTCTGTGAACGGTAAATAAATTATTATGGTAACTATTAAAATTTAAAATTCAGTCTTTTGCTGTCATGGCTAAATTATCGAATAAACTAACATCTGGTATTAGAACTTACTTTAAATTCATTTTAAGCTAGGGTCAAAAACTTTTATGAAGATTCGTGACCTGGATTGAGGAGAAATGTATACAACATGGAAGGGACATACCTGTAATTAATCGAAACACGGGCTATACTAGATTACTAAAGTATAATGAAATTAAAATAACAGTACAGTAACAAAAACCAAAAAAAAAAATCGACATTCCCATACAAATCGCCCGGGCGGCTGCACACTTTTGTATGGAAATGCCGATTTTTTTTTTGTATTTTGACTGTTATTTTTATTTCATTATACTATAGTGATCTAGTAAAGATCGTGGTTCGATTTATTACGGATAAGTCCCTTCCACGTTGTATATTTAAATCTGTTTGTATATATTTATTTTTTGATTGTGTTCAAGTTGTGTTGTACATTGTTCTACCCTACTTAATTATGGCATTCTATCCTCTGCATTTAGGGTTGACTGGAAGAGATCCCTTAGGGATAAGTCCGCCTTTGTGTTGTTTTTTTTTGTACTTTTCTGTGTATCCTTTGATGTACAATAAAGAATTTACATACATAAAACAAAAACATAATTCTTGAAGTATCTGCTAGATGTTCTAACGCAGTCGTAGCTTTCAAGCATATATGTTAGCTATTTGAAAAACAAAGTAATTTTTAAAAATTATGTAGGTCATATAGGTAATGAGGGACTTTTCAAGCTACGTTCCTTAAAAATCACATAGATGGCGCTGTGCAACGTTAGCAGTATGATTATGAACATTAGCCTGGACCACTGGTAGGACTCTCCATTGATTCAGAGTAACATATATACCTACTACTACTACAAACGAAACAATTTATCTGTACACACGTCGATGTGTGAGTTTTATACTTAGGGTCGCACCGCAGAATTAATTTAATACTTACCTACTAACGAGTTCGACATATTTACGATTATATCTTTGCATACCGGAAGATTTGCGAACACTATGACGTAAAAAATATTTTGTTTTATATGTATTAAATGTTACAGAAAAGCCGGAAACAGCTAGGTACATAATATCATTTCACAAATATTTTTCATTATGTCCATTGTCCATTTCACCATTAGTTCACTTAACTGATTATTACTGAGTCATTTATAATGTAACGCACTAATTTCACTTATTCACTATTGTAATATAGTAATTTGCATATTCGGCGCAAAACTATACGATAATGATATGAATAAATTCAATGGTTACTATTGGTTGACAGTTCTCAAGACAACACACGTCGCGTATTGCGTACGGCTAGTAACTAAACCCTGGTTTGGAGCTGTCAAAGCTCACAAAGTGCGGGGGAGAGGTGCGGGGACGCCAATTTGCGGGAGACGCTGTGAGTTACCATTCTGTTTGACTCTTATGTATTCTGTGCCTGGACAAAGGGTAACGAAGTAAAAAAAAAATATCACTGAAATTTCTATTTTCCTATGCTATCTATGGTTTTCCTTGTTTTTCTGTTCTTTTGATAGTTTCTGTTATTTTATTGTGCGTGATAATCTTTTATTTCTATTGACTTTGGACATCTTTCTTTGGACTCTGATTACCGCTTTATATGAAGACCTGGCTATAATACTTGGATTCCGATTCTACTGCAGTCTGACGACTTGGCTGCAATAATTGGTTGCAGCGTAGCACAGCGCCATCTATGTGATTTTTAAGGAACGTGGCTTGGAAAGTCCCTCAGTCGGAAACGCGACCCGTATATATTTTATGACAATTTGTTCTTTGTCTTAAATTAAAATACGTAACTCGAAGTCACGGTCAACAATTGCAAGTGTAGGTAGTGACAGTACAGATGCCAGGCGCGTGATATTGTTCGCTGTAACAGCTGTATAAATCAATAATTATTTATTCTTTGTATTATTATTATTATACTCTATCAATAAACTTTTTCAGTGTCATCATATACCAAAACACAACGACGAATTTTGCCTCATTTAAATGGTTGGCATGATTGGAACCTAATCTGAACTGTGCTTGCAAAAACACTTTTTTGTTTTTTCAAAATGTCAAACATGTTTATGCTCTATATAAGGTAGGTTTCACTTAACCCGTGTGGTTCCGGGTAAGAATAGGACCACTCCATCTGTTCCTGTGGATGTCGTAAGAAGCGACTAAAGGACTAAGCACAAACATCTCGTGCTATAACTGAATTCCCAAGGAGGGTTAACGTCGGGCGGCGGCCGGTTGTAAAACTTTACGCACAAATACATTCCCAAAGAGGGTTGACGTCAGGCAGGCGGCCGGCTGTAAAACTATAGCCAAATCAGTTAGTGTTCCGGCTATTTCTTCTCCATTTTGCAAGGTCTTTGGCATTCTTGGGTGACCGTTGACATGCATGTTATATTTGGAGAAGAAAAAGCAGGAAAGCGCACCCCGGGCTCCGAAGTAGCACAGCTGAGGATGCAACCAGGAATGCGCTTAGACGAAGAAGAAGAAGGTAGGTTTCACTATAAATATTTATTTCGTGACGAATAGGGATGATGAAAGGGCCATACAATATTTTGTTTAGTCCGACAGTTAGATATTCCAAAAATGGACACTTAATTTTCATCATCATCATCATCATCATTTCAGCCGCATAACGTCCACTGCTGGACATAGGCCTCTCCCAGGGATTTCCAAAATGATCGATATAGAGCGGCCTGCGTCCAGCGCTTTCCAGCGACCTTAGTCAGATCGTCTGACCACCTTGTGGGTGGGTGTCCAACGATTCGCTTGCCAGTTCGTGGTCGCCATTCGAGAACCTTTCTGCCCCATCAGCCATCGGTTCGTCGCGCTATGTGTCCCGCCCACTGCCACTTCAACGAGCTATTCCGCTGGGCTATATCAGTGGCTTTTGTGCTCCTACGAATTTCCTCATTTCTGATTCGATTACGTAGAGAAACACTTTGAACGTGATTTTAGATTTATCATGGCAGAAAAACGGATATTAAGAACGCTATTTGACGAAACTATGACGTCACAGACCGATATTTCATACAAATCTTATAGAAAATATTCGTTTTGACGTTTAGAAAAAAGTGTCAGATTTGACTTATTGGAAACTAGCGGGTTTGGTTACCTGCTGCAAAAACTCTTTGTCAGGCACCACCTCTTCCTCCCAGAGACTGCGGCCGTCCTGCTGCTGCCGGAACACCACGCGGGTCTCCTTCAGGAAGTTCTTCCCGAGGAGGTACAGCTCCAGCCCGCCGGTGGCCGGACACGACACCAGAGACTTCCGACAGACTTCTGGCACGCCGGGTGGCTGGGCTGGAATTAAACGAAGTTATTATATTTAAAAAAATTGCCATGTGGTTCCCGGCAGAGTAGAATAGGACCACTCCAAGTCTTCCCGTGGATGTCGTAGAAGGCGACTTAGGAGATACAAGCTAAACAAAACTTATAAGTCTGGCCAGCGTGGAGAGTGTAGGCCAAATCCTCTGACTGCTCTTGCCAAGTGTGGCAGGTTTAGTCGAGGTTTACTTGGTTTTTATTTGACCCTGTTTCCAGGGTCCAAGGGTGACCAACAAACCTCGTATTAAAATAGCTAAAAATTCTCCCACCTGCGGTAAGTAAATAAGGTAGCGAATCAAATAGGATCACCTGGAGGCATCGACGTGCAAAAGAAAGCTCAACTTTATCTACAGTTTATCACCCTCTTTGTCCACCATTATATACCGGAATCGTCAAAGTCGAGAAATCGTTTCGTACCTCGCTACGCATGTAGAAAGGTTGGATGAAAGGAGATTAACTAAGAGTCTACGAAGCGATGTGAGTAGAACTCAGTGGAAGAGTGGGTCAAGTCATCTCCTTTCTTTATTCTTTTTACCCGACTGCGCCAGAAGGAGGGTTATGTTTTCAGATACTAGCCAAACATGCGTACGGATACTCACTGCATATGATCTGCGTAGAACACACTTGGAGCGTCTCCCTCTGGCCGGCCGCGTTCACGATCTCCGTCCGGAACACCATGCGACACCGCGTCGACTTCTTCTTGCCGCGCGACACGTGCGCGGCGCCCGGGCCTCCGCTGAGGGACTCGCCGAAACGGTGCTCCACGTCTACGTTCCTCTCCTGAAAGTAAATCAATAGTACATAAATACTTAAACATGTACCAGAAACCGCATTGACATGATTCCTCGAGATTATAATACAATACAAATCAACTTTATATTGCACCATAATAAAACAACCAAAAGAGACAACAAAGGCGGACTTATCGCTGAATGCAATCTCTTCCTCAACCTTTTTTTTTCGTGCTTTTGAGCTGAGTTCGTGTGAATTTGTTTCAGGGTGTCAACTGGGACTGCACGCCAAGAAATCGATTTTCAGATGACTTTACGTTTCAGCCATACGTGTAAGTATCTGTAAGTCTTTGGACAGATACGTAGGAAATTAGTAATTTGACCAATTGACTGACTTTTTGAGGCGAAATTTGAGAAAGCCCAAACACTCACCAGATATTATGGGCCGAAAAGGTAGAACAGTAACGACTGTGTTATACTCACTCGTATAAAATTATTTAATAGATAATGAATCCTACAATGAACAATATTTACTTATCTCTTCGCATTTTGATGTCTTGGTTTATCAGTGGTCAGTGAGCTTTATTATCGACAACGTAATAAATTATGAAGAGATTCATTGCATAGGAGTAATTATATCGTAAGGACTTACCCAACTAATGTTTACGAGGGAACGGGCGAAATTAGGAATCATGTAAATGCGGCCATCAACCCGTTACTATTTCGATTCCCGTTTCCAACTTCTTTATTTTGAGAAATAAATTCTTTAACCCTAACTATACCACAGCGGCGACTCTCCTTGTACGTGAGAGTTTGAACGCCGGTGACCTTGAGCTCGGAGCTCGTAACGCTAGGGTTGAGACCGAACCGAAATGAAGTATCGTGCGGTGCGTGAGAGAGACGCGAACTAGGTACCAGCCCTCGGCCAAAGCAGTCAGCGATAGCTCGTTTCACGTCCGCGCGCCTCTTAAGGCCCCCTCGCACATCCAGCCACCCACACATAGCCGCAAGCGATTTTACGTGCAGTACGTGCGTGTGTGTGTGTAGTGTATATATTCTTTGACTATACGCCCGCTCAGTGTCAGATTTAGCAAGCGCGGAGCCCGTAGCAAATTCTATCGAAGAGGCCCCTGATCTGCTAGCTCGGTGGCATAGTGGAAGCAATAAGATGGCAGTCAACAAGCTTCGTATCTGCCTTTAGGCAGCTTGAAGTTGACAATATTGTTGGCCATATACGATAAAACAAAAAAAAGAACGGTCTCTAGGTGAGCGGATTTGAGAACGCAGGGCCCCTTTTAGCGCGAGGCCCCTAGCAATCGCTACTCTTGCTATGTGGTTAATCCGGCACTGCGCCCGCTATCACACTGAATGAATCTCGCTCTACGTAATAAAAACGAGCAGTGTGGAACTAGTCTGTCGCGCGACATAAACTTCATTTGGGTTTATCCACGTTGCCATGCTAGGGGAGCAGGGGTCTGTTTATACCGTAAGGGATAAAGACATGATTAATATGTAGGTACCAGGTGCATACATGAAGGGGTGACTGAACAAAAACAATGAGCGAAAAAGTTTAAAGTGCTCCCCATGACGCATCAATTGAGCCCAAACTCGGTGGGATTGTGTTGCTTTATCACCTTCTGGCTTTCTTATGATATCAGGTCATTGGTACCATCATGTTGCATTGTGACCCAACTTGCATAAGTATGTAAAGTTTCAACTCAATCGAATAATGGGAAGTGGGTCTAATTTAGCTTGCAAGATTTGATTACAGTCAACGGGACAGGTGAAACAGTTGAAAAAGCTTGTAATAACTACGATCCGTATCGAGAAGACAATAAAGCAATAATAGATAATTACGAAAACAATATCGCTTAACACAATATTGATGTTAGTTCTACTGATAATAATTCGTTCTTTGTTGGTAAGAAGAAAACAGTGGGTTGTGTTTATTGTTGACATCCTTTGTTTTATTTTGCCATCTCTATTCTTACTAATGAAACTTTTTATTAAACATATACCTTTCTCATTTGAAACACAGTTATATAAATTATTATCATTTAGATATTTCTTTTCTAAATTATGCAATTTTTCTCTCTTGAAGAAGGTTGTGTGAGCCGTATCACCTGCCAGTGTACAGACTCTGGCAGGGTGGCACCTCTGTACAGATTATTTTTTTTTGTGCCTGCTTGTATATAGTACTAGCTGTACCTAGCGCGCGTTGCTACGCCAATTTTTTTTCCTAAACCATCCCTGAACTATAACGAAAAAAACAAAAAAATATTACCGTAATCGGTTAAGCTGTTTACGATTTTATAAAGGACATACAGACAAACATTCATTTATATATATATATATATATATAAATGAATATATAAATAAATATATATACATAGATAGATTGTGTGATAAGTATAAAATAATAAATAAGGACTAATCACACTGATTTGAGCTAGCCCCAAAATAAGTTTCAACTTGTGTTATGGGAAACTAACTTAACAAAACTATATATTACAATAAATACACATAAGTATAGATCACCCAAGACCAAGAATATTTTGAAAAAGGGCATTGAGAATTTATTTAATTTTTTCTCGTATGTATTAGCCGATTGGTCAATTTGTATGGAAGGTCACAAGTATATGTTTCTTGGAGAAAATTGTTTAATAGTTTCAGCATATTCTGTTAGATCCTGTATTTGCTTGCGGGTGTTAAACGCCAAATTTTGTAAATGATTATAGAGGTATAGTTTCCGGCAAACAACTTAAACACTGATTGATATACCCTTCTAGCTCTTGTGTATTCTCCCGCCTATGCGAAAGAGCGAGAAGGGTATATCAATCGGTGTTACTGTTGTTTGCCGGGAACTATACAATACCTTCAGAATGCCGACGCAGTCGCAAGTGACCTGCCAGCTCTTCGAGGGCTCTAGATCGATTTCAATGACGACGGTGCCATCCTCCTTCCGTTCCTTGCACGGTGTGGAGTTCTTGCCCGATACTCGGCACGCTTGGTAGAACATGTGCGGGGCGACCCTGCCAGTGTCTGTGCCGATAAATACCTGAAAACAAAATGGAAGTTTATTAAAACTCTGTTTACTAACTCAGTGATTATGCGTAAATCCTCCCTTAATTAAAAGAGGTCTTCTGTCCAGAAATGGACTAGAAAGATAGATAAGACGTTTATTTGTAGCTATAGTGACACATATGGAAAAAATACACAACATAAGAACATAATACAAAACATAAAAAACACAGAAACATATATCAATATATTTGTATCTGTGTGCTACAGCAATCCAAAAAGGTCATAGCTCAGTGTTTAGTGCTGCTCAGAGAGCAGCTCACTGATTTTCAGCTACGGCCTGTCAGGCCATCCAAAAATCCCTGTCACAAAAAGGTCTAAAGCAGGTTCGTAAATAAAAACTTCAGGTGTAAGCGAATTTTCGCTCCGGCCGTCATCGCAACCAAGTTTCAGAACTAGTTGCGATGGAAGAATTATAAATAGGTACTTATCTAGCAGTAAAACATAATAATAATGATTGACAAGCAGGTGGCGACAGCATACAACACTGGAAATGACAGTTTTTAATAAATATTTTCCTCTTTGTGTCTCTTGAAGTGAATATAACCAAAGATTTGGCTGCTACGGCGTGCTACGGCGCCAACTTATACAAATATTGTATTGAAATATGTATACTGGAAAAAATACTTAATGAATTCCAAGATAACTTACACTTTATTAATATTTCCAGAATTTACCAGCTGCTTCTCTTCCCGGGCAGATAGTAAAAGCCGATCGAGGGAATAGGCGAAATAGTGAATCATGCTACCTTGGGCTGCTCTGCTTAGAGCCAAAACGTAAGACCTAAAATGCTCTGTCTGCCTCATTAGGGATAAAGACGTGATAGAAAACTTGCTGTTACAAATATTTCGGCAAATAGCGTTAACTCTAATTATTTTATAAGTAAATTTCTTGTCACTAATTTATTAATTTTTCAAAGATTTCATTCTTTTTTGCTAACCTTTGGCTGTTATATCCCACTACTGGGCAAAGACCTCCCCCTGATTCCACAACACGTGTTTGATTTGCAGGTTTTCATAAACTTTTACCTGTAATACAGCCGGCTTGTCATAGCCGACCAATTTGACTATTGGGAATCCGTTTCCTGAGTTGTCTTTGACAGCGCCTCGGCTGCCTTCAGTCTGATACCTAGAAAATAAATTATCGTAGTTGAAGAAGCTTTTCGCCAACGTTTATGTATCTATCTCTTGATCCGCTAACTGTGCAAATACGGTGAACTTAAAACACTTCTTCTGCCCTCGTATGGCACCGATTACAACGTATATTGAGCGCTATTATCTATCACTTTCTCTCTCTAACGAAATAATAACGAGCGGGATGGGCATAGTCCGTCACGCGATATAAACTGTGTGAACCGAGTATGTCAACGGTGCCATGCTATGGGGTATATCATCCGGACGGATAAATCGGGACATGTCCAGATTTTGCCCGGCTTTTTAATGTATCCGGTATTTTATTAAATTTTTGTTTATAAAGGGTAAAAAATTAAAATGTTTTTTTAGATTTTTTAAATTTGCCGCGGTATTTAAGGAACTGCTTTCGTTGGCCAGACTCTACCATAGTCCATACCACTAGAACTAAGGTAATGTTTGTATTTTGTGACTAAAAAGTTCGGACTTTTATGAGAATTTCAGGCTTTTTGTCATAAGGCCGGATACCGGATAGTGATCTGATATCCGTTGCAACTTTAGCATTAATGTTTTATATTGGATTTCTTTTTTGTAAAATTGCGTGTAGTGAAAATTATTCTTTTTTTCTATGCGAAATTCTTTTAAGGTACTTTGTCTTCTAAGTACATTTACCTACTTTATTTTCTATGTTGGTTATGTCGAGAGGTAGAAAAAAGAAGCAGCAAAAGCAGCATCAGTTTGGTTTGGCAACTACGACGCTGAAAAACACCCATTCAAGTCTTTTTGGGCCGGCGTTAAAAATATACAGCGACAGAACCAACTCACCTCGCTCTATGTTGTGTCTCCGGCTGGCACAGAATCTGTAGCTCCACAGAACCATCCCTCGACCGGCTGGTCAGCGGTGCTGACAGCCCCGCTGGGCCTGAGTGCGTCATCGCCGCCAGCGCTCTCCGCCGTGCGAGCACTTGCGCCAACTTTCCCCCATACTTCCCTCCTTTACCCCCTAATTTCCCGCCCGTACCTAACTTCCCCCCACTTGCGTATTTATTCGCCAGTTTCCCACTTCCACCTAACTTCCCACACGATCTGTAGGGGTCTTGGAATCGCTTCACTGGCGCTGGCGTTTCGTTGATGCTTGGACTAGATATGCTGCAACCAGCTCTGATTCTGTAAATATAATTTGATTTATTTATTTGCTGTACACAATTACAGTAAAGGGCCTACATAATCTATGTTGGTGTATGTAAAAGGCAATTTCATAATCCTTGTATCCTTTTAGTTAAAATTTGCTTTACGAAAAATAGTAAATCTACTTATATATACGTTACTGAGTAACTTCATGAAGTATCATGTCCATTGCTTGGCAATAGGCGTCATATTATAACACAGAAGTTATTTATCTCTAAACAATCGTGTTTGTCTGATAACGAGTTACAAATGATGATGAGCACGTGTTAATGACGTCAGACACACAATTACGTGCAATGAGCATGCGCGTTTTCGTGGCTCCAATGTCCAGGTAGCAATAGCAACATCAACATGTGTGCGAATATACATCAGGCTTGCAATTGCAATGTCAGGTAAATAAATGTCATTAAGGTTATACCTAAACCGTCTTATTAAAAAGCGTGGACTGACGTTATCACTGGTTTAAAACATTAACCACCTAAATTAAGTTGATGCTGACTAACCTAAAAGTGACATATTGGTAGATGTCAACTTCTTTCAAGTTGATAATGCTTCAAACCACATCCGCGTTTTGTAATAAGATGGAGAGTTTTGGCGGCACTTGTATGTGGCTTTGACTAAACGAAGTTGTTGTGTAATTTATTAAAATTTAGTAAAATTTGGAAACGTACACGGGGACTGGTAGTACAGATTCAGGCGCCAGTGGCGGGGGCTCGAGCGGGGCGTCGAGCGGGGAGGGAGCAGGCGCAGCGGTGGGCGCGGGCGGGAATGCGTACGCGTCATTCGCGTCGTCGCACTCTATCTTAACCCCCTCGCTCTCCGCGCGCCTCCGCTTCATGTCCGGGTGGTCCCATTCCTCCAGCGAGTCCGACAATCTGTGCACACGCCAGCAATTGGCTTTGGTTAACTCAATTCTGCCCCATTGATGAGTGACAACATGAAATTCATCGTGTACATGCAAAAGGTCTTACGCTTTTAATGCCAATTAGGTAAATAGTAGAATGCCACTCAAAAAGTTAACGGTTTATTTTTACAAATGGCCATGTTTGTTTATAGATCACTGAGAATGATTTACTATGAACGCCAAATGAACGCGCGTCCTACGCTCGAGCGGGAAGCGGAGGCAGCGTTTCTTGTTTTAGCACAGATGGATGAGTCATGACACGGCACGTCACAAGCCTAAGCCGAAAATATCGGATGTGTGGCAGTATAGTCCACGCTGGGCGCACTAGGCGGCTGCCGGTGGCGTCGCCACAGGCCGGTTAACACTCGCACACTGTATAAATAATCTGCAGTTTTTCTGCAAAGGCCGTTTTTAGATAACGGGTTCTTATTTCGGAATTCCCGCTCCGAAATACCTACTAAAGTTGTTTACGCTATTTTTAAACTTTTAATGCGTACTTATTAATTCAGTTAGTATATTTTTAGCGACCAGACAACTGGTTACGCAATACCTGTAGGTACGTACTTAATCGATAAGTATAACTGAATATTATTATATTCTAAAGATATGCTAACTTCTGGTTGATTTTGAATAAGAAACATTCTTTTTAGGCATCATTACCGTCGTATTTAGGTACGCTTGTATTGTTTTGTTAAGTTCGCGGAAAGCGAGCCAAGCGAGCTAAGCAAGCGTGTTGTGAAAGCAAAAGCTTTAGTAAAGCGGCTGAGAAGTGCAAGAAATTGAATCTTTTATCGATTTTTAATAAAGAATGAATGTATGAAAGGGTCAATTTATAGATTATATTTCTTTATGATATTTCTTGGATGTTTATCTATATAGGTAAGTATTTGTTATAAAATATAGTTTCGTTGAGTTAGTATCCATCCCATAACACAAGTCTTACTTTGGGGCTAGCTCAATCTGTGTAATTTGATTAGTCCGTATATATTTATTTATTTAATTTATATAGTAGCGCAGAGTCGAAGCGAAGCGACAATTTCAAACTTAACATAGCAAATTAATTCATATCTCAACAAAGTAAAGCACATATTTCTTATGAGATAAAAAAAAATATGTGCGCATTCCAAGGAATTCGCACGACCAGCTCTGGCTGATTAGTGCGCGTATGAGCTTGCGAATCCAAGCGTCTAGTCTACTACGCGAACCAACACGTCACTCGTCAGTCGGAACATAAAAGCGCGCGAATTTACGTGAATACACGCGAATACGCACGCATTCGTGCAAAAGAATTTGACGCTTTGCTTCAACACTGCGCTAGTATGAATTGGCCCTTACTACAAAGGTAGTATAAGGAACACATATTTTTCCTTTACCGTCACAGAACATCAATTTAGAGTACTTCAAATAAAACATTCTAGTAAGTACTTTTGAAACTCAGAGTCATGCATTAAATGATTTTTGTGTTATCAATTGCTCTGACCTTCTTCTTATCGAGTCGAAATGGTTACACTGTAGCTACAATTTCAAATTAACTGTGACCAGTATGTGGCCACGGCGATCCCTCTGTCTTAGCTTCATTAAGGACCTCTATGGTACATCGCTCTAACCGAGTAGACCGTAGAGTTTGTGACAGTGACGAACTGAACCCATCCGGGGAGTCTGCTTGATGTAATTTCAAGCCTAAGGCACGTTAGGTACTTAAAGAATCAATTTTTTTTTATTAGAGATTTGGTGTGATGCGTTTGACCTCTATCTAGCCTGATGGGAAGCTAAGATAAGGTCTCAGGTGTTACACGCATGAAGAATCTGACGCTGTAGTCTCGGCCACTACACTACCATTCAAAAGGCGACTAATTTTTTTACGCAAACAGTTGATGCAAGTCTAGGTAGTCTGCGTCTCCTCGCGTCCCGCTATTTATAAAAATCACGTGACGCGGAGTGGCGTAGGACGCGAATCTTTCAGTGAACAAGAATTGTTTATAGTATAGTGTAATGGGCGAGGATTGTTTTACACACGCACGTGCAAACAATTCATCACGTCTGTTGTGAATTTGTTTCTTGAAGAGTGCGCCGTAGGCAGTTTTTTACGATACGGGTAAAAAACGAAATTTGCTCACAAGTAACTCAAGAGAAACTCATACAAATCTCATTGGCCCGGCGGGAAGCATTAAACGACGGCGTCATCTACACTACAATTGGTACAAAAAAATTACTTATAAAAAAAAAGTAACACAAAATATCCCGAGCTCGTCCATGCTTCCGAAAGCATGTGAGGCTGTCGTTCAGGCTGCATTCGTCAAGTTCTTGATGGCTTTATCAGATACTTCCAAATTTGACACCATACTGCCCTTTGTCATCACGATTTTTTGTGAATGTGCAACTTGGTCAAACTTTTTATAAGAAAGCATCACAGAAAGCTATGTAAAACTTCACAGAAAGCTATGTAAAACATCACAGAAAGCTATGTAAAACATCACAGAAAGCTATGTAAAACATCACAGAAAGCCATGTAAAACTTCACAGAAAGCTATGTAAAACATCACAGAAAGCTATGTAAACCATCACAGAAAGCTATGTAAAGCATCACAGAAAGCTATGTAAAGCATCACAGAAAGCTATGTAAAGCATCACAGAAAGCTATGTAAAGCATCACAGAAAGCTATGTAAAGCATCACAGAAAGCTATGTAAAACAGCACAGTGTCACTCAGGTTCATTGGAGCCTATCAGATGTAGCGCCACCGGCACAGAAGACAGTAAGAGTATACAGAACGGATTCTCCTAAGGTCTCAATAAACAATTCAAACCGTAAAAATAATTCGATTCCGATTATAAACTTTATTTAAATAAAAGATTGAACTTAACAATCAAATTTAAAAAAATAAATTAAGTCATCATTAATTTACTCGATAATTATTAATTTTTGTACAATACAGTATAGGGACTAATCAGTCCCAAATAACAGTCCCTACAGCCCCTTGAGAGGATAGCATTTAATAAGAGGTGTAGCTTATTAAACCATTTCTAACGTTATTATGGCTTTATTATATAAAATTATACAAGCAATATTTTACTGATTAGTGAGTTTAGTGACACACAAATTAGAACGTCATAACATTGTCGTCTATACAATCTTGCTTGCAGGTCGGATAGGTTGCATATCACCACAAGATGATACCAATAACCCTGTATAATCTGTATTTAAATGTAAGTTTGTTGTTCTCTCTATGTAATAAGAATAAACAATCAATCTATTTTTATTCGTCGCGATGTCGTATAAGATGTTATAATCCTGCGCTATCATTGATCATCGTACCACGTACATTTTACAGTATACAGTAGCACGTATATACATATATGTACTTAGCTATCTGGCGACGTACTCGAGAGCGAGATAATGGATCTGAAGGTCGTTTTCAAGGGCTAATGTAAATTGGAGATTCTTTTCCGAGGTGAGAGAGATGCTGGACCGTAGAAGTACTAGAACACTTACTCTAAAAGTGACACGATATACGTATGTGGCTACGTGTTGGGATTGTCAAGCAAAAATTGAGCGCTACGAAATGTCTAATTTGGTTTGACATTGAGATATGCGGACACTATCGGACGACTGTCGTATCGTGTTATTTTATGGAGTAAGGGCCCAGTTTCAGTTACCAGTTCAAAGGTTATTTGGAAGAGATTGCTGTGCGATAAGGCAGCCTCTTGTACTTTTTCAATTTACCTAAATTATTGATGAAATATTAGCCGTTAAGCCGTGTGGTTCCCGGCAGAGTAGAATAGGACGACTCAAAGTCTTCCCGTGGATGTCGTAAAAGGCGACTTAGGAAACACAAGCTAAACAAAGCTTATAAACATCAATGAGACCTTTCCAACATGTCTGGCCAGCGCGGAGAGTGTAGGCCAAATCCTCTGGCTCATATATGGCTCTGGTAGTACATAGAGGGTCGTGCTCCTGCAGTGGAGACTAAAAAAGACCTGTTGATGATGATGAATGATGGAGAAATGAGGTGAAAAGAAACATGCAGCATCGCTACAGTCTCTTTGCTGAAATAAAGTATCTTTTAACTCGTTTCAAGACTCCCTTGTATTTGTATATTTTAGCTCTTGTATATCCTTTATATTTCAGCTATGAAAAAAGTATATGGCGCAAAAAGTCCGCCATTTAGATTTTTGAATTTTTGATAAACCTACCTAGTACGACACCACTCAAGTTAAATCCATCAAGTCATTTAAGCAATAGAAGCCTTGATTTTTTTTAAAGGACAAATCACACTTATTGAACTAGCCCCAAAGTAAGTTTTAAACTTGTGTTATGGGATACTAACTCAACGATACTATATTTTATAATAAATAAATATATAGATAAACACCCAAGACCCAGGAAAATTTTAATAAACGGGCAAGTGCGAGTCGGACTCGTACATGAAGGGTTTCGTACCTCCGTACAATGTTTTAAAACGCTGAAGAAACACGTTTGTTGTATGACAACCCTCTTTAATTTTTAACTTTTTTTTTATTTTTAGTATTTGTAAGTAGTTATAGCCGCCATAGTTATACATAATCTGTGAAAATTTCAAGTATCTAGTTAATGCCATTATAAAGATCTAGGTAAAAACGCAGAAAAAACACGTTTGTTGTATGACGACCCCCTTTAATTTTTAACTTGTTTTATTTTTAGTATTTGTTGTTATAGCGACCACAGTAATACATAATCGGTGAAAATTTCAAGAGTCTAGCTATTACGGTTCAAGAGATAGAGCCCTGTGACAGACGGACAGACAGACGGACAGGCGGACAGACAGCGGAGTCTCAGTAATAGGGTCCCGTTTGCACCCTTTGGGTACGGAACCCTAAAAAGGCCATTTTCCAACTTGCCCTGGCTTATCGAACCCAGAACCTCCGGATTAGCGGACTAGCGTGTTGACCATTACACCACGGAGGTCGTCAGATTGTCTTAATGGATTTTAACTTGTCAAATAAGTATAAATACATACCTACATAACATATACAGGTTGACTTTTTAAACACCAGACAAATTTTTGGAGCAAGTTCAGTCCATGATACTGAACTACTTTCTATAAAAAAAGTTATTAAAAATCGATAAAAAAATTTCTTCCTCCCATACAAAATCCGTTCGGCTCAGCGCTGATTTGTATGGGAAGGCGAATTTTTATTTTAGTTTTCCGTTAATTGTTTTTATGGATAGTAGTTCAGTATCATGGACTGAACTTGCTCCAAAAGTTTGGCTGGTGGTTAAAAAGTCAGCCTGTATGTATACATAAATATTATCATACATACGTACTTATATACATCCATACACTCGAAAAACAATCTTCTGGCGCAGTCGGCCAAAAATGTTAACATTATCCGTCTTATTATAATATTAAAAACAGGACTAACTTTGTTACTAGGTTTAAACCATTATTCGCCCAAATCAAGTTGACATTGACAGGTGAGATAGTGTGATATTACTAGATGTCAACTTGATTTGGGCGGGTAATGGTTTAAACCTAGTATAACAAAGTAAGTCCTGTTTTTATAATAAGACGGTATGTGTATTTTTTTGCTTGTGGTTGCCATGCATGGTACCTATATATTGCTATGTTACGAGTGAGAGAGAATAAGTCATGCAGAACAAAACATAAAATCTTTACATAATAAAAAAGCAACTAACATTACTATAAAATAAAATAAAAGTTATTGCGTGCAAAAGCAAAATGAAGTATCTAAATTATGCTTTATACCCAACACCCTGTTTTAACTGGATACGCCACAATCTACATCCGGGTTCTTTACCCATTAACTTATTATAAATCCAATTAGGACATCTTCGATCTATTAGTGCGCTTGTATCGCGTCAGTGGAGCAACGCACGAAGCATGGTGTAATAAAACAATGTTTTCTCTTCCCGTGACAGCTGGTCACGCGATTGGCCCAAGAATACGCCATCAGTTGGGAGTGTTGCCACTGTGCATGATTGAATTACCCGAGTAAAGTGCATTTTTTAACTTACCTACTGTTTAGATTCAGATGCTGGTTTCATGTGTAATGCCTGTTTTGTAATCATCGATCAGAATTTAATTGTAAAAATATTTTTTAAAATTAGGCTATTATTGTGTCCCACTGCTTGGCAAAGACACACTAAACAGACAAAAAAATAATAATTAAAGCTTATAAAACAGCATGTGAATTTAAAACAGTGTGATTTAAGCCATAAACCTATGCAATGTGTCAAAGAAAGCACAAGACAAAACGCGCATTGTGATGGCACAGGCCCCAGGGACAGATAACAACAACTTCTTACCTGTTGACCGGGTCTGTTCCGAGGCCGCTGTCGTTGCTGTTCTCGCACGCTTCGGGAGGCCGCAGCGCGTGCGTCTGCGCATAATGCGCTAACTTCCCGAATTTTCCTAAATGCGCCATTTTGCCCGTGTGCGCGATCTTGCCCGGGTGATAGCTAACTTTGCCGGGGTGCACCAGTTTTCCCGTGTGCGCCATTTTGCCGCCGTGCACCATTTTGCCCGGGTGGGCGCGTTTATGCGGCGCGCGCATCACCTTGCGGTGCACGCGTGCGGACATCGTCGCGCTCGTAGACATAGTCATTTTCATGCCTGTCGACAAACAGAAACACATTTAGCATCAATTCTGTCGACACTTGGAATGTTTATTTTATTTATTACTTCGCTTTATACGGTTAACTATATATGCGTGTTTAGTGTCGTTTTGGGTTTCTTATTGTTTCAATATTGTATTTGTTACTTGTAAAAGTAGATTTATCTGCAACGGGCTTCGTCAAATGATTATAATGATTCATCAGCAACAACTTTCATGAAAAAAGTGTACAAAATGTATCCACAACATGCTTCGTCTAGTAATGTAACTTGAAAATGAAACGGGTACCATAGTACCATATCAGAAAAAAGTAATATACAACAACGTTAAGGTGAAGATGTAGGCAAATGGCCTTGAAGTGTGAAATAAATTGTTAACTCGTAAATATGGTGATAATTTCCATATTGCTCTTCGTCATGCACTAGATAGCCCTTTAAATTATTTTATGAACTGCCATTGAAACTATTATTGGTGATCCATCTAGTTTTAAAACTTGCCGTGGCCACTTATGGCGGAGGCAAGTTTTAAAGCTAGACGGACTAATGTAAATACTTTCAACGGTGGTTCATAAAATAATTTAGCTAATAAGATATCTAGTGCATGACGAAGAGCAATATGGGAATTATCTCCATATTTACGAGTTAACAATTTATTTCAAATGAGAGCGCCACTTCAAGGCCATTTGCCTATACCTTCACCTATTGACATATGCGTAAATCGAACCACGGGCTATACTAGATCACAATAGTATAATGATATTAAAATAACAGTCAAAAACCAAAAAAGAAATGACATTCCCATACAAATTGCACGGACGACTGCACACATTTGTATGGAAATGTCGTTTTTGTTTGTTTTTTTACTGTTATTTTAATATCATTATAGGTACCTACTAGTGATCTAGTAAGTAGGTATAGCCCGTGGTTCGATTTATTACGCAGTCAATTACACGTTGTAAGTATATTAAAATTATTTGTTAATTCTAGTTTAATTCTACTTCCTATTAATCTTACAAGGCGTTACGACGAGGTAAGTATATAGTACCGTCATTTATAATTTTTGAGCAAGAAAATCAATAAATCTTAGATAAATAATACCTAATATGATTCAATTTATCGCTAATTATCCTATTTGCAGTACAAATAGGATAAAAGGATTAAAATACCGTGCTAAAAGCATTTTATCCAGATTACCAATTACAACATAATCACTGATGAACGCAAATTGTCTCGCTGAGTCCGCTTGGCCAGCGTGATGAAACGATTGTCTCTTAGTCGACGTCAGTCAAATTGCTACCTGCTGTATATAGTCAGTCAGATTACTATCTGCTTTACAGTCAGTCATAAAGCTAAGTCAATAAAATGGAAGGAATACACAAACGTTGCGTGCTATTGGTCGTTTGATTCAGTGATTTGATTAGACCAGTTTTAGCGATGCTCGTCATGTTGATGTAGTGTTTTAATTTTATTTATTTATTTCAATTTTAGATACCACATGTTGTATTTTTTTAAATTTTGTTACATATAGATATTAAATCATAATTTAATTATTTTTAATTAATTTTGAACAATGTTTTTAAAGCAATGGACAAAGCCTATAAAAGATTTTTCTATGTAGGCTAAATAGGGCAATACATAAGTGACGTTCTACGGGTTAAGGTACCTTATGGACGGTGGCACTTATGACATTGTGTTTATTCAAGCTAAGTTAATTGTACGAATTGTTTTCCTAAACGTCCTAAGCGCCAGCGTCTACAAGGTACCTATACCTGTGGAACGTCACATATACGAGTATCTAGTAGGTACCGACGCTATGTGTAGGGTTTGCATTGCAAGGCCGGAAACCACGGTCACAAAGGTTTCCGGCCTTAAATTCATATCCATATTCCATAGTGGCCTGGCCATCCAGACCACTTTACCTCTCGTATATAACGTAATTAAAATAAGATTAATCTTAGCCCTGTTTCTCTTTATAAACGCCGTTTCTCGTTATTTCAACGACCTCTGTAGTGTAATGGTCAACACGCTAGTCCGCCAATCCGGAGGTTCTGGGTTCGATCCCCAGCCAGGGCATTGGAAAATTAAATAAATTGGAATCTTAATAAATACCTACATGTAAACTCATTCAGTTTTCTGAGATGTAAACTAAAACAAAGGAAAATCTAAATTTAATTGCATACATACACCAAATAATATGACAAGTGTATAAATTAATTGGCAATAAAGTTTAACTGAAGCTGAAGTCTGGCGGCGAGTCGGCGGGGCGTTTACGATGGAAGTTAATATTCTGTTAATTATGTTGCTTTGGAAGACAGGAATAGGACCTAATATAAACACAGAATAAATAATACTAACGTACAGAAGTCTCACTCAGCAAAGAAATTAAAATAAATATCTACTCAATGTGGCTAGCGATATGGTTTAATTTAGCTCACGTCAGAACTCAGCACCTTTTCGTATAGATACCTTGTCTAGGTATCCATTGCAAGTCAATTTCATTCTTATTACTCTGGACAAACGATTCGTATACTGAATTTACCACCCGGAGGGGCCGCCTGCGCGCATAGTAATAATGTAGGTACATTTTCGATACATAAACGGGGAGTGACACAGGCCTGATATAAACACAAATACACTATCACGTCTTTATTCCGAATGGGGCAGACAGAGCATTTTTGTCTTGAGGCTCTAACTAAGCAGACAGAGCCGGCCGTAACACCTAAAGGCCACTTTTAGCGTGAAGGTGGTGGGGTAAAAGGTGAAAAGAGGAATCAATATAGTGATGCTCAGGCGCATGTGGGCATGCCCACAACCCTAACGTATTTGTAACGTCACACTTTCACGGATAACGAGTCTAGACATTGAGCTATATGTATTACATATATAGATCAATGAGTCTAGACATTTTTTTTACGAGGCAGCAATTGCTAAAATCTAAATAAAAATGCTGCCATTATTTCTGTATCGCCCATTAATTCTTTCGATCAGCTTCTACAATCTGCGCGGGAAGAGCTGCTGGTACATGTTTTTTTTTCTTTTCTCCCAGACGAGCAAGGAAGAGTAATAAAGAACCTAATAACAAATCAATACTTAATATTTGATAGCTTGGGAAATATTAGTTCCCCAACAGTATCTAATGGCTGTACGACTTTGGAATGCCCTTCCCGATAACATCATGAGAGCACAGACGCGGGATCACTTCAAAATGCTGGTAATTCGACACTATCGCGAAAAAGCTTTGCTGCAATAATTAAGGTAAGTATATATATTTATGCTTATATGTATATTCATATTTATGTAAGTTTATTTTAAGTATGTAAATATGTATATGCATTAATGGAATTTATATCTTATGTAATAATACGAATTATATATGTTTTATTATTTGTATATAACACTCTTCTTTCTTTATTCTAAGTAGTTAAACTTGCACCCCATTTACTACCTTTTCTGCTACGTCCCTAAGGTGAACTGGTAGACAATGCTTAGCATTAAGTTTTACCTTTTGTATTATAATCGATTATTGTGCAATAAATATTAAAATAAAAATAAAAAAAATCTATCACCGAATATTCCAGCTTGAGTTATTAATGTTATTATTTGAATTCCCCGTCTTACTTATTACAAAACGCGTACTAATTTTGATTTAGGTATATACTGGTTAAATTCAAGTAAGTATAATAATGAAAATTTTATCATAAGACAGTCTGAGTTTATATTTAAAGGAATATGCTAGATATGAAAGTTCGGTCTAAGATAAGTAATTTTTATTTACAGATTGACAACCTCCGTGGTGTAGTGGTTAACACGCCGCCAGTCCGCCACACAGGAGGTCAAGATGGAAAATGATCTTTTTCAGATTAGCCTGGGCCTTGGATGTTTATCTATACATATATATATATTTGATATAAAATATAGAATCGTTGAGTTAGTATCCCATAACACAAGTCTCGAACTTACTTTGGGGCTAGCTCAATCTGTGTAATTTGTCCCTATATATATTATTAGATTCTGAGAAATATTTATATTTGCGAAAAAGTAGCGTCAATATAGCACAGGGTTTACTTATTATTTTGCATCCCGTATTTTCGATAGATAAGCTAACATGAATTGCAACCCGTACAATTGGACAGCCGCGACCTTGGGGTGAGTCATCCATCATTGCATCATCACAACAATGACATAACGCCTTTCAGCAATTCTTACGGCTCTTTTGTAGGTAACTAAAAAAAATTTGAATTTTCATACAAACAGATCAGCTGATTGAGTCAATTTGTATGAAAATCCGATTTTTTTTTTGGGTTTCGTGAAAGTTGTTGAACAAAAGTTGTTCAGTTACATGGGCTGAGGTACCATCTGAGAGGTTTTGCGTTCTTTCATTAACACTATGTATAACGTTGTTTCGTTAAAGATCTTCAAAAATATAATATAATTAGTAATTGCATACCTACCTACCGCATAAAAATGTATGGAGCAGCGAATTTTTTTTCGAGATTTCGCATTTATTATCTTAGTAAAAGTTGTTCGTATAGATGACGAAAGCATGTTCTAAAAATATCGACTACACGGGCTGACTTTTTATCCACCTGCAAAATTTTTGTAGCAATTTCAGTCCATGATACTGAACTACTTTCTACAAAAAAAGTTATAAAAAGTCAGCATGTATATTGAAACATGAAAATAAAAATGCGCTCCTTAGAAACTCAGATTAGCTAATCGGTCAACTGGAAGGCCAAACATTATTTTTCATATTTCGATATTGTTCCTTGTTGGAAGTTGTTCAGTATAATGGACTAAATCTACCCTTATAATTAAATTTTTAACAAAAAAAACAACCGACGTCAATTTTTTTAAGGAGTATCTTCCATATCTCCAAAGTTCTTCATCATATCTTCACCAAATTAAAATGGTACCAACTCGGTAGTAAAGCCTTTCAAATAAAAAAATAATCATTATAATATTTGAGCTGCAGTTGTCTGGTGAGGAATTTCGGTCTCCAGCTCCAAGATCTTTTCTCCGATCTTAAAAGAATTACATGGGACCAACCTTGCAATGCATTCTTTAAAACGAAACATATATTTTTTAAATCGGTTCATATTTGACGGAGTTATGACGTACATACACAAAAAAAAATACATACACGTCGAATTGATAACTCCTTTTTTTGAAGTCGGTTGAAAATAGTTTCTGTATATTTTGTTACACCTGTATATTTTGACGAGATATATTTAAATAGGTAATTCATATTTTTATTGGATAGAAAAAAAGCTAGCAATGTACACTCATCGTCATCATCATCATTTCAGCCGCAGGACGTCCACAGCTGGACATAGGCTTCTCCCAGGGATTTCCAAAATGAACGATCTAGAGCGGCCTGCGTCCAGCGCTTGTAAAATTATAAATGTACACTCATTCCCAAGTAAACGCCAAAAAAAGAGAGAGAAATAGGCATAATTGGGTAGTTTCCTGAATCAGAAATAAATTATTTGGTACTGTTATAAGAATAAAACGTCACAAAATAATGTTACTTGTCACATCCACTTTGAACGTAATTGTCATTGATCACATCCACTTTGAACGTAATTTTAGATTTATCAATGCATAAAAACGGATATGAGCGCTATTTGACTCCAAGAAACTATGACGTCACAGTCCGATTTTTCATACAAATCCCATAGAAAATGTTTGTTATGACGTTAAAAAAAAAGTATCTGATTTGACTTGTATTGTAACCTTGTAAACTAGCGTATTACATAAATCTAAGGGTGGTTTCACATATAGTGATGTTGATGTTTTTATTTTTCAGTAAATCAAGTATTTATATTTAGAAGGTAGTATAGTATAGGTAGGTAGTGGAACTATAGAAGAAGACCAGGTATTTAAGTCGCTTTCTCTTTAAAAATATTTTAAAACTGACAAACGTTGCAAGATAAATATGTAAAACCTTGTATAAAAACAAAATGTAGGTATACATATAAATAGTTACTCAAGTAGACCTTACATAATACATACGTATATGTAAATTTATCACGTAGCTACGTAGTAGTATATCAACACGAAATAAGGTTATCAATCACTCACTTAACCAGATTACATAATAACTAAATATTTATATGAGATTATTAATATCTGAGGTGGAAGACGGGCTTATGAAGAAAGTACTAGTATATAAGTACACTAGAAATAATTTATTATTATTTTTTACACTTAATATATATATTTTTTTAATATAGGTTTTAATTTCTTATACTTTATTGGTCACAAAATAACACATTTTACTAAAATTTATTATTTAAAGCCTTCGATCATATATTCTATAGATAGATGCACAGTTGCCGCCTAAAAAGTGGCACCGGAAAAACAAGTCATAAAACAGTATTATGCCTTGTTTCGCTCTCATTCGCTCGGTGGCCGCGCGCGTGACGTTACGTCAAAGATGCCAAAGTGCGTGGTGAAAATACGGATTTAAATTAGATTAAACTGTATGACATTTGAGAACTGTTTTCGCAATACTTGAAATGGTATACATCTACCTATGTACGTATTGACACGGGGACAATATTTTGTTTGATTTTGCAAGGAACTTTGTATCTATAGAATATATGATCGAAGTTTGAAGGGCTTATATTCAGTCCTATATAAAAAAAAATTGAAAAATGACATTTTGTCAGAAATAAAATGTAAGTACAAGTATTTCAATATATGTAGCTAGTATTTAAATAAGTAAATAAACACTGACATTGTTTAAAAACAATTGACATTATCTAAAAAAACTACCAGACAAATTGATCTATACTTGGATAATTACATGTACTCGTATTTAGCATTAAAAAATACTATATATAAAATTCCGCATGCCGTTCCATTGTTTGTTGTTGCAATGCCTTATCAGGGTTCATGTTGTACCTACTAACTAATGAATTGACTATGTAGTGTAGTGTAATATATGAACAACATATATAGGTATATATTTTATTAGAGATTTGAGTGCGCTTGAACTAGCCTGATGGGAACTAACACGCAGACTCAAAAAATGCCTATTCACTCTTGCTTTGAAAATCCCTAAATCATATGTATGGGGAAACATCGACGCAGGGAGGGAATTCCACACCTTAGCGGTTCGCACAATGGAGGAGGAAAAAAGCAATAAATAAATTTAAATTGATACTTTCTTTAACGAAGTCATATCCGAATATGAATGTCTTCCAAAACCACGTGTGTAGATAGATAGATAAGATGTTTATTTGTAGCTTTAGTTACACACATACAGAAAATACACAACATAAAAAAAACACAAGAAAGACGGAACATATAACATGTACAAACTAGGATTATCTGATCGGCCGACTTGTCCATACAAGGTGAATAATATAATTAGGTCCTTACATATGAAATTGCCGATTTTCAATACTGGCAACTTTAAAATCAAATATCTTGCGTTTCATTAGGAATTCCAAATTCAAATTTATTTTGAAATAAAGCCAGAAAAATATTGTTTTAAAATTCGTATTTCATTTGTTTTAACATCATTTGTTTGAGTTTCAACATTGCTATAACAACAACTATGGACAAATTGAAAATTCGCGGTATTTACGAATACGAGTTCCACCGTGGCACCAGTGCTGCAGAAACGACTCGAAGAATTAACGACGTGTATGGACCAGGCACCGCTAACGAACGAACGGTGCGTTTTTGGTTTCAACGTTTCCGTTCTGGAAATTTCGATTTACACAATGAGCCTCGTGGACGACCTGATACTCAAGTGAATAACGAAGAATTGAAGGCGATAGTGGAAGCGGATCCATCTCAAACCACTTCTGAATTAGCAGCAGCCTTCGCTGTAAGTGACAAAACGATACTTATCCACTTGCGCCAAATCGGAAAAATTAAAAAACTCGAAAAGTGGGTATCGCACGAATTGACTGAAGCAAACCAACAAACACGCGTTGCTTGCTGCGTTTCTTTGCTTAATCGCCACAATAATGAGGGGATTTTGAACCGTATCGTGACTTGTGATGAGAAATGGATCCTGTACGACAATCGGAAGCGATCATCACAAAGGCTTGACCCTGGAGAACCGGCAAAACCTTGCCCTAAGCGAAAACTGACCAAAAAGAAGATTCTGGTTAGTGTTTGGTGGACCAGTGCTGGTGTTATCCACTACAGCTTCTTGAGATCAGGCCAGACGATTACTGCAGACTTGTATTGCCAACAATTGCAAACAATGATGGAAAAGCTCGCCATTAAACAACCGAGACTGATGAATTGCTCTAGCCCACTGCTCCTTCAGGATAACGCTAGACCACACACTGCACATCAAACGATCGCCAAGTTAGAGGAGCTGCGACTGGAACCTCTGCGTCACCCACCATACTCTCCAGATCTTGCCCCAACCGATTACCACTTTTTTCAAAATTTGGATAGCTTTTTACAAGGAAAAAAATTCAAATCTGATGAGTCAGTCCAAACCGCCTTCAAACAGTTCATAGACTCTCGCTCCCAGGATTTTTTTTCCAAAGGTATCAATGATCTGCCTATAAAATGGCGGAAGTGTATAGATAACAACGGCGCATACTTCGATTGATTAAATAATAATTTCATTAAAAGAAACTTGTTTCACTTTTTTGATACTGAACGGCAATTTCATATGTAAGGACCTAATATTGTATTTTTCTTGTGGACCTAGATATTAACTTGCCTAGAAAGCCATAGGCTTTATCTACCAGTCAACCAATGGATTGACTGGTTCTCACCCTACCTGGACTCGGCATCATCCTGGGTGATGCCGAGATCGATCGAGAAAAGACGTCTCTTCTATCTTCTATAGGAGGTGCAAATTATGTGACTTACATGAAGAAGAAAAAAATATTTAGGTACCTATATAGGTATCACCCAGGATGATGCCGAGTCCAGGTAGGGTGAGAACCAGTCAATCCACTGGTTGACTGGTAGATAAAGCCTATGGCTTTCTAGGCAAGTTAATATGTAGGTCCACAAGAAAAATACAATATTATTCACCTTGTATGGACAAGTCGGCATATATATCAATAAACATACATACAAAATATAAAATAAAATAAATAAGCCTTTTTATTTCATAATTCGTTTTACATTCTTGCATATTTAAAACCATTAAATTTGATTAAAATATTAAATTGTAAATAGATTAAATTATAATTAGTAATGTCTAAGTATCAATATTTAATTAAATAAGTATCAATATTTAATTAAATTAAATAAGTAAGTATCAATATTTAATTAAATTAAATTTATAAATATAAAATTATGGACCCCTTAACGGGTGAGGCCTCCTCCATTTGATTCCACATTTTTCTATTTTGTGCCTTTTTTGTCCAGTCAATTCCGGTTAATTTTATAATTTCATCGACCCACGCTGGGTCGCTGAAACAAAATATATACGTATATTTATATACGTATATTTATATATTACGTACGTAGTGTACATACATATACTACATATACGAGTATATTATAATATCTATATTCTATCCGACAGTTCCCGAAGAACGAACCTATTCCGCGAGAAAGTAATTTATTTATTAAATAATGAAATAAGAAATGGTGAAAAAATACCACGTGAGCAGGACTTGAACCCGCGACCTTAGTCTCAATACGACTATGCTCTTACCATCTGAGCCATCACGTGTTCAACTGCGCACGCCGAATTTCGCCACCATTTGATATTCCTACACGCATTAGGCTTGCGTCACTATATTACACGTAATTTGAGTACTTTAGTACTGCATCTTGAATGCCGAAAAAACCCTATAAAAATATAGATATCATTAACTGAATTTTCCATAAAGTTATAATGTACCTAATGTAGCTTCTGGAATTTACCCTGAAAATAGTTCGAAATAGATTTTATTAAAATAGTTTCATAAAAAAAAATTGCGCGCTAAATATTAAAATCTTTATAACAAATTAAGATAGGAAATTAAGGCAAAAGTTTATTAGGTATCCTCCTTGGCACAGCCAAAATATAATTAACTAAACTTGTTTATTACAAAATTAATCATTTTAATTTGACAAAGTATTTCCAAGTGACAACGGAAATTTGGAAAATAAGCAGCAAAGTTATTATAACTTTCAACTCTGTAAATTGATTCGGATAAGATCGTGTTATCTGAAATTACGGCTTTAGAAAATTTTTAATTAACCTTGAGTTTTTATAGGGTTTTTTTAGGCATTCAAGATGCAGTACTTATAAATAAATAATAATAATTTTTCACCATTACTTATTTCATTATTTAATTTGAGTACTTTAGTACTGCATCTTGAATTACCCTAAAAAGCCATATAAAAATATTGTACGGCTTTCTTAATTTTTAATTTGATTTTCTTGTAACATGGGTTAAATCAGATACCTCACTTGTAATAGTGGGTTTTAAGGCCCATTTACACAGTGCAAGTTTCTTGCCTGTTGCATACAATTTTATTGAAGCAATAAATGATTTGTATGGCTGACGTTCTGTTTAGACCATGCAAGTTTTCTATTGCTTCAATTTAATTGTATGCAACAGGCAAGAAACTTGCACCGTGTAAATGGGCCTTTAGTGTTAGGTGACGCAAGCCTAGTGCCTGTTATAGGAATATCAAATGGTGATGAGATTCGGCGTGTGGGGTTGAACACGTGATGACTTAGTTGGTTAAAGTATGGTCGTATAGAGACCAAGGTCGCGGGTTCAAGTCCTGCTCACGTTAAATTTTTTCACCATTTCTTATTTCATTATTTAATTTGAGTAACCTTGAGTTTCTGGAATGGCTTGCTAGGAGGATAGACAAAAGCCTTTTTTGTTTTATAAAAAAATAAAACAAGATTACCCGTGTGGTTCCGGGTTAGAATAGGACCACTCCATCTCTTCCTGTGGATGTCGTAAGAGGCGACTAAAGGACTAAGCACAAACATCTCGTGCTACAATTGCATTCCCAAGGAGGGTTTACGTCGGGCGGCGGCCGATTGTAAAACTTTTCGCACAAATACATTCCCAAAAGGGGTTGACGTCAGGTAGGCGGCCGGTTGTAAAACTATAGCCAAATCATTGAAAGTGTTCCAGCTATTTCTTCTCCATTTTACAAGGTCTTTGGCATCCTTGGGTGACCATTGATATGCATATTATATTTGGAAAAGAAAAAGCGGGAAAGCGCACCCCGCGCTCCGAAGCTCAGCTGAGAATGCAACCGGGAATGCGCTTAAACGAAGAAGAAAAAAATAAAAAAAGATGGGGACAAATCACAACGATTGCGCCCCAGAATAAGAGATCAAAAGAATGAAATTGGCTTGCAATGGATGTCTAGGTATCTATACGAAAAGGTGCTGAGTTCTGACGTGAGCTAAATTAAACCATATCACTAGCCACATTGAGTAGATATTTCTTTGAATTTCTTTGCTGAGTGAGACTTCTGTACGTTAGTATTATTTATTCTGTGGTAATAATGTAGGTATATTTTCGATACCTATACGGGGAGTGACACAGGCTTGGCGACATCAACTTCTCATTCGTGTATTTATGGATTTTTTTATGTATGTTTCTCAATAACTTCTCAGTGTTTTAACCGATTTAGAAATTCCTTTTTTTATTTGAAAGGGTATACCTAGGAGTACATGCAAGTTGGGCCGATTGTCATCAGATGAAGATCTGATGATGGGATTTTCGAGAAATCGAGGGAACTGCTCAAATATTCTATGCACACATACATATAGTGATTTTAGTGTTTTGTCAATATATCAAGCATTCGAATTCAGAAAGTACATTTTAGTGAAGCTATTTTTTGTTTAAAATTTTTATGTTTACTTATACTCGTATGTAATTCCAAATCAATTTCTCATTTACTGCAACCGAATTAAAAACCTCCTTTACTTTGAGTCGATGAAAATTCGTCTCCTGTCAATTATTGCATCAGACCAACGAACAGGCGACAGGCGACATTGAAACCCTGCCTTTTGCGACCTTTCTCTTGAAGGAACACAATCGTACGGTCAGGTACAGTAAACTAGAGCGACTATTTTTAGACGTCCTTGCAGACTCCGTCGGTTGCCGCCGGTTTCCGCCAATTTTTACACGCTCATAAGGTCCTAAACGTAATATTTTTTAGGCAGAGCAAAGAGCATAAATCACGCCATTTATTAACTCTTTGATCAAATAATAACATTTACTTCAAAAAAGCTGGGACTACTACGGGTTGGTATCAATAACGTAACTATTTATTTTTTACTCAAAACGGGACATAGGTTTATTTACGTCAATTGGTAGGTTTAGGTAGGTAAACAAAGTGAAAAAAAAAACTAATTTCTCATTAAGGCTTATTTTATTTATCAAAATAGTATTTACTTATTTAAAATGTAATTAAACAAATGCTCAGTTATTTTTGTATTTTTTAGATGAACTTTGTTTAAATGCAGCTGTAGCTGCTGATGATTTTAAGTAAGAATAAAATTCTTGGCACGTTTTTTTAATATTTACCTTAGCTACCAACATTGCCTTAAGGCGACGTGGGTTCACAATTTGCAATACTGTGCGTGTTTTTGGAAAATCACTGTTATTAAACTACTACAGTTTATTCCTCAAAAAATCTAAAGGATTTTCTACAGACACCCACAGTAGCTAAAACACGATTGAGCATTTTTGGCTCGATAGAAAAAAATCACAATCATGCATCTAATTTGCCTAAATTTGCCTTTATATTACATATTACTATTTTATACAATCTCAAAGAAAACGGAGACATCATTTAAAATTTTACTACCAAGTCCTAGATAACCCTTCACACTTTTTTGTGAACGACTGTTTACAGTTTATAATGAGAACGTTAAGCTTTACTACGCATATTTGCCAAAAGTGGCCGTTTTTCGCAAATGTACGTAGTAAAGCTTAACGTTCTCACTTTAAACTGTAAACAGTAGTTCATAAACTACTTTGAAGGGTTATCTACAACGAGATCTATGTACTTACGTACGTATATTCCTGTCAATGGTTATCTAGGACTTATTTTTTACCATGCAAACTTCTACCGAAAATTGGTTTGAACGAAATCTAGTAAGTAGTTTTTTTTTAATAAGTCGTAAATCGTAAAATGTTACTTGCTGCTAAGGAACCTTTCATGGGCGAGTCTGACTCGCACTCGGCCGCTTTTTTAAAACTTTTCAGTAGCCGTAATTATCAAAAAAAATTAATAGTGTAAAACATTCCGCATATTGACACTCCTTGTTTTGACGTATCGCCCGTATCACAACAGTTTAAAAAAGTTACTATAAAGGTATCCAATTAAGTAATTGGATACCTTTATAATAAAATTTTGACACTGTAACTAATTTTAGAAACATAACGTACCCACAACAATTTATCATAACCGTTAAAATGCGTAAGGTCGTATATTTTTAGCTGCGTGGGCGTATTTTACACTAAATTGGCCCTTTAGATGCGGGAAGAGAAAGTGCTTAAAATAATCGTTATCATACTAAATGCGTAGAAAAATGCGTTTTAAGTCGACGTGTGTCTAAAAATAAAAGGGTCTATGACCTCACTATTTGGGACTGACGAGGCGAGGCGCATTGAAAGAATAGTTTTACATAATTTACATATTTAGTTTTAATTTTAACATCAAGTTGGATATTTATATTATAACTTAAGGCTGGGGGCATGGTCGAAAGTGCTGCGTTAATTTGAAATAAAATATTTTCCTGAACAAAAAAAAACAACATACAGGGCAAGATAAATCTTCTTCTTCTTATCGAGTCGAAATGGTTTCACTGGAGCTTCAATTTCATATCATCTTTGACCTGGATGTGGCCACGGCGATCCCTAGCTTTGTCGTTAGCCTCATTAAGGTCCCCTATGGTACATGACGTAAGGCAGCTTGGACATGACAAAAGGTGGTCCATGAACTTAATGCAAAATAAATAAAATAATAAAAGCTTGTAAAAACGGAGATAGACTATTCAACTTATTTTATGATAATTTTTAAATTAGCTTCCACTGATCTATAAGTCGAGCAATAGACTTTCAGATCTTGTCGAATGACGCCAAATCATTACACTATGTGGTCCTTGGATACTTGTTCTATAATATTACCGGTGTCCCGTAACCGGTAAGGTATCCGAAGGGATTTTCTCCGCGTCAAAAAAAAGGCTTTCGAGGTTGCAAACACACACTATTGATATCTATCCTAGCAACGTCCCAGAAAATCAGAGCCCGGATAAAGCCGGACATATAATAGATAGGCTTTTTGATTGCGTGTCCGGCCAAAATAAACGGTGTCCGGCTTGTCCGGCTTTTGTTAGGCTTTTTACATTTCGCAAAGGAGCGAGCGCCGAGCTTGGCCGAGCGCAGGCGAGTCAACTCTTAGACTGATTTGATATTCGATTTTGTTATATTTTATTAAATTTAACAAGATTTATGGTAATAATAAAAAATACTTGTTTTTACATACATTTTTTTTTGGTCGTACCTATTAATTAATACTGAGACACAAAGTCCTCAACAATGTAGTGTCCGGCCTTTTTACCCGAATGTCCGCCCAAACTGGCAGATCTGACCGGCTATTAGGTTTGGCGACCTGGCAACCCTATTTGCGACCTAACGCGATTCAGTGTCGAGATTGGTCGCATTTTTCAACCACTTCGAACACAAGGCTCTTAATTTATTTAATTTTTTTTGTAGATTGCGATTTTTGATTGGGGGAGAAATAGGGGGCAGAGGGTTGCTTAGCGTTATTTATTGACGGATTTCAATCAAATTTGAGATTGAGAGGCACACTAAGGACTTCATTCTACACAAGATGTTGCAAACAAAAAGTCTAAAAGGGGGAGGGAAGGGGGAAAAAAGGGGATGTTCGCTGAAGCGTTACATATGAACGGATTTCACTGAAATGGCTTTGCTAAGCCAGGGAAAGGGAAAAGTTTTGGATATTGCGCGGTTATATAAGAGTTCGCGAGGTTTACAGTTCTCACACAGCCACTTGTATAGTATATATTATAGTTTGCTGTCTCCAAGCCATATCTCGTCTCGACGATGCACGGCTGCATTTGATTGCACGGGTCGACGGCCGGCGCCTTATCACCGTTATCGGCGGTGAAAGTCCGGCCGGCGCCTGCGCAGATATGTCACGTCAATTATGATTTCCTCGACGAATTATCATCATCATTCATCATGTCAGCTACAGGAAGTTTACTTTTAAACACAGGCCTTTTTTAGGGTTCCATACCCTAAGGGTGCCAACGAGACCCTATTACTGAGACTCCGCGGTCTTTCCATCAGGTAGATGCGTCTGTCACAGGACTCTATCTCTTGAACCGTATTAGCGAGACACTTGAACGTTTCACCGATTATGTATTTCTGTGGCCGCTATAACAACAAATAGTGAAATAATGATAAAGTTAAAAATTATAGGAGGTCGTCATCATACAAGAAAAGTGTTTTTTTAACACTAAACCCCTAAACCTATCCTTTTTAAACTTAAACCTAAGTTAAAATTATTATTATAAAAAGTAAATATTATTGATTTATACAGTTATATATATTACAATATTTACAATGTTCGGGACGATATCTAAATAAATAATATGTGATAAAAAGTATGCCACATTCGAACTCACGCCACAGGCCGGAATCTCCTAAGGTACGCGCAATATGCGTCCCCGTTCCCCGTCCCCGCACCTCTCCCCCGTTTTCGCCTCGATGGCCGTCAAGAACCGGGGGAGAGGTGCGGGTGCGGGGAACGGGGACGCATATTGCGCGTACCTTAGGAGATTCCGTTCTGTTTACTCTTACTGATTCTGTGCTCACGCCCCTCACATCTTTACTGTGAGTGCACTTCCAACCTCAATGTAACTTATTATGTAAACAATCGTAAAAAAAATTTTTATTACGTATTCGCAAACAAAATAAAATATGTTTGCTGTTTGTACAGAGATAAATACTAAAATAAAATGTTAAAAAATATGTTTTTCTCAATCATTATGTTATCACCATGATTCATGCAATGTTTACTATTGCTGCTAATTTAATCAAGTGAAAGTAAATTTATCATCAGTGGCGGCCTAAGGGGGCGGCGAGCGGGGCAATCGCCCAGGGCCTCGCTCTTGCAGGGGCCTCCCGCAACAATCCAAACTGTTTTATTTTTATTAATTTTGTATTTCGATCCTCGCTCTAGTTAAAATGAAACAAATTACAATAAATAAAATCCAGAACTAATTGGACATTGTGCGGTACATTCAGGGGCGGCGAAATATGATTAGCCTACTGGCGCCAAATGTGTCAATCAGGGCCTGATAAGAAGACTTTCGAATGACATACATAGGACAAGGACCTCGCAAAAAACTGAAGCCTGGGGCTCGCAATGGTTAAGGCCGCCGCCCTTTATCATATTATGTATTTACGAACAATAAGTATGTACCTACGCAACACGCAATGTATGTGTTTATTTGTGTCAATGCTCGCCGAAGCGACGATAACCGAGGATTACTGCTGATACCACATTATTGTGAGATAGTAAATAGTACACAGTACAACATATACATTCCGACGACCTCGTGGCGTATGGTATGGGTAACCACGCTAGTCTACCTCATTGCTTTTACTAGAACCGAGGAGGGTATCTCATCAGCACCAGAACCAGAACTGTATTTATAATTATATTATATTATTATTATAATATTTTTTTATAATGTTATATATTTAGTATAAGTATTTTAATATCTATTGGTTATTTATAATTTATATTTTAATTTTAACTGCCCTACCTGTTATCTTACTCATATACTTCGCTCTCCTTCTCTTTATGGTTGCCTGTAAGACATTGCTTCGGCGATAAGGCCGCCTCTTGTACCTTATTTATTAAGTTCCGTAAACTTTGAAATTTTTTATGTTTCTTATTTGGTGCAATAAAGATTTTGTATTGTATTGTATATTTGTTTGATAGTTTGTTTATTAGGTATTAGGTAGTTATGGAGTTTATGTCTGGTTCAAGATCGACGCGACCTGCGGGTGTAGTGCAAAACAAGGGTACTGATACAGATACACTATCACGTCTTTATCCACAACGGGACAGTCAGAGCCCCGTGCCGTAATATCAAAAGGTCACGTTTAGCGCGTAACTAACTGGGCTTAAAGATGAAAAGGGGGTCAAAATATAGTGATGGGTTGCTAGTCGCATTGCCTATTGATATAATTCAGATTCTCACTCATTCCTTCTAGCGGCTTTTACGATCTATGTGGAAAGAGAAGCAGCTGGTTACATTACATGTTTTTCTTTCACTCAGACTAGCATGTAAGAATAACAAGGGGGGAAACAGAAAAGGTAAAAAATCTGTTGTTGTGAAATTACAACATTACATAATTTGCTGTTCGCATTGTAAAATTCATCATGATTGACGTTTAATGACGTCACAGCCCCGACGCGACGTCACCCGCTATAGTGTTCTTATCAGAAATAAAAAAAACACGTCGTTAGGTACTTCGTTGTCGGTAGATGCCTCTATTTGAACTCGGTATTAGCCGTGGTATTAGCTTGGACTTCAAATCGTTTGTAGAAAAACATCGTAACAATTTACAAATTACTTTATACAAATATGGTAACAATGCCATTCTGGCTGGGGCTTTACTCCAAAAAATATCGTCTCTTTACAACGCCAAACTAAATTAAGTTTTATTGTCATTACGTATAGTAGTGGCCAATGTTGCTTCACATTGCAACGCGAATACGTTCGTGTACGAGTAGATATCACGTTGGTTTTTGGGAAAAGGCCCAGACCCAAAAGACTTCAACGCGCCTGACTAAAATTCAAAATTTTAAAATTCGATATATCTTTATTATCATAGGATATTTATATAATATCTCTTCATATAATAGTCATTTCTTTTGTTTTGCACAAATGTTGACGTCAAATCGTTACTTACAGCTAAACCGATTGCGATGCGGTTTTTTAAATCGTAAGTGATGATTCTTAGCTATGTATGATGAAAATCTTTTCTTTTTTTTATGGCCGTTTATGTCCCATAGTTGGGCAAAAGCCTCCCGGAAAATCGGTTTAGCCGTTTAAAAAGTTATTGGGGGTGAAAGCTTAAAAAGTCGGGAAGGGGGGGAGGAGGGGTAATTTGTGTGGCAAATTAACTGGTGTTTGGGCGGTTTACGAGGCACGTACTTCTTCTTCGTCTTAGCGCATTCCCGGTTGCATCCTCAGCTGTACTGCTTTGGAGCCCGGGGTGCGCTTTCCCGCTTTTTATTCTCCAAATATAATATGCATGTCAATGGTCGCCCAGGGATACCAAAGACCTTGCAAAATGGACAAGAAATAGCCAGAACACTTTATATGATTTGGCTATAGTTTTACAACCGACCGCCTGCCTGACGTCAACCCTCTTTGGGAATCTATTTGTGCGAAAAGTTTTACAACAGGCCGCCGCCCGACGTAAACCCTCCTTGGGAATGCAATTGTAGCACGAGATGTTTGTGCTTAGTCCTTAAGTCGCCTCTTACGACATCCACAGAAAGAGATGGACTGGTCCTATTCCAGTCCAGAAACCAACCCATGTGGTTTCCGGCGGGAAATACATTCCGCATATAAATATAGCAAGATAGCAAGTATAAGATAACCGTGTGTACAATAACAAACCTGTTATTGATTCTCTGCTGACACACATCGGAACTGCGCGGAGAGCCACCGCATCTGTGAGTATAATTTCACGTGGTCCACCACGCTGCCGGCCTGTGCAAATATACAAACACTTATGCTATGAACCGTCTACGACAGTGGCTCCCAAGCTTTTTGCAAGTAATCATTTCTCTGTATTTTAACCGACTTTACAAGAAGGAGGAGGTTATCAATTCGTCGGAATCTTTTTTGTATGTTCCTCGATTACTCAAAGACGTTTGGACCGATTTGGAAAATTCTTAAGTAGGTATACAAGTTTGATTTTTTTATCTGTCAATGTCAACTTGATTTGGGTGGATAATGGTTTAAACCGAGTAATAAAGTAAGTCCGTGTTTTATAATAACACGGGTAGTTTTTGGATCCAATTTTCCAGTGATAGATCTCTTATGGACCTTATGTTTTATGGTCAAATTAGCTTTCATTTGTAAGTAGAAATACTTCGTAGACAATTGTAGTTATGAGCTAATTTATATTCATGCAATGCCTTTAAAATAAAAATTAAATAAATATGTCTCTCTCTACGCCATACTAACGCCCTTTGTGCTATAGGTGTGCGAAGATAGGTATAGTTACTGGCAAACAACTTAAACAAAAATGGCGGCGCTGCGCAGGTATTTTAGGAGGAAAAAGTGTGCGCAGCACCGCCATTTTTGTTCATGTCGATTATCGGTAACTCTAAGCACAGACAGTACGAGTATACAAAACGGAATCCCCGAAAAAGATGCGGGGACGGGGAACGGGGACACATATTGCGCGTACCTTAGGAGATTCCGTGTCTTCTGTGCTTTAAGTACCAGATATACCTATATTGGAGGTACATTCCAAGCTCTTTGGTAAGTACGTTAAACGTTGGTTCGTCATCTTGATAAAAATAAAAATTAAAGAGTGCCTAATACTAGTATTTTATTTACTCTATGCTAATACGTAGTGATTATACTCTTTGGGGTACCCCCACAGTTTGAGATGTCCTGGCCTACGATATCGGAGAGATTGACCGCTTGTCGGTGCCCGTTGCGCAATCATGGGATAAGTGGAGCGAGATTATCATAAATGTGAGTCAATTTTCCTTTTTATGGTTTGAATTAAATGTCTTATTCGAATTTTCTGTCATACTCGTTTTTCTGTTAAACATTTTTCACACAGATCCAATAGAAAGTGCGTCACATTTTCTCTATCAAAGAAAATGAAAAAAATAACAGTATTAGAAGGGCTAGCAGCTTTTTATGCGAAGTCGTTAACATGTAAATAGCCAGCCAGTGTCGATCAATTGTGTCTCGCTTTTTATACAGGCTACGAGGACGTAGACATAGATAGCTTTGTGAGGGATGCGTCTTGTCGTTTGTCAAAATAAAAAATATTGTCAATGTTGCGTGAGCGCAGCTAAAATATTATTTTACTAACTTTTTTTTAATAGCCTGTGTTTGTGTCCCACTGCTGGGCAAAAGCCTCCCCTTTATTTTTTCATTGATCACTGTCCGTTGCAGCCTGCTGCCACTCCCTCATGAAACGGCCGATGTCGTCGCGCCATCTCCTTCTTGGTCATCCTCTACTCCTGCACCCACAAGGTAGTCTTCCAGGTCCATCTCTCCGGAAGCATGCGGCACACATGCCCCGCCCAGCTCCTATTAAGTTTGGCCGTCTTAACACCGACATCGATCACTCCAGTCCTAGAACGCAGATTAGTAGTGTAGGCCAAATCTCCCGGCTACTCTAGCTATAAGTATGGCTCCGTAGTACAGAGAGGGTCGTGCTCCTGCAGTGGAGACTAAAGAAGACCTGGATGATGATGATGATGACACTGATTAAGCTAGCCTCATAGTAAGTTTAAACTTGTGTTATGGGTTACTTGAGGGATACTCAATGATATTATATGTTTTATAAATAAATAAATGAATATAAGGGAGACGAGGAAGGGGAAGACCAAGGATGAAGTTTTTCCAACAAATTAAGGAAGGGTTAGGAGTAATAAGGTCCTACGAAGACATTAAAAAGATGGCAGAGAGAAGAGAGGAATGGAGGCTCCACTTAACTCCATTGACAAGAGCAAGCTCATAAATTTAAGAAGAAAAAGAAGAAATGAATATAGATAAACAATCAAGACCCAGGACAATTTGAAACTTTCTCTGGCTGGGGATCGAACCCAAAACCTCCGAGTGTCAGACTATACGCCACGGAAATCGTCGTGTCAAGTGAACCCCCCAAAACGCCCCATTGTACGTACGTCCGCGTCCATGAAAATTACTTTGATATGCGTGTTACTCCATGGGAGGCTTCCTTCGGTCACCGAACTAAATGTGAGAATAAAAACACAATTATTTGTATTACTTGTTTGGGGAAAATTTCGCTATATTTAATGCATCATCATCATCAGGTCTTTCTAGTCTCCAGCCTGCAGGATCACGACCCTCTCTGTACTGCCAGAGCCATGTTTGGCTAGAGCAGCCAGAGGATTTGGCCTACACTCTCCACGCTGATGGTCTCACTGATGTCCAAGCTTTGTTTAGGTTTAGGAACCTAGCATTTCGCAACGATCACTGCTGAGAAAAAACGCCGAAAGAAACTAATTTACACAGTATTGGTTGCCTACGCGCCAGAAGGGCCTTGTTAGTTTAAAAAGATATTACGAGTATGCCTAGTAAAATGTTATCACAAAATAACATGTAGATCTTCCGAACGAGTGCCAAATCCAATTTAGAGAAATAAGTAATACTGAGTAGTCTTAAGAAACGGAGCCGAGTTGACCAGTCCCTACTGGTGGTATGTTCAGGAGTTGACGCGTGGATCAGTCATCGCTTAACTCAACCATATCGGGAATACAGATAGAATCTGCGACGGCGTGGCAATACGGATGTGGACAAAAAAAAATATTTTTTAAAATTTTTTACGGCATTTAGCATCTGCCTTTTAGCCATTCTTAATTGAATTTCCATTATTTTAAAAATATCTTTAGCACGTATTTTTTCTTTTTTCTGATAAGCAAATAATTACAAACATACACCGCATTTAAACTCCGCATGACGTCGCAAACAAGTACGATTTTCAGTTGACGGTGACGTCAGTCACCCCTACTCCGAAATTTCGACGCGCTGTATCTTTGTGAATTTTCACTAATTTGATAAACCGAAAAAAAATTGGGTCCATTATTTTAAGATACTAATCTGTGGGCAGGCGATTTGCGTGCATGCGACAA
The DNA here is from genome assembly GCA_963576875.1 of Acrobasis repandana. NCBI lineage: Eukaryota > Metazoa > Arthropoda > Insecta > Lepidoptera > Pyralidae > Acrobasis > Acrobasis repandana. The sequence continues at coordinate 2,343,476 of OY756216.1, forward strand.
AGACTGGAAAGTGAAGACCAAGGATAGAGAATTGTGGAAGTAAAGAGGAGATGCCTTTGCCCAGCAGTGGGAGATAGATGGCTAGTAAAAAAAAAACTGACGGACTAAATAAATTACAATTTTTCGGACTCAATCCACATCCCTATTACAAATTCCATTGCAAGCGGCGCCCGCCGCAGCGGCGAAACGCTGCCGCATCGGCGGAATGTGTTAACGTAACGCTCAAGTTGCTCTAAAAGTGTCATTATTAGCATAGTGGTCATACGAGGAAAATCTATCAAAAAATACTGCAGCGCAGGCCTGGCGCTCCGCCGCCCGCATCAGAGGGCCTCGCGGTCTCCGTGACCCACATTCACTAGAAATTATTATTCTGGTAGCGGTAATTTCAATCCAACACTCTTTTTAATTCAATTTACAATTCGTCTGGCTCATTTACAGATTGGTCTGCTTTGGTTTTTGTTCGGTAGACTATTGTTTGAGATAAGTTAATTGTTAAGCAATTACCTTATCGCTTCTCGGTCTTTTGGCTAAGATCAAAGTGTATTAAGGCCGTACCTGAATTTTCCGGAGTCCAGTGCGGCCCAATTTAAAATAAATCATTTCCAAGAAAACGGAGACATCATTTAAAATTTTGCTACTACCAAGTCCTAGATAACCCTTCAAAGTATTTTATGAACCACTGTTCACAGTTTATAATGAGAACGTTAAGCTTTACTACGCACATTTGCCAAAAGTGGCCGTTTTTCGCAAATGTGCATAGTAAAGCTTAACGTTCTCACTTTGAACTGTAAACAGTAGTTCATAAAATACTTTGAAGGTTTATCTAGGATTTGATAGTAGCAAAATTTTAAATAATGACTTCGTTTTCTTTGAAATGATTTATTTTAAATGGGGGCAGCACTGGACCCCGGAAAATTCAGGTACGGCCTTAAGGTATGAATCGTATAGTAGAGTATAGAAATAAGCAGGAGCATCTTGTGTGTTTAAATGTGTTTGTCAAACCGCATTGAATCACCCATACAAATGGAATAGCCACGTGATCTAGTTACTACGGGAAGTAAAAAGTTTTTACGTATTTCGATATTAATTGGGAAAAGTTGTGAAAAATGTTGTAGTGGATCACAACTTGAAATATTTGTACTTATAATAAATAAGCTTGTATATGCAGGTTCTAAAAAAATATACTGAAACTATTTGAAGCTGATACGAATTTGTATGGAAAGCAAAAATATATTTTTCATATTTCTATATATGTTCCTTGGAAAAAATTGTTTAAGGCCGTACCTGAATTTTCCGGGGTCCAGTGCTGCCCCCATTTAAAATAAATCAATTCAAATAAAACGGAGACATCATTTAAAATTTTGCTACTACCAAGTCCTAGATAACCCTTCAAAGTATTTAATGAACTACTGTTTACAGTTTAAAGTGGGAACGTTAAGCTTTATTACGCACATTTGCGAAAAACGGCCACTTTTGGCAAATGTGCGTAGTAAAGCTTAACTTTCTCATTATAAACTGTAAACAGTAGTTCATAAAATACTTTGAAAGGTTATCTAGGATTTGATAGTAGCAAAATTTTAAATAATGTCTCCGTTTTCTTTGAAATTATTTATTTTAAATGGGGGCAGCACTGGACCCCGGAAAATTTAGGTACGGCCTTAAGTATCATGGACTGGATTCGCTCTTAAAATAGTTTCAGAATATTTTGTTATATAATAGTGATTTAACGATTAAAATTCGTACTTTATTCGGTACTTAATTAAAAATAAGCTTGTAATACTATATAGGTATTATGGCTTAGTATTTTGCAGGCTATCTATACTCAAACTATACGTGACATTTTTTATATTTTTTTATTAGACATGGTCCTGAAATCTTGACGACTCCCGTGGTGTAATGGTTAACACGCTAGACCGCTAATTCGGAGGTTCTGGGTTCGATCCCCAGACATGGCAAGTTGGAAGATGGCCTTTTTCAAATTGTCCTGGGTCTTGGGTGTTTATCTGTATACGTATTTATCATAAAATATAGTATCGTTAAGTTAGTATCCCATTACACAAGTTTAAAACTTACTTTGGGGCTAGCTTAATCAGTGTCATTTGTCCCTATATATGTATATTTATTTATACGAAATATTCTACCGGCCAAATATTAGACCAAGCACAAAACATTTAGATGTTTTGTAGAAAAAACAAAACAAAAAAGCTAAAGTGCGGTACCTCGGTAACTTTAGAAGTTGCACAACATGAAGTACTCGTACTTGCAAAGAGTATTTATAAGAAAATAATAAAGATAATTACGATAAATTGCAATAGCACAGCGCCAGTGAAACTTTAGTCGATAAAAAGACTGCGTCAGCGCAGTTCACTTCCGTGGCTAAAAAGTAAACATATAAATATCCTATTTATATGTCAAACCAAATTATAATTTATACATATATTATATTATATATAAATAGGACATCACTATAGTACGACTTTCGTAATATTTTATGGAGTAAGTAGTAACCACCCAGGTCCGCAAGACTCAAAGGCCACTTTTGGCTTGATGGTGGGTGAGATATACAATTATACAATAACTATATTGGCAAAAAAAACCCTGTCTGTATTTTCTTAAGCGAGCATTCCTGAATTCGTGAAAAAAATACTGCTTATACAATGTCACAGTTATACGTGCCCATAGAAAAATGTTGTTTTTTTTTATAATGAAGGTAGCAGGCCGACAGGGTTTCGGTAACATATTGTAAAAGCAAAAAGAGATGGCCGCCCAAAGACGAGTTTACGTCAGAGGCTCAGAATATAAGGTAGAACAGATATTGCGTCTCTATCAGATTCATGTTAGAGCCACGCGCGCGCCGCGTGATCCGCGCCGATAAGATGCCGCCGGGTAGTGTTGTTTTCATAGACAGGGCGGCGATGGACTTTGGACTAGCAGAAATGCGTTTTTTGACCTGCTGCCTGGTGGTTTAAACCGGGAATGTAAACGCTAGTTTGATACATAGACTACTGGAGTGTACAGCCAACCAGAATAGCTTCAAGCACCGAGCACAACAAGAATTTTTTTTTGAATGTATAAGTAGCCAACACTGGTGGTACCCAAGGGCATCTGAAATAGCTAAATGATTGTTATCTAATTACACCAGTCATTACATATTAGTGAACTAGTGTGCAGGTTTCACGATGTTTTCCTTCACTGGAAGCAAGTGGTGGTAAGCGCAAACTCAAGAGATACAAGTCGCTCCTTGTGAAGATTAAACACGTGCCTCACAGACTCACGCACAGCCAGTGCCTAAACTGGCACCACCCACCGCTTCTTCTTTTCCTGTCAATTCACATTTGGAACGTTACAGAACGTAGCAGAACAATTAAAATGGTAGATAGATAGTCTTTCTCCAAGTGCAGCAGCATTTTATCGTAGCATTAAAGGGGCCTACAGGTGTGTACATAATTAACCCAGACGATTATTAACCGATTTGGTGCTCGTTAGGCGGCGATAACAATGTGCAATTAAAAATGTATTAATTTATCGGTATTCCGTATGTATTCGTTCGACGGCTCTACATGTCTATGGCGCGGATGTTTGAGGGGACTTTTTAATTTAGATAGATACGTCATATTTCCCTCCAACAGGGAGTGATGAAAATTCTGAAAACGCTTAAATATTTTTCTGTTGTTAGGAAAAGGATTCCTCTTTAGCATAAACAATATCAGATTTTTCTATGTCGAAATATAAAAAAAACCAGTAACCTCGTCAAATCACCTAGGTTGAAAGTGGACCCCGGGCCCCGGGCTCTGAAGCGTTTATGACGATGCAACCGAGAATACGCTCGGATGATGATAATGATGAGTAAGTATATAATTCTTATAAATACATATATGGATACTTGAAGTACGGATGTGATGGAAGAGATTGACTTAAACTCTGAAAGGTTATCGACTCCATTAGACGATCGTAAACAAGATACGAAACTACTAATGTAAGCAGGAAGTTTACCTGATAACAAATTCTTCAATATATTTTCGCTTTAGAAATAATTATTTCCTTTAGACGTGTGGTTTCAGACCTAGAAGAGGACCACGCCATCAGAGGTAGGTACGCGTGGGCGAAGTGGGTGCCCACGGCCTCGCGGTCTATAGGGCCTCGAGCATGAAGCGGATGAGCTTTTAGCTTAGCCAAAGGGCCTTGCCAGAACTGCGACTACTGGAGTGCAAATGCACTCTGTATATCTTGGGAACGATAGAAAAGGGGCCTCGCTGATGTGACTTCGCCCATGTGTTTTTTTTTTTGGTTTTTTAACTTATTTTAATTTTATTTTTTTTACCCGTGTGGTTTCGGGTTAGAATAGGACCACTCCATCTCTTCCTGTGGATGTCGTAAGAAGCAACTAAAGGACTGAGCACAAACATCTCGTGCTACAATTGCATTCCCAAAAATGGTTGATATATAGCTCGTGGTTAGATTTATTACGGGTATGCCCCTTCCATGTTGCTAAGCTACGTCTCTGCACGCCATCTTTATTTTGAATGTTATTAGACGGCTGAAGACTGATACAGAAGCTGTGGTAGCCAAGCAAAGGCACTGGCTGTGCGTCTGTAAGGCAGTTCGATCTAAGGCGCTACTTGCACCAATCATGTACATTTATTTTCAACTTGAGTCGAAAGGCTATTTATTCGGCTTAATTTTATTAAATCAAACTTAACCTTCTTTTTTTTTCAACTACCACTTGCTTTCAGCGAAGAAAAACACCCACAGATATGTACTACTAGATAGATCAAGAAAGTCCTTCAATTTTTATGAAAACCTGGCGTGCCAATTTTCATACAAATATTTAATAAGAAATTCACTTACAAACGGAAGGAAACTTTTTATTACTTCCTCCAACGTTTTTCGACGAAGTTCTACTGCTCAAAACGGTAGATTTAGGTATTTTACAGTAGAAAATGAATGTCCCACCTAATAAATTGATATACACGGACTAAAAGTGACGATCCTAAATCAATTTGACTTCAGATCGACACGCAAATTCATACAGAGGCTGTGTCTATCTTGATCCATGATCTGTGACTATACCTCTAAGTCTACTAGTATATGAAATGGAGAAGGCAATGGTAAAATCCATTATCTCTGCCGAAAATCGTCATTACAAAATTTTGCCGTAATTTGAAATGTCAAAATAAAATCTAGAAAACGTTTGTATGAGAAAGTCTGATTCTGTCTAGGGTACTCTTAAATGTAGATGATACCTTACTATTCGTACCTACAAGAATGAGCCTTGTTAAACATCAAACACGTTTACAAATGACGCCACCGACTAGATAATAGATAACACATGAATGGAGTTTACGAGGAGCCGGCAGTAAAACGACACTCAATTTAACGAGGCTTTTTATTAGAGTTTTTATTGCTTAATTATCATCTTGTCATCGATTTGGGAGTCGCGACACTGTGTCATACATTTTTAATGCTTTTAAAATGTGATAGGTAAAAATCCTTTGCTTTATCAGCCTATAACAGTCACAGCTGGACTAAAGGTCTCTCCGAATAAAGGAAGGATTTGCTCATAATCACCATACTGGGGAGGCAATACAGGGTGCGGCGCGGAAACTTGCTGATTTGAAAGGTCAATAAAAAATAAACGGGCAAGTACGAGTAGGACTCGTACATAAAGGGTTCCGTACCTCCGTACAATGTTTTAAAACGCTGAAGAAACACGTTTCTTGTATGACGACCCCCTTTAATTATTAACTTTATCTTTTTTAGTATTTGCTGTTATAGTGGCCATAGTAATACATAATCGGTAAAATTTTCATGTATCTAGTTATAACCATTATAAAGACGAGTTAAAAACGCTAAAAAAACATGTTTTTTGTATGATGACTAGGGTTCATGATTTCTCGATCTTTTCAATTTCTCGGGTCTCGAGAATTCTCGAGGCTAATTTCTCGAAGCTTCTCGGGTTGTCGAGAAGTTTACATTTACGTCCGTTTTCGAGCGATCTTAAATATTATAAATATTAACGGAATACTCATTTTGAAATAAAAACACAGCAAAGTTCAGGACTAACTCTATACATAATATTTGATAGAGTTAGTCCGAAAATTGCGATGTTGCCTCTAAATCACCTCAGAATTATACTGAAACGGAAAGTATTCAAGAAATACAATAAATTAGCCCTTGTAACTTTGGATTATAATTGTATGCATCAGGCAGTCATAACTTGCCTTACTTTTTAACTATGTCTTACTTTTTAAATAACTCTTTAATATTCTTTGTAAAACGAAAAAAACCTAAAAACCAAAACCAGCCTCATTGACCTACAATGATCTTTTCACCCCGCATGGTCTCGCTGTCTCGCATCAGCAAGAGTAAAGTGTGCGTGGAAGCGGGAGCAAAACTTAGATTATCTACATCAAGCCCAGCCCTAAAAAATGCCATATCCGTCTGCTATATCCGCAAGATACCTAGGTACCCGAATCCCCTGGCTATTCCGACACACTCTTCTGCATTCTTTCGCAAAAACAGAAACAACAAGGCAATAAAGCTCTATAGTTGTTTACCATTAAGCCAGAAGTCATTGACACTATCATCTTCAGTACATTGTTGGTGACTAAGTGCTTCTATAGATTCAATACCAATGATGAATTTTTTGACCTTAAATATTTGACATGCTTGCAGCATGTCAAATATTTATTATGTCAAATGATTTCAATATATTCCCATATTGAAATCATTTGACATAATTATTTTAAAAACAAAAAAATATCCTGTATTATTGTAGTAAACTATTTGACATGCATGAAGTATTCAATTCAATAGGAAGTGATTATTATAATTAAGTATATTGTTGTAAATTAAAAACATGAATTAAGATAAGCGGGTCACTCACGTAAAATATCAGCTACTGGCCGACATGTTTCGACCTCATCCGGAGGTCCGGGGAGGACGTGAGTGACCCGCTTATCTTAATTAGTAATGTCTGTGTCTCACGTTAGTTATAACCAAAAAAACATCAATGATAAAAAGCATGTTGAATGCTGATTGTTGGTACCTACGAGTACAATAGATTCACATTGACCTGTAACATCATATTTCCACCGTGTTTGCTTTCAAATAAATTCATTTAATTTCGTTTTGTTTTATTTTAAGCCAAAGGGTTATCATGGTCGTGCAAAAAATCGGCATTTCCATACAAAACTGTATCGTAATTAATGAGGAAGTCTTATATGATCCTCGTGCACTAACCTTCCTTTTATTTGTGACTAAAGTATATCCCTACCCGCTGGCAACACTGGCAAGTAACTATCATAACAATAAATTGTCGTTTGGTCATCGACGCGTTATACACACTGCGTACTGTACGGTACAGACAGCAGAGACCGCGTATGTCAATTCAATTCAATTCAAACATTTATTGCTTTCCATAACATTATAGATCATAAATTCAATACAATTGTGGATAGTAAATAACATTATACAGTGTAACTTTATGGGCGGAGAGGTTTATGAGTTTAGAGGTTGATGAGTGTAGGTGAAGCGAAAGAGGTCTGTCAGGATCGTAGCAAGTGGAGGTCCATAGTCTCTGCCTACCCCTGTGGGAAACAGGCGTGATAGTATGTATGTATGTAACTTTATGGCAGGGCTTGGAATACCGTTAAAAATCTGGTAACGTTAATTCTGTCAAACGGCGTTAGCGTTATCAGCAAAGGTAACGTTATGCTGGGTAACAGCATTTTTCCCACTATTAACCGATAATCAGATAACTTTACCAATGATATTAACGGTAAAAGGTATTGTTAACACTGTATTTCTTTTCGATATTTGTCAGAATAAATTGATGAGAGTTTGTCTAGTAGGCTACTAGAGCCATTTATATAATATTTTACAAGTATTGAAAAAAAGTATCGTTACTTATATCGTTAATTGATAACGTTAAAAACTGTATTATCGATACCCCTTATAACATTACCACTAAAATAACGTTATTTAACGTTACTTTTAGTGTAAATTTGGTATCGTTAAGGCGAAGATATAGGCAAATGGCCTTGAAGTGTGAAATAAATTGTTAACTCGTAAATATGGTGATAATTTCCATATTGCTCTACGTCATGCACTAGATAGCCCTTTAAATTATTTTAAGAACTGCCGTTAAAACTATTATTGGTGATCCGTCTAGCTTTAAAACTTGCCGTGGCCACTTTTGGCGGAGGCAAGTTTTAAAGCTAGACGGACTAATGTAAATACTTTCAACGGTGGTTTATAAAATAATTTAAAGGGCTATCTAGTGCATGACGAAGAGTAATATGGAAATTATCTTCATATTTACGAGTTAACAATTTATTTCAAATGAGGGCGCCACTTCAAGGTCATTTGCCTATATCTTCACCTTAACAAGCCCTGCTTTCTGAGCCTAGTATAGGCGCCGCAATACAAGAGGTCTATAGTCTCGAGGTCTAATTTCGACATAAATATTTCCTCTAAAACTATTTATTGTTTATTAAATTAATTTATTTATTTTACTTAATTTATATATTTTTAATTTTGTTTTCGGCTATGACCCTGATAGTACTTAGCGCGATCTTAAATATTATTGGGACTAAACCTGGCCACACGTTTGATTCAGCCACTTACTAGGTACTGTTATTGTAAATTATCTTCATGTACCGCCATCAATTAATGAATTGATGGCTCCTCAGTAATCGTTCAAACAATTGTTTGAAAGATTCACGTCTGGGTTTATGCCTGAGGAGAAACACCAATGATGCTGCAATGCAACTGTTGTGTGCAGCTTCGGCATTTTCGGCACAGGCATGCAACAACTACTGGGAGCGGGACGAAAAACTGTAACAGTTGTGAGCTGATTGGTAATAATTTCCATGAACTAACTCCTGAGAGTTGCAATATACACACATAAGCGGGCCGTCATTAATTGGCACAGAAAAATCGAATATACTCGTATGTAGATGATTGTCCGGGGAAAAGAATCGTCTTTTCCCGAAGCAATTATATCGATAATTGCTTCGGGTCGACTTTATTGTTCAACAAATACTGCCGAACCGATAATACCGGCCTGCTTATGTGTGTTGCAACCCTGATAGAAGCATACAATCGTAAGTAAGTTTAATCAAACGAGAGAAACGAATAGAATTCAAATCGTAATTCGGTAGTCAAATATGCCGCTGACGCTGCTGTCCGTACATGCAACGTAATTGGAGTCCATAGTTCAACAGTCGCATACGGTCGGAAAATGCATTCACATCACATGTCACGTCTGCTGACGCACGAGCCCCGCCCCCCTCCCCTCCCGTGCAGTGGGCGCGGTCTGAGTGGATTTTATGTTTTATTTTTTATACGATCAATGTTATTTTTAAATTGTGTCAATGTTTCAATGCTTTGATCTTAAGGCGTAAAGGCGTAAAGGCGGCGTAAAGGTGAATATGACTTTTAACTAATAGATAGGTACGCGTATATTATTTCTTCTTTCTACAGCTTTAGGAATGGTTAAGACGATACACGGCGTCCAGTGCTGCCCCCATTTGAAATAAATTATTTGTAAGGAAACGGAGATATCATTTAAAATTTTGAGCTAGCAAAACCTAGATAACCCTTCAAACTATTTTATAAACCACTGTTTACAGTTTAAAGTGAGAACGTTAAGTTTTAGTTTGCATTCAAAAATGACCAAACTAAAGCAAACTAAAGGGAATGGTCAATTTTCGTCTTCTTTCATGAATACAATTAAAACTATTTATTTTAGAAATATAACAAAAATATATTTGAGATCCTCATAACGAGCCCTTTCATTTGATATATGACACAGTAAGGTTTCCTTATTTTTAAATTTCCTAATTTGTCCCCCAAAAATGACCCTAATTTAAAAAAAATATTTATTTACTTTGCACATGTGTGTTTGGGTCATAGGATTACACCATCCTACCAAATTTCATCAGATTCGTTCTACTAGATTCGGAGCAAATTGGCTGTGACAGACGAACGGACAGACAGACGCACGAGTGATCCTAAAAGGATTTATTCATTTATTTTTTATTTATTTAACTTTATTACAATACATGTACATGGCGGACTTAAGGCCAGGCCGTCCGTTTTTTCATTTTTTGTACGGAACCCTAAAAAAGTAAAATTAGTTGTGAAATTTTCAAACTATCAAACACTAAAAAGTAAGGCAGAGAACTGAGAAGTTTAGCGCATACTCCACCGACAAGAGCCACTAAGCTCTTAAATAAGAAGAAGAAGAAGAATTTTCAAACAAGATAATTCATCGCTTTTCATTCATACATCATGTTCGAAGCAGCTGAAATTTCAAAATTGATTTTCTAGAAAACTACTCGGTGGATTTCAATGATTCTTTGCATACCGTTGCGTTCCATAAATGCTTATTTGTATGCCTTTTTTCTCATATATATGCCTCCAAATGATGATTGATGATTCACAGACAAGTAAAAAACACAAGCGTAATTAGTTTAGAAATGTACGAATAGTTATGAAGTTATATTTACATCGCTATTCATATTTGATACGCTTTCTTGAACTAACAATAGTAAACAACATAAATGAAGATGTAAAGTTATAACTTCGCACAGTCATGTATCTTCATTCCAGGAAAAATGTTTTGAGTAGGTATGTGTTAGTGAAATTCGCATCAAAATCACCCCAGTAAGTACCTAGTTTTAGAGTTCATCAGTACAGACAGACAGATAGGCCAATATACACTCCGGGGAACCCCCTGGGTAAACAGCCCAGTCCCGGAAGAGAAAATTCGAGTTTTTTCTAGAATGACTTCTGACACAAACCAAGACATTTCTTCGCGCGAAAAACGCGGCGACCAGATATATTATCCATGTGGGCTCTTGATTCTCGATGCATCGATTACCAATCGATATGGAAGCGTGATAGCAGTTCAATGACCTCACTGACGCGTCTCTACGTCAACATCTTAGTACACAACCTGATGTGCGGTTGCCCTTACGTTCATATGATTTTTGAGTCCTCAAGTGGTCGTTGCGAAACACTAGTATCGGTAGCTTTCCTTTAAATAATTAATTAATTTTACACGTAATCACAGAAGACAGTACGCGTATACAGGACGGAATCTCCTAAGGTCCGGCGCAATATGCTAATATAACTACTTATAGCGAACTCGTGGAGCGTAATAACGAAGAGTCGAGCATCGTGGGGTTATGTCCACTGTCAGTGGCGGGTCACTGTGTGATCAAGCCACCCATGAGCCACCCACCTGTTGCTAGGCTCCCGTGCCTCCACTTACTACAGTCGAAGCGAATACAGTACTACTATTACTTAGTATTAGCCTCTTTGACCTTCCATGCTAGTTTGAGAGATTAAAACAATCCAAAACTGATAAATTATATTTTGCTGACTTGAAACAACATTAAAATTAAACTGACTTGAAACACAAAAAAATTAACAATGCCCATTGCATTGTTAATTTTTTTTAAGCGTTATTTTAAAATCCGTTTCGAGATACAGAGTTAATAAACAGTTGTGGGTAATTTTTTCGCCCAAAATAATCAATGGTTTAGGATATTGCTACAAACAAACGTATGACCTTTGTTTGACCTTACTCCGCGGCTGTATCAATTTAAGCTCTGAGTCCATTCATTAAAAAATACGAGTCGCCTTTATGGTATATATCCGTCGTCACTGACAATAACGTCAAATGTCACCGTTTCCGCCAATCATGTATAAGAAAAAAAAATCCGCCAATCATAGGCAGCTGAATTTCAGCTGAATGAAACTGACACTGATAAAGACTATTATGACACTAGCGTGATTTTATTTTTTTAATATGTATTGATCTTGGCCGTTTGTTTTGTTAAGACACGACTTTGCCTTTGACATGATTTTTATAATAATTTATAAAAAAATAACTAAGCCGTAATACGACAAAATATTCAAATTAGTTTTAAAAATTAAAAATTGAGATTTAAAAAAATTAACAATCCTAATTAACACTAAAAAGAAATCCTTTTCTGAAAACAGCAAGAAAATTGGTTATTAAATGAAGCAGTTATTAGCATTTCAAATATACGAGTAGTATGGAGAAAAGTGGGAGCGTGGTGGGGATATTTGCTATCTCTTACTTGTGACGTCACTGCCATTAGGGAACCTATTATATAACTATTCTGTACGTGCATCCTTTTTCTGTTACTTGACAGTTTCCCTTTCCACCAGATTTTAAAGCCTTATTTTTGAGCGGATTAGAAAAAACCATTTTGTTTTCGGTTTCACATTATCTTATTTTATGATATTAAGGCGCTCTTATAGCGGACGCTTAGGTATTTGAGGGGGTGAACGAAGTGGCTAACGAAGTGGCTAATACACGGGCGAGGGCTAGGGTTCCCAACCCTCCCGGATTGCCCGGGAGACTCCGGTAATAATGGTTAACCTCCCGACCTCCCGGAGAGCCATAATTTCTCCAGTTTTTCTAAAAATTAAATCCGTCGCTCGCTCGTCGCTATTCCCTCGCTCCAACCAGTCTCGTGAGCAAGTATGGAGCAAGGAAAGATACCGAATGAGTAACAAGTACTAACAAACTTCGATTTTTTCATGTAAAAACTTTTATGATTTTGTGGTGAAAAACCGACAAATATTAGATGCTGCTTGAAAACAAAATAAGTACAAATTAATAAATGATTTTCTTTCAATTCAATTTAAATATATTAAAAAAATTAAAAAACATACATTTGAATTGATAACTTCCTCTGTACGAGCCATGCTCGGACATTTCGGCTGCACGCGGCTACATACAAGTTAGGTCGCGTGTCAGCTGTTTTAACATAACATTTTATATCAATGAATAACTATTAAATGAGACACTATCGAGCAGCGATCGAGAAAGGACCTGTCACACCCAACTCTACAACATGTGAGTTATCAACAATAAATCAGTTTCAACGTGACGTGGTTTTGTGTCTCCATACCATCAACATCAAAACATCAACATCTCTTCGTGTATGGCGTAGACCTAGGTGACAACCGAAGCCTGCGCCGTACACACAATGGTCCTTCGAGCCGGATGGATTTCGGGCCCCTTTTGCGATACCTAGCGAATCGGTTCTCTGGCCTCCCAAGCGGGTCTCACCAGTTTAATTGAGAAGGCGCATATATCGCAGGGGCGCGAGTACTCCGGACACAAATCAGCACAGCATGGAGACACTATCGAGCAACGATCGAGAAAGGACCCGTCACACTCAACAACATGTGAATTACCAACAATAAAACAGTTTCAACGTGACGTGGTCTTGTGTTTCCATACCATCAACATCATACAACATCAACATCTCTTCATGTATAGCGTAGGCCTAGGTGAAAAACGAAGCCTGCGCCGCACATCCTCCTTATTTGAAGTCGGTAAAAAACAGCTCTGCGCCTTTATTTACTACAATCGAAGCTCATGTACGTTACATACTTAGCATTCTCACTTTTAATGCTTACCAATTAGCATTAGCCTCTTCCATGCTGGTCTCAAAAAATAGAAAAAAATCCACTGTCGCGCGGATCATAAAGGCTGATTAGGGGAATGGTAGAAAATCGAAGGAATGATTTCAAAGGCAAGCATTTTAGGATCTCCGTCGAAAAACGCGACCCGAAGTCATCTATTAAACGTTTGTAACGAAGTAAAAAATGTTAGAAATTCTGTTGACGCTAGTTTTTCTTTTTTTTCTTTACAGTCTATTACAGTCCACTGCTGGACTAAAATTCCCTCATTATAAAGGGAAGATTTGCCCATAATCACCACGTTGGGCAAGCGGTTTGCTGATCGCAGTAGATTGCATCGCAGAGGACGCTTCTGCCCATTCACTTCCACTGCTGAAAACGCACCGTATGTGTTTTCCTCTTTGGAAAAACACACACGTTGCATTTTCAGCAGTGGAAGTGTTAAACCAATATACATATATTCCGTGCCTATACCACCTTCTTTAGTCGCCTCTTACGACTCCCGTGGGACAGGAAAGGGGTGGTGCCAAATCGTATTCCACTCACCGTAATGCCAACAATATTTAAACAAACATAAACTGAAGACAGACCTGAGGCCAGGCGCCAAATCATATGCATTGAATTCGAAATATGTGAAAATGCAGTGTTAAAATAACCGGTTGCGCTAGAAAAGCGGAATGCGTCTGTTGACGACTGTTTTTCTGTCACGCTTTACGAAATCACTAACCGGGTTTCTGTATCTTTAGGCTCCAGTAATATAATTTGATTATAAATAAAAAATAAAATTCAGAAGTAGCATGTACTCAGTGCTGGTTTTAGCCGTACCAGCGCCCCGGGCGAGATTTTTTCAGAGTGACAGGGTGGGAAAAAAAGGACTTTCAAGCGTTCACCCCCAATAAATTAGAACGGCTGAATCGATTTTCATTAAACATAGCTAAGATAAAAACTATTTCGACCGACAAGGCTTCCGAATAAAAAATCGCATCGAAATCGTCTATTCGTTTAGGAGCTACGATGCCACAGACATGTCATTCTCTTTTTAGCGCTAATTTGTGGGTATAAAAGCAAAAGTAAAAGAGACATAGGTACTTTTCTTACAAGGCCAAGTATCGGAACTGTAACTTCTTATATACTCGTACGTGTAAAATTGTATTTCAGACACAATGTATTTTGTTAATAAATAAATTCAATGAAATAGGCAATGTAACAGCTTTAGGTGAATGAAGTTTTACGTCTTATAGTAGTATTTTTGTAGATTACAGATGCGTTGTACTTTGTATCAATGTCTCGTCACGATTCAGTTGTTTACACTAGTACAATTTTATCAAAGTTTAGCAACCCTATCTGGATTTAGATAAAGAAGGAGGTGACTGGGTCACTGTGACGGTTGCCTTGAAAACTCATGTGTCATAGACGAACAAGTACGGGAAAGTACGTATACTACTCTCATTACGCATTAGTTTCTAATTATAACCTTTGATAAATGAAGCTATAGATGTAGCATTTCGACCATGGGCAAGTACTCGAATATAAAGTGCGCGTTTGTTTGAAATTTCACTTTATAACTATTTTAATAGAAGAAGATTGTTTCAGTCCATTTTTTTTAATCTATTAGCCCTTTATCCTGAAACTAAGTTTGTTTTTTTTTAGATGCCTCTGAGTTCAGTATGCCTCTTGGCAAAGGCCTCCTCTAACCACTTCTACTGTTCTCTCTCATCTATTGCGAATCTTCTCCAATTTGAACCCCTTGTAATTTTAGTTCATCCTCCCATCTTTTAAATTGTCTTCCTTGGCTTCTTTTAATGCCGTCTTTGTCCATTCTATTGAACATTATGTTTGGTTTAAACGATGGCAGTGACTGGGTCTGTACCCAGTTACTGGGTCAGATCCTGTCTGTACAGGATCTGACTACTGTTACGGTAAGTAGCGTGGACACTACAAACTAATTGGTAGCCACTGCCCGAACGCGTCTAGACATTGCCAGTCGCACTGGCCTGACATAGTACAGACGGTTGATCAGATACCTGTGCCACCGCGCGCGTCGCGCACTACGTGAGGTGGCACAGGTATCTTAACTTTTCTCTGTACATACTGGGCCCAAAAATAGAACGGGTGGCTAGTCAACTGGACTGACTTGTGAGCAGGACTGGGTGTCTACACAAGCCCAGAAGCAAGTAGCGCTGGACTGGGTTACTGTACAGCCATATTACTGACCCCGCATAAACCAAGCTTTAAATGAATTATTCTGACTCTAAAACAACTTTACAAATAAAACATGTAGCAAAATACCAAGAAAAGGGAATAGTTGAACGATGGGCTGATAAGACTTTCGATTAAAATAAAAAAATACATACATGCTATCACGCCTGTTTCCCACAGGGGTAGGCAGAGACTATGGACCTCCACTTGCTACGATCCTGACAGACCTCTTTCGCTTCATCTACACTCATCAACCTCTTCATACATGCCCTTCGGTTACGGGTACTTCTTAGCTCTCCTTTTTTTAGAACGTCTGCAATCTGATCGTAGAAAGTTCACCGAAGTCGACCCTGTCCCGATCTTCCTTTCACACTTGCCTTATAAATATTTTTTGATTATCTCTTTTCATCCATCCTTTCTACATGCCCAAATCATCTTAACATCCCTTTTTCTATTTTTGTCACTACTTCCTCTTTCACTGCACACCGATCCTTTATGACATCATTTCTTATTCGATCTTTTAAAGTAACACCACACATACTCCTCAGCGCTTGCATTTCAACTGCATTTATTCTACTTTTATGCTTTCTCTGCCATACCCAACTCTCACTACCATACATTAAAGTAGGTATTAGTACTCTTTTATAAACGGCAAGACGTGCCTTATCTAATACCTTCCTGCTGGTCATAAAGGAATGCAACGATCCATTCACTTGGTTACCCGCTACTCTTCTTTCCATATCACCCTCGTGCTTGCCATCTTTTGTAAACATACATCCCAAGTATACAAACTCTTTCACTTGCTCCACTCTCACCCCATTTATTAAAATATTGCATTTTGTTGAACTATCATCCCTTTCAAAAACCATAACTTTAGTCTTACTGACATTCATTTTCATGCCCTTTTTCTCTAATGCATCATTCATACCAGCTATCATCTTCTGTAATTCCTCCTCTGAGTCCGCAAGTAACACTTGGTCATCGGCATAGAGAAGGCATTTAATAAAAAACTCATCCATATTAACACCACAATCATCTTTTTTAGGGTTCCGTACCCAAAGGGTGCAAACGGGACCCTATTACTGAGACTCCGCTGTCTGTCCGTCTGTCACAGGGCTCTATCTTTTGAACCGTAATAGCTATACACCTGAAATTTTCACCGATTATGTATTACTGTGATCGCTATAACAACAAATACTAAAAAAAGTTGAAAATAAAAGGGGGTCGTCATACAAAGAACGTGTTCTTTCAGCGTTGTTAACTTGATCTGTCACAGGGCTCTATCTCTTGAACCGTAATAGCTAGACACCTGAAATTTTCACCGATTATGTATTACTATGACCACTATAACAAAAAATACTAAAAATAAGATAAAGTTAATAATTAAAGGGGGTATTCAGTGTCACAGACAGAATAAGTCCTTTTGACCTTCAATATAAGCTAGACTTAGTGAATCAGTCACATGGTTTCGATTGATCATTGTCAATGGATAACTTCAGGCACCACGGAAGATCAGCGGCGTGATGTACCTAAGTCACAGAATACAGTAAGAGTAAACAGAACGGAATCTCCTAAGGTACGCGCAATATGCGTCCCCGTTTCCCGCACCCGCACCTCTCCCCCGGTTCTTGACGGCCAATGTGAGTCATCGAGGCGAAAACGGGGGAGAGGTGCGGGGACGGGGAACGGGGACGCATATTGCGCGTACCTTAGGAGATTCCGGCCTGTGCCTAAGTCACATCATTGCCTTTTCCATTTTGGTGTAAGTCTAGTTTAAATTATTTAAATATTGTAAAATGTTGCACCAAATAAATTATTTCTTTCTTTCTTTTTTCATACAAAAAACAAACAAAATACATAACAGCTGTATTCGGTGTAGTATATTTTTAATTATTTGGGTAGGTATATGAACAGTTTGTATGTAATGCGACATCTTAAGAAAATATAACATCATTGATTCGATCAGATATGAGAAAGAAAGTAGTTTGAGCAGTCTTGTGCACATGAAGCCTAAATATCTTTATAACGATCATAGTCATCGATTTATCATATCTTCCATTCTGATCTAAATCTATCAAAGCTCTACATCGATCATTTTTTTTATACCTATAGGTACATATATTTATTTTAAAAGAAAAAAAAACCATTTAAGTGGAAGTGGATTTTAAATTCTAGTTTTTGGTAGCACTTGCCTTTTAAATAATCCCATCCCAACTCCCAACTAATATATAAATGCGAAAGTGAGTTTGTTTGTATACTCGTATTTGTTTGTTTGTTGGTTTGTTTGTTTGTTATCTCTTCACGCTTTATCTAATAAACCAATCTTCTTGAAAGTTCGCATACACATAGTTAGGAGTCCTGAGAAGGACATAGGGTACCTTTCATCCCGGAAAACTGTACTGTTCCCGTAGAATTTTTGATACGCGAGCGAAGCCGCTGGTAAAAGCTAGTTAATAATATTTAATAAAACTTTCCGTTTTGTGTTGTTTGGTTTCCGGCCTAGGATAGGACCACTCTATCTTTTACTGTGGATGTCGTAAGAGGCGACTAAAGGCCTAAGCACAAGCATCCTGTTCTACATCAAAGGCGGGTTGACGTCGGGCGGCGGCCAGTTGTAAAATTTTTCGCACAAATGCATTCCCAAAGAAGGTTGACGTCAAGCGGGCGCCCGGTCGAGGAACATCGTTCAAACTGTTCCTGATATTTCTTCTGCACTTTGCAAGGTCTTTGGCATCCATAAGTGACCATTGCATTCCCTTATAGGTACGAGTATATTTGGAGAAGAGAAAGCGGGGAAAGGCACCCCGGGCTTGGAAGCAGCACAGCTGAGGATGCAAGCGGAAATGCGCTTAAATGAAGAAGAATGTTTATTAAATATTTCTATAACTGTAAAATAAATAACATGCCTGTATATTTAATGAATATAGTTTGATGATCGATTAGGTTAGAAATACTAAAACAATAACAAAAGTTTTGGACAATATTTCTATATAATCATAGAACTATTGGAACATCATTGAAACTCTCCAATCAACCCAAAGGTTTGACTGTTAGAGAATGCTTTTAGCATTAAGTCCGCCTGTTGTACTTTAAACATGTATATGTGTGTACAATAAAGTATAAATAAATAAATAAACGTTTGCAGAATTTTTTGCTTTGTGCTTCGCACCGCACCACACGAGCATTCTGGTCAAATTAATCACGCTTAATCGATGCCTCAGGCGATCCAAGGGCTGGCGCGCATTTTGGCCAAAGGCTGAGCCTGGCCATTCAACGTGGGAATGCCGCTAGCCTCTTGGGTATGCGAGCGCAGCGATTTGGGTTCCATTTTTATTAATTTAAGTATTTTTATTTAGTTTAGTTTTATATACGTATGTTGTTATAGATTATTTTTAGTTTAATGTTGTTATTTTTAAGTATCTTACGAATAACGATTTTGATCATATTTAAATCTACAACTTGCAAAATTTCAACATAAACATTTGCGTCATCTATCCGACGCTTACAACCTCAGATCCATTTTCCTTTCCCACCATCGAGTTCGAAGTGGTTATCTACGCACACATCTCAAACATCCACAAAAAACCGCATGCCTGACTCTCGCTTTATTTTTAAATCGTTCATTCTTAAAGCTATTTTCGTACGTTTCTAAACCCGACGTCAACAAACGAACTCGACTAAACCAAAACACAACATACTGGCCGAAATATTAAAACTCAACAAAACCAAATAAGGGTTCTATCACTAATGTAATAAAGATTATAATCGTTTAGATTGTCGTTGAATTAGTGTACGATGAACTTTGTACTACGATATCGTCGAATATATTTGGGTTGCAAAAAATTCATTGTGATTCGTAGTGAGTGACCAACCGCAACCTAACATTAAAGTGACCGCGACGTGTTTGGTCGCCGTTTTTACGTCAATGGACAGGGTTTTTCAGAACTACTTTTTAGTGACCTTTTTATACACGTATTGGTTAGTTAATAATATTAAGCGCATTCAATGTGGAGTTCCCCTTGTAAGTCTTAACTTAATTAAAACATCGTTTGTATTCAAAATCGGAATGTTGTAAAAAAAATCACACAGAGTTCAACGGATAAGCATTTGTACTAATGTTCTCTGTATTCGCTACTAGGAAAATATTTATTTTAGATGAATTATTCCCATTAAATGAATTTTATCCTTCTTAAAATCGCAAAAAGGTTAAAAATCCACCTACGGAATAAAGACATGTTCGAGACATTTAATTTGGCCTAATTTAGTAATAATTTATATATTTATATTATTTTTCTTAACATTTAATTTAGTATTGCGATTCGACGCGGAAATGCGGTCAGCGTTCTTGGCACTATGCCAGATGAACACGATTTTTTAGATTAAATTTTTAGTAAGTAGGTATTTAAATTTTCTATATCTGTCTTTAAATATGTAAATTATTTTATCTTTCTTTTTTGAATAAACTATTTTTCTTTGACTTTAAGGTGACGTGGGTTCACAATTTGCAATACTGTGCGTGCTTTTGAAGAATCACTGTTATTAAACTACTACAGTTTATTCCACAAAAAATTTACATAAAAATCTTAAGGATTTTCTACAGCCAAAACACGATTGAGCATTTTTGGCCCGATAGAAAAAAATCACAAACATACCTCTAATTTGCCTTTATAATACATATTACTTTTTATACAATCACTTTTTTATATGAAAATTAAACTAAAAAATGTATTATCCAAATATCTATCCGTTTTGGCTACAAAAAAAATTATAAATATAATACATTTTTTTTAAATAAAAACACTGCGAAATATCGTCGAGCACGGCTTCGGGCCTTTCTTCTCTTTCGACGAATATTTAAATGTGTTTTATTTATTATTTATTTTGTATTTTTATATTTATAATTTTTTTTTGTAGCCAAAACGGATAGATATTTAGATAATACATTTTTTGGTATAATTTTCATATAAAAAGGTGATTGTATAAAATAGTAATATGTATTATAAAGGCAAATATAGGCAAATTACGAGGTATGTTTGTGATTATTTTTCTATCGAGCCAAAAATGCTCAATCGTGTTTTGGCTATTGTGGATGACTGTAGAAAATCCTTAAGATATTTATGTAAATTTTTGAGGAATAAACTGTAGTAGATTAATAACAGTTATTTTTCAAAAACACGCAGGGTATTGCAAATTATGAACCCACGTCACCTTAAAAGGAACAAGAGAAACGAAGTTTACAGAATAGAGATGCTTTTATAACCGACTTACAAAAAGGAGGTTATCAATTTGTCGGAATCTTTTTTTCATGTTCGTTCCCCGATTACTCGAAGACGCCTGGACGGATTTGTATTTTTTTTGTTTATACAAATACCTTTACAGGTGGTCCCATAGAAATTTTATTAAAATCGGTGGTGTGGTTTGTTTTTTAAATAAAAATAACTAGAAAAAATATTTCGTCTCAGTTTACAATTGTTTGAATAGGTTTCTGATATATCTTTTCTGCTATTGAAGTAGGTTTTTTATTTAAAAAAAAAAACAGTAATTAGTTAGTAATGACGTTTTCTGTGGCTTCAGCAATTAAAGCTTTCATCCAAAGGCCTTGAGGCTCTCTCTTTATCTGTCTCGGGGGTTGGTAATGGCCTCGTCCTTCCCAAACGACCCCCCTGACGCAGCCAGGTGCTCCAGCAATCCAATCTCCCTGAGAGTCTGTGGAATCTTTGCTTCAACTTATACTCGAAGCAATGACTCTAAAAACTATTTTATCAAATAGAATCATCGGATCCATATGTATTTTTTTAAAACAAATAGTTTTAAACAATTTGGTGTTATTGTTACAATAGTAGCTGGACAAATGCATTCCTAAGGAGGGTTGACGTCAAGCAGGCAGCCGGTTGTAAAACTATAGTAAGTAAGTAATTGCTTCATTTGTACCAAGAAAGACACACAATACAATCAAAAACAATAAAAAAAAAACAACGAAATTAACATAACACATACATGCCAGTCAGGCTTTTATTATGTGCCGCAGTGATACAGATAGGCACACTATAGCCAACGTTTTAACTGTTCCGGCTATTTCTTCTCCACTTCACAAGTACTTCGGCATCCTTTAGGTGATTATTGACATGCATATTATATTTGGAGAAGAAATTGCAGGAAAGCGCACCCCGGGCTCCGAAGCAGCAAAGCTAAAGGCACAACCGGAAACGCGCTAAGATAAAAGGATGGCAATGGTAGCTGAAATTTTGCAAAATTATCATTTAGTAGGTATTGAGCAAAATACCCGCTATCTTTGACTAACTATACCCGTTTGATACTGCAACATTGTAAGATGTCAACAAAACTAGTGTCCGGTAAGCATATTTAATCAAATAAATTAAGAAATTTCTAGTACTCTGATAATAGCCATCATTAAACCTGAATCATCGAGGTCTTCCTCGGAACCGAGGGTTGGTGACGCACGAACAGTCTCTGGTTCACCTTCGGACGTCGGGAAAACCCGGCTTCGACACGCGATCTTTGGACCTGAAGCCTAAGTTATAAAGACTAGATTCCCGTGGAGCTGTGACGTAAATGAATTCAGCCAATTAAACCAAAGAACGTATAGTGCGGGCAATCGGCGTACATTATCATAAAAGGTTTATTATCGACTCGCTGCTCATAAGATCGAATTTATTACAACACTAGCAGTTATCAATGGTCAAAATATACGCGTATAAAGTTCAACAAACTGGTATTTTTGTGCAAATCGAGAACAGATGAAATTTACTATAAACTTGCCTAATGTTTATCACGCACGAGTAATTTAAATATCACGAAGAAGAGAGACCAACTATACTCATCATATCAGCCACAGGAAGTCCACTGCTGGACATAGGCCTCCCCCCAATGATTTCAAAAACGACCGATCGGAAGCGCCTTGCATCCAGCGTTTTAATAAACTATACTCAATATATAATTATTATATTTTCTTGACAAACTATACATTAACATTCGAGTATGGACAAGAACACTAAAATATTAAATTAACATTTTAATTTCTTCTAAATACTCGTAAATAAAACTGTTTTTCTATTTCTGAGCTTTCTTGAAAAGTCGTAATGGTACTTCTTCTTCTTCTCGTGTCGAAAGCTCAAAATGTAATTAATTTTTTTCCCTCCAGAAGGTACTGACTCACAATTTTTTTTACAATTTTTCAATTAAACAATTTAATTTTTCAAATAGAATATTAATTGCTTAGAAATAAGTAAGTAAATAAGCAAACTGGATGACGACGAGTAAAAGAAAAGTTAGGAGATAGATAAAAATGTTACATTAATATAGAAAAAGTTGAATCCTTTTGCTTCTCTTATAAGCTGAAAATTAAGACTACTGAGATATTGAATTACGTGTAGACGTTACATGTTGCATCATATTTAATAAGAGTAAACCCACAACAGATCTGCAACGAAAACCAAATTTGAAAGTAAAATGTACATAAATATTTATCGCACCAAGATCTCCTTACACATATCCATGATTTACCTTTTCAATCAATTTTTTCTAGCCGATATGTACACATTAGAAAAAAAGTAAGTAGCAGCTCAATATGTACATATATATTCTGTTTGTTTTGTATATACAGGCCAAGGTATAATCGATATGGAGTCAATGCACCCAATGTTTGTCGCGCATCATGTGGATAAACATCATCGATATGAAAATATATTCGGTGTTTTTATAAACATGTTTAGATAGATCGAGTTTTTTAAAGATAGATCGAGTTTTAAAGTCGATCTAAACTATTATATTATAAAACAAGGTCTATGTTTTGGTCTGTAGATGATCCTCGGTCTAAATTTAAACTACCTCTCACACTAGCTTATGCTAAGACTAAGATTAACCACAAAATCAGTGTTTTCAATAACAAACAATGTTTTCAATAACAATTCGATGTTTTGTTTTGATAAGTGATTTATCAAAACAAAACATCGATATTGTTCTGAAATGTGAGTAAATGAAAATCGCAACTTATGGCTAATAATAAAAGCTATATTATAACCAGGAAATGTGTTTAAACTGCCAAGAAAAGAATATAAAAGTTTACTAAGTACATATATGCATTTACTAAGTATATATATACATGGGAAAGAACGCGAAACGTACCTAACTTTTTTTATGTATTTGCTGACGTTTCAATCGGACTGCACCGATCATGGTCACAGGCGTGGCTGTAGTCCTGCTAAATTCGGTAAACGTGACCAGCCCAATCCCACTCTAGTTTTGCAGGTTATGTCCAACATCAGCAATGCCGGTTTTTGAGCGTACCGTTGTGTTTGGCTGAAAAATCGACCTAGCCAGGTTTCATTTATAGTGAACCATTTTCTTAAAATTTATACGAAATATCATTAAAATTTAAAGGTGATTTCATCGCTTCAGTCAGCAAAACATAGCTCAGTTGGTAACGTTCAAAGGTTCATGGTTTGAGTCTCGGTAGGTCAATTCAGTTTTTGATTTTTTATCCTTTCAGTACATTAATAAAAATAAATCGATTTACCAAGCTAAGTTTTATTTTTAGAGAAACTCTTTTTCTCTGTGTGTGGTGTTATTTTAGCCCACCCAACGAAGACCAAAACTGCCAAATAGGGGAAATAATTCGTGTAAAAGCGATTTTTTGGCAAAGTTGTAGGAATGAAAATTGTGTCATAAACAACATACTCAAAGTACTGATGGGTGGGGGTGAAGCTAACGGGTGGTCCCATCAGTACTTTGAGTATGTTGTTTATGACACAATTTCCTACAACTATGCCAAAAATCGCTTTTACACGAATTATTTCCCCTATTTTTCTTTCGTTAGGTGGGCTATTTGAAAGATCGAATAAGAAATGATGTTATAAGGGAGCGGTGTGGAGTGAAAGAGGACGTAGTGACAAAAATAGAGAAAGGGATGTTATGATGCTTTGGGCATATGAAAGGATGGATGACAAGAGATTACCTAACAAAAATATTTATAAGGCAAATGTGAAAGGAAGAGCGGGACAAGGTCGGCCTCGGAGTACATTCTGCGATCAGACGATCTAAAAACAGAGAAGTAAGAATTACTCGTAACCGAAGGGCATGTATGAAGAGGTTGATGAGTGTAGATGAAGAGAAAGAGGTCTGTCAGGATCGTAGCAAGTGGAAGTTCATAGTCTCTGTCTACAGCTGTGGGAAACAGACGTGATAGTATGTATGTATTCATCGAGCGAACCGCGGTCGCCCAGGTACTTCTTATTACCACGGCCATCCAGACGTTACACAATACAAAACGGTTTCAGGTGCGAACACAATGTTTCAAAACAAGTTGTTTCAACAATAACATTGGCATTATAAATACTCAGATAATTCAGACTCCAGTTGAGTGGCTTACTTTAAGGCCGTACCTGAATTTTCCGGGGTCCAGTGCTGCCCCCATTTAAAATAAATCATTTCAAAGAAAACGGAGACATTATTTAAAATTTTGCTACTACCAATTCCTAAATAACCCTTCAAAGTTTTTTATGAACTACTGTTTACAGTTTATAATGAGAACGTTAAGCTTTACTACGCACATTCGCCAAAAGTGGCCGTTTTTCGCAAATGTGCGTAGTAAAGCTTAACGTTCTCACTTTAAACTGTAAACAGTAGTTCATAAAATACTTTGAAGGGTTATCTAGGGCTTGGTAGTAGCAAAATTTTAAATGATGTCTTCGTTTTCTTTAAATGATTTATTTTAAATGGGGGCAGCACTGGACCCCGGGAAATTTAGGTACGGCCTTAAGAAATAAGTGACGCTACTCAGGCCACCAAGCAAGTTTTGCAAAACTACTACTGGATGAATTAAATACACTGTATGTGTCGACATACAGTGTATTTAATTCATCCCTTACCCTAGATTTTCCATACAAACATAATATATCTTTTGATCTTGAAATTGCATATAATTATCTACTTGTATAACGTGATTTCGACGGTCAAAATATGAACTTGAAAGAAAATATAAGAGTGTAAAGTAGTGATGGGTTGCTAGCCGCATCTTCATCCATTTCCTTAATCAACTTTTACGATTTGCGCAGGAAGGGAAGCATCTAGTATATTTTACGTTTTTCTTTTCTCCCAGACTAGCATGGAGGGATACGTCTTTATATCACGTTAGGTTTTACGAGTACTATCTCTAGTGTCTCCTATTTCCTATTTACTTTAAACCAACAAGAGATTTTTTTTTCCATATATCCCGAAGGTTAACTGGTAGAGAACGCTATTAGCATTAAATCCGTCTTTTGTACCATTTTTTTTTTGGTGAATAAAGTTTTAAATAAATAAATAAATAAAAATACTTGTATATATAATATACCTCTATATTTATATATAAATTTATTTATAGTATTTCGGAAACGGCTCCAACGATTTCGATGAAAATTGGTATATGGAGGGTTTCGGGGATGAAAAATTGATCTAGCTAGTTTTAATTCTTGTAGAACCTCTTTGCCTCAGTGTTTTCATCGAGCACAGCTCGGTCGCCAAGGTACTCATATTTAAATGAGATATATCTTGATAAGGAAATCATAACGATTTCGCCGTCCATTTGCCGACAACGAGGGTTGGCACAGTGCCAGCATCAGCCAAGTGTGGAGGAGCATGTGACGGCTTCATGATAACGACACTTCGTCAATTGAAGCATGCTGATATTGATAATCATGAGGATCTTCAATATAACGTCTAACAAAATATAATAATAATAATAATAAAAAGTTTTATTGGCATTACACAATATGCGACACAATAATCTTAATTTACATACTTAAACATTTTAAATATAAATGGAAATAAAAAAAGACTACAATAATATTTACAAAGTACCTACTTAATTGTGCGTTGCGTGTCGCAATGGCTGCCAAAAGGAGCCTGCTCAGCGTGTTGCCGCAGCGCATAGCTCTGCAGCGCTGATATTCTGCAGTCCCTTTTTTTTTTTTGTGACATGTGGACATCAGTTACACAATCATAAAATAAATAATATACTGCAGAGTAATAGTTGCAATATCGTATACTGCAACTATTTTAAGGGTGGATTCAGTCCATGATACTGAACAACGGAAAAAGGGACCCAAAGTCTGGTGTGTCTATGGGCCCCGGCATGGCCTAACACATGCCCGGAATGTTGGCCAGTAACACATACAAACACACACATGCATGTTTCCAACTTTTAAGTTCTGCGTTCTTCAAATACTTGTACGGTGAGAAGGAATAGCTAGGGTTAAGAACCCTTCCTTCTCACCGTACAGGTTTTTTCGATAACTCTTTCTCTGTGACTGCTGTACGACTCTGGAATGCTTTCCCCGACTCCATCAGAAGGGTTCCTAGCCGCGACTCCTTTAAAATTAGGGTTTTCAGGCACCTCCATTTTCATTCCATTTGTATGTGTGTACAATAAAGTTTAAATAAATAAATACAAAGAACATGTGGCGCCGGAGACGTGGGCCTCCACGTGACCGTCTCATTTGGTAAGCAGCGGCGCCTCGGCATGCATATGGACCAGGAAGCCAGCAACTTTCGTGAATAACTTGCACATTTGACTGTTAAAGCAGCTTTTTATGAGCAGTCGGTTATCGATGGCAATGAAATTGTTTTAAATGAATTTGGTTTCTTTATTTCCCTGAATTAATTAAGTAAATATACAGGTTTATTGTGCAACCCCTACAGCTACATTTAAATTTTGCAATGAGAATCGTTATTAGAAAACAAAACCGTAAGAAAGAAGACTAATTTATTTGTCCATCTTTTTCCAAATCCTAACTATCCTATTAAATTCAAATTAAATTCAAAATATCTTTATTATCATAGGATATTTAAAATATCTCTTAATAATAGTCACTTTGTTTTGTTTTGCACAAATGTTGACGTCAAATCGTTACTTAAAGCTAAGTTTACGCCGCTTCCTAGGCGCAAGTGCAGAAGAAGCGGCAACAAACTGCACTGCACGTTTTCTCCAAAGACGTCAACTAACAAACTAAAAACTTAAAATTAGTTATATAGATGGACAGAGATTACATTGTTTATTATGTCATAATTAAATTGAATTATAAGAATTACGAAATTTAAAATAATGTCAATTTGTAAATTTAGTATGTACCAATGTACCTAAATTATGACATGTCGAAGTATACAAACCTTTAAGAGGGACCCGCGCCAAGCTCAAGCCAGACCTTCTATTTTTGTTCTTTTGTTTGTTACCTCTTTACGCTTTCTCTACTGAACCAATCTTCTTGAAATTTCGCATACACATAGTTAGGGTACCTTTCACTCCGGAAAAAGGTACTGTTCCCGGATTATGGATACGCGAGCGAAGCCGCGGGTAAAAGCTAGTTTCTAATAAAAGGTTACCGACTTTACTCCCCGCTCGCGACCAACCTCCCGCCACGAGCCCGGTAGCTTTTCATGATTGATTGATTCATAATGACATGATTACCATTTTCGCCCATTTCCTCGATCGGTTTCTACGATCACGAAGAGAAGCAAATGGTACATTCTAAGTTTTTTTTATTTTCTCCCAGACCAGCATGGAAGCCCAGATGGAAGTAACATTAAACATATCTTTAATAAATTTATGACTGGATACGCGACGAGCCGTGGAAATTTATCAATGCCATATAAAAACTAATCGCCGAGAGAAAGCAAAGGGCAAGTTTAGAAAATTGTGAAAGTTTGAGAAAAACTTGTACATACCAGTGCGTAGGTCGTTGACACTGCGCACGTTAGGGTAGGATACCTCTTAAGGCTGGGCCTGACACACAAATTTACTCTAGCCGAAGCGAGACAGCGAGACCATGCGGGGTGGAAAGACCATGGTCGGTCAATGAGGCTGGTTTTGGTATTGAGGTTTTTTCGTTTTACAAAGAATATTTAAGAGTTATTTAAAAAATAAGACATATTACGACTGCCTTATGTTTAATACAATTATAATCCAAAGTCACAAAGTGTAATTTATTGTATTTCTCGAATAGTTTCCGTTTTAGTATAATTCTTCATATTACGTATAAAGTTATTTCTGAACTTTACTGCGTTTTTTTTTCAAAGTGAGTATCTCGTTAATATTGATAAATATTTAAGATCGCTCTAAGAACTTTAGGGTAGCACGGGCTCTTAAAAGAGTAGAAAAATAAACGTATTTGTATAAAATGACGAAAATGCATCGCATTTCAAGTTCGCGCTTCATTACTTCACAAATAAAAGGCAGCTACGTATACATCGTGTTAATGAAAGAACGCAAAACCTCTCAGATGGCACCTCAGCCCATGTAACTGAACAACTTTTGTTCAACAACTTTCACGAAACTAAAAAAAATAAATTTAAATTTTCATACAAACTGATCAGCTGGTCGAGTCAAATTGTATGAAAATCCGAATTTTTTTTTTGGACTTCGTGAATGTTGTTAAACAAAAGTTGTTCAGTTACATGGGCTGAGGTACCATCTGAGAGGTTTTGCGTTCTTTCATTAACACGATGTATTTCTTTTGGCCGTCGCGTGTTTACCGGCCTGTGGCGATTCGTCTCCCGGCGGTAATCAGCCCTTGATTACACGTTTTAATTGGTCCTGGTATTGCTTCACGTGCCTGCTGTCTACTAATGAGGGTTTCAATGCGAAAACAGAACCATCATACTCTCCAAGGAGTCTTTTGTATATGCAAGCATGATATACTAGGATAATTAATTTTAGTTTATTGTTATACTAGCAGTCCACCCCGGCTTCGCACGTGGTACACACATAGCCTATGTCACTCGGGGATAGTGTAGCTTCCCAATGGTGAAAGAATTTTTTAAATCGGTCCAGTAGTTTCGGAGCCTATTCAATGCAAACGAACAAACAATCACATCTTACATCTTTATTATATTAGTATAACTGCTTATCTACTTTTATTAGGTTTAAATAGATAAGAAGAAATGGCTAACTATTATCGTATATTATAACTACGGCTATTAAGGACGGACGATTAGTCAGTACAAAAACGGAAGCGTGTTTATTTATTTATTTTACTTTATTAGGCACACAAAACAGACATTTACAAAGTTGCATTACAACTAACATTATCTAATACTAGCAGTCCACCCCGGCTTCGCCCGTGGTACACACATAGCCTATGTCACTCGGGAATAGTGTAGCTTTCCAACGGTGAAAGAATTTTTTAAATCGGCCCAGTACTTTTTGAGCCTATTCATTACAAACATACAAACATACAAAAATAGGTACAAATCTTTCCTCTTTATAATATTAGTGTAGATAGTGTAGATATACGTCTATATATTTCGATCTAGTAAAATAGTCCAAAACGTGTAGTCACATATTTTTTTTAAACAGAATCTTTCTGTAATCTTATTCTTTAATATTGTACTACTTATGCGCCAAACGCATATTATGTAAACATTCCTCTCAATTACTGTTGGTTGACTGGAAGTAATCCCTACGGTATAAGTTCGCCGTTGTACTCGTATGTCTACTTTTTTGTTTTTGTATCTGTGTTATCTTGTGTACAATAAAGTTTTATAAACAAACAATCAAACAAACATTCGCCGGATTTTGATCGGCAACATGGACGTAAAGCACACTGACAGAGCGAATAAATTATTTTTTCTTTTTTTTTTGACAAATCACACTGATTGAGCTAGCCCGAAAGTAAGTTTAAACTTGTGTTATGGGACACTAACTCAATGATACTATATTTTATAATAAATACCTATATAAATAAACATCCAAGACCCAATAATACCTTGCCTGAAGACCTCCCAACAAACTTTGACATTACCAAGCGGGCAATAGGGATGAGGACTGGCTCCGAAATGTATTATTTTATTTAGTCCGTCAGTCAGTTGGATTATCCAAAACTAATGGAACCATATTTTGCGATTTATCAAAGTATTCAAAATTTACAAAGATACAGCGCATTGAAGTTTCGATTAAGGTCACCGTCTAGTGAAAATTGTACTATATCGTGACGTCATGCGTAATTTTAATGCGTTTAATCTCCGTAATTTTTTGCTAATCAGAGAAAATAATGGCAGAGAGAAGAGAGGAATGGAGGCATCTCCACTTAACTTCACCGACAAAAGCAAGCTCTTAAATTAAAGTAGAAGAGATAATAAAAAATACGTACTACATACACTATTTTTTAATAATTTACCGGACGAGCCAAAATTATTTTTTAGGCCACATGCGCAGTTGAACTGTGTACTGATATTTAGCTAATTAATTTTAAATTATCAGATTTGTACCGTTGTAAACTAAAATATTCCTGAGAAATACAGGTTTTGTCGTAGCACCCCTTGGGCACGAGCGTAGATACTTTGTAGCCGCGTAGCAACCCCGTAGCCGCGTAGCAACACCGTAACCCGTGTAGTGCGAGGGGAAAGATTTCAACGAGCCTATTTTTGCACCTTTTTAAATCCATAAAATATAATGTTGCATCTTTTTGAACTCTCTTCTATGTCAAATTTTAGATATTTAAATGTAACACACTTTTTTACTTTAAGTTCTGAATACGAAGTTTATCCCTTACCTTAAAATAAACGGGCAAGTGCGAGTCGGCCTCGTATATGAAGGGTTCCGTACCACCGTACAATGTTTTAAAACGCTGAAGAAACACGTTTCTTGTATGACGACCCCTTTAATTATTAACTTTATCTTATTTTTAGTATTTGTTGTTATAGTGATCATAGTAATACATAATCGGTGAAAATTTCAGGTGACTAGCTATTACGGTTCAAGAGATAGAGTCCTGTGACAGATCGAGTTAAAAACGTTGAAAAAAACACGTTTTTGTATGACGACCCTCTTTAATTTTCAACTTTGGGTACCTACGAAATCCTAAAAACTAGTACCGTTTTTCAACAATATATACATAATAACTCATGAACAAGTAATAAAATTAAAAACTTTTGTTTGAAGCTTATTTAGAGCACATTTTCCTCAATCTCCAAAAAGCTTTGTCGTTGACAACAAAAATAAAGATTTTTAACGTAATCAAGCTAGATTACAAAGTAATTGCAGATTACTCGGTAATCCTCTTTACCCATCTTGGTAAGAAGCTTTTATAAAAGAAAATATTGAATTTCCAAACCTAAAATGTTCAACTTTTTCCGGCATACCTCTATATTTTTTTAGTAATTTCTTTTTTCTGAGACAGTTTTATTACCGCCCGCCGTAACTATGAACACAATTTATGCTTTCTACGCACGTGTAGGAAGCAGGTGTTTCACGTTAGAGTGAGTTTTTCGCTACCTACGGGCAGCAAGCGCGCCACGCGACTCATATAGTTCGCTACCTACGGCCAGCAAGCGCGACACGCGACTCATATAGTTCGCTACCTACGGCCAGCAAGCGCGCCACGCGACTCATATAGTTCGCTACCTACGGCCAGCAAGCGCGCCACGCGACTCATATAGTTCGCTACCTACGGCCAGCAAGCGCGCCACGCGTCTCATGTATAATAGTTCGCTACCTACGGCCAGCAAGCGCGCCACGCGACTCATATATCGTTTATCATCCAGTTATTTTATAGTTAACTAGCTTTTGCCTGCGGCTTCGCTCGCGTATCTCACGGGAACATTACTTTTTTCCGGGATGAAAGGTACTCTATGTCCTTCTCAGTACTCCTATGTGTATGTGAATTTTCAAGAAGATTGGTTCAGTTAATAAAGCGTGAAGAGGTAACAAACAAACTAATATACAAACTCACTTTCGCATTTATAATATTACTTGGGAAGTTGGGATTATCAAGAATATATCTCAGTTTTTATCAGTTACTGTTTATTAGTGACTTTTATTTGATCAGAACTCTTAATTGCGGTTCAAACCCGAACAAATATTTTTTTCGAAACAACAATTAACAGTATAAAGTTTTTTTTCTGAAAACAGAAGGAAAAAATTTGCATTTCAAATATAGTATGAACACAGAACAAATAATACGAACGTACAGAAGTCTCACTCAGCAAAGAAATTCAAAGAAATATCTACTCCATGTGGCTAGCGATATGGTTTAATTTAGCTCACGTCAGAACTCAGTACCTTTTTGTAAAGATGCCTAGACATCCATTGCAAGCCAATTTCATTCTTATTACTCTGGACAAACGATTCGTATAAATGAACACCGAGGCCGCCTTCGCGCATAGTAAGACGTAGGTATATTTTCGATACCTAAACGGGGAGTGACACAGGCCTGGTATGAAGAGTGGGTGCGTGGTGGGGACATCTCGCTGTCTCTTTCGTACGCGCGAAACCTAATGGCAGTGTTTGAAACTTCACATGTCTATACGTGTATCCTTTTCCAGTTATTTGACAGTTCCCCTTGCCACCATATTTTAAAGGGTATTTATTTTTGGGCGGATTAAAAACAATCTTCGGTTTCAGATTTTATGTTACTATTTGATATGATAAAAAAAAAAAATTGAGTCAAGTACCGAATTGGCTCAAATGACTCTATATTTTGTCCTTCCAGTGATTCGTCTCTCTTAGCTACTCTCCGACGTCGAGTACAGGTGAATAAGTTTATATTATTATTTAGAGCCCACTAGATCCCATTGTTGGGCAAAGGCCTCCCTCTTAGCTCCCCATTCCTCTCTATCTTGCGCTTTGGCCTGGCAGTCTGGTGAGTAGGCGTCTAGGTCGTCGCGCCATCTACGCCCCGGTTTTCCAGGACGCCGGCGTCCATTAGTTGGAGTCCACAAAGTTAGGCTTTTGGCCCATAGTTCGGCCAGCATGCGGCTGACGTGCCCTGTCCCATTTTAACATAGCGGCAGTGACGTTCACGTCAGTAATTTTAGTGATGGATCGTAGGGTGGTGTTGCGGACTTTATATAAGTTTAAAGAGTTCTAATTTACTTGTAGGCTACATATAACCCAGGGAGGGAAGGGAGGGATGCGCGCAAACAAAGCTGCGGGAAAGAGCTCTACTAGATACTCGTAATTTTACTATTTTAAACACAGGAAGAGAATTCGTTTCAGAGGCATTAAAATTGTTGATGCCATCGCATCGTTCAGGTATGCTCCGATTTACGACCGCAAGCGATCAAAATCACAATTCATCAAACTGAGCTGATACGATCTTTATTTGTCGAAGGAGGATTCATGTACGAGTATGTACTGCCAAGGAGGTCTTAAATTACGAGTATCATGCTAGTGCTAAAAATTGGAATAGAATCGGTGAATTCCATTCAATTTTTTGCCTCTAGCTAAGATTTTGAATAACTTTAAACTTGCATGTTGATCTGGAAGAAAAGAAAAAACTTGGAATGTTTCAGGTTTAAACCATTATCCGCCCAAAATGAGAAGACCTCCGGAGTTTTTGGCGGGCAGTCAAGGGGTTCGGTTGGGGTTTGCTTTAAATAATTTTATAAATTTTATTTATAAAATTAATACTTTATAGTATGAAATTAGTGTTGTTTGGTGCTATTAATGCTCATACTCATGAACAATGTGTGAAATAGTTAAAGTGGACTGGACAGTCATAGTACGGCTGTAGTGATATTTGAAAACCAGTGGACTTGTATAGATTTGTCACCAGATCGCCACTATCAAGAAAAGAAAAAAAAGACTTCCCGCAATATGTCACCTTCTCTTTTGTCACTGTCAACTTCATTTTGGTGAATAACGG
Organism: Acrobasis repandana; assembly: GCA_963576875.1. Classification (NCBI taxonomy): domain Eukaryota; kingdom Metazoa; phylum Arthropoda; class Insecta; order Lepidoptera; family Pyralidae; genus Acrobasis; species Acrobasis repandana. Next base: position 2,377,786 of record OY756216.1, read on the forward strand.
GTTAAACCAAGGCCTAAAGTTAATCAGCGTGTTATTATTAAACCGGAATGTATCTACTTGTCCTCATAATCTTTTAAAAATCCCTTTAGTCTAGTACCCGGTATCATGCATATGTATTGAAGCTAATTACTTGATCATTCTCGGTAAAGTGATGCTAAGTAATGACATTGTAACGATGTCTGACGACAATTTCCGGCCGAGGGGAGGGCTTCAGTTACAGCGAGTAAGTAGTTCACTTGTCAATTGTACTTCTCATTTTTCCTGATTATCTCTAACTAAACGAGTAGAGTAAGTTCTTCAAATATTTTTTTTATTTTTTAATAAAAAAAATATATTTTGTATATTTTTTAAATAAAAAATAGAGTTTGGCGGAGTTGGAGTTAAATAAAGTGTGGCGGTTTCTACCAGTCAACCTACAGGTGGTGCTGAAATGAGATCATTTCAGATATAGTGTAAAATCTGAAATGCTTAAAACTAAGAACACTTACCACAATGTAAACCTACCTACATACCTAATAAAAAATACAAAAATATATATAAAGTATTAAATTGTAACAAATTCAATAATATATTATTTAATTTTTTTTTAATTTTTATTTTCCAAATTATCCAGTTATTTTATAACTAACTGGATAATTTGGCGTTTGTATGTATGTTTGAGGATGACTTGAGGATCTTTGGGCGACTGAAGAATTTTGAACGTACCTGTTGCATCCTAAGCTGTGCTGCTTAGGAGCCTACGATAGGGTGGCCATTTGTGTCTGAGAAGAAAAAGCCAAAACCATCGCCGTGTGGTTCCCGGCAGAGTAGAATAGGACCACTCCAAGTCTTCCCGTGGATGTCGTAGAAGGCAACTTAGGAAACACAAGCTAAACGAAGCTTAAACATCAATAAGACCTCTTCAACCCGTCTGGCCAGCGTGGAGATTGTAGGCCAAATCCTCTGGCTGCTCTGGTAGTACAACAGAGGGCCTACTCCTGCAGTGGAGACTAAAAAGGACCTGATGATATAGATTGCGTGGGATAAAATGATCAGAAAATATTGTAAAAAGCGCGTCAAATCAATCATGTTGTTTATAAAACGCCGAACGTTGAACTTTGCTCGATAATACTCGATATATGATACACATCGAGATTGTTTTGTAAATAACCTCTGTATTTCGTCGATTTCCTTTAAAGAAGACTCTTTTATACACAACGGGGTGGTCGCCAAAAGAAGGGAACAGACCAGTAGGAAAACCACCAGCCCAGGTCGGATAACATTAGTCTATTTAGTATTATTAAATGTCTATTTAGTATTGTGATGTGGACTGTGTCCAAAAATTGTATTTTATTCAGTCCGTCAATTAGATTATGCAAAAATAATGGACCCATATTTTTCGGTTTATCATACAGCGCGTCGAAGTTTCGGAGTGGGGTGATTGACGTCACCGTCAAGTGAAAATCGTACTTGATCGTGACGTCATGCGGAATTTAAATGCACTGTATCTTGGTTATTTATTTAATGCCAATCAGAAAAAAAATTATACAATATTTTTTAATTATTTACCTGATGAGCTAAAAATATTTTTTAGTCTACATCCGTATTAGTTTATACATATGTACTTGACTACTTGAAATAGGTTCATTACTTACAGAATCACCAACAGATAAACAAAGTCATAAAATATTTCTTAAGTGAAAGAAATATAGCAATAAAATCAATGTTTATGGCCGATGAGATGATATCAATATTTGTTTTCAATTTATAAATAAGTATGGATATCGTAGTGCCTCGTTTAGTTTACATTTTTATTACTTGTTAACTTTGCTGCTCATTAGTTAATGTGTTGTGCTATATAGATGTAGCTGTAGCTACTACTTCTGTTATGATTATGAAACTTTTTAATTTATCTAAAATTAAATAAATAAATATATAAGGACAAATCATACTGATTGAGCTAGCCCCAAAGTAAGTTTTAATTCAATGACAATATACCTATTATATAATTAATACTTAATATACAACGTGGAAGGGACATACCCGTAATAAATCGAACTACGGTCTATACTAGATCATTATAGTGTAATGAAATTAAAATAACAGCAGAAAAACAAAAAAAAATTCGGCATTTCCATACAAAAGTGTGCGTCCGCCCGGGCAGTTTGTATGGGAATGTCAAAATGTTTTTTGGTTTCTTGACTGTTATTTTTATTTCATTATACTTTAGTGATCTAGTATAACCGATGGTTCGATTTATTACGGATATGTCCCTCCCACTTTGTAGATAAACACCCAAGACCAAAATTATCTGGTTTTAATTTAATTTAACTTTAAATTGAACGAATAAATAAACTTTTTAATTGCAGTTTTAGAATAAAATTTTATTAATGAATACTGAAGAAGTTAAATTTTGTAATATGTAAATAGATAAAGGTAAACCTTCGTAATAGTCAATATGTAAATCCGCTTCTTCGGAGGTTCTGAGTTCAATCCCCAGCCAGGACAAGTTGGAAAATGGCCTTGGTAGATATTGTTCTGGGTCTTGTATGTTTATCTATATGATTATGTACATATATAACAAAAGAAACTAGTTTCGTTAAGTTAGTAGCCCATAATTCGGGTCATGGCCATTGTTAAATAAAATGTTAAAAATATACCAAAATTAAAACACCTGAATATAACTCGCTGAAGGTTTAAAACTCTTAATAGGGCAATGGTAGAATAGTTACCACATTAAATTGAGCTTTATGCCTTTGAAATAAAGCTTATAACCAATAAAAAAATTATACCTACGATGCCTAGTTAAGAGTACTAAAAAATTTACGAGTAAGAGTTTAGAGTGGATTTAAAGAAGATAAACTTTATGGATAATTTAATTCATTGTTAAATGTAGTGAGAAGATCTATATGCATATATAAAGTCTAATAAAATATACTGAAACTATTTTAAGGGTGAATTCATCCATGATACTAAACAACTTTTCCCAAGGAATATATATCAAAATATGAAAAATATTTTTTTGCTTTCCATACAAACACGGATCAGCTGATCGGTCAACTTGTATGGAAAGCCAAAAAATATTTTTCATATTTCGATATGTGTTCCTCGGGGAAAGTTGTTCAGTATCATGGACTGATTTGTTACACCCTGTATATTTGTATACAACGTGGAAAATACATTAGTTACTAATTTTTAGTGCCGGTATGCAAAGACTAAGCGGTGTGGTTCCCGGCAGACTAGAGTAGGACCACTCCAAGTCTTCCCGTGGATGTCGTAGAAGGCGACTTAGGAAACACAAGCTAAACAAAGCTTCTAAACATCAATGAGACCTCTCTAACCCGACTGGCCAGCGTGGAGAGTGTATCCCAAATTCTCTGGCTGCTCTGGCTAAGTATAGCTCTGTAGGTACAGAGAGGGTCATGTTTCTGCAGTGGAGACTAAAAAAGACATGAATGATGAAAGACTCATTGAAATCCACCCCGTAGTTTTATGGAAAATCAATTTTGAAATTTTATTGAAGCTATTTTGTTTAAAAATAAAAAATTTTAAACATTACTTATTATACTTGAATTTTAGAGTATAGCCTGAGCTAACATTTATTAAGCTACTTAATATCAACGTTATATAAAGAAGGATAATAAAATCGATGTAAATGAGGCCCCACCCAATATTAATGACGACAGCACGCGTCGCCTGCACTGAGGCGCTACCTCACCGTGAATCATTATACGCAGTCTGTTTTCAAAGCAATACCTACCTAATTACGACATTATTAAAGCTATTTTGCATTAACAACCGCCAAGGACGCGTCAACGCGTCACAGATTCCGCAGAATTTATTACTAACATTGGATTGTGGGTTATCCCGTATAAAAATAAGGTTTGAGTCCAAAGTCTACAACTTGTCTGACTATTATATATTACAGTCTAGCTATTAAAAATAAGTTTGAATCCGACATGATTAATCATTATTCACCCAAATTAAGTTGACAGTGCCGAAAGCGAAAGTGACATATTACGGGAGGTCTTCTTTTTTTGGGTGGATAATGGTTTAAATTCAAGTAAATATGTACTTTTGAAAAATTATCACAATCAATGCTTTTTATGTTCCTAATATTCACTACAACTTATTATTGTACTGATATTTAAAAGTAAAAAATGCATTTCACACTTAAGTGTGACATAAAATGCATACACTTCCATCCATCCATCCATAGCAGCCTCTATGTTATCCTTTTCAGGACATAGGCCTCCTCCATATCATTCCATTTGTGTCTCTCCCTTGCCACCTGTATCCATTTGCGGCCTGCGTGACGCTTAATATCGTCTACCCAACGCATTGCTGGGTGTCCTCTATCTCGCTTATTGGCCCATGGTCGCCACTCCATTACCCTTCTGGTCCATCGATCTGCGTCCATTCACGATATGTGTCCTCCCTATTCCATTTCTGTCTATTTTATAGTATCAAAAACGTCCCTGACTTTGGTCCTCCTTTGAATCACCTCGTTTCGTATGTGATCGAGCAATGTTATTCCTAACATTGCTCTCTCCATTGCCCACTGAGCAACTCTGAGTTTTTCTTTCTTAGATTTCATTGTCAAGGTAGTCGTTTCCATTTCATAGGTGAATACTGGCAGGACACATTGGTCAAAAACTTTACTTTTCAGCTTTTGTAGGATGTTCCTTGATCGGAGAATCTGCTTATTTGCTCCGAAAGCTGACCACGCCTGCTGTATACGCCTGTCGACCTCTGCAGTTTGATTTTGCAGGCCTAAGGTTAGCTTGTGTCCTAGATAGATGTAATGGTCGAGGACTTCAACAGGCATGTGATGGAATACTGCCTCAGGGTGGTTTGTCATAATTTTGGTCTTTGAGGTGTTCATACACTTAACACTATTTAAATTAACTCAACGTATTCTACGATTTCTACGTAATAAAATATGCAGTTCAATGAACCAAGAGGAAACGCCTACCAAAGTATTATTTATTATTCTATGCATAGAGTAAGACAGAATAAACGTTTGATGTTTCTACAGAATCCACACAATACCTTTTTACTTACAATCTACTCAAAAAGTATTCCTAATTATTCCTTGAAAAGGCTTCTATGATCGAACTTTCTCGAAAAAAGTTTGCCTTTTTGTTTTACTTCAGCGAACCTTGAAAATATTATAAGGGTACATACTAAGAAGATTTTTTATGTAGGGTCAAATCACACTGTTAGCTACAAAGTGAATTTAACTTGTGTTATGGTCGGATACTCACCGATACTATATTTTATAATAAAATAAAAACACCCAATACCCAGGACAATTTGAAAAAGGCCATTTTCCATGCTAAGAAGGTAATCCAGGAGCTGTTCATTATAAGCAATATCAAAATGACGAAAATCTCTACAATTAAATAAATAAAGTAAAAATAAATATATAGGTACAAATCGCACTAATTGATCTAGCTCCATAGTAAGTTTTTTTTTACTTGTGTTATGGGGATACTACAATGACCGTACACATGTCATTTGGATACTAACTCAACGATACATTATTTTATGATATACTAGCAGTCCACCCCGGCTTCGCTCGTGGTACACACATAGCCTATGTCACTCGGGAATAGTGTAGCTTTCCAACGGTGAAAGAATTTTTAAATCGGCCCAGTACTTTTTGACCCTATTCATTACAAACATACAAAAATAGGTACAAATCTTTCCTCTTTATAATATTAGTTTTATGATAAATAAAATACATACATCGATAAACACCCAAGACCCAGGACAATTTGAAAAAGGCCATTTTCCGATTCCATGGCTGGGGATGAACCCAGAACCTCCGGATTGGCGGTTCTGGGTTCGATTCCCAGATATAATATCATATAAAATTTATATCATATCATAATACTTACTTGTTACGTTTATGAACTTTTATATTATTTTTGTAATAAGGAAAAGATTTTGTAAAAATAGTGAAGCGAAACTGGTTGCTTCTATTTATAGAGGTAAAACCAAAGCAGAACAAAAAAGCTAGACATGCATGATAGCCATGATACCATCATGATACGTCAGAAATAGTTAAGTTTTTGCAACGTTTGGAGCTTTTTGTTTGTTGTTGTTGTTGTTATTAATCCCTGACGGAAAAGAGGGGTGTGAGTCTGTGTGTCTGTCTGTGGCATCGTAGCTCCTAAACGAATAGACCGATTTCGATGCGGTTTTTTTTAATCGAAAGCCTTATTTGTCGAGATGGTTCTTAGCTATGTTTGATAAAAATCGGTTAAGCCGTTCAATGATTGGGGGTGTAAGCTTCAAAGTTTTTTAATTTCCCTTCTGAAGCGCAGACGAACTCGAGAAATTTGTATGCCACTTTGGTCACCCAAGTGCGGTCCACGCCTGGTGTTGCTTAACTTGCAAAAGCGCATGCAATACCTAATACTCCCTTTTAGGTTGATTCGCATTTTTAGGGTTCCGTACCCAAAGGGTGCAAACGGGACCCTATTACTGAGACTCCGCTGTCTGTCCGTCTGTCACAGAGCTCTACCTCTTAAACCGTAATAGCTAGACACTTGAAGTTTTCACCGATTATGGCCGCTATAACAACAAATACGGATAATAAAAAAAAGTTAAAAATTACAGGAGGTCGCATTACAAAAAACGTGTTTTTTCAGCGTTTTAACTAGATCTTTATAATGGCATTAACTAGATACTTGAAATTTTCACAGATGATGTATTACTATGGCCGCTATAACAACAAATACTAAAAATAATAAAAAATTAAAGGGGGTCGTCATACAAAAAACGTGTTTTTTAGCGTTTTAAAACATTGTACGGAGGTACGGAACCCTTCATGTACGAGTCCGACTCGCACTTGCCCGTTTATTATTTATTATACAACATTTGAATAGTTTAACTATTCTCCCTACTTTCCCTCAAGCAAGAGCTGTGGACACGCTACACGATACTGTTTAATTACTACATTTGTAGTAGTAAAGAGTATCCGCATATAAATTGTTTACAATAGCGGTTACTTTAGCAATCATTACCGTAATTATTATCACTAATCATCATCGTTATCGGCACACTATTGGGCATAACAAACATGACTAACATGACCGCTAAATCCTTGTTTACAATTTTTTAGATGGTCAAATATGAAGTGAGAATAAATTAAAGCTCTTCCCCAACTGATTCTAAAATTTTCATGCTGTCATTGGAAAATGTTGCCAGCCTTTTTTTTATTTTACCTTATTAGGCACACAAAAGTTTACAAAACAGACATTTTACAAAGTTGCATTACAACTACCATTATCTAATAGATACGTCTATATATTTCGATCTAGTAAAATAGTCCAAAACTTTGTATACACAGCATGATCTACTAATGTAAGTCTGATTGACAATGAGAAAGAAGTACTCAAATTTCTAAGTTCTTAATTTAACAGAATATTATAATAATACGGTTACAGTTGATATATATCACGCAAAACATGGCATTTAAAACACTCCTATATCTTTTGGGAACTCCCTGTGACTGCATCGATTAGGGCTAACTTTAACTTTTTATTTCTTCTTCTTTCTCACCTTATCCCACTTTACGTGGGGTCGGGACAGCATGTGAGTCTTCTTCATTTCTCCTATGTTTTGTCAACGCACTTGTTACATTATTTTTATCCATAACATCCTTAACGCATTTAACCTTTTCTCCCTTTTATTTATAGTGTCTTTATTTATTAGTTAGTTTTGTGTAAATCTTTAGTTTTATTTCTGTTTGGTATCTATTTATTGCACAAAAAAAACATAGGTCCAGACAGACTTACAAATTATAAGAATTTGCACAACTGTTTTAGTCATCTGTAAGGTTTGTAGGTTACGAAATGAAAACTTATTGAAACTACATACCAATATGAATGTGCAGCGTATAATCAATGTCCACAACACTAATCCACTGAATAAATCCATTCACAACACACAATGTGGTCTCTTCGGACTCACAATACAAACTGATGGCTATGGCTGGCGTCGGTAAACAGAGAATACTTTGATTGTATGGCGCGAAACTGTGACGTTGCCGGCTTCTGGGAAGCGGCTCGTGGTCATTCGTCTCAATTAAGGTAATGTACGAGTATATTGGATGGGGAAATACTGGGGTGGAAGTGCGATTGAGTACTGTTTTAAACGCGAAGTGCTGAACTAGGTTTCTTTCGGTGTATCTTTATTTAATTTTAATTTAATTTAATACTCTTTATTGTTCTAAAGTAAAACATACTTTTAACAAATGGCGGACTTAATGCTAAGAGCATTTTCTCCCAGTCAACTTTATCTATCATATGGTCGTTCCGAAACGCTTGTAGTTTGTAGCTTTTGCACTAAAAATAATGACCTTTCTCGTCCTACATCACGCTAAAAGTAGCCTCTAGCTCTTGCGGCCCAGGGCTCTGGTCTGCTTAGAGCTGCTAAATTGCTCTGTCTACCCCATTAAGGATAAAGACGTAATGCGTTAACAAGTTCACAAATCATAACAACCAGTAATGAGGTGTTTATCCAGACGAATTATTACGCGTAATTAAGTACAAAATTATACCTAAGGACGCCTACTGTGGCAATAGGGATGATGATTGGATGAGATAAGTAATAAATCAAGAATCTATTTAGTACAACAGTTGGTTATCGGAAAATAACGGACCTATTTTTCTGTTTATCAAATCAGTAGAAATTCACAAGAATCGGGAATAGAGAAGATCAAAAGAGGAGGGTTGTGACATCATGGTCCTGTGAAAAACGTACGAAGCCGTGACGTAATTGCAAATTTAAATGTGCTGTACCTTCGACATTTATTGTTACTCAGCAAAATGAAAAAATATGTGAGCTACATTTTTTTAACTGATAGGTTAAAAATACTCAATTTAGTCATCATGCCTATTTCGAGTTTGTTATTATAGATATGCGTGGTTAATCTACATGATACAAGATACAGGTAAACAAGAAATATTTATAATCATCTTGACTTATAGGCTAATTATTTACAGAATTACAGCTTTGCATTGAGTTTTTCTTTAGCTTTTTTTTTATGTTTGAAATCAATTTTCAATGAAAAATGGATGGTTTATATTGAACCAAATATAACATGTAACAAAATATGCTGAAACAATTTAAAGGTTGATTCAGTTCATGATACTGAATAACTTTCGCCAAAAAAGAATTTTTGCTATCCCTACAAACTCTGATCAGAATTCAGATCGGTCAATTTGTATGGGAGGTCAAAAGTTATAATTTTTAAACTAAATTCTTCTTTTTTTTAGCTGACTGCCAATATTATTTTTGATTCTACATTCGTGTTCGGTTTTCAAATATGTTTTAACGCCTAGGGAATTTACTTTTTACTTTTCAGTGTCTAGAGAATTACCAGTGACTTTAGCCCCAAATAGTTGGGATAAAATCATCGTTTTTCGAATAGATGAGATGAAAAAGTTATTTGTCATATTTCAATATGATGTACCTTGGGGAAAGTTGTTAAGTATCATGGACTGAATTCACCCTTAAAATAGTTTCCGTATATTTTGTTAGACGTCGTATAACTGAAAGGATTACATTTTAAATACTTAGTTCCAAATATTTTTTGGATGCAATCTGGGCCGCAGATTCTGGGCACGTAAAAGAACAATTAGATATCCTGATAATCTCGTCCTTGATTGTAACTTTGGAGATCAACGAAGTCGACCGATATCCGTCTTAAAGCCTTCGCTTTTGCAATCAGCCTCTCTTTTAATCGATTACAAAACCAGAGGTCAGACTTTTACAGTATAGATAAAATACTTACTTTATTTTGTCAATATTTTAATTTATTTACCCTGGTATATTGTACACATGTATTGAAAACGAGTAAATGTTATTTAAGAAGGAAATAGCTTTTACTCCCCTGCTGGACATATGCCTCTCCCAAAGGGTTCCAAAATGACCGATCTATAGCGGCCTGCGTCCAGCGCTTTCCAGCGACCTTGGTCAGGCCATCTGACCACCTTATGGGTGTGTGTCCTACGCTTAGCTTGCCAGTACGAGGCCGCCATTCGAGAACTTTTCTGCCCTATAATTGATGGACATGGTAAATAGCATGAGTTTGTAATCGGAAATCCGATGATTGCCGAAAGAGAGACGTTAAGAAAATAGACGCACTGAAGGTAGCTAACTATAATAAATATTTGTTGTACCCGAAAGAGTTATCCGGTTCTAGTTAGAAAAGGTTTAGTTATAGTTTCGATGTCAAATGATTTTTGACTTGTATTGTGGCCATAGCGATCCCTCTGTATCTCTTACGATATGCGTGGGAAACGAAAGGGGTGGTGAGAGGATGTATTCTATTCCCTCCGGGGTATGTTAGACCGGGTGTCTGGATGTCCAAGGGGTCAATAAATCTAGATGCAAGAAAAACCAAAAGTCATATAGTACCTACATTATGTCTTAATGTCCAAATGGTCAATATGTCCAGATGCTAGAAGAATTGTCATTTAGTACATGTGTCATAATGTCCAACAGGTCAATATATCCAGATGCTAGTAATAGGCATTCCTAGCATCTGGATATATTGACCTGTTGGACAATATGACGCCTTCGGGGTATGTTCTTCTCTATCGTCAACGACAAACGAAACGAAAGAACTTGCTCGTTAATTTCCGGAAAACTGTAATCGTTCGTTTGGCGGCAGTCGGTCGTGTCATCCGACTTCAAGGCTGGTGTCAGCTACTTTCATAATAGGCGCTCGTAGCGGCGGTAATCACTCATCATTAGAGTTACTGTGTTGTTGACTTACAAGAAATTCATTGTGTAATTAGATACTGTATGTATGTACAGATGTAGAGACAATAGCAGTGTTCAAATTAATAAATTAGAGTTAGGTGTTTTATGTAAACGATAATAGTGGTGAAGTGACTATACTTATGTATCTATCTTATTATCTATCTATCATGTATCTATGTGACGACGTACGTACGTTACCACAGAACGGAATCTCCTAAGGAATGCGCAATATGCGTCCGCGTTCCCCGTCCCCGCACCTCTCCCCCGTTTTCGCCTCGATGACTCACGTTGGCCGTCAAGAACCGGGGGAGAGGTGCAGGTGTGGGGAACGGGGACACATATTGCGCGTACCTTAGGAGATTCCGTTCTGTTTACTCTTACTGTATTCTGTGACGTTACCTAACTTTTGTGTTTAAAACTAACTATGGGACAAGCTCAATCAGTGTCATTTGTCCCTATACAGGTGACTTTTTAAACACCAGCCAAATTTTTGGAGCAAGTTCAGTCCATTATACTGAACTATTTTCCATAAAAAGAATTGACGAAAAACTAAAATAAAAATTTGCCTTCCCATACAAATCAGCGGTCAGCAAAAAAGTAGTTCAGTATTATATATATTGTATCAGAGCGGCCGGCGCGTTTCGTGCGTCGATTGCCAAGCCCGAATCACGACTAACTTACTTGTTTACAAAATATTAGAGCGCACGAAACGCATGTAGACGGTGGAGGCATTTTTTTTTTAATTTTGATGAACGCACGAATCGCGACTAATTTACTTGTTTACAAAATATTAGAGCGCACGAAACGCGAGTAGACGGTGGAGGCATTTTTTTTTTTTAATTTTGATAAACTCACGAATCGCGACTAATTTACTTGTTTACAAAATATTAGAGTGCACGAAACGCGAGTAGACGGTGGGAGCATTTTTTTTTTTAAATTTTGATGAACGCACGAATCGCGACTATTACTTGTTTACAAAATATTAGAGTGCACGAAACGCGAGTAGCCGGTGGAGGCATTTTTTTTTAAATTTTGATGATCGCACGAATCGCGGCTAATTTACTTGTTTACAAAAAGTCAACGACGCACAAAACGTGCCGAGACCGAGCGGCGCGCGGCGGTCCCTCTGCCCTACCCAGGGGACATAAGTAGATAGGAAAATAAGTCCAGTAAGTCAGTTGAGTATCATGGACTGAACTTGCTCCAAAAATTTGGCTGGTGTTTAACAAGTTACCCTGTATGTTTATTATTACTATTTTATAATTTTTGTAACATTCATCATCACTCTATTTTCAGTCCATTTCTAGACATTGCCCAGATTTATAAAAAACTAGCTGTGTCCGCGACTTCGTTCGCGTGGTTGTCGGAACGTAATTTTATATAGCCTAAAGCCTTCCTCTATAAATGGACTACCCAACAAAAAAAGATTTTTTCAAATCGGACCATTAGTTCCTGAGATTAGCGCGTTTAAACAAACAAACAAACTTTTCCGCTTTATAATATTAGTATAGATGAATCAAAATAGTGATGGGAAACAAGTTCTATATTTCTTCCAAAGTGCGCGCTACGTCGCATCGCGTCTCGGTGTGAACTGACCCTTAGCTGGCATAGCCTATTAACATAATTCGCATTTTCGTCCATTCCCTCGATCAGCCGATCGATCTACGATCTGCGCGGGAAGGGAAGCAGCTGCTACATTTTAAGTTTTTCCTGAACTTCAGCCCAGTGGCAAAAAAGTGGCAACTCACAGAGCACCGAAGTTGACGTCACCATAATTGCATGCAGCAAATTGAGCACGATAATTACGCGTTTCTTGCGTGCGCTAACCACTAACTGCATTATGCAACCAACGAGTTAATATACTCGTACCAACTGTACCACGTTGGATAAACGTATCTTTCATACTACATACATATACACGGTTACTTTATAAACCCCGACAACGTTTCTGGAGCAAGTTCAGTCCGTGATACTGAACTACTTTCCATAAAAACAATTATCGAAAATCGATAAAAAAATTCGTCCTTCCATACGAAATCCATTTGGCTGAGCGCCGATTTTTATGGGAAACCGAAAGTTCCAATTGGAAAAACAATTATCGAAAATCGAAAAAAAAAAATAGGTATAGGTAGGTATACTGTATACTATTAAAAGCAATGAACGTACTCCAAAAATTTTGACGGTATTTTAAAAGCAACCCTGTTATACAGGTGAATTTTGCACCCTAAGACGTGAGGCGCAATAATTTGCTTAAGGGCCTATCCGACACTGCATATAGTTATATCGTCTAAGGGCAGAAACAATAGAAGTACGCTAATGCGAAATCGATCAGATCCACTTGATGCAAGGCCGTCATGGACTAATAAAGTACATTCATTTATCGAAGGCTAATTTATAGTTATGAAGAAATGTACTATAAGGATACAGCTAAACCTTTTCTACACGAAGAAGTTACGAAATGAGGAAAGTCGACGACGGAAGGTCGATCGAATGCCTCTTAGAAGTGGCTTCCGTGAAAATGTTCTATGGCCTTTCGTAGTTTCATAATCTCTGTCTGACTAACGGGGCAGAAAGGTTCTCGCATAGAATATTAGGTTCTCTTAGAAGAACTTACGTAACCACGTAGCAAGACAAGCATATAATAAGGACCATTTTGACCCACCAAGCTCATTTTCAAATCATTTCAAGAGTCCTATATCCAATCATTAAATTGTTTTAAAGTAAAAATTTATTTACTTTTCTCCACAATCTTACAATACAAAATATAACAACGACATAGGTGTAACAATGGACTTCTCATCCGAGAATTTCTAAGATTGGAATTCAGTGTTTTCCTGCAACTTTTCTCTGGTCATCTGACAACCTAATATGACGGTCCTATGACTCGCTTGCTGGTATAAGGTCATCATATTAAAACCTGTCTGCCCCATCGGCCATCCGTTCATTAAACTTATGCCCCCCCACTCTACTTCTATCATCATCATCATCAGGTCTTTTATAGTCTCCACTGTAGGAGCACGACCCTCTTTATACTACCAGAGCCATACTTAGCCAGAGGATTTGGCCTACACTCTCCACGCTGACCAGACGGGTTAGATCTCATTGATGTTTATAAGCATTGTTTAGCTTGTATTTCCTAAGTCGCCTTCTACGACATCCACGGGAAGACTTGAAGTGGTCCTATTCTACTCTGCCGGGCCGGGATCCACTTCAAAGAGTGAATCGTATTTACGTATGTTAAGTATCCTTCTTCTAACTTAAGTAAATTAAAGCCTTGAATTACAAACAATTAATAATAACAAGGTGGTATAATAGGCTAACCGCAGGACAATTTTGCATCTTTACCTCAACAGGAAGTAACAGAGATGTTTGTTTGTGGTTTAAGCGATAAAAACGTTGCAACATATAAACGAGTGGGTATTTCTTATGGCCTAATATGCTATTGGACAACTTTTAAAATATACCATAATTTGTTGTCAGAAAAGAGCATATAAATTTGACTTATACTCGGTAGGTATCCAGGGCATTTTCGGGTGAGAGACTACGAATTTTAACTTTTTTGAAATTCAATATGTCGTCTGGAAAATAATTTTTAAATACTTTTTTAATTTTTTTACTCATTAAATTAAATTTTCAGTTGAGCTTTTGATTTTGCAGCCTTCGTTTTCACCGGGTGGACGATACCCATACCCTTGCTTTTCTATTTTGATATACATTCATTAGGGAAAGTCATCGGATAGTTCTTTCTTTACAATTATGGAATCAACTACCTACCCCTTATTTTAAAAATAAAATATATTCTAAAAATATATAGAGTTATATTATGGTAGATTTGGGCAAAATATCTAAACACTGGTCAATATGCTTCATAAAATATTTAACTACAACTTGTAAAATCAAATATTTTACATCGAATGCATCCGTGAACTATCAATTGGATAAATAAGTACAAAGCAAGCAAACAGGCTTCAAAGTGGGCCAGCCGATAGCGGCAGTTAATCGTGGCAGTCATTAGTGGACCGGACAGAGTCCAAGATTTAGCTGTAGCTTGGAACAACAGCCCTTTATCTCTTGATTGATATGTAAATATTTGTACTATTTGAACTGTACACTTCTATTATACCCTCATATTCATAAAAAATCTACCCTCACAAATATTTCGTATAGTAGTGAGTATGCTGCATGCCATTCGTTCAATTGGTTGGTATGCCGTTGGTGTGCGCCGCGCACACCAAAAATATACCATAAAGTGACATGAAAATTATACAATATTTTGATTTCTACCTACGAGGGAGAGTCAAACAATATTTAAGCAATAGGGTATATTCATGTCTTTTTTTTATTTTTTAAAATGATTCTATAAGTTATTATATAAACGGAAAAAAATATCACACTTACAGAATATTATTAAATAAGCTTAAAAAAAATAATTAAAACTACTATCATTTTCGGACCACTTAAACGCGGTGCCATTTTGCGCTTTATTCTGTGACGTCGCCGCTCACTGTCAATGTCAGAGTCAATGGAAATAAAAAATAAAAAAATAGCCGTACCATATTTTAGGTTATATTTAATTGATTGACTTGTCTTATAAGTACGAAACTGAGAAAAATGGAAATTTATCAAATATCTATAAATTATTTACCTCGCGGCTTTTACTCCTCTGAGTTCAAAGGATGTAAAATTGAAATAACTTGCAAAGTACGTAGTCATCATAAACACATCAATTTTAAGTAGATTATCTGACTGTATCTGCCACAACAAAACCGCTTTCAATCATTGTAGCAAGTCTTCTTTCACCAGGAGTCATACTTTCAGCTAATAGTTCTCAAAGAACACTAATAATTTAGCAAAACAATGAAAATAACCTCCAACAATCATACAAATTACAAACAACTTATTGACAGTGACAGATTCTCCTTCTTTCTAATTTGTGGTTGACAGTACAGACTATTTAGAAAATTAAGTTTGACAGTGTTTGGTGTCGTCACGTTTCATTCCGCCAATAGCGTTGCGTTTCGGAAATTTGCGCGGGAATTTGAAAAAGACAACTTTTAAATCATTAATTTCTCAATGGAAACATGTTAAATTGAAAAAATATATATATGGGTATTTTTCTTAAGCAATAAAGTTTACACATATTTTTTTTGTTCGTTTCTGAATCACATGCATATTGTCTATTGCAGCAAAATAAAAATCCTAAGTACGTAATATAGATAATGGATTCAGAATTATAGACTTCACTATGCATAAATAATTTAGAACTTCACCAGTAAAAGTATTTAGAACCTGTTTATAAAATACTCACCAGAAAACCGCTCGTATTTATTTTTTATTTGCAGAGCTCACACGAGTGCGTTGTTATTGTTGAACTAAAAAAATATAGACAGTACAGAATTGACAGCATTGGACATCATGTACATGCTAATACAGCAAGAGGTTGTGCACAATTTAAACTGGTAAAAAGAAAATTATGTATTTATTTATAAAATATTGTATCCTTGAGTTAGTATCCCATAATACAAGTTTACAATATTCATGACTTTTTTTTATTTTTTTAAATGATTCTATAAGTTATTATATAAACGGAAAAAAATATCACACTCACAGAATATTATTAAATAAGCTTAAAAAAATAATTAAAACTACTATCATTTTCGGACGACTTAAACGCGGTGCCATTTTGCGCTTTTATTCTGTGACGTCACCGCACACTGTCAATGTCAGTGTCAATGGAAAAAGAAAATCAAAAAATAGTAGTACCATATTTTAGGTTATAATTAATTGATTGACTTGTCTCTTATGTAGAAAACTGAGAAAAATGGAAATTTATCAAATATCTATAAATTATTTATTATATTATTAACTCTGAGTTCAAAGGATGTAAAATTGTAATAACTTGCGAAGTACGTAGTCATCATAAACACATCAATTTTAGGCAGATTATCTGACTGTATCTGCCACAACAAAACCGCTTTCAATCATTGTAGCAAGTCTTTTTTCACCAGGAGTCAGACTTTCAGCTAATAATTCTCGAAGAACACTAATAATTTAGCAAAACAATGAAAATAACCTCCAACAATCATACAAATTACAAACAACTTATTGACAGTGACAGATTCTCCTTCTTTCTGGTTTGTGGTTGACAGTACAGACTATTTAGAAAATTAAGTTTGACAGTGTTTGGTGTCGTCACGTTTCGTTCCGCCAATAGCGTTGCGTTTCGAAAATTTGCGAGGGAATTTGAAAAAGACAACTTTTAAATCATTAATTTCTCAATAGAAACATGTTAAATTGAAAAATATATATATGGGTATTTTTCCTTATTAATAAAGTTTACTCATAATTTTTTTTGTTCGTTTCTGAATCACATGCATATTGTCTATTACTTTGTCGGTATATATTTATTTGTTTATTTATATGTAGATAGGTACAATTTCATACATGAATGAGGATATAGAATACGTAGGTATATACGTACATAATCAAAACGAAAACTAAATATAGACAGAACAGTATTGACAGCCTAGTTCATACAAAGTAGCCCTAAAATTGACTTGTATTATATGAGGTTTAACAAAATATACTGTTACTTTTTAAGGGCAGTCCATGATACTGAACAACTTTCCTAAGGAACATAATTATATCTATTTACGAAAAATAGCCTTTGGCCTTCCTTAAAAGTGGATATATCAGCTGGTCCGACTGTGGAAATAAATTACTGTAATAACATTTTCGCAAAAAAAATATTTTTCGTACAAGCTTTTATTGTGAGATTGTAAGACAAATGTAATATGCTAAAATTCGATGGGGTTGCGTCGTTTTATCACAAGGTTCCCATAGCCACCTTTCATTATCATATAAGCTTATTGTTATAATTATATTGCATTGTCATTTGATTTAAATTAGCATACGAAATTTCGTCTCAATATAAAACCGGAAAGTAGCTCAAATTTCACTTGCAAGATTTGACCAAAAAAAACAAACAACAAACAGGACAAGCTAAATAAAAACTTGTTTATATTTTTTTATAACAAGCTTTAGGGTCTTACAAAATATACTGAAACTATTTTAAGGGTGAATTCAGTTCATGATACTGAACAACTTTCCCCAAGAAACAAGTATCGAATTATGGAAAATATTTTTTTGCTCTCCATACAAACTCGGATCAGATGATCGGTCAACTTTTATATGAGGTCAAAAAATACTTTTCATATTTCGATATATGTTCCTCGGGGAAAGTTGTTCAGTATCATGGAGAAAATTCACCTTTAATCCATTAAACACCAAGAAAACCAGACACAATAGATAAACAATGGACCGCTACCGCATAGGGTCATGCGTGGTTTGAAGCGTTAAAACAGTTTCAGTATATTTTATAACACCCTAAAGCTTGTAATAGAAAAGCTTGTAAACTGTTGTTTTACTATATTTATGATTACAGCACGGTTGATAAAGATAAATGTATTTGCCAAACATGTGTTACAAGATATTCACATTCCGTTTCGTCTAATCATGTTTACTATCACCGGTGTCCAAATCTAGTCAGAAAGGCTATCATACATAATACTTTAAAAATATACTGAATCTATGAATCTACTACGGTCTATCATTTTACAATTTATCAGATAAAAAAATATACTATAATAACACTCAATATCACACATGCTTATTAGAAGTTATTTGTATTATTTGTAAGACTATGAGTATAAGTCAAGTTATGTTATCAAGTACAAGCATGAATAAGGTATCCTTCTGTACTTTTTTTGCTCCAAGTTTTTACATTCAGGTTGGCAAACACGCCCTCAGCCTACAGTTGGTGGATAAGGATTATTTGTATAATATTGACAGCTCTTATGTACTTACTGAATTACATGATGAGTGGTATTTACCTGAAAAAAAAAATATTATTAGATAAATAAATAAGTCACATTACATATCTAGGTAGGCTAATGTCTCCCCGTGTGGTTTTGGGTAAGAATAGGACCACTTCATCTCTTCCTTTGCACGAAAATCTCGTGTTAGGTACAACAGCATTCCCAAGGAGAAGAGTTGTAAAATATAGCCATCGGGTCTAGGGATAGGGCACCGAACTGACAGTATTACTGCTGAGGTGCTGAGGATGCAACTGGGAATACGCTGAGATGAGAGAGAGAGTAGGTAGTAAATATTTATAGTATTTTTTTCCTTTTACAGACCATGCGCAATTAAAAAAATCGGTATTAATAAAATCGTGATATTGGAAATCGGAATTAAATATTTCGTATTATAAGTAGGGTATCCGAAAGTAGTAGGTACTCCCAAATCCGGAACCTGACTGAGGACACTTTCATACGACCTTGTAAAGTCCAGGACAACCTTTTGTGTCAACACACACCGATCAATGGGTACAGTCAATACAGCGGGTGTGCCCAATTTCTACTGGTTTATAAGCAACGTAAATAGGTACTTACTTGAAGAGAGCACGTTTGTTCAAATGGTTTGCATTACTAATATTTTATTGTAAGCTATTTTAAAAATTATATGAAGTACATATATAAATATTATTTTTAGTTTTCGTTTGAAAAATCAAAATAGTTATTTATCGTTTCACTTTGAGTTTTAATTATAAAAGTTAAACTGCTAAGTTATTGTTTTAAAAGAATACACATAATCCCCGCGATGTACAATCTAATCAAATGTACAGCATGAGGGGCGTCTTCAGCTGCCGCCTTTGTCTGGCCGCCGACAAACCATTTGGGCAAATGTACTGTACCAAAAAAAAATATAGATACGATTGTATACATGGAAAGGATGGGTTTACTACACCAATTCGAAACACTTTCCATCTTGTTACACTTAAACTATGCCGACTCATCGATTATTAGATTATTACTTCCAATATGGAGTAGATACCCAAATAATCAACACAACAATTTATAAATAACTTCGTGGGAAACTAGTTTCATTATGTTATAAAGTTATCTGAATCGTTGGACATCATATAACGTATGTTAGACGATAACATAATGATTATATTAGGGGTTGCGGAGAACAGACCGATATACAGTTCAAGGCCGAACATGATCCGAATAAGGCAAAGGGTTGCCGAGGTGTAGGATGTAATGGGGTCGGGAGTTCGCTGTTTGGGGTCAACTCTAGTCACCAAACTGAGAGCCGTTTGGCGTATTTCTGTCCGCCGACTAGGAAACATAACATGAGTAAATCGTATAAATATTCATAACGAATTTATCTCAAGTTAGTTTTAACAATAGATTATTGCCAATTCTACAGATTCCCAGTCACACAGATTTCCACTTCTCCAGAAATTACACTTTACATATTTTTAATTGTACGGCTATATGACTAGTTTTTGGTACATGTTATTAATATAGGGTCCAAAAAATATACTAAAACTATTTCACACAACTTAATCTTAACCGATCGAGTTTCTATGGAAAGCAAAAAAAATATTATATTCTTATAGGGTTTTTTAGGCATTCAAGATGCAGTACTAAAGTACTCAAATTAAATGATGTAATAAGAAATGGAGAAAAAATTACGTGAGCAGAACTTGAACCCGCGACCTTAGTCTCAATACGACTATGCTCTTACCATCTGAGCCATCACGTGGAATTTTTTCACCATTTCTTATTTAATTATTTAATAAAAAAAAAATATTTCATATTTCGATATTATGTTCCTTGGGGAAAGTTGTTTAGTATCATGGACTAAATCCACCCAAAATAGATTCAGTATATATATATATATATTGGTAGACGTTATAGTATATTCAGACGTAGGTACCTAACCTACTGAATGAAGTGCAACATCTAGGCGGCGGCGCCACGTGTAAGCAAGGATGCGGCGATGCAACGCAGATGCGCGCGCGTCACTGTATGTAAACATTGCGCTTGCAAGGCCAGTAAGGGTTGCCAGCAGTGGCGTAACCACGGGGCGAAACGTACCGTAATTAAAAGTAAAAAAAAAATCTAAATAATTTTTAACAAGTTTATTTGCTAGGCAAATTTAAAAAAATCCTGACTGTCAAAAACGCCATCATGAGTAATGGAACTACCGATACGACTTTATATCCGTAGCGCCATCTATTATTTGTTAGAGAAAGCCCTGACTTTCAAGCGTTAGCTCCCAACAACTTTTATACCGCTAAACCGATTTTCATCAAACATAGCTGAAAACCAATGGAACTTGTTTTCACGTGAAAATCCGCATCGAATTCGGTCCATCCGTTCGAGCGCTACGATGCCACAGACAGACAGACCGTCATACATTAGCGTCAAACTTATATCGCCTCTCTTTTTTGTCGGGGGTTAAAAATAACCACGTTATTGTACACACCATATCAAACCCGAATTACTCACGAGTATTTTAGATTTCTTCCATGCTCTTGGAAAAACTTCAAAACTACAAAGGGAAAACCTTCGAATGAATGGTATACATATATGCCGCTTCTCTTCCCGCGCAAATCGTAAAAGCCGACCGAGGGAATGGGCGAAAGTGTGAATGCGTCTGGCAACCCATCAATATTTTAATTCCTTTTCCCACTATCTCACCCACCATCGCACTAAAAGTGGCCTTTAGGACCCAAAATTCTCGATCTGCCAAATTAAATAAATATGTGGATAAAAAAATTATAGTGTATGTATGTATGACTAATTGGGGCAATAAAGTTGGATAAAACTGCCGCAATATGGGGAGGATGCGAAATTTGCCAAATAGAAAAAAAGCGATGGCAACCCTGAACGTTGTATGCGTTTTCTTCGTCATGATGAGTCGCTGCTACCTGATACGATGTTTACTTACACTGCCTGCCATTCACATCGATTTAACTACCGTGATGATTATATAATGCTGTAGCTTATTGCGCTTATCAATTTCCAGATGAATAGAACGAATATTGGGACTTGATGGACACACTACGTCTATACACGAACGGGTGTGACGCAAATCGTCCCATTCGCATCTCGTCACACATTTGAAACCGTCCCATTCGCAGGTCGTCCCTTTCGCAACTAGTCCGATTCGCAGCTTGTCTCATTTGCAGCTCGTCCCATTCGCAACTCATCTTATTCGCAGCTCGTCCCATTTTTTCAAAACTTTAGGCTCAGTAGTTTGGGAGATCAGTGGCAATTTTCGCCTTCTTTCATGAATAAAATCAAAACTATTTATTTTACAATAATATCAAAAATATATTTAAAATCCTCATACCGAGCCCTTTCATTTGATATATGACAAAGTAAAGTAAGGTTTGCAAAGCTTTTTTTATTTCCTAATTTGACCCCGTAAATGGAAACCCTTATTCTAAAAAAATATTTAATTATTAATAATAATAATTTATTAATAATTTTATGTCTTTAACCCCCGACGAAAAAGAGTAGTGCTATAAGTTTGACGTGTTTGTATGTCTCTGTATACAGGGTCTAACAAAATATACTGAAACTATTTAAAGGGTGGATTCAGTCCATGATACTGAACAACTTTCCCCAAGGAACATATACCGAAACATGAAAAATAATTTTTGACCTCCCATACAAGTTTACCGATCAGCTGATCCGAGTTTGTAGGGAAAGCCAAAAATTATTTTTCATATTTCGACATATGTTCCTTGGGGAAAGTTGTTCAGTATTACGGTCTGAATCCACCCTTCAGTATATTTTGTTAGACGTTATATATACGGGTGCCTGTCTGTGGTATCGTAGCTAATGAACGCGCGTGATTCCAATGCGTTTTTTTAATCAAAAGCCTTGTCTGTCGAGATAGTTTTTGTTCTTAGCTATGTTTAATGAAATAGGTTCAGCCATTCACAAGAGTAACGCTGAAAAGTCGGCGATTTTTTTAAATTTGGGCGGCAAATAAGCTTGTTATTATACCTACTTTTTATCGGGTGGGTAAGCCTAACACGATAAACGTAATCACGATAGACTGGCTGGCGATAGCTGACGTTATCTTTTTTTTCGACCATTGACATTCGTGCTAAGTAAATATACAGTGCGATTTTTAACCTCGTAGCTTATTAAGCGAACTAAAAAATACATATTCCTTGTATTTATTTAGGATCTGTAGAATTTAGTACTACTAATGTATTTGTATTTGTGTAGGTTTATATTGTAGTAAGTGTTTCTAGTTTCAAGCATTTCAGTTTTTGCACTATTTCCGAAATGATCTAATTTCAGCACCACCTGTAGGTTGACTGGAAGAAAAGGCTAACGGCCTTAAGTCCGCCTGTTACAATTCTCTGTAATAAAGTTAAATAAATATATTCATAACTTGTTTCATTATAAAAAAATAGATTCGGAGCAAATTGGCTGTGACAGACGGACGGACAGACTGACGCACGAGTGATCCTATAAGGGTTCCGTTTTTTCAGTTTTTGTACGGAACCCTAAAAACTAAAGATATCAGCCGAAAAATCAAAAAATCTCCTTGACTGTGAAAACCAGTTATATAGACTACATTTGTATGGGAAAGAAGTAAGGGGATTCATAAGAGTCTTACCTCTTACACTAGACCATACTTCTCCATACAAACGGAGTCTTGCTTTTATTTTGAAACGACATGTCAGATTACGGCAGTATTTTTTAATTTCAAAGAAATTGCACATAACAAATTTTTAACCGACTTCAAAAAAGGAGATTTTCAATTCGACTGCTTTTTTTGAATTTTTTTTATGTATGTTTGTTACGCGATATCTTCGCCAATTGCGAACCGATTTTGATGATTCTTTTTTTATTTGAAAGCCTTTACTACCAAGTTGGTCCCATTTTAATTTGGTGAAGATATAATGAAGAACTTTGGAAATATGGAAGAAACTTCTAAAAAAATTGAAGTCGGTTGTTTTTTTGTTAAAAATTTAATTATCTACAGTCAAAACATGAACTTTGTATGGGAAAGTCTGATTCCCTAACTAGGGTAAGGGGACTCATAAGTAAGTATGTTGTTGGCAAGACCATATCCGTCGTGTGATGTTTATTAAAACCAGCGAGTTTTACGTGCGAAGGTTCTGGGTTCGATCTTCAGATATCCGTGGTGTGATGTTTATTAAAACCAGCGAGTTTTACGTACAAAGGTTCTGGGTTCGACCTTCAGATATCCGTGGTGTGATGTTTATTAAAACCAGCGAGTTTTACGTACAAAGGTTCTGGGTTCGATCTTCAGATATCCGTGGTGTGATGTTTATTAAAACCAGCGAGTTTTACGTACGAAGGTTCTGGGTTCGATCTTCAGCCAGTTTTCAAAATAGAGCGATGGTATCAAAATAACTAAAGCATTGTGCAATACATATACTATCTCTATGAATGAGCCACCTTAAGCTCCAGAATTGGGCCAATCCACTTAAGACGAGTGCTATTAGATTCGCAGATTTGCGAATCTGAATGAACGATTTAATTCAAATATGCAACTCACCCATATTTTACGTTACGTCACGCCACAAACTAAAGTAAACTTTATCTTATGTAGGTACCTATTTGTATTTTTATTATAACTAGTCATAAGTATGGCATCAAAATCAGCGTCGGTCGTGTTAACTTTACGACAAATGCTGATTGCACATCATTTACGTGCTTTCCTTCTTCTCTAATATTCATGTTTTGTTGTATTTTTTTTTTAGTTTTAATGCAGCTGTGCCAAGTTACGTAGGAAACAAATGTATAGTTAAGCTACTTCCGCTGGAGCCCGGCAGGCGTGGTAGACCCAAGAAATGATGGCTTGACGTAGTCATCGTTGATATGCGTGCCAATGGTCTTACAAGCCTTATAACCAAGGATGCTCAAGACCGTACGAAGTGGAGAAGAAAAATCAGTGAAGCGGCGGGCTTCACAGCATTACAGCTGAGGATGCAACTGGGAATACGCTGAGATGAGAGAGAGATATACAGGGTGAATTTTTATTCACCAGCCAAATTATTGGAGCAAGTTCATTCCATGATACTGAACTACTTTCTATAAAAAAATGTATTGTAAATAGATAAACATTTTTCGTCCTCCCATACAAAATCAGTTGGGCTGAGCGCCAATCTGTATGGGAAGGCGAATTTTTTAAATCGATTTTTGTTAATTGTTTTTATGGAAAGTAGTTCAGTATCATGGACTGAACTTGCTCCAGAACTTTGGCTGGTGGTTAAAAAGTCACCCTGTATAGCTGCTTTACCAAATAAAATCATTTTTTTTTGGTCTTGTCTTTGCCGGTTTTAGATGGAGATAAAAGCTAACTTACATAGTAAGAATACCTGTATGTAGTAGTTTTATCTTATATAAGGTGATTTTATAAAGTACCTACCACCTAGTTAAGCAAGAAAATGTAAAAACCATGTTATGTACCTAATTAAATACAAGAAATCTCCTTCTGAAGAAAACAAAAACTGAAATCACTTCTTGAAAGTAGTTCCTCTTTTACTATTTACCTACTTGTGCAAACACCTAGATCCTTTTATCGGGCGTTTAGAGGAGGCAGGTCATTAACTTTTCGCATTGGTACTTGGATGATGGCATAGTATAATACCTGCCGTACTATTGCGCATTTTATGGTGAATGGTATACATGTACCTACGTTGATTACTTCTCAAATATTTGCTTAGTCTTTACCAAACAAATTAATTCGTCTTTGCGAATGAATTGATACCTTACATACAGGATGATTTTGAAACTCGTAGAACATTTCCCTGCTCATTTAGTAGGGTTAATAGATTTATGTTTCCTTCTCGACGACTCTGCAAGTGTTTCCTTACTTCGAAATAAGTATTTAAGAGGGCGCCTGATGTCAGTAATCTAAATTTTGCTCTCGGTTCCACGAACATAAATTTACTCCTTGGGAATGCAATTGTAGCACGAGATGTTTGTGCTTAATCCTTTAGTCGCCTCTTACGACATCCACAGATGAAATAAGTATTTTTCATAAGAATTTATCTCTATTACGACCTCCGTGGTGTAATGGTCAAAACGCTAGTCCGCCAATCCGGAGGTTTTAGGTTCGATCCCCAGCCAGGGCAATTTGGAAAATTGCCTTTTTCAAATTGTCCTGGGTCTTGGCTGTTTATACATAATAGGTTGGGGAAAAAGTCTTTTCGCATTTTATATGAAAATTCAAAACATTTTTTAATATAGCTTATTTACATTTAACTAAAGTATGTAGGTACTATTTTGTTCGATAACTTTTTGCCATCTTATAGGTAGGGACATGATCCCATTGCTATAGAAATTTTAGGGCTTCTGATCAAAATACTGCGTTAAGTAGTTTTGGCAGTCCTCTCGTGATGTTAACCTGACACTGTCTAAAGAATTCTGAAGAGACTGAAACAGGTGGAAATCTGAAGGTGCCAGGTCAGGACTATACGGCGGATGCATTAACACCTCCCAGCCAAACTCTCTTAATTTTTGCTAAGTGGTTAAAGATGTGTGAGGTCTAGCGTTATCATGATGAAAAACCACACCCCTTCTGTTGATTAATTCCGGCCGCTTTCTCTCAACTTCTTGCTTTAATCTTATCAGTTGTTCGCAGCAGAGTTCTGAATCGATGGTCCTGTCTGGTGGTAACAGCTCATAATGAATAATGCCCTTCCAATCCCACCACACACACAGCGTCACCTTGTTGCGAGTTAACCCGGGTTTCGCCACAGTCTGTGAAGCCTGACCGGCCTTTGACCATGACCTTTTTCGCACGTTCTTGTCGTACGTGATCCACTTTTCATCACCAGTTATCAATTTCTTCAAAAATGGTTCGGTCTCATTACGTCGTAATAAAGAATCACAAATGAGTACACGATTCATTAGGTTTCTTTCAGAGAGCTCGTGAGGTACCCAAATATCGAGCTTTTTTGTGTACCCATTTTTTTTCAAATGCGCCAAAACTGTTTTTTGGTCAATTCCCAGTTCTTCAGCTACGTCGTAACTGCTGATATGCCGATCTTGCTCCACTTTTTCGAAAATAGCATCCATTACTATATGCGAAAAGACTTTTTCCCCAACCTAATATGTATTTATTATAAAATATAGTATCGTTGAGTTAGGGTTGGATCTCATCTATCAGCACGGAACAGCACTTTCCTATGCTGCTAACCTTTTCTGTCGCTCAGAAGCGTCATTTGCTAGAGCGAGAGAGAGCAACGCTTCTGAGTGACAGACAAGGATAGCAGTACAGGAAAGTGCTTTTCCGTGCTGACAGATGAGATCCAACCCTCAGTATCCCATAATTCTAGTTTCAACGTACTTTGGGGCTAGTTCAATCAGTGTTATGTGTCCATAACTATCTATTTATTATTTATTTTAGTTATTTAAAACTAAACGTAGAAAAAATATACATATACTCTTATTATTTTATATGCACAACATTATTTTTCTTTTTTAGAAAGCACCTAGGTTTTTATTTTAGTCCCAAATCAATTTTAGACACAAAAACCATACCTAGGTAGGTAAATTACTAATATCTAAGTATGTTTATCCAGCTAATGCAAGCTCAATAGAAAAAAAGCTAATAATGTATATATTTTTGAAATGTGCTAATTAAGCCCTTTAATTTGATATCCAACACGGTATAATTCGATGAATTTTTTATATGTTTGAGTTCATATAGAGGCGCCATATTGAATAACGTCACATAGCCTATACCCAGCGGACAGCCAAGACACGCCAAGACGCTTCCTTTATTAGTCGTAGTCGGGTAAATTGATACATACAAGTAAGTAAGCAATTATTTTATTTTATAGTTAAGTTTTTATTTAATATAATTTTATTGTACTTATTTCTTTTTTTTCAATAAACTAATTTAAAAGTAATTTTTTTATTCGTTTATATAACGTTTATGTAATTTTTAAAAAAAAAACAACCGACTTCAATTTTTTTTAAGGAGTTTCTTCCATATCTCCAAAGTTCTTCATCATATCTTAACCAAATTAAAATGGGACCAACTTGGTAGTAAAGGCTTTCAAATAAAAAAAGAATCATAAAAATCGATTCACAATTGGCGAAGATATCGCGTAATAAACATACATAAAAAAAAACATACAGTCGAATGGATAACCTCCTCCTTTTTTGAAGTCGGTTAAAAATAATCATAAGTAAGTTTCATTTAAATGTATACTCTTATATACTTTAATTGTGTATACAATTAAATATTCATTATTGAACTATGTGCAGTGCAGTTTTCTCTTGTAAGATCTATCATACAAAGCATACCAGTTGCGTTACTCCAGCCAAGGTCTCGATAACATCTGATTAGATAAAGGAGCCACCGACAGTTCTGATAACATACCGTAACATGCAAAATACAGTAAGTATTATAAAACGTTTTGTTAATGCCTGCAGAAAGTAAACAGTTGTATACAATAATAGTAAAATAGAAATTACATAATTCGAGGTGCATAATCTGCTTTTCATTCAACTACTGCAAGAAAAGTAGGTAAAAACATTGACTTATATACTTATATATTACTAGCGTAAGGACTAGGCCAACCGCGCGACGAAATAGCACCAACTCGTTGACCCGATAAAGTCGGTTTGCGGACCAACGCGACTTAGTCGCCCTCGGTCCGTGGAAGAGTTTATTCGTTTTTGTTTTATACTTGTAAATGCCATAAAAATGCCTGGTTGCACATTTAAAGGCTGCAAAAACTACGATATAGGTTAAAAAAGTACATGGAATATCGTATCATCACATCAGTAAGTAACATAACTGTTTGTTATAATTAAAATCGAATGGCAGCCATGTTCCCAGCGTTGCGTTGAATTGTATGAAGATATTTTATGCGAAATGTTCCGATGGGCTTATTCTTAGTTGAAATCATTGGTGAAAAATAAAACTGAACAGAAATTACAATACTTTAATTATTAGGTAAGCAACTGCACGCTCATACTTTTAACCCCCGACAAACGAGGGGTAAAGGAAAGGAAAAGAGGGGTGTTATAAGTATGACGCTAATGTCTGTCGGTCTGTCTGTCTGTGGCATTGTAGCCCTCGAACTAATGGACCGATTTCGATGCGTTTTTTTGTTACGTGAAAGTAAGTTCCCTTGCAGGGTTTGATGTTAATCGGTTCAGCCGTTTAATAATTATTGGGGGTTAACGCTTATAAGTCAGGGCTTTCTCTAGCAAATAAAAGATAGCGCTACGGATATCAAGTCGTATCTGTAGTTCCACTACTCATCACTAGATGGCGTTCTTTTCGAGTCGGGGTTTTTTTTTAATTTGCCTAGCAAATAAACTTGTAATTTAATTATACTGTACAGGTTCTAACAAAATATACTGAAACTGTTTTAAGGATGCAGTCCGTAATAAGTACTGAAAATGTTTCCCCAAGGAAATATGGAGGCCTCCCATACAACTTGACCGATCAGCTGATCCGAGTTTGTATGGAAAGCAAAAAAATATTTTTCGTATTTCGAAATATGTTCTTTGGGGAAAGTTGTTCAGTATCATGACTGAATTCACTCTTAAAATAGTTTCAGTAGATTATACCTATACTTAGACGTTATAGTGTTGTGATGTAGAGCTCGTGGTTCGATTTATTACATCTTGGACATCTAGTAAGACATGACAATCTATTCAGAATAATAGAGTAGAAGGAAAAATAAATGGGAGACGAGGAAGGGGAAGACCAAGGATGAAGTTTTTCCAACAAATTAAGGAAGGGTTAGGAGTTAGGTCCTACCAAGACATTAAAAAGATGGCAGAGAGAAGAGAGGAATGGAGGCATCTCCACTTAACTCCACCGATAAGAGCCTTGCTCTTAAGTTAAAGAAGAAGATATCCTTACACGTTGTAGGTAGGTATAAACAATAAAGTCTTTGCACAGAGTAGGTACTCTGCTGCCCGTTTTCTGTTACCTTTACCTCTCTTAGTCGCCTCTTACGACACCCAAAGGAAAGGGGTGGTGATATAGTGATATGTAATGTACTCTGCCTTCACCACACTGCTAACCAATAAGTATACTATACGGTATACTTAAGAACGATTTATGTGTATGTACAGGCTGACTTTTTATCCACCAGCCTTTATGGAGCAAGGTTGAGTCCATGATACAGAACTACTTTCCATAAAAA
Organism: Acrobasis repandana; assembly: GCA_963576875.1. Lineage (NCBI taxonomy): Eukaryota > Metazoa > Arthropoda > Insecta > Lepidoptera > Pyralidae > Acrobasis > Acrobasis repandana. The sequence continues at coordinate 2,407,577 of OY756216.1, forward strand.
CAATTAACGAAAAACTAAAATAAAAATTTACCTTCCTATACAAATCAGCGCTCGGCCAAACGGATTTTGTATGAGAGGACGAAATTTTTTTATTGATTTATAATAACTTTTTTTATAGAAAGTAGTTCAGTATCATGGATTGAACTTGTTACGAAAATTGGGCTGGTATTTAAAATGCTATTAGTGGATAGAATTACAGTGGTTCCTGGATTTACTGGTAATTAAATATCTAATTATGCGATATTAATTGGTGTAAATTCCGGACGTGTGGTAACCCTAGCCGGAATTAATTTTGACTTTAAAATCAATAGCAGCGGATACATTAAATCAATAAGTTACAGTTAATAAAGGTCATTAACTTATTAATGTACGTTTCAATTAATGAAATTGTAATATGAATGTAATATTTATCGATGAATGGCTATTATTATTTATAGACAATTGGCACGCAACCTATAATTTTATTTTAATTTCCAACAAATAGAAACCTTATGGTTAATATAAAGAATCTTTATTTGAAAGAATACCATGTAATATTCACTTATAGAGAAATAGCTTTAATTACACACCTAAAATGTTACTAAAACGACGATGGGCTTATGCACGCAGGAACATAAATTATATCCTTATTTCTTCTATAATATAGATCTATATAGAAGAATTAAGGTATTCATAAGGTATTTACGTTACCTACGTACGTATACCTATAATTATGTTTAATTAGGTAGGTAACTCTTTTCTGTAAGTAAAATTAACTGATATTCATAAACCAATATCAGATGACACTGTCATCTTGGACGCACGCTACGCCGCAAGCGACCGGCCAATTAGCGCGTCTTATTTGACCAATCAATTGTCGGCTCGTCGATAACTGGTACTGCTCGCCGACAAGGGCTGTTACCTAACACATGAAATATCTACTTTGGTGCTAATTGGCGTTTATAACTGATCTTATTATAAATATGGATCTTTTGATGCCTCTTTCTTTACTACCTATCGGTCCACTGCCGGCTAAATGCCTCACGTAAAAGGAAGGACTATCTCTTCCCTTTTCCTCCCTTAGTCGTCTCTTCCGACACCCGCAGGAGAGAGAAGGGATGGTATACTTAAAACTCTGAAATCTATGATTTCAATTTGACTCAATAAAATTAGCGTTAATTTCTTAAGTTCGAACATGAGCCAAATCAATTAAGGGGTGAATTCTATCTGGTTTGTTCGCAGCAAACTACCGTTGATTATTTCTAAAGTTAAAGTTTTTCGAATTTCATTTTAAATTAAAATATTAAGTAAAAGGATATCCTAACGGGGCAAAAAAATGGAAGACATTTAAAATGGAAGACAGAATTTTGGATTCTGCGGCTCTGGGCTTTGTCTGCTTAGAGCCGCAAGACCCAAAAATCTCTAAATACCACTTATAGCTTGATGGTGGGTGAGAAAGAAACAAAATAGTGATGTGACTGGTTGCTAGCCGCGTCGACTAACATGATTACCATTTGCACCAATTCCCTCGATCACATTTTACGATGAGCGGGAAGAGAAGCAGCCGTCCTTTTGTCCCTGACAATCATAGAAGATACTTTGAAAACGCTCGCGCGCGCAAATCATTCGTTTTATAACTCCTGCGTTCAAAAGTAGGCTCCTAGTCTAGACATGTTTATTTACGTCGTCCACGTTGTTTTTAAAAACACCTCCACCGAATTTTTATTAATGATGTAAGTAGTATAATGCGCCGCTGTGTGATGTGTCATACATAACGTGGAGTATCATAATGTGGTCATTGTTCGCAAACTGCGCATTATCAGCATCGTTATCACGCCAGTTAGTACCGGTCCGACAGACAACAACTGCTCTAGATAGGACAGTTGTTTGTGTAAGTGGCCAACATTGTTCACAGATTTTTCAAGCTGTCTTGAGGTATCTAATCTACCATAGCTTGATGACTGCTATTCAATGATGGCGACCGGGACTAAAGGCTTCTTGAAGACTTTTCCTATGAAACAATCGAGAAAAAAAGGTTCTCATGGTAAGAATATACGTAAGTATAAAAAAAATTAAATGTCTGCTTTATATTGGAATTAATACATGTACCCTGTACCCTAGACCACAACCACAGAAGACAGTAAGGCTATTACATACAGAACGGAATCTCCTAAGGTCCCGCGCAATATGCGTCCCCGTTCCATGTCCCCGCATTTCTCCTTCGTTCTCGCCTTGTCGAGGGGCGAGAGCGGGCGAACACACACCCATTGACGTGTGCACGACGGCACAAGAACGGGGACGGGGAACGGGGAGGCATATTGCGCGTACCTTAGAAGATTCCGTTCTGTATGTAATAGCCTTACTGTCTTCTGTGCCACAACTTTATTTTTTATCTTCCCGAGCAGCCAATGATTGATGATCAGTCTATTGAAAGGATTACTGATTAGATAGCCCCGGATTCTAGACTTTTTTTCAGGAGGAGCAAAACCCTGAAAACAGGTCGCTTGATTTAAGCGCCCTCTAAAATCTACATTTGGCGTCTCCAAACTAATGCACACGCGGTAAGGGCCCCGAATTGCCTCCGTTTGATCGGGGTCTGCAAGAAAAAAGCTGGAGAGCCTCCCATTTTCTGTCTGAGAGCTATGATAGATAGATTTATCGTTACTGCGTCGAAATTCGCCCATACTTTCGCTTGTTACGATAAAATATTTTGATAGCGCATCGATAACACAGCTCGGGAGCAATAAAAATAAATAAACCTTACGACCACGTAATAGTCGATAAGATTATGTAGAGGTAAAATCGTGAACTTTGTGTGTAACAACAAAAATAAATTAGTAGCGGATAACTCTATCATTTTCTGATCTGACGTCGGCAAGCAGGCGACGGTCGTATTAAAACTTTAACCAAATATGACACTGATAGTAGTCAGAGCGATCTTAAATATTATCAATATTAATAAAATACTCACTTTGAAATAAAAACACAGCTAAGTTCAGGACTAACTCTATACATAATATGTTTAGAAAACACGACTGCTTAAAATTTTTTCGATAGAAAAAAATTGTGAAGTTGCCTTTAAATCACCTCAGAATTAAGGTGAAGATACAGGCAAATGGCCTTGAAGTGGCGCCCTCATTTGAAATAAATTGGTAACTCGTAAATATGGGGATCATTTCCATATTGCTCTTCGTCATGCACTAGATAGCCCTTTAAATTTTTATATGAACCACCGTTGAAAGCATTTACATTAGTCCGTCTAGCTTTAAAACTTGCCTCCGCCAAAAGTGGCCACGGCAAGTTTTAAAGCTAAACGGATCACCAATAATAGTTTCAACGGCAGTTCATAGAATAATTTAAAGGGCTATCTAGTGCATGACGAAGAGAAATATGGAAATTATCATCATATTTACGAGTTAACAATTTATTTCACACTTCAAGGCCATTTGCCTATATCTTCACCTTAAACTAAAACGGAAAGTATTCAAGAAATAGGTACAATAAATAAGCCTTTGTAACTTTGGATTATAATTGTATTATACTCTTAAATATTCTTTGTAAAACGAAAAACCTCAAAAACCAGAAACGCGTAAACCAGCCGCATCGACCCGCCGTCATCTCGCATGGCTCACTGTCTCGCTTTAGCTAGAGTAAATTTGTGTGCGTGGAAGCGGGAGCAAGATTTAGATTATTTTCATCAGGCGCAGCCTTAACTGTTCCGGCTATTTCTTTCATATTTCGCATGGTCTTCACGGGGGGCTCCGGCTCTTACTTACCGAACGAAGCATAGAAGCGGTGAAGCTACTACTCAGACGTCTGTTTTCCCCGGACGAGCCGGCCCATTCATGCTACTAGCAAAACTGAGTTTTGCCGGTAGCGTGGCTCTACCACAACTAGATAATTATTTACTTAGTAGTTATTTACTTAAATAGTTATTTACTTGCTATAGTGTTATAGTATATAGCTCACAGAAATCTAAAATGGAACTCATATTTTTCAGGATAATAGACCAAATAGGTAGGTACTTAACACACGCTTTGCCCATTGCTGTCATTGCAGTCTTTGATATCAATAGATATACCTATAACTACATGTGATGATCATGGGAACATCTTACTTGAGATCACAGAAAAGCCACAGTATAATATGTATAATAAAAGCGATAATTTATTACGTTAATCCTGCAGTTAGCTAATGCAAATATATGAATCAGTATATTATTAAAACCAGGAAGGGGCGGGGCTACCGTATGGTTAACAATATTGCACGTAATACTGAAACAGCGGCAAGGTCAAGGCTGATTAGCACTGCGCCGGCGCAAGCTAATCTATTCGTCCTTTTCACACCTACTCAAACTGTGACTGTTAAAAAGAGATAGAGCATAGTGGGTGCGTGAACTACGATAGATTCATCACGAAAGCGTCCGCATTCTCTCTAAAAATAAATCACCAAATTACAGAGACATACATCACTCTGGACAGCCAGCTAATGTTAATTAGTTTGGAGTCTGGAAGCGATTGCTAATCAAGTTTCTGTGATGGAGATTAGTGATTTATAATGTTTCAGCAAGATTAACTTGGAATTTGCGATGGCGACGATAAATTAAAATAAACTGATCGATCAAAAATGTCAAGTCTGTGGATAATTTAATTGAACATATAAATAACGAATTTCCTTCTCGCAAATGTTTTGGAAGTATTCAAAAGCTTTTTCATGCAAAATACAATACTTGTACAGGTACAGCCAACATCTAAAGTGGTTTTATTAAAATTTAGTTTCGATTGGACACCCTACACTAATAAAAAAAGTTATGATTCCTTTTTTCGTTGATTTTAGATTTATCCTTTTTTAGATTGATTTGACGTTTGCTAAAACCTGTCGTGCATATTAAACTCTGTCTTCCGGATTATCAATAGTAGCACTGATAATGCTTACAAAGGTCAGCTTTTATTTATAGTTGCACACTGCTTAATGAGTAGCTATCACAAAATTATCAATCATGTGATCGGCGGCACTGCCCTGCTAACTTTAAACACCGTATTTGTCATTTTTATCAAAATTGAGTTAATCGTGTACTAGCTACACAACTCGTACATATTATTTGTTTTGTTATATATATTTTTGATCGCTGCGCCCAGGTTTTGCAAGTACAGTTTTCAAATATAACAAAGGTAACCTACCTATCTGTTAAGTTTTTGTTATTTTTTGACGTGACAACGTCTTAAATTAGGTTGCGGCTGGGAGTCACTTATGAAAAAGTGTAACGCTCGGTAACGTTACGATGAGTCACCGAACGAGAGAGAGGCCCGCCGAATGCCTTGCGTCTCTCTCCCACTCAACTATGATCGGTCTGCCGCGCGCGTTGTCACGTAAAATCTTCGCCCGTAAAACCGACTTTACAGGCAACCATTTTTTTTTCTATTACTTAAGTAGGTAGCATCATTGGTTAAAACCTATAGGTATAACAATCCTACCTCTGGTCGGTTAAACTAAAAAACATAAAACTAATAAAATTTCGTATCTTTACAACAAATAATATGTGTGTGAATGGGCGAGAATGAATCATGTTAATAGTCAATGCGGCTAGCAACCCATCACTATTTTGATACCCTTCGACGATCTGAATCTCTTTTACAGGATTGTTCACATTTGTGATGCACCCTCACTCGAGTAGCTGACATTGCTGACATTGAATTAAATCAGTCATTCCGCCAAATCTGATACAACTACCTAAATCTAGATAAAACTAGTTTCGATATCGACTGCGAACGTGCCGACGCGTTTCACCGGCGGCATAGCAACACTGCGTCACGTGATAAAGTGTGTCTTATCTCTGAATAGCACAACGTTGATACCAAATGTAGTTTGTTATATAAAAGAGATGCAAGCAATTACAACGTGCGTTGATTCGATTAAACCTATGTTACTGCATCTTTTGGAAAGTAAAGAAAGCGAATAGGGATGTAAACTGGGTCCGAAAAGTTGTATTTTATGTAGTCTTGAGTTAAATTATCCAAATATAATGGACCCATATTTTACGGTTTATCAAATAAAAAATAAATAGATAATCCACACCACACTGTAGTAATGTCTATGATTCACGTTATTTTTACCCTATAGGTACATCGTGTTAATGAAAAAAGCAAAACCTCTGATAGTACCTCAGCCCATGTAACTAAACAACTTTCACGAAACTAAAAAAAAATATTTGAATTTTCATACAAATTGATCAGCTGATCGAGTCAATTTGTATGAAAATCCGTTTTTTTTTTGGATTTCTTGAAGTTGTTGAACAAAAGTTGTTCAGTTACATGGGCTGAGTTACCATCTGACAGGTTTTGCGTTCTTTCATTAACACGATGTTTATAATAAAATAACCCAGGGTTAAGCACACATGAATTTTTCGGGGTCCAGTGCTGCCCCCTTTTGAAATAAATTATTTTAAAGGAAACTGAGATATCATTTTAAATTTCGTCTTTGTGAAACCCTAGATATCCCTTCAAACTATTTTGTGAACTACTGTTTTGAAGGGTTATCCAGGGCTTCATAAAAAAAATTTATGATATCTCTAAGCTGTTTCCTTTGAAATAATTTATTTCAAATGGGGGCAGAACAGGACCCCGAAAAATTTATGAATCCCTTAATTATGAATGAGTAACGACAATAACTACGTGGAGGCAAGAAATCAATCAAGATGTTTTTGCATCTACCTACGACCAATTTCCTCATTGGCTTTCGCATTACGGAAGCTGACTTTTTATTCAGCTGAAGCGGGCTTTATTTCTTCTTGTTTATAACCGATTATGTGCCGTATGGTTCCCGGCAAAGTAGAATAGAACCACTCCAAGTCTTCCCGTGGATGTCGTAGAAGAAGACTTAGGAAACACAAGCTAAACAAAGCTTATAAACATCAATGAGACCTCTACAACCCGTCTGGCCAGCGTGGAGAGTGTAGGCCAAATCCTCTGGCTGCTCTTGCCAATTATGTGCCATGTGATTCTGGCAGAGTAGAATAGCCTTATAGACCGCTCCAAGTCTTCCTGTGTGTCATATGACAGATGACATATAACTGTTATTTAACTGTCATAGTTGTCAAAATAGTGTCAAGTGTCATATGACATTATTTTTTTAATACGTCAGATGGTCCGGCTAAAGAAATGGTGGAGTAAGAATGACTATGGGTTTAAAATTGGGATTTAAAATATTTTTATTTTTTATAATTAATTGACTGCATAGAAAAATCTGATATTTTTTTATGGTAACGAGGAATGTTATTCTTAACCACAGAAAATTATTCAAGCGTTTACAAAATTATCATCCCTTCCCTATTGAAATTAAGGAAAACATTTATTAAAATCAAATTATTACTTATTGTGTAATATGTAAATTTAAGCAAATACCTATAAAAAAGCTAATCGACTCACGCACGACCGCAGACATTATTAAGGTGAAATGGTAGCATAAGTGGCGCCCTCATTTGGAATAAATTGTTTAAAACTAAATATGGTGATATTTAAAAATTTGATTTGTATTAATAACTATAACCTTTGAAATTATTACTAGTCCGTCTAGTTTTAAAACAGTTTTTCGCCAAAAGTGGCCACTTTTGGCAAAAAACCATTTTAAAACTAGACGGACTACCAATATTACTTTCAAAGATTATTCATAAAATAGTTTAAAGGTCTTTTTAGACATTGATATAAATCAAATTTTTAAATATCACCATATTTAGTTTTAAACAATTTATTTCAGATGAGGGCGCCACTTATGCTACCACTTCACCTTAACATTTTAAACATGAATTATACATTTTTTTCGAGCGTCACAACATAATTTATTCGACCAATCGTTTATAAAAAATAGATGGACTGGTTTTATTAAAATATCTAATGCTTAACCCTAGAGAGGGCGCGCTATTAGCATTTTGCCGCTCGATTTTAGGTCAATTATTTTTTAAATAATTATTTATCATAAGTTCGCGCTTTGTAGCTAGGTCCCTTCTAGGAGTCTCCGGTAATGCCTTTATGTCAAGGAGACAAAATGAATCATAACATAAGGACGAAAATATGCACGAGAATTAAGATACCACAAATCCGAAAAATAAAAAGTTTTTTATAGTTTATGTATTTAAGAAAATCTAAAAATAATTTTGACAAATCAAAAGATTATATGTTAGTGTCCTTGAAAAAAATTGAAATAACTATGTTTATTTTCTATGAACTGATTGTCATCAAAGAAGAAATTGAATTAATGATAGGGATCCCGATTAAAATTAACAATGAATATAAGCGGCAAAATGCTCTCCACGCGCCCACTGCTGTGGGTTACATGGAAACAGCGCGCCCATTCTAGGGTTAAAAAGCCCACGATACGAAATCTTGTGATGTTTAACTACATACGTGTTTACATAACATAACGAAAATGGTCCTAACTTAAGACCTGCCCCAAGAAACATTACGTTGGTACCTAACGTAAGTTAACAAGGGTAAGGTATTTAATAAGCCGGACATACTTAGTAGGTAGATTTCTTCTGCCGCCTAGACATCGCATTTACGATTTACTATAGCTTTTTTGGTACGTCTTTTTGGAGATGAGCATCTTTTAGCTCTTTATGGACTATCGTTAGCCAAGTACAAGGTGGTTTTCACGTAAACGATTTTTGTTCGTTTAAATAATCAAACTGACCTAACTGACTCTCACCTTGTAGAGATTGTGCAACACTTAAAGTATTTTTTTTGCGTTTTGGCAACACCTGTAATTTCCTTGTCAAATGTCAAAACATTGACAAATGTTTATGTTTATGTTGCCATTAAACTTTATTGGAGGTTTCCCTCTTTTGGGGAATCTTACGCTTGTATTGGGAAATAAAAATGGGAAACAAATTAAGTCACTATGGACTTAATGTGTCTCCTTTTACTCAAATCATAATATTTCCAGTGATCCGAAACACATATTCTAATATGAATGTGACACAATATAGCAGCGGAGGCCGGGGCGCCTATCGTATCGGACATTTCACCGGTCATCGACTTTTCTCATTCACGACGGACCTAAATTGCTATCTTATCGTTGGCTTCCCTTCCATTCTTAATTAGGTCCCACCGATACCATATCTCAACAGTGACAGTGGCTTCCGACAAGGAAAATGTAAAGAAATTTGTGACAACTTCATTGATTAGGTATACACATAGGTAATACTGAACAACGCTGGTACTAACTAAATTTAGTGCACAAAATTGGTTTTTGATTTTTTTTCTAGAAAATATGAGTTATTCGGTCAGAAATTAAAAATTCTAATATTTCTGGGTTCTTCTACATGATATACAGAGTTTATTTCATTTTTTATTCTTATACAAATATACGCGAAATAATGCGTCAATCCTTTTTTCATAAATCACGTTTGATTACCTAGTAGGGGTAAAAATCATTACTATTTCTATTTCATAATTCAAGAATATCATTTATGTATTGATTAACATTTATTATTATTTTTTTATTTTAGAGGATTATGCTTTATTTTAGCTTATAAAATTGTTCTTTTTTAAATGATTAAATTTCAGTAAACTCTAAAATTCACAAAAATAATTTATTTTACAATTTAATTTTAATTATAATGGGTGAAAATGCAAGTCATGTTATTAGGCGATGCGGCAAGTAGCCCATAACTATTTTGATTCCTTTTCCACCTTTTCACCCACCATCACGCTAAAAGTGGCCTTTGGGTCTTGCGGCCCTGTGCTCTGTCTACTTGGAGCCGCAAGACCCAAAATGCTCTATCTGCCCCATTAGGAATCAAGACATGATAGTCAATAGACTATCTTTACTTACTTTTGTGACTTACTAATAACTAGAAACAAAATACACTAATAAATGTATTTTGTTTCTAGTTATTAGTAAGTAGGTACTAAGCTGAAAGCTTTTTGATCGTAATTTTTTCCCTATACGTGATTCTTATTTTAATTGATAACTTGATGGCTTTATACTATATTATATACTATAGTATATAACTTTTATAGTCAAACTTTTGTAGTCTATACATATTATGTATATAAAAATATGACTATGAAAGTATGATCATTTAAAAGTACTTATGTTATCTGTATTGTATCTACCTATATTAGACGCCAACTATCATTTCTGTTTCTCTTTTCCTAAAGGTTGACGGGGAGAGAATGCTTTAGCATTAAGTGTACCTATTGTACCTTTTGACTCAATAAAAGTATTGAATGAAATAAAATAGATAAAAAAGTTATACATTTTTTTATTTATACAATAACAGCAAAAATCTCGGTGAATGAATTGTGAATAAAACCTTAGCTAGATGTCAATCAAGAAATATCCAGTTCTCTATAAAAGTTTTATATTCGCAATTTGTAACAAAATATCAACTAAATAACGAAGAAAATATGGTTAGTAAAGTTATTCAAAAATTGTAACTGGCGTAACCTATCGTATTTGTCTAGTAAATTTATACCCTAGCCACGCACATATAAAACACTTGTCATGTGTAAATAAAGCGGGCGTTATCAAGCGGTCGAGTAAATTAGGCCGAAAAATAAAGCAGCTTGATTGTTGGACTGGCCTAATGTAAACATATTATGATTTTGAATTCTGTACATACATTTTCATCACAGAATACATATATTTTAGGACAAATCAGCAGAGATTTTTTCAATTCACTCTAAAAGTATTTTTTTGTCATCAACTTTTACCGCTAAAACCCATTCTTGGATATACCTACGAAAGATATACCCTTGAACAGGTTTCGGTAGGAGAAGGATTTATTGCAGGAAAAGGGATAGGTTTATGGGTTATGGAATGAAGTTGGGAGGGACTGATGCTGGGCTATTGCAATAGAAAATACGGCACCTGCCTAATCATGATTCCTGACTATTTTTGCGGCAGGTGGTGGCTTGCCGCCCACTAGATGTCATCAACTTATTGTTATTGATTTCATCGAACCTTTTAAATTTTACCAACTTCGATATAATAAAGTCGTGTCGTTATCGTTTATTTGTGATGTGTAATTATTCTTTTTTAATATAGACATAAGCATCTATAATAATTTTGTTTGCCTAATTTGCCCAATAAATGCCATTTCAATATAAGATTAAAATTTTCCTGGTGGTTACCTCTATTAAGTGTTAAGTATAAATTTATTACATCGCTTAAGGAATCTCAGTTTAACACATCAAATTGATCGTTTTTTATGATCTGCCCTGGAGGAGTACTGCCCGAGTTTCTTTTTTGCTCCAAGACCAGCATGAAAACTTTATCTAAAAAGCCATCATCTCATATATTTGTATTTTTTTTAAAAAACAATTCTCTATCAATTCATTAAATCAATATCATTGAACCTGTGAACCATTTCTGATGTTTCTATGTAGACACGACTATTCTTTATGTTAAATATTTAATTTCTTTTCAGAAATTCAGTGCTTTCTGTTTATTTATAGGTATTCCAGAAAAAAATTACCACAATCAAAACTCTACCTATTTTGACACAATTTGCGTAGCAGGTGAACGTATTATGTCGATTGAGTCCGCCTGTCATATGATGCGCGCGTGCTTTGCTCATAAACAGAGCAAGTGGGCGCCGCTTCTGACCTCCTGATAATGCGCGGCTCCCTGATAACACGGAGATAAGTGGTAGGTCGCTCGACTACTACACGACTGATTTAAGACACCGAACATTTCTTAACAAAACAGTCGCGCAATCAGCCTTTTTCATTTGCTCGTTTTACATACCAACGTGTTAGAAGAACAATTTGTATCAAACGATAACAGCTAAAGTTGCATTGGTTGGATAAAATCTTTATATCACACTGTATTTGCAGATGTGCATCATATCATCATATCAGCCGCAGGAAGTCCACTGCTGGACATAGGCGTCTCCCACTTCCCTTGAGGATTTTCAAAATGAGCGATCGGAAGTGGCCATTATATCCGACGGGGTATCCAACGCTGCGCTTGTCGATACGTGGCCGCCGTTCAAAAACCCTTCTGCCCCATCGGCCATCGGTTTTTCGTGTAATATGCCCTGCAAACTGCCACTTCAATGAGTTAATCCGCTTGGCTATGTCAGTTTTGTTCTCCTACAAATATCCTTATTTCTAATTCGATCGCGAGCATAGCCCTTTGAGCGACCTTGACCCTTCTTTTGAAACCCATGGTAAGGAACCACGTTTCAGAGCCATAAGTCATCACTGGTAACACATATTGATTGTATTTATTTTGGATGAGTAAAAACACAGTGTAACTTTCCGAACGCAGCCCAGCAGAGTCGAAGTAGTCCAAAGACCTCTTCCTCGAAGCTAGAACTTTCATGCCAGGTAAACACAATAGTCTACAACTTCGTAAGTGGAGCTTCCAACAGAAACAGGTACGGCGTAACTTGCGTATTTGACATGATCTTTGTCTTATTAAAGTTTATTTTTAGGCCTACCTATTGGGAAATTCGATTTAGGTCTTCGAGCATCGTAATTAACTCCTCCATTGATCCTGCTATGAAAACCATATCGTCGGCAAATCGAAGGTGATATACTCGCCATTGATGTTTATGCAAAGTCATTTCCATTCCATGAACATCTTTTATCACAGCGCTGAAAAGTTTCAGAGATATAACATCTCCTGTCTCACGCCTCTTTGCAATGGAATAGCCTTCGTACTGAGCTCCTTTACTCGGACCGACAAAGTGGTTTTGTTGTAATAAGCACTTCAATACCTCGATATACCGATAGTCAATACGGCACCGCTAGAGAGACTAAAGCACGGCCTACATTTCGTTACTTCTTCGTCTTCTCTATAAACTGCCGCAAAGTATGGATGTTGTCCATGGTACTGTAGCCTTTTCGGGACCCGGCTTGTTGGGGATCTCTGTTAGCAAGACGGATTGTGATGATCCTCGAAAACGACTTATAGACATAACTCAGAAGCGTAATGGGCCTATAGTTCTTCAACTAGTGTTATTTTGAACCACCTGTAGTGTGGTAGTTCTGTTCTTCAGAAAGGGAAATACTGCACCTATGTTCCATGTAACGCCAGAGCGTTACTCAATCGAGTAGGACGGAATTAATTGTAATTAATTATATTATGTACTCTAGATGTGCAACCTCATTTAAAGATTTTAATCGTTTATCAGTATATTCAGCATAAACACAATCGTTGTCAACTACAACGATTTTACTTTATTTGTGAGAGTATAAATAGACATTTTACATCAATATTACGTCTATATGTATTTGGGTTTATTTGGTTCTCATTTTCATTATCAGACAATATTGTTTCAGTTACTTTTTAGGGTTCCGTACCCGAAGGGTGCAAATGGGACCCTATTACTGAGACTCCGCTGTCTATCCGTCTGTCACAGGGCTCTATCTCTTGAACCGTAATAGCTAACCACCTGAAATTTTCACCGATTGTGTATAACTATGACCACTATAACAACAAATACTAAAAATAAGATAAAGTTAATAATAATTAAAGGGGGTCGTCATACAAGAAACGTGTTTTTTCAGCGTTTTAAATTATCGCACTTGCCCGTTTATTGTTATTGTTTGAAGCAGGCGATAGGTACGCATTTTAGTTTTTAGTAAGTATGTATTGTGAGTAGATTATTGTCTCGTTTTCGAATTCCGGATCAATAAAGGTACTCAAATAATAACAGAAAATATACTAACTTATCTACTTTGGCTAAAAGGTTTGGAGTTATTCGATGAAAGATGATTGATTAACCTAACTAGTCATAATGCGCCAATGTACGAGTAAAAATCTTCTATTCTTCGGATTATCTAGTAAATTTATATTTTTAGTCTAGTGAAATCCGAATGAATTAAGTTATATTTAGATGTTCATTGACGCTAAAGGAACCTTGTGTTGCAAAATATTTATTTAATTTATAGTAATCGTTAATCCATCAGTAGTCGAGATATTTAGACACATTGAGAGTATTAAAATTGGACGCTATATTAAATCATTATTATTTGGTCTTCCTTGATATTCACTGTCGAAAGATCAATGTGTTTGTCACACATTTGAACCGGAACTCCTCTCCATCACGGCAGATGATTCTTTGATGTTCTATCAATAATATTGACCGATCATTTATTAACTCTCTGTACAAACAAACAAATGAATTTCAAACTCGGATAACTGACGTCCATCTCCGATTTATAAATAGATAACAGACCAAAGTCCTAGACGCGTAAAAAGTAAAGTTCATGGAATCGCAAAAACATACTTAAAATAACTGAATTCATACGAGTGTTTAAATTATACTTGTTGACTAATGACTTGAACTAAATCGGTGTAATAATAGTTGAATCTGTGTTTTGCACGCCTCATAAGCGGAGCGTTGAGGTAGTGCTCTACTCTCACCTTACAAAAATAAAGTGATTTTTCGAACTACAAATGTCGGTATTTATTTCTTATCGTACTTGTAGAATAATATTTACACACAAATGTCAAGAAAAAATACTAGTTTCAACAGTCATGATATTTGCAAAGGACATTTTGTTCTTTAAAATAATAAAACAAGTGTTTAAGAAAATTATTTCGTGGACGTCCGTGTGTCGGTATGTATGGAAATTGGCGTGGTCACGATAACGCCCGAAAAACTTAACAAATCGAACCCTTCTTTTTTTCATAGGCTTAAGTATTATCTAAAACTAAGTCCTTTTGAAAATGACGGTCTAATTAAAAGTAGTTTAATTATAATTAGCAATAAACTGAAATCCACTTATCGTTGGTATATCTAAATCTATGTAATTAAGGTTCGTTGACATTGACAATACATGCGCAGTACCTTTCTTTTCTGTGTGGGCAATAGCGCGAAGATTTAAAAGTAAATTTTTATTTTGTTCATAATACACCGATAAATATGCAATATTCAAGTTCTGTTTCTTTTTTGTGAAAATTGAGTGACCGCTATGAGGCGTGCACTTTTGGATTTTCCAAACTTATTTTAAATTTATTAGAGATTATATGAGCCATAACTAGTCTAATGATAGGTAGCAGTAACCCAGTTACACCGATTTAAAGACAGCATTACATACTCTTTTGATAATATAAATATAAATATATACGGACAAATCACACTGATTAAGCTAGCCCCAAAGTAAGTTTTTTTAAACTTGTGTTATGAGATACTAACTTAACGATATTTTATAATAAATACATATATAGATAAACACCCAAGACCCAGGACAATTTGAAAAAGGCCATTTTCCAACTTGCCCTGGCTGGGGATCGAACCCAGAACCTCCGGATTAGCGGTCTAGCGTGTTAACCATTACGCCACAGAGGTCGTTGATGGTTAGAGATAAGGATGAGATATATTATAGACTGATGTTCTAGGTAGTAGGTATATACTTCTTATATCAGAAAAATAAGCAAAGTTTTTATTTGCTGAATTTTAACATATATATTTAAATACAGTAAGCGCTGACATTTTCTGGACATATTCATATGTATTTTAACTATTCATTATGATTTACCTAGAGAGATTATTTTAGAGAGAAATAATTAAATATACCTTGGAACTTCCCCTTAAACGCAAGAGTAATGTTTAGAGAAATAATTGAATATAACTACTTTCCTCTTAAACGCAAGAGTAATGTTTAGAGAAATAATTGAATATACCTAGGAACTTTCCCCTTAAATGGTAAACAACAATTTTAAGAGATAATTGTTCTGTAACTTAGGAACTGCAGTGCAGTGGAAAATTAGGCCAATGAAACCATAGACACAGATTGAAGTAGCAGTTTTATTCGAGAGCATAGAGAGTGCACTGGCTTTAATTGCAACTGGTTTTTTGTAACGGTTACAGTCTCGCCTAAATTGCTAGTCGAGTATGAAATCTATTACTGGTAATTATTATTGCTTGGTGAAATGGTAACACATTATTCTGGTTACAAATACTATCTGGTTATATTATAATAAATAGTGACAGTCATTATTTTAATATTTAAACAAGTTTTCTTTTGTTCTGATTTCAATTCTTCATGTTCACAGTCTGTATGTTATTGAATTCTAAGTGATTCTCTGGTAAGTATAAGCAGGCCTGTGTCACTCCCCGTTTAGGTATCGAAAATGTACCTACATTATTACTATGCGCGCAGGCGGCCCCTCCGGGTGGTAAATTCAGTTATACGAATCGTTTGTCCAGAGTAATAAGAATGGATGTCTAGGTATATACGAATAGGTGCTGAGTTCTGACGTGAGCTAAATTAAACCATATCGCTAGCCGGATTGAGTAGATATTTCTTTGAATTTCTTTGCTGAGTGAGACTTCTGTACGTTAGTTTTATTTGTTCTGTGGTACAAGTAATCTGAGCCCCTTTCCTAATAACACTTATAAATCTTTCCATTTCTCTTTTTTCAGATAATAATGAGATTTCATCACAGTACACACTCAACAGCAATCAACGTCCTTGACTCCGTACTGACGATATTGCAATGACTATAATCCCTACTTACTATGTTTGCAAGTATGCTAATTTTATAAAGCCAGAATCTAGGTAAAGCTAGTTCGCCGTCCGATTTAATGTTTAATGTATGAGCACAAAACATAGCGCGGCGTTAAACATGTTTATTTAGATTGACTTACTTATTGAAACTCAGTGATATTTAAATTATATTTGAACCCGTGTTGTGAAATAAAAAAAGAAAACTACATAGCCTCGTTAATTTATTTTTATTTATAAAATGAACATGGCTTATTGCCTGATTACACCCACCGAGTAGAGTGGCGAGACAGTAAAACATCACTCGGCCGAGACAGTGCTGTGGCCGACTGATTTTTAGTTTACACGTATTTTTGAAGTTGCGGAGACAGTCAGTTAGTTCAGTTTATATGGTAGAAGGTCAAGTGATGCTGAGAAATCCTGGAAGTGGCGATGGCGAGTGGTCACCGAGTACACGCCGGCCGAGCCGAGTACGTATTCAGAATATTCAGATCTACTGAGTGAGCGAACGAGACAGTTTGGGGAAGCGGGGGGATGGGTACTCGATATAATAAATAGAACGGGGTCCGAGTGACTCCCTTGCCTGTGACTAGGCCATGCGCTCGGCCGAGCACTCGGCTTACGGAATAGATACAGATACAACTCGTAGTGGCCCTTTGGAGAAGTTGATGTAATACAGCGCCCCCGCCGAAACCCATTCTTGGCTGAACCAGTGAGTTCTAGAGTAGGGTAAGAAAGGAGAGATTGATATTAGGCTATTGCAATAGGGATTTCGGCACCTGCCTTAATCATGATTACCTAGGTACTGACTATTTTTGTGGCAGGTAGAGACTTGCCGCCCACTAGATACCTATCTCGCCACTCGGACCCCGTTCTATTTACTAGATTGAAAGAACCGACGACGATTGTTGCCAGCAAAGGGGCAACATTGACGTGGGCGACTCATGGGTGTCGAGAGGTATGCTGCGCTATCTACGAAGTTACTCGCTGCATGATGCCCTACACTTAGAGCCTTTAACGACTCCTCTCTGTACAGCCAATTAAGACAATGCAGGACTCTCAGTCCTGCATTGCCTTAATTGGCTGTCTATTGACTGAGCATTATTGGGTCTCCACCCTGACCGATGAAGAAGCGTCGGGGACGAAGCACGCGGGTCCGTGGTATCATCATAACATAACTCACAACAGCTCGTCACAAGCTGCCCTGTGGCATATTTTAACTAGGTATTATGATTATTTTATAATTTCTTTAAAACATGTAAAAAATACTTCTCTCCTTGCTTCAAACGAATTTAGCAACGATTACTTCAATCACTACTCCATGCTCATTCATGCATGACCATTGATTTTCCTGATTTATCTTGGACCTCGAGAAAATTATTTGGGTATGTACTCACCTAAAAGTAGATGACTTAAACATCGACCTGCTAACAGAGGCAAAGGAAACGTGGTCAGCTCTCTGCCCTAAAGATAGTATCCCAGTGGAAGCCAACCTACAAAAACTCTGGGATGCACCTTTAGTGCAGAAAACTATTTCTAATTTGGCTCAAAATTTCAATGACATCAACAGCGCTCGGCTCCAAGCAGTCTCCACAAAGGAGTCCAGCCTCTGGCTCCACGCTATCCCGTCTTACAATATAGGTACATTTTTAGACAACAATAGTTTCCGAATAGCTGTCGGGCTCCGGCTGGGAACACCCGTTTGTTCGCCTCATCGTTGCCCATGTGGTAGCGACGTGGATCAGTTTGGGCTTCACGGTCTCTACTGCCATCTCAGCGCTGGTAGAATTTCACGCCACGGCTCTCTTAATGACATTATCCGAAGGGCTCTGGCCACCATCCACGTACCTTGCACCCTCGAACCTCGGGGGGTAGTGCGTGATGATGGCAAGAGGCCTGATGGAATATCGCTGATCCCCTGGGAACGCGGCAGGGCTTTAGTGTGGGACGCCACATGCGTTGATACGCTTGCACCCTCCCATCTCAGAGGATCAGTCTCGAGAGCCGGTTCGGCTGCAGAAAACGCTGAGATCGCCAAACGGCGCAAATATAGTTCTTTAAATGATGACTTTATTTTTGTGCCGTTTGGTGTGGAGACTTTCGGGCCGTGGGGCCCCGGTGCTAGGGGTCTCCTTAAAGAGATCTCTCCAAGACTGATCTCCGCCGCCGGTGACAAGAGGGCTGGCTGTTTTTTCGCACAACGTATTAGTATTGCGATTCAACGCGGAAATGCGGCCAGCGTTCTTGGCACTATGCCACATGGACACGATTTTTTAGATTAAATTTGTAGTAAGTAGGTATTTAAGTTTTGTATATCTGTAAATATGTAAATTATTTTATCTTTCTTTTTTTTTTTAAATAAACTATTTAACTACTCCTAAAATGTGTTTCAAAATATTTAATTTAATTTGCTATAATGTCTACTACGTCTACAGAGCTATATAAATTCAATCTTCAGTGTGACTACAGAGCGTATTAAATAATGCCATTCTTAAAAGCAAAATTGAATATAGGGAAATTGTAATAATGTCCAGCAATTAGGCAGCAATTTGTCTAATCGAAAAGCATTAAGTATAATAAA
This sequence comes from Acrobasis repandana, assembly GCA_963576875.1. NCBI lineage: Eukaryota > Metazoa > Arthropoda > Insecta > Lepidoptera > Pyralidae > Acrobasis > Acrobasis repandana. Next base: position 2,426,600 of record OY756216.1, read on the forward strand.
GAATACATTTTTTTTAACTTCTTCAATTAAATTTTTGATGATTTCAACTGCTTTCATAAATAGTTGTGAACTTGTGACACTATACGTCACTTTTGGAAATGGTCATTGCTCAAAAATTGGTCACTTTTGCAAAATGTCACTTTCGCAAAAGGTTATTTTTACAAATCATCACTTTGTCATTTTCGGAAATGTCTCTTTCGCAGACGGTCATCTTCAACTTTTCTAATTTCTGACAATCAAAAGGCTCAACACGCCATACTGTTATGATCTATTTGATCGAGTGTGCTTCCGCCACCAGTCATCGGCTGTCGTAGTCACGACACGTTTGCCTAAGGATGCCTCGTGTTGAGGTCAACACTAGGCATCCTCAGGCACAAAACCAGATGCTGATTGTCAGATGGTTAAACGAATCGTCGGTGGCGAAAGCACATAAAGTAAATTAGATCAAATACTCGTATCATGTAAATTTGACTTCCGCGAAGTAACACCTGAATCGATTAACTATATTGTTATTTTTGTAATAACGTTTAACATTCCTTCATTACCTACCTCACTCGATATGTTTTAAAGAAAAAATATTCGAGTCTTATTTTGATATATATGACGCCTAAGATCCCCCATTTTGTTTTATTTTTTATAACCTATCTATGGACACTTGGGTCAGCCTGAAAGATGAATCTAAAAATCAATATGGATTGATTACGGAAATCCATACAGAAGTTTTAATGATATGAGGTAAAAAGAAATTTACAAATATATTAGTTATACAAGATACGCGTAACATACATACAAGATAGGCATGAAAAACATAACCCTTCCTTAACAGTCGAGTAAAAAATAGATTCATCAGTTTGCGTACTTATGTTAAGACAGATATATATAAGAGATAGACACACGCAAAAACAGGCATGTTGAGCCTTTTGACAATGGGTAGAAAAGTTGTGCAATATTGTGCATGACTGTGTGCGAAAATATTATATTGTGAAAATGACAATGTACAAAAGTGACGATTTGCAAAAGTGACTTTTTGCGAAAGTAGCATTCTGCAAAAGTGACCAATTTTCGAGCGATGTCCATTTGCGTAAGTGATGAACTGCGTCACAACACAACCTCATAAACTACTTATAAAACAAAAGCACATAGAAAAGTTACTTTTAATACCGGACCTTACCTCTCGCACCATTTCCTTGGCTGACCGGCGCTCCGTTCACTTTGATCGGCCTCCCGTCCGCAGTACATTTTAATAACATATTTCCTTCATATGTTCACTTATGGTCTATTTAACATATTTTCATAGCACAGTATAACCAAAACATGTGAGTTTATGTTTCTTTCGAGTTATTATTCACTTCGCGCCTACTGATTGGCTGTCTCGTGTGACGTCAAAAGTCAATTTGAAACCACTCGAGTAGACACATAACTTGTTACCTTGTCGTCCTGTTTTCTTTTTAAACACTTTTTGATATCACTGAACTGTTCACCCACTTAATTATCAACTTATCACAAATTGAAACGATTATTTGTTAGTTTACGCGAAATAATTAAATAGTAAACCACTCAGTTAACTATTAACCACACCACCAACCGAGCAGCAAAGCAAACCAACAGGCTGACTGACTGACCAGATCAACCACAGTGAAATTGCTGCGAATTGCGGCAATGTTTTGATACGCATTTCGATTGCCTTGTGAGATTTTGAGAACGCAAGATGTGAATGAACAAGAAAGACATGAACTTCGTAACGAATGAGACGTCATACTGATGTCATTGTCATGTATTGTCAAGTTGTTAAACGGCTAGACCACAGGTTAAAAAAAAGTCTGGCATTTAAAAAAAGGGCTATGAATTTGGTAAACGTGGTAATGGCAACTGGCAACATTTTGCTTTGCTTGCTGTCAAAATATAAGGCCGCCATATTGGTTTTGTTTGGCGGCGAGTTGGTGACCATGCCTATGACACTTGGAACATTGCAGAATTTTGATTAAAAAATTCAATAAAACGCCATCTAGTCACAAATCAGCTGACCTAACTCCTAATGCGTGTTATAGAATAGCAAAGAAAATGTAGAATGGGAATATCAAATGGTAGAGAAATTCGCCATACGAGGTAGAACACGTGATAACTCAGTTGATTAGAGCATGGTTAAAATAACAGCAACGTTGCGTGTTCAAGTCCCACTCACGCAGTATAATTTTTGCACCATTTTTTTATTTGATAGGAATATTAAATGATGGATAAATTTGACATGTGTTGTTAATCACTTAATAGCTCAGTTGTTTAGGCTATAGAATAGAACATAGTCGTATTTGAACCGAGATCGCGAGTTCAAGTCCCAGCTCACGGACTAATTTTTTTACCGGTTTATTTTATCTTTTAGTTTTTTGGTGTTACGAAAGCATGCTACCAGATGGCGCCACTAGTTTGATCTAATGTTAAAGCTACAGTTTCTTATCTATTTCAGTATATACAATATTAATCTATGTTGGTGACGGTCGCGCCATTTTGGCATTTTTGGCATTTTAGAAGATTTGGATTGACCGACGCTACGAGGTAATTATATTGTAAGATATTGAAAAGGAAACTTATTAAAAATGGGAAAGAAGGACAAAAAAGACAAAGGAGAGACTAGTGACGCATCTACCGAAGAAGAATATGTGGTGGAGAAGGTCCTCGACAAACGCACTGTCAAGGGAAAGGTTAGTGTCCCATTTATTTCTAAATTTTTCTTTGGAATTCCACGTCAAGAACTTACCGGTGTATGTAATAACGTGAATTATGTACCACCATGAACTTTTCTAAGTTTCCCAAATGAATGAGAAACTAGATATTATCTAGAAAACCGTGTTTATAATCAAGCTATGGGCGGCTTTTGCCGCTATTCTACCATCTTGATGATACATATCATCATTTCAACTATATGACGGCTACAGCTAGACATAGGCCTCTCCTATGGATTGTTAATAAAAAAGTCAGAAGTTGTCATCCTCTATATTTTATTATTATTTTTTATTTGCACGAGCTAACAACTCAACTGATTAGGTATATTGACGGTGTCCTCTGTTAGCCTAACAAACAGGGTTTAAGAATAAGTTGAGTGCCTAAATATTTTCCAACTCATGGGTAGGTAGATAGTATTGAAGGGCCCTTACCCTCAGCATGACCATAACCATGCCTCTCAAACACTGCCACAAACAGTGTGTGTGTTTTATGGAAAGTGTAAGAAAGCAAATCAAAACATAAACATGTAAATACAACTTATAATTTGCTGAACTTTATATGAAACAGCTAATTTCACACACAATCATCAAGGTTTAGGCTGGAAATGTTATGTTACAATCATTGATTATTGATTTTATTATTATACAAGTTGCTCCCGCCATGCATTGCTCATGCCATACAATGCCATATTAACATTATCATCATCCAAGCGTATTCCAGGTTGCATCCATAGCAGTTACGCTTCAGAGCCCGCCTAACCTAGGTGATTTGACGAGGTTACTGGTTTCTACTCGGAGAGACTGCATAATAAGAAGTCTTACCTCCGCAACCCAAAGAATAGACCAGAACCAATCCTTGATCCTTATTTATATACATAGAAATCTAAAAAGTTGGCCAATATTTTGCAACGAGACCAGTGTACAAGTTTACCGATTGGATATTCCATATTTTAATAAGTACTTACGTTGGATTTACAGTCTTCTGTTTACTCTATAACTCTGCTGCATATTTTAGAAAAACCATTCGCAAATATAATATTAATAAATATAAATATATAAGGACAAATCACACTGATTAAGCTAGCCCCAATGTAAGTTTTAAACTTGTGTTATGGGATACTAACTCAACGATACTATATTTTTATGATAAATACTTATATAGATCAACACCCAAGACCCAGGATAATTTGAAAAAGGCCATTTTCCAACTTGCCCTGGCTGGGGATCGAACCCAGAACCTCCGGATTAGCGGTTTAGCATGTTAACCATTATGCCACAGAGTTCGTCATACCATCATACCATTCCATCAATAATCATAATAAGTATTTGTTTCTGCAGGTCCAATATTTGCTGAAATGGAAGGGTTACAAAGAAGAGGAGAGTACATGGGAGCCCGAAGAAAACTTGGACTGTGAAGAGCTCATTAGAACCTTTGAAGATAACAGAAAAGAGAAAGAAGTAAGTGTTCTGTTTATTCCTTCAAATGGTAGCCTTACTGTCGCCCCGAGAAAGGCGGAAAAGAAACTTTTGAAGACGTGGCCTTTGTGGTGCACCAACAGTATGTAAACCATTTCAGTGAACGAAGTATAGATATCACTATATCTCACATATAAACTATTTTTCTGACTCTTGCTTAGTAAATTCAGTACTTGACTCAATATTTTTTATTATTTATATCAACAAAATAACCATTTCAAATCGAAAATATTTTTTTTTGTTATTTATCCATTCAAAACTAAGTCATTTATGAGCCTTTAAAATCTGGTGAAAAGGGAAACTGTCAAGTAACAGAAAACAGATGCAAATTTAGAAATAGGACATCACTGCCATATGGTTCCACGCATACGAAAGAGATATCCCCAGTCCCCACCAGGCTCCCACTTTTGTTATGAATATTTGAAATTATAATTACTGCTTTATTTGAAAAACACTGCTGTAAAGGATAATGTTGTGACTAGTATGTATTAGGTATGTACCATATGTAATAAATTTTGTGTACTTTGTAATAATGGGACATTTTTCATCACAGAAATCAAAGAAAACAGAAGAAAAGGGCAAGAAGCGAGTACGCGAGTCTAGTGATGACGCAGGCTCAACGAGAAAGGGTCGAGGTACCAGTGTATCTTCTGTGGAAGAACCCAAGGAGAAACGGAGCAAGGACGAGAAGACCAAGTCTGGCTTTGACAAGGGGCTGAAAGCTGAAAAGATTATAGGTATGCTATAATTCTTAATCTATTTTTAAATTAATTATGCTAACAGTTTATGGATTTAAAATGGATCCAAAAATTTTGTCATAGGGCGGGCGCACATACGGCAAAGGGCAGCGCAGCGAGTTTTTGACTGAGCATTATCGTCTTTGTATATGTTGAAATAAGATCGAAAATTATCGCCATATGTGCGCCGACCCATAAATGAATTGAATTCTGTCAGGATCGTGAAAAGTAGAGGATCATATTTTCTGCTGGCTGTCCTCTGTGAGAAACAGGTGTGATAGATTGTACATATGTATGTATTAATTGAATTATTTAACAGTCAGACAGGGACCATTACAGAGATGTTCTTGGGTTCGATTATATGCCACACTTTTAAATAGTAGGTGGAAATGAATAAAGGAAGACACGCCGAAAGAAACCCTAATGCGCCCCTCACGTCTGTACCGTAAGGTACCGACTCTCTTTCACTCTCATTTTTCATCACATATTTTTAATTTAGACATTGTATATTCCTAAAAGTATGCAACTCCTGTGTGCAGGTGCGTCAGACGCGACAGGCGACCTCATGTTCCTGATCAAATGGGCGGATTCCGATGAGGCAGAGCTGGTGCCGGCCAAAATCGCCAATGTCAAGTGTCCACAACAGGCAAGTGCAAACAGTTTGTTGTGTCAGAAAAACTTCATCATCTGAAATGATGCATAATTTCATTTGGCATGCATCCAGTATTTTCCAGTGATCTTGGTCAGGTCGTCTTAACACCTTGGAGGTTGGTGTCCTACACTTTGCTCATCGCCATTCAAGATACTTTTTGCCCCATTGGCCATCGGTTCGTCGCTATGTCCACAGAATACAGTAAAAGTATTACATACAGAACGGAATATCCTAAGATACGCGCAATATGCGTCCCAGTTCCCCGTCCCCGCACCTCTCCCCCGTTTTCGCGTTGTCGCGGGGCGAGAGGCACCTTGATCAAGTTTTCATTTCTGTTGGCACTCCCGGAGTGCCATTTTTTTGTACAAATTACTTGTTTCTTTGAACCATAAGTTCTTGGGACTATTATTTATTTAACTTTATACACAAATATAAGTGTAATAGCAGACTTAAGGCCGTAACAAAATTTTCCGGGGTCCAGTGCTGCCCCCATTTAAAATAATCATTTTAAAGTAAACAGAGACATGTTTTAAAATTTTGCTACTACCAAGTCCTAGGTAACCCTTCAAAGTATTTTATGAACTACTGTTTACAGTTTAAAGTAAGAACGATAAGCTTTACTACGCACATTTGCGAAAAACGGTCACTTTTGGCAAATGTGCGAAGTAAAGCTTAATGTTCTCATTATAAACTGTAAACAGTAGTTCACAAAATAGTTTGAAAGGTTATCTAGGACTTGGCAAAATTTTAAATAATGTCTCCGTTTTCTTTGAACTGATTTATTTTAAATGGGGGCAGCACTGGACTCCGGAAAATTTAGGTACTTCATCTTCACCTGTTTTTTAAATGGAAAAGTGGGTTTGAGCCGTCCAACATCAACTGGTAAGGTTTTCCAAGCTTATACCTTGGACAATAAAAGAATGTGTATTCTATGCTGAAGAATATTTTGGTTGCAGGTTATCGCATTTTACGAAGAGAGGCTCACGTGGCACACGCCCGCGGAGTCCGAGTGAAGTGCCGGCGTAGGTTAAGGCGTATTTTAAGGACTGGACGATTTAGTTGGTTTCGCGAGATATGCAGGTTTGCTCTGCTCCAATACAAACTTAGTTTCTAACAGTGATACACATATATGGTAATTGATTTTATCAGCAATTAAGTTTAGTATTTTTATAATAAGATTGCGCCTTCGTCTTGTCAATGTTTTGACGTATTCTGTATTTTTGTCGTTTCCCAAACACATTAGATTAATTTCAACCATAGAGGCAAGCTAACACCCGCGAGATAGTTGGTGCTAAAAATTAATTTAACTATAAAATAGCATCTGTACTAAAATGGAGTGCAAGTCTGGAATGTTATTGGCCTCATATCCTCAATTTTCCAATAAAACCGACTGCCTTGTTGACCTATTTGCCTTGTGTTTTGGCAAACTTGAAAGAGCACCTTACTGTATTTTGTTCCCTAAAATTGTTGGTAGTATGTAAATTTACTTTACAATTATATATTTAGCTGAAAAGCAACCTTAAGTCTTCAAACTATTTTTAATTATATCACCCTTGTGTGTTAAGACTTGAGTATTACAATATTCAATATATTTGTGCATTTGCGACAAGATATGGAGTAATATCGATTCCATATTCCAAGAATTAAATATAAAATGTGACTTTCTCAAATTGTCTAAGTGATTGAAATAACACACAGAATCTCCATGTGATATTTTGTCAAAAAAAATTGATTTCAGCAATGGACATATTGAATATTTGTATTGTATGCAGCTCATATGTGCGAGCAAATTCCGTAATGTATATTTTGGTCGTCAATCGACGTATCCGGATTTATTTTCTAAAACACGGCGACACTATGTTTTAAAAACTTAATTATAGAAGAAAAAATAAAGATTTACATGTATTTAAAGTTATTTTATTTCTATATTCTAGTTCCTATAGTATAAGACTCAAATTGCGAAATAATATTGTAGGAAAGTAAGGGCTCAGACATACGAGCGAGTGCGCCAGCGGTAGCTCGCAACCCTGGTAGTTCAATTCTATTCATTTTATTTTAATGCCTAGTATACCCTTGCGAGTAGTCCTCCCGCGCGTCCCGCCTTCACCCCTCACTTGTATTCCCTCTTGATAAGGTCGATGACAACCCTAATTTTGCTTTATACAATCATCTCATTACACGTAAGACGATACTCGGCGTCCAGTGCTGCCCCCATTTGAAATAAATTATTTGTAAGAACCTTTAAGCTAAAAGTGGCCGTTTTTCGCAAAAATGCAAACTAAAGCTTAACGCTCTCACTTTAAACTGTAAACAGTGGTTCATAAAATAGTTTGAAGACTTATCTAGGTTTTGCTAGCTCAAAATTTTAAATGATATCTCCTTTTCCTTACAAGAAATTTATTTCAAATGGGGGCAGCACTGGACGCCGTGTATCGTCTTAACTAACAATTGCACCATGATCTTCACACTCAGTTTTCGTAAAAGGTACTTGTGACTGTAAGTTAGAAAAAAATATACTTCACATATTATTCACGTTATGAAAATATAAATAAATAAAAAATATTGGTTTATGTTTACTAGAGAGCGTTTAAATATACGGAAGTGAGATTATTTCTTTAGACTAGATTATTAAATATAGACATAACAGTACATAAAATATTACTTAATATTCATAAATTGAATAATAAAGTGTAACCCTTCGATCAACAATGCTACTAGATAACACGTTACCTACAAAATCAAAGCCAAATCTGTCAGCTTGAATATCAAATAACATTCACTGTGAAGTCAGCCTTATTACTCTACGTATAAAGTGTTTTTTCTCCTTGAATGAACTAAACAAAATAAGAGCTTACTACCGTGAATGCGCTCTTGTTTGACCAGCCGTATTTTTTGTGCCGACCCGACATCTATGTATTGTTGATCAAAGGTTTAACCTTAATACATAAAAATGCAAAATACTTTCGAGTATATAATGTGTACATAAATCCTTTATAGAGGATAAATAAATACTAACCCTAGCCTAGTTTCTACGAGGTCTATGCGCAACTAGCTCTCTGTCAGAAAAGAAAAAAAAACCGGTCAAGTGCGAGTCGGGACTCTGACATGAAGGGACATTCCGTACCTCCGTACAATGTTTTAAAACGCTGAAAAAACACGTTTCTTGTATGAAGATCCCTTTAATTTTTAACTTTAGTATTTGTCATAGCGGCCACAGTAATACATAATCGGTGACAAGTGTCTAGTTATTACGGTTCAAGAGATAGTCAGAGGGACAGACAGCGGAGTCTCAGTAATAAAGACCTATTGCAGCCTTTGGGTATAGAACCATAAAAACGTTAAATGAACGTATGGTTATAAAAGATATATAAACATACATATATTAAAAAAGAAGATTCGTATCGTATGTATTGCTTATTTTCAAGTTATTAAAGTGTCAACAAAAAACTTTTTCTAAGATGATTGTAATTTGTAATGGTTGAATTGTACAGAGACCCCCGTCAAAATTCTATGATATTGATAATGTACCTTTGTCAATAGTCATATCTGCCCTTTTTAATCAGTCATATGGTGAGTATGTTACCAACGGGGTGCAGAGACTTTTTTATTGAATTGCCAGAAAAATAGTACTCCATCAGTACTGTTATAAGTACTACCTCTATACAACGTGGAAGGGACATACCCGTAATAAATCGAACCACGGTCTATACTAGATCATTATAGCGTAATGAAATTAAAATAACAGCCAAAGACGAAAAAAAATTCGGCATTTCCATACAAGTGTGCGGCCGCGCTCGGGCGATTCGTATGGGAACGTCGATTTTTTTTTAGTTTTTTACTCTTATTTTAATTTCATTATATTAAGTGATCTAGTATAGCCCGTGGTTCAATTTATTACGGGTATGTTTCTTCCACTTTGTATAACTGAATATAGGAGGGATTTTTTTAGTGGATAGTTTCTGCATCGAAATAGCAATGTAAAAACTACCGTCTGAAACTTAATTTGGAAGCTACCAGATACAAAATAAAAGCAGTTGTATGCTAGTTTTTTTCGTTCTATGGTAGTTTTCTTCCGTCAGTCTTTAGCACCTTACGCCTGATACTTGTAGTCATGCTTGCTCAAGCCATTGCTGAAAAAAAATTAATTTCGATATTAATTTTTTGTATACAAGCTTATTTTTAATTATGTATAAATATTTGAAGGGTTGATTCAGTCCATCATTTTGAACAAGTTTCCCCAATAAATGTATATACATCGAATAACGGAAAAAAAACTTAACTTTCCACACAAATCGAAGTATCCAGTAACTATGGGAAGTAAAATTTTTTTTCGTATTTCGATATACATTTATTGGAAAAAGTTGTTCAAAATGATAGACTGAATAACCCTAAAATATTTGTACTAAATTAAAAATAAGCTTGTTTCTTTTTCCACGTGTTTATTAAATATAGAAGATAAAAACTTATGTATTTCTTTTTTAAGTTGCCAACTCTGTTGTCAGATTTTAAGCTGCCTAAAAACGGCTTGAACAGCGCCATCTAACGACAATAGGGATGATGACTGGGTCAGAAAAGTATTATTCTTATTAGTCAGTTAATTAGATTATCCAAAATAAATGTATCCATATTTCTCAGTTTATCAAAAAAGTTAAATTCACAAAGATACAGAGTGTCAAAGTTCCAGGGAGGGGCTTGTGACGTCACCGATGTGTAAAAATCGTACGAAAGCGTGACGTCATGCGAAATTTAAATACTCTGTATCTTCGTTATTTATTGTTTCTCAAAAAAATCAAAAACATCAATTTATTTTTTTAATATCGGTTGGCTGTTGACGGATTGATTCCTGTCGTCTTACTACAGGCGCGCGCATGCGCTTATACCTGATAAAAGAAAAGATATCTATATTTGCGCCATATTTCTATTGTTCTATTGCCAGATTTTATTTAATATTCTTTTCCTTACTAATGTACTGTTTATTTCATGTTTCTGCTCCATAAACAAACGCGCGAGCTTCGCCCGCTTGTGTATCAACCCGCCTCAACTGAAATGAACAACTTACCACAGTTATCATCAACTAATATAAAATACGTTTCAAAGCACGGCTAATGTGTTGGATAGAACAAAAATAGTACCTGAGTTGCGCCACGTGTCCGGGCGTGTGCTGTATGAGCGGCGCGAGCCGCTCCGTGAACCGCTGGAAGTTCCGCTCCAGCTCGCGCTGGTACTCGCGCTGGTCGCTGCCGATCAGGTTCTTGTTCTTGCGTAGCGCGTCGTGGCATCTGACACGAGGACAAACGGTGTTTTTTGTTTATATTTATTTAATTTTTATTAGACTTCTTTTAAATCGAAAGATACTACTACGTGAAGCGAGTCTCGCTTTTCGTTCACGTACTCAAAAATAGTTATGTTTATTTATTTAAACTTTTTTGCACATAAAAAGTAACAAATGGCGGTCTTAACGCTTTATGGCGTTAAGTCCGCCAACAGTGATGTTATAGGTCAATAACTTAATCGTGTGGTTCCCGGCAGGGTACAATAGGACCACTCCAAGTCTGGCCAGCGTGGAGAGTGCAAGCCAAATCCTCTGACTGCTCTGGCTAATATTTGACTGGTAGTACAGACAGGGTCGTGCTCCTGCAGTGGAGACTAAAAAAAAGACAACTAAAGGCAGTGGATCTGAAATGATGGCGTGACCGAACGTTTTTTAGTCTGTGTGGTGCCATGTTTAATTTAGTTCCGATTTCTTCCGTAGCATGGCAAGATCCACTTATTTGTTAATCTCAACAATAGTAGTCAATAAGCCATAAAGACAAAAATCTGTATTTTACAACTTATGTCTAATGCCAGACAGAGCTACTCCATTTTGTTCAATAAATCCCGTTGTTCGCTGTATCATTCCAATCCCTTTAAAATATTCACTTCCAATCGCTTATGGATGTCTAAATTGGCCGAAACTAGTCTAATTACTACGTTTTCCAATTATACTACACTAGAAGTAGAACCGTGTACAGAGATTGATTAAATGTCGAGAGCGTCCTAGGCAAGCACCTTATGGGCGCCCTGTAGCGGCCATGTTATAAATTTAACTAAGTATTGCTGGTAATAGTAAATTACATTGATGACTATAATAGTTAGCGTTACTAAATGTGTGGTAGAGGTTTTTATTTGTCTCATTACATGGCTGATAGTTTTAAACTACCGTTTAAAATTCCGCGCGCCTCTTTGTTACCTCGCGCCCCTAGGCACGTGCCTAGTTTGCCTTAAGGATAATCCGCCTCTGACCGTGTTTCAACTTACTTCTTGGAGAAGTCTTTGAAGGCCAGTCGCAGTTTGTTGGTGAGCCGCGTGGGCGGCTGCGTGCCGTCCGCCACCGGCGCCAGGAACACCTGCACGGCAACGTCAATGACTAGCAAATAACTTCCACTGAATTACAACTTAGATTCGTTTATCAAATATTTAAATAAAAGTTACATGTATGTCAAATGTTTGCCACAACTGGGGTCAAATGAGAGTCAAAAAACGAAAATATCCATACGACACTGAATTTTAATGGAAGTCTGTCCTATTCATCCCCAGTGGGGAAGACGAGGTGGCAACAATGGAAACACAAATCTAAAAAATGTACTCCTGCGGGACGTTCTATTTAAATTTATTTATTGCTTCTCACATTGTACATATAATACACTACACTACATAGTCACTTCTTAATTAGTTAAAACATGAGGCCTGATAGGGCATTGCAACAGAAAACAATGGAACGGTATGCGGATTTTTATTTAGTATTTATCAATGCTAAAATCTTCAGTTCAACCTCAAGACTCAATAAACAAAAAAAAACGAGCCTTACAATAAGTATATATGTATAAAAATATGTAAGTATGTGTAAAATCTGACATGAGCGACTCACGTTCTCGCACTCAAATTTCTAATAAAAAAAAAAAAAGTTCAATTATTCCAATGACATCTTATACAGTAGGCTCACATGTGTAAATTCTGACATGAACGTTTCATGTTCAATTATTCCAGTCATACCTGCGCCAGTTCCAGTGGTCCCTGGTTGACGGTGGTGCCGATGCAGCCCTGGACCACCATCTGCAGCATCTTGGGGTCTGCTGGTTCTTGACTGGTCGCCGCCGCTAGTTCATTGATCTGGAAAAATGTCGTGCTTTTGTTGCATTGTAATTTGTACTGCGCAGCCTTTATGCACGGTCTCATGGATGTAGGTGGGTGAAACCCCAGAGCCCAGCTCTGACACTCCATACACAACTTTATTTGCTAGACAAATTAAAAAAAGCCCCCGACTGCCAAGAACACCATCTAGTGACGAGTAGGGGAACTACCGATACGACTTAATACGGGTATCAAGTCGTTTCGGTAGTTCGCTACGGAAAGCGCCATCTATTACATGCTAGAGAAAGCCCTGACTTTCAAGCGTTAACCCCCATAACTTTTAAACGGCTGAACCTGTTTTCATCAAACATAGCTATAATATAAGAGAATTATATCTCGAACAAGTTCCCTTGCGGTGGTTCTTATGGACAACCGCAAGGGAACTTGCTTTCACGTAATCCTCTCTTTAAATGCGGCCTTCATTTACTTATTGCACTATGCAATTATACTAAATATCGCGTTAATTTTCACGGCGAAACAGTCGCGCTCCTTAGTCAGTCTGCCGCTGCGCCGATTTTGCCTTAAATCAAGTCCTAAATTCAGTCTATGTTTAATAAGTTTAACAACTTGTACACTTTGTACAGAAATATAATTAACCCATCCTCGTACCGCTTTACCGGCTTCACCCTTGGTTCTGGCAGAATTATCAGCGTTGCAGCTTGGCCAGGAGTGCTATTTTTAATTTAGGGACTCAGCGAAACACAAAACGTGTAGTTTTCCAACTCACCACTCGTGTTCCGACGCATTGCATCGTATTTTTGAAACCGTCGTGTCAGCGATAAGTAATATCATTAATTTGTCAATGGTTTTCTAAACAATTCAACAGAAATAAAATAAATAAACGGGCAAGTGCGAGTCGGACTCGTACATGAAGGGTTCCGTACCACCGTACAATGTTTTAAAACGCTGAAGAAACCCGTTTCTTGTATGACGACACTCTTTAATTTTTAACTTTATTTTATTTTTAGTATTTGTTGTTATTGTGGTCATAGTAATACATAATTGGTGAAAATTTCAAGTATCTTGTTAATGCCATTATAAAGATCAAGTTAAAAACGCTGAAAAAAATAGGTTTCTTGTATGACGCCCCTTTAATTTTTAACTATTTTTTTAGTTTTTAGTATTTGTTGTTATAGCGGCCACAGTTATACATAATCTGTGAAAATTTCAAGCGTCTAGCTATTGCGGTTCAAGAGATAGAGCCCTGTGACAGACGGACAGACGGCGGAGTCACAGTAATAGGGTCCCGTTTGCACCCTTTGGGTACGGAACCCTAAAAAGCAGCGTGAAACGGAACTGATTCTGCATGGAACGTTTCTTTGACATTTGTACGCCACAAATGTCAAAATTACGAATGGTCAAAACCACGCGTTGCAAATCCTTGGCATACGATCAATTCAAAAATGCGCCCGTTCAGAAACACTCGCGCAAACCATTCGTAATGTGTCTCCCTGAATAAAAAATAGCGCTCGTCTGTGACATCATGCTAAGAGACCTTTCCACTATCTAGGTCACTTCTCACAGTACAATCACATTGCATTACTACAGACTATTACTACTATACTGAGATTTTTGTTAATCATTGTGTGACTTACTCATGTACCTGTGGCCTTTTTGTGACTAAAATTATAAATGCGAAAGTGAGGTTGTATATTTGTTTGTTACCTCTTTACGCTTTATCCACTAAACCAATCTTCTTGAAAATTCGCATAGTCATAGTTAGGAGTACTGAGAAGGATATAGGGCACCTTTTATCCCGAAAAAAAGTCCTGTTCCCGTGAGATTTGGGATATGCAAGCGAAGCCGCGGGTAAAAGCTAGTCCCAACTAATCGTATCTAATCCTATCTTATATTATAAATGCGAAAGTGAGTTTGTATATTCGTTTGTTTGTTACCTCTTCACGCTTTATCTACTGAACCAATCTTCTTGAAAATTTGCATACACATAGTTAGGAGTACTGAGTAGGATACAGGGCACCTTTCATCCCGAAAAAATAACTGTTCCTGTGGGATTTGGGATACGCAAGCGAAGGCGCGGGTAAAAGCTAGTTAATCATAAGATGGAAATAGTTCCTGCCAACGTACCTTCTTCTGGATGTCCTCGATGGCCACCTCGACGGGCGCCAGCACGAGCTGCGCGCGCTGCAGCACGGGCACGCGCGTCTTGACGTAGGGGAAGTGGTGCGCGGTGGTGAGGATGGTCTTCCGCTTGCACTGCTCCGCCAGCTCGCCGTGCGCGCGCCCGCCCGCCGTGAACGGGGTGGCGAACATGAAGCGTTCTGTACAAAAACGGTTTCTTCTTCATTTAAGCGGGTTCCCGATTGCATCCTCAGCTGTGCTGCTTCAGAGCCCGGGGTGCGCTTTCTTGCTTTTTCTTCTCCAAATATACCATGCACGTAAATGATCACCACACCACAAGAATACTAGACCTTGCGAAGTGGAGAAGAAACTGCCGGAACAGTTAAAATGATTCTGCTGTAATTTTACGACCGGCTGCCTGCCTGACATCAACGTTCGGGAATGTATTTGCGCGAAAAGTTTTACAACCGGCCGCCGCTCAACGATAAGCCTCCTTGGGAATGCAGTTGTAGCACGAGATGTTTGTGCTTTAGTCCTTTAGTCGCCTCTTACGACATCCACAGGAAGAGATGGAGTGGTCCTATTCTGACCCGAAACCACACGGGTAACAAAAACGGTGTTTTGGATAAAATGCGTAGTTTTTTTTACAGTTTCCCACTGGTGTTGGCTATTAGGGCAGACAGAGCATTTTAGGTCTTGCGGCTCTAAGCAAACAGAGCCAAAAGCTGCAAGAAGGTTAAAGGCTAATTTTTTTTAAACAAAGGAGCCCATTATGCATAAAGACTCGATAGTGTATATGTAAGTGATAGTGTATAAGTAAGGTACCTACCAAGACATTAAAAAGATGGCAGAGAGAAAAAAGGAATGGAGGAATCTCCACTTAAATCTACCGACAAAAGCAAGCTCTTAAATTAAACAAGAGGAAGATTATATATGTATATGTACATATAATACACTCACTAATATTATAATTCCTCTCGTAGTGCGTGACTCGCTTGCGGAGCTCGTGCGGCTCGAAGTAGGGCTCCACGTAAGTGATCTGTATGTACGCCTTGTCCGGGTCCAGGGTGCTGGGCTCTACGGTGTTGGAGTCCTTGATGATGACCACGTTCTCGGGGCCGAAGCGTTGCCCGTAGAAGTTCTAAAGTAAAAAAAAAAAACTAGCATAAATATAGTTCTGTTTGTAAACTTTTTAATCAGATTGTAACTCGGCTCAGATTCATCTCACATGCTGTAGAATGTAAGTTTGTTTATATAAAGCTTTATTGAACATAAGAGAACACAGATACAACAGCGGATTTATCCCGTATAGAGATCTCTTTCAGTCGACCAGTAATTGAGAGGAAATGTTTACTTATTATGCGTTTGAGACTCTATGTCAATCAATAAAATAATCAACTAAGAACCTACTATACAAAAAAATTAACGATTACGTTATATAACGAATGCCCTATCTGTCGCATATATTTTATAAAAAGAAAAGTTTGTTCTTATATTTAAACTCGCATATCAAACGCATTCAAAATCAAATAGGTCTCGTTCTGATCTACACACATTTTGGAATCATATACAGTCCACATTTGGTCTAAAGGCCTCTTGAAATAACCTTCCCTTATTTCAAGAGGCCTTTAGTCCAGACGTGGACTGTAATAGGCCGAAAAATAAAGTTTCTGGTTACTTTTTATCACAGCTATTTTAAATTGGTTTATCTGGATATTTTTTATTCTTTATAGATTCCAAAATGTGTTTAGATCAGAACGAGGCCTATTACTGCCCATAATCATCACGCTGGCACAGAATACAGTAAGAGTATACAGAACGGAATCTCCTAAGGTACGCGCAATATGCGTCTCCGTTCCCCGCACCCGCACCTCTCCCTCGTTTTCGCCTTGATGACGGGCGAGAGCGGGCGACCACACACTGCATGGCGCAAGTTGGCCCACAGAACCGGGGGAGAGGTGCGGGGACGGGGAACGGAGACGCATATTGCGCGTACCTTAGGAGATTCCGTTCTGTATACTCTTACTGTATTCTGTGACGCTGGGCAGAAGGGTTGATGACCGCAGTAGATGATAAAGTTCAGAGGACGCTGCTACCCGTACTTTGTTATCTGTATCTCCCTTAGTCGCCTCTTACGACACCTGTGGGTCAGGAATGGCGTGGTGACAAATTTTATTCTACTTTGCCGTCACCACACGGCAATAAAAACCTATTGAAACGATAAGAAGATGCCACACGTCAATAAAAAGCTGAAATAAACGTATTTCTCACCTCCAGCCTGCTGAATATCTCCGGTAGTTTAGTGAGCGCGTGTTCTTTGTACACGAACTCGTCCCCGTCCAGGTCCCCGAAGCGGGCCCCGAAGAAAGCCACCCGGAAGTACGTCCCGAACACACGTTTCCCGTGGAGTTGCTCTATGCGGGTGAACGCCTCGTTCAGTTTGCTGACAATGGAGAAAATACTGAAGTCAATAATACTGTTACGGAACTAGAAAGATCTAGACGCGTGCGCTATGTGTCAGTAACGTGTAACGGAGTCAAACAACTCTATACTTTATGACATAGGACATATGGCCTAATAGACATGATGACTGAAAAATAATTATTGGCCCATCGGTTAAATTATTAAAAAATATTATACACATTTCTTTTCTCTGAAAAACAATAAATGACGTCACGCTTTCGTACGATTTTTACACATCGGTGACGTCACAAACCCCCACTTTGGAATTAAGATACTCTTGTTAAGTATCATCCCTATTTCGAATCGCTTGCACCATTCTATCGAATTTCTCTTGGCTTGCGAACATTTTTCGGGAAGAACGTCTGGCCAGCGTGCAGAGTGTAGGCCAAATCCTCTAGCTGCTCTGGCTAATATATGGCTCGGGTAGTATAGAGAGGGTCGTGCTCCTGCAGTGGAGACTAGAAAAGACCTGCGGGTCTGCCGCCTAACACGATTGTTTTCGCTACGTCTATGGTTTATGACGTCATCGCGTCATTTCGAACCGCCTAGCAAAGCTATATTGCTTTCACATGTACTCTATGCACCAGTCTGTGTCTATAAAATTTTGTATAACCCTACCTATCCTGCTTATCTACGTGATGGATTTTCTTTTGCCAGTCCTTCAAATGTGCCCTGTAGATCCCACCTTAGAACCCTACTTAGAATCCCTGCCCATACTTCTGCTTGCTATTCCCACTGTTTTTCTGTTCAAGCGGTAAAATTATGGAAATCACTACCAAGCATTATACAAGACTCCAAATCTTTCCCTGTTTTTAGGAAGAGAGTAAAAGAGTATTATCTTTCCTTAACGTAATGAATAGTATACCTATCTATATACTATATATGTATTTGTTTATAGTTAGGTATGTATATGTATAATATGTGTGTATGTTTATTGGTGTATTGTATATGTATGTATGTTTAACATTTTAGATAAGTACTTATATGTATTTGTAACTATAGTCTTTTGTACACGCCTACTACCTGTTTACTTCAATTTTCCTCTCCTGGGTCTGCTGGAAGAGATTTCTTATGAAATAAGCAGTACCTATGTACTCTATTTTCTTACTTTGTACGTTCCTTTGTTTGTATGTTGTGTACATGAATTTTGTAAATAAATAAATAACAGCCGTATATGACTGTCCACTTTAACTATTTCACATATTGTTCATGAGCATGAGCATTTATAACACCAAACAACACCAGTTTCATATTATAAAGTCCACTAAAATCAATTAGCAAAATAATTTAAAGAAATTCCCACCCGAACCCCTTGACTTCCCGCCAAAAACCCCGATGATTATTCTGTTCACCTGTGAATGTTGGCCAACTTCTTGTAATCGCGGTGCTGCTCCGCTATGGGTATCAGCACTTTGTACACTTCATTCACTGTCTCGTACATGCCGGCTGTCATCAGCTCGCTCGCCGCGTGCTCGAGCAGCGCCTGCAACCATCAAACACATTACAGATACATTCTTCTTCTTCGTCTGAGCGCGTTTCCGGTTGCATCCTCAGCTGTGCTGCTTCGGAGCCCGGGGTGCGCTTACCCGCTTTTTCTACTCCAAATATAACATGCATGTCAATGGTCACCCAAGGATGCCAAAGACCTAGCAAAATGGAGAAGAAATAGCCGGAACATTTTAAATTATTTGGCTATAGTTTTACGATCGGCCGCCTGCCTGACGTCAACTCTCTTTGGGAATGTATTTGTGCGAAAAGTTTTACAACCGGCCGCCGCCCGACGTTAACCCTCCCTGGGAATGCAATTGTAGCACGAGATGTTTGTGCTTGAAAATCAATAAATAAAATAACGCGATGGAGTCTGTTACCTGCAGCTCGTGGTGAGTCAGGTGATGATGCAGCGCGTCGGCGCAGCTCTCGTCCAGCGCGTTGTGGGTGACCCGCGCCAGCAGCGCGGCCCCGCGCCCGCCCGCGACCAGCTGCTCGGCGACCAGCGCCGCGCCGTGCACCAGGCACATGCCTGCTTCCGCGTGGTTTGAACGCTGACAAACAGTGGGAATAATACATTAGGCTTGAAACTATGAGTTTCTTTCGGCGTTTCTTCTCAGCAGTGGTCGTTGCGAAACGCTAGTATCGGAAGCTTTTTTTAATAAAAAAATAGTAATTTTAATATTATAAATAAACATTAAATTACACGTAATGTACACTAAAATTACTGACGTGTAGAAGTTTATTTGATTCTTTGACTACGACAAGAGGAGGCCCGCGACGGGCGACCGTCGTGACATTATTGACAGTCCGAGTTGTGCCATGTTTTCGTGGTGGAGTATAGTATATTTAGACTATTTTGGATAATAACTTACCTCCATATGCTTCTGCGCCATGTTGTTAAGCCAAGTGAGCCTTAAGTCGGGGCTGTGCTGGTACCCGCGCGCTATGCGGTGCATCAGGTCTAACAGCATCTCAGGGTCTTCCTGGAACTCCTTCATCTTCACCGTGTCTGACAGGATCATGTGCAAGTTGAATACGAGATCTTTCACCTAGAAAATAAGGCGCTATTTGATTGCAGTTACTGTTAGATTCATTATATTCACACATCTTTTCTCCCTTAACTTGAGCTTTTTATGCCGTTACGTAAATTTAAAAACCGGATTTTAAATGCAAATTATTAATCATAGGATGCACGCACAAACATTAAATGCGTACACTTTTCGTATACCTCTGTCCTACGAGTATGTTGTCGCAAAAAATATATACGCAGAAGTTGCACGAGCAGGAGTCCAGATACGTTAGTATGCCACAAGCGAAACTAGGTATTATGTTTTGTTACATAAAGTCTAGAGTTATTTATTCTGTTTTCGGCTCTATTTCACTCGCACACACCGGGCGCCTGCATGTTCCTCGTCATCGAAACACATTAGTCTTTTAGAATCTATACCGGCGCATATAAAAAGGGAACAGAGTCAATGCCACATCAGTTTTGTCGCCCTCCGTGGCGTAATGGTTAACACGCTAGACCGCTAATCCGGAGGTTCTGGGTTCGATTGCCAGCCAGGGCAAGTTGGAAAATAGCCTTTTTCGAATTGTCCTGGGTCTTGGGTGTTTATCTATTTATGTATTTATCATAAAATATAGTATCGTTGAGTTAGTATCCCATAACACAAGTTTAAAACTTACTTTGGGGCTAGCTTAATCAGTGCGATTTGTCCCTATATATTTATTTAGTTAAATACGAGCTACCAAAGCGATCACCACACAAGCGAAGGACACCTGCCTAAAAGTGACATGTAAGGAAGTACTTGCTTTACCTTGGCGAGATACCTGGACCTCAGCTGCTACGCGAATTGGACCTTGGACATTTGAAAGACCATCTTCATGTGTCCACCTGGGGTTCCGTAGTGAATAATACTACTAATAAATACTGAATTTGGCGGTTTTCACCAAATTTGAACCCGTTTCATAACAGTATCATTCCATGCCTTTCTTTCAACATCCATTCTAGATTATCAAAATGAGACTAGGAAAAATATGTCGATGGCGTCGATAAAAGTGTAAGGGGTCAAATGCAAACAGGTATTGTCCTTTGTTATAAAGATTAGTGATTCGATCGATTTGCAGTTACTTCACACTTGGAGGAATTATTCTATGGTTCAGGTAGGTAGATATTTTGTATGAAAATGAGTAAGTTCATGTGATCTTTCGATTTGTTGGGTTAGCACTTAAATAATAAATAATAATAATAAAAACCCCTTTTTTTATTCATAAAAAAATATTGCTTCTTCTCGTGTTAATAAAACTCTTTCCCTGCAGAAAGTTGCCACTACCGTTGCCGGAACCCTTATATAGGAGTTTCTTCACAGCAGTGGTCGTTACGAAACGCTAGTATCAGTAGCTTTTCTTTAAATAGTTATAATTTAAATAGAAATAAACATTACACGTAATGTATACAAAACTTATCGACGTGTCAAAGCGCTTGCAAAGGCCTAATTACTGTACTTATAAACATTTGTATTTTGAAGTTTAGGTCACGCTTAGTGCAGCTGGTGGGGCACGATATGCACGAGATGACGTTAGCGAAACCTATTCAATTAAGAATATGTTTTGTCTCGTTCTTACTATGTTTTATTGAAATGAGTGATAAAGACTAATATATTTTAAGTAAATTAGGTTTAGCAATCATTTAATATTTTTTTATGAATCAGGGAGAAAAACTTTGTGGTGTTGAAAAAGGATTTAATTATACAATTTCAAATCGTGCGGGGGACGTTTAAAAAAGCAGCAGTAGCTTACCAGCAAGATGGCTGACTGCTTGGTCGTAGACTTAAGAAACATCACAACAGTTAATAATTTCGTACATAAGCAAATAGCATAATTTCACAATTTAATCAGCTAGTTTCCAATAAGACAAATCAGATTTTTTTCTTATCGTCAAAACAATCGTTCTCTATGAGACTTCTATGAAATATCGGACTGTGACGTCATAGTTTCTTGGAGTTTTGATAACCAATAGGATTCTAAATCTCTATGTCTTTCGATGTGTCAGAAGCTGTGTTTTGATAGCCAATAGGATTCTATATACTATCTCTATCTCTTTCGATGTGTCAAAAGAAACAAAGCACAACACAGCTTCGCTCAGCTTTAATGGAGCCTCCAGGCGTTGGCTTGATGAGTACCATCTTTTACACCACATAACATTTTTTTTTGGCAAAAAGTGTGCTCACCTGTTCCGGGAAAGTAGTGTCCTGCAAATCGGTGTCATGTTCCGCGTACACCAGTATGGTTTTGAGAGCGCGGCGCAGGGACTCCTCGCTGAAGGTCGTGGACGTCCCGACCAGGGACGACAGAGACATGGTCACTTGCATCTTGACGCGGCTGAAGTTCTATAACGAATAGAAGTTTATTTGCTAGACAAATTAATAATCCCCCGACTATCTGAAGAACGCCATCTAGTGATAAGTAGCGGAACTACCGATACGACTTGATATCCGCAGCGCCATCTATTATTTGCTAGACAAAGCCCTGCCTTCAAAGCGTTAATACCCAATAACTTTTAAACGGCTGAACCGATTTTCATCAAACATGCTGAGAACCACCGCAAGGGAATTTGCTTTCACGTAAAAAAAACCGAATCGAAATCGGTCCATCCGTTCGAGCGTTAAGATGCGACAGACAGACAGATATTAGCGTCTAACTTATAACACCCCTCTTTTTTATCGGGGTAAAAAAATCTAACATTATAGACGAACAATTCTAAAGGACTGACAATTTTCATACTTTGAAACGTATTCCGATTTTTAGTTTAAATGTTGTATCTAGATGGAGCTACTAGTTCGAAAGAAGGTAGTTTCGTAGTGGTGCCGCTTAATTTCGGAAAGATGGCGGTACAAGCGTTTATATTTTACGGACAATCTTTTTGTATTTTTCGTCCGTGATATAAGTTATAAATTCTTGGCACATTTCTAAAACGACGACAGTAATATTATATTTATATTCTCTCTACGGACATAATTAGCTATGGAATTCAATGCAGTACAGTGCGGTTTGTTGCCGCTTCTTTTGCACTTGCGCCTAGGAAGCGGCCCTAAGCCTTAGCTGTAAGTAACGATTTGACGTCAAAATCTGTGCAAAACAAAACAAAGTAACTATTATTAAGAGATATTATAAATATCCTACGATAATAAAGATATTTTGAATTGAATTAAAAATACAGACATCGAACTACACTTTCATTGATATACTCTATTGAGTATTGTGTAGAAGTAAGCTTACGTTGCCGAGTTGGTAGTGTTGTCGCATGAGAGCGTACAATGTTGCCGCAGCGTGGGCGCGGGTGTGTTGCGACAACGCGGCGCAGTGACGTAGCAGCACGCGACAAGTGCCTGATTCTTCACCACAGCAGGACCAGCCGAGCTACAAAATGAAAACAAAACTTGATGAATTGACAGAGATATTATACTATAGAGAAAAGTTTATAATAGAACAATTAAAAGAACAATACCAGAGTTTTGGTGGTCACGTACCGGCAAGTGCGGCGTAGGACACCCACCTGCTAGGTGGTCGGTCGACCTGAGAAAGGTTGCAGAAAAACGCTGGATGCAGGCAGTGGACTTCCTGTGGCTTATATGATGATAAACCAGATTTAACAAAGAACAGGATGGCACAGATAAAAGGAGGCTTATCCCCAACAGTGGGTTTATGATAGCTGATGATGATGAACCAGAGTTTACTTGGACATTTACGTCTTTGAAGAAAAAATTGCATAATTGCATTTATATCTGACATTAAAAGACGCCATATTGCTGTTTCGTTCTGTACGTTAGTACAGAACGCAACAGCAATATGGCGTCCCCGCACCTCTCCCCGTCCTCGGGTGAGTTGGATGTCTTTGAACACTGAAGCCAGGTCCTTACCTTCAATTTTCGAGATTCCTTAATCTCTGTACAGTGTTGTACGGCTTACCTTGACAATAAGAGCCCGAACAGAAGCAAACATGTGCTGAAGCACGGTGGTGCTTTGGTTCCTTTGCAGCGCACGCAGTAGCACTTGCAGCGCGGCGCTGCACACGCTCTGCCCGCAATCCAGGTTGCTGCAGGTCTGGAATCATGTCAACATTTAGGCTTGAAACTAGGTTAAGCGGAGACACAGATTACAGTAAGAGTAAACAGAACGGAATCTCCTAAGATACGCGCAATATGCGTCCCCGTTCCCTGCACCCGCACCTCTCCTCCGTTTTCGCCTTGATGACACAAGTTGGCTCACAAGATCCGGGGGAGAGGTGCGGGTGCGCTTTTATTGATCAGAAGTTGCTCGGATGAAATCTATTCGGTCTTTACCCGTGCAAAAAGAGCAAGAGTGTCAACTTATTTCATCCGATGTGTATGTATATGGCCAAAGTTTCAAGTCCCTGGATGTCGTAGAAGGCGACTTAGGAAACACAAGCCAAAGAAACTTTATAAACATCAATGAGACCTCTCCAACCCGTCTGGCCAGCGTGGAGAGTGTAGGCCAAATCCTCGGGCTGCTCTGGCCAAGTATGGCTCTAGCAGTACAGAGAGGGTCGTGCTCCTGCAGTGGAGACTAAAAAAGACTTGATGATCATATGTATATGCCTAATATAATTTTTCAAAACTAAAAACCGACTTTAACACCAGTGACAGTCAGCTAAATTCGCAACAAATGTATAGGCACTTAACGACATATTTTTCTTAGTTATTTTGGTTTTAAAACCAAAGTACACAACCGATCTAGTATACCAGAACGAAGAAGATTCGAGAAATCGGGGAACATACATTAAAAAAAAACATAACATTCCGACGAACTGAGAACCTCCTTTTTTTAAGTCGGTTAAAAATGAATAGTAAATACCTGCACGATGGTCTCCAGCGCGTGCAGCAGGGTGAGCGCGACCTCCGCGGCCAGCGCGGCCGACAGGTCGGGCGCGTGCTGCGCGGGCGACGCGGCCGGCTCCCGCGCGCCGCGCGCCCACTCCCCCTTGCGCCAGCGCTCGCGCTTGCACGCCCCTACGTTAGACCCCGCTGCAGTCACATATTACAAAGGGGTAAGGGGCATGCACGAGGTCGTTCGTGGATAGTTGGGTACAGTATAGGTATAGTCTTAATATTACAACAATAGGGAAGGGATGAATTTTTAAAATATTTTTCTGATGTTAGGGCGCCCGCTACGTTAAGCGGGCGCACCTGACGGCAGGGCTTGGAATACCGTTAAAATCTGGTAACGTTAATTCTGTCAAACGGCGTTAACGTTATCAGCAAAGATAAAGTTATGCTGGGTAACGGTATTTTTCCCACTATTTACCGATAAATCAGATAATGTTACCAATGATATTAACGGTAAAGGGTATTATTGACACTGTATTTCTTTTCGATATTTGACAGAATAAATTGATGAGAGTTTGTCTAGTAGGCTACTAGAGTTATTTATATAGTATTTTACAAGTATTGAAAAAAAGTATCGTTACTTATATCGTTAATTGATAACGTTATAAACTGTATTATCGATACCCCTTATAACGTTACCACTAAAATACCGTTATTTAACGTTACTTTTAGTGTGAATTTGATATCGTTAACAAGCCCTGCCTGACGGTTTTAGTATATCTTTGTCACAGCTTAACGTAGCGGATGCCTTTAGGAATAACATTCCTCTACCATAAAACACATCGGATTTTTCTGTTCAGTCGATTAAATGTAAAAAAATAATTCATTTTAAATCTTGACTCTCACTCAGCAATCGTCGCCATATCTTTTACCCTGACCGTCTAACGCATTTAAAACTATTGTCATATGACATTTGCTCGTACATACATCCTTTTACTTGACAATTTCCCTTCTCACTAGATTTTAGAGGCTTACCTTTTTGATTCAAATAATTGGGTACGGTATCCTAAAAACGGTATAGCAGCAGATTCTACTTAAACTGACTAAGTCAGTTTAAGTAGAACCTGTATTTATTTTATTTTTATTTTTTTTATTTATTCGTACCTTTCCTCCTCATGATGAAGTCCGACCTGGCGGAGCCCTGTCCCAGGATCACGTCTTCCAGCTTGGCCTTGATGTCCGTGGTCTTGCGGACGTTTTGCTGCGCGCACTTCATGATTTCTTTGCGACCCTGTCACATTATTTATTAGTAGTGTATTTTATAGATGAATATAAGTATATAGTATGTATCAATGTATGTATATTTATGTAGATATTTATATTGTTGAAGTATATTAAGTATTATTAAAGTAGTTTATGTAGAAATTAAATATATATCTGAATGATCTGAAATTAAATTAATATTTTTTGTACCCATTTTGAGTTTTCTATCAACCCAAAGGTTGGCTGTCAGATAATGCTTTTAGCATTAAGTCCGCCTATTGTGCTATACAAATTGTATTTTGTACAATAAAGTTTAAATAAAATAAAATAAATAAAATTATTGAGATATTTAACTCGCCACCTTTATTATTCTGATGTTGGTGATCCTGGCGGCTAGTGTGGTCAATGGCTTCAGCCATTGACCACACTAGCCGCGCAAGATCCCACGCGGTTCCATTTGGTTAAGTTGTCGGCGTCAAATCAACCAATCTCGGAACTTGCCGCACGAACGCCGATCGCGGGCATGGCTCCGCGCGGCCCTTGTCGCCATTTAAAAAATGTCGCGTCGTTATTGCATATTCGCAATAAAAAACCAAGTTTGTTCTATGTGCTTATGAATTTCATTTAATAAACTCACAAAAGTTAGCTCAACGCTACAATAATCATTTCACCTCCTCGCCGCATTTCGACGCTCGGCCTTAAAACTCTACTCGTCCGGCAATCCCTAACTTCCAGGGATCTGCAGTAAGTTTACAATTCCATATTATTTTGAAATCTATTGAACCATACTGTGATGCAGCAGTCGACGAGCCGCCGACGCCGCACACATATATACACGACGGCGGTTATAATTAGGCATACCTGTGAACCTAGGCTAGGAAAGTGTTAGATTAAGTCTAGGTTAAGATATCAATGCAGAACCTGCAAATAAACCCTTTGTTACTATTGGTATAGTTGGTTTAATATCCCACTTCTCTCGGTAGGCTACCTCAGAGTTTCAGACCCTCGTCATACTAGGTCGGTAACGGGGGTCTGCTCAATTTCTGTTAGTGACAAGTGTCCAGGGTTCGATTCCCTCAGAACCCCTTCATTACAATACCTTATATTCCTGGCACTTGAAACAAAGATCGATCAGAGCCAGAAGCCCGTGCAGTCTCTGCGCGGGCAGGTCGGCCACGCACGCCGCGAACACGCTACGGTCCGTCCACTTCAGGACCCACACCAGGCACATGAGCAGGTTGCGGCTAGTCTCGCTGTTGAATGGGGCACGACCGCTCTGAAAAATTAGTAATAAATACAAATAAAACAACATAAAGGGACGTCCATATATTCATCATCATCAGGTCTTTTTTAGACTCCACTGCAGGAGCGCAACCCTCTCTGTACTACGAGTGCCATACATTAGCCAGATCAATCAGAGGATTTAGCCTACACTCCACGCTGGCCAGACAGGTTGGAGAGGTCTCATTGATGCCTATAAGCTTAGTTTAGCTTGTTATTAGGTCACGTAAATTCATCGACTTTTTGAAACCCGTACGAGTAAGTACATCATACAGTTTCCCTACTTTTACAAAACGATATAAATCATGTGTTTATTTGTAAACAAGTGCCATTCTATTATTAGCAACTACGCGGACAAGCATCATACTTTAACTTGTAACTTTTAACTTAAGTAATAAACTCTTTAACTTCGAGGATTGTGTGGGTTTATGGTCACCTCAACTAACAGACCTTCGACCATACAAACCTCTCCCCATGTCATGCTTTTTTCCGATCGCTTTATCACATTTGGTATGACTCCCCCCCCCCCCCCCCCTCCCGTAGTTTAGCTATTTATTAGACATGTGTGAGAAAAAGAGCTTGAAACTACGTCAAGCGAACGCCCCGGACGGGTTCAGTCCATCTCTGTCACAAACCCTACGTGCGGTAGAGATGGCTGAACCGTCGCGGGTCACGTGTCTCTGTCGTACAGTAGGGTTTGTGACAGAGACGGACTGAACCCGTCCGGGGCGTCCGTTTGACGTAGTTTCAAGCTATCACTAATGATAGCTAATGTAATAGAATCTGGTACTTGTATGTATATTGTATTATTAGTAAAACAACACCATTTGAATGTAATGTTTAATGTAGATGGCGCTAGTGGATGGGCGAACAGGGTTGTCATTACGACCTTATTTGACTATTAAATATTTTTAAATCTGTTTTTTTTTATTAAAGATAAGTACTTACCAATTTTTGAAAAAGCAAGTGGTGTTCACCTTAAGGTGTACACATTTGACAAAAATGTTTAGCCTTTAAATATATATGCATGTATTAATGTAGTACACAATGATGAATCTGAATAAATAAAACAAAAAAAATAAAATTAAGTTATAAATACTTTTATACTATCGCGTTGCATTATTATTAAATTAATGCATACGGGAATTAACGCGAAACGTACCTTTTATTTATTTATTTTGCTGACGTTTCATTCGGGTTTCACCGAACGTGGTCCCAGCTTGACTGAAGTCAAGCTTGATTGAGTCAAGCTGGGACCACGTTCGGTGAAACCCGAATGAAACGTCAGCAAAATAAATAAATAAAAGGTACGTTTCGCGTTAATTCCCGTATGCATTAATTTAATAAAATTAAGTTATAATAGAAATTGGTGTGATCAATATAAGAATATTTCTGAACTGTAAAATTTCAATTTATTCAGTCATTTTCAACTACCACCACTCGCTGCGAAACATGGTGAGGAAACTTGCACACTAGTTCACTAGTGTGTAAAAATGACTGTTGTCACTGGATGACAGCCATTAAGTTACGTCTGACACCAGTGGTACCTACTAACGCCCTTGCCGTGTGGTTTGCTTCAGAGTAGAGTGGGACCACTCCTAGTCTTCCCATGGATGACGTAGAAGGCGACTTAGGAAACACAAGCTGAACAAAGCTTATAAACATCAAATGAGACCTCTCCAACCGTCTGCCCAGCGTTGAGTTTAGGTCAAATCCTCTGGCTGCTCTGGCTAAGTATGGCTCGGGTAGTACAGAGAGGGTCGTGATTCTGCAGTGGAGACTAAAAAAGACCTGATGACGATGACACTAGATAAGAAAAGAAACTATAAAATATTCATCTGATTGAAATTAAAAATTTACCTGTTTGAATTCACCTTCAGGCGACGGCGGCGAGTACAGACTGCCGAACTGGCTCAGCTCATTGTCCAGCTGAAGTACATCTAAAAAAATATACTAAGCTTAATTTGTAAAATTAAAAATTTTTGATTTGTTAAAAAAAAACGCGCCTAGATTAAGTGAACATCTTTGTGGAGTTTCTTATTCATTACTAGCTGTGCCCGCGACTTCGTTCGCGTGGTTGTCGGAACGTAATGTTATATAGCCTAAAGCTTTCCTCTATAAATGGACTACCCAACAAAAAAAGAATTTTTCAAATCGGACCATTAGTTCCTGAGATTAGCGCGTTCAAACAAACAAACAAACTCTTCCGCTTTATAATATTAGTATAGATAGCTTGTTCCCGGTTACAAATAAAATATGCATGTCAATGGTCACCCAACCACCGGGCCCGTTTGTACAACGTTTCATAGAAAGAAATTTCCATAAAGGGTTGCCATCAGGCCAGTCGTAAAACTATAGCCAAATCATTTAAACTGTTCTGGCAATTTCTTTTCATTTTCGCATGGACTTCGGCATCCTTGAGTAACTATCAATATGTACATATATTTGGAGAAGAAAAAGCGGAACAGCGCACCCCGGGCTCCAAAGCAGCACAGCTGAGGATGCAACCGGGAATTCGCTAAGATGAAGAAGATATGTTTGCTGCTGACTGTACACATAAAAGACTTACCTTTCCCATGCGCGCCTCGGTACAGCTGATGTAGGGCATCCATAACCGCGCCGAGCAATGGAAGGTACAGCGCAGCGAGCCGAGCGCGCAGCTCGGGCCGAGCGAGCCGAGCGTCTGCGTCGTGAGCGGAGAGTAGGGCCGCCACGCTGTTGACGGCCGCGGCTTGTAGCACCGGGCTCCTACAGACAAAGCCATGTAGCTAGATTACGATATTTTGGTTCCTTTTTACTCCATATGGCGAAGCCAAAAAGAGGATTATATAGTGACCACTACGGTGCACCACTGAATAGTGGTGAGCTAATGAAACCCCAATGGATCTGGTTGATCCATCACCGTCTATGGGCCAGGAGTGGCGACGGGATAATGGATGATTTGTTATAATAACAACGGGTTTTTATATAAAAATATTTACAATGTTAACCTTAGATCTACACGTCCGTTTAGTACTAGATGTGCTAAATTAACGAAATATAAAATGCGGTTCTCTATTTTGTCTCATAAAAATTTTATCTATAATTTAAGGTCTCATCATTATTTTTTCCATAATTATCATGTGTCCGAATGATTTCTAGCCCTAACATAATGTCACATAATATCACGTGCCCTAAAGTTGAAATCCCTAAATACAAAATGCCCTAAATTTGTTTGCTATAAATATTACATTATATAATATTTAAAATATTTAATTTTGTTTTCCATACTTATTATGTGTCCGAATGATGACTAGCCCTAAGTTAATGTCAAATATAATATAATGTGCCCTAAAGTGGGAATGCAAGTAAGCATGCAGCATGCAAGCGGGTGTCTATTAGAATACAGATATTTTTTACATAGAATTTCATTTCCCAGAAAACTATTCCACGATTTTTAATATATATTTTTCAGTTTCATATTGTCTAATAAAATTTCATAAAAAAAATATTTTAAAATTGTTTATGTTACTAGAAAAACGGTATATCGAACTAACATTTCATATAAACTATTAAGTTATCAATAAAACTGTTCATAAAAACATGTTTCAATATGTAACCTAGTAAAATGGATAGAACTATCCTTGGTCGCAGTTCTAACCTAACCTAACCGATAGGTTTGCCTTAAACTGTCCTAGCACTTGTTTCAAATGCTTCAACTATTTTGCAAACTGAAACTTACGTGGAAACAAAATTATCGTAAAAAAAAATTTAATATTTGTTACTATAAATTTACATTCGGACTAACACACATTGTACAATACAACTTTAGGACATGTGTTATTATAGCACCTGATATTATAATACAAAACTTTTATGACTTAAGATTATTATGTAAAACAAAATTTCGGATATTCGAACATTATTGCTACTGAAGTTTATAGCAAATATGTTATGGATGATCAAATACGGACAAATAATTTTAGGAAAAGAAATAGAGTACCATAAAATGCTTATTAATGAATTATATCCTAGTTTACATCACGTACGATTTTAAGGATACAACCATAGGTAACATATTTCGCCGCTATGTATGTATGTCATCATCAGGACTTTTTAAGTCTCCACTGCAAGAGCACGACCCTCTCTGTACTATCAGAGTTATATTAACCAGAGCAGTCAGATGATTTGACCTACACTCTCCACGCTGGCCAGAATCATCTTTCTCTTAGAATAATCAGGTAATTCTAGCCTGCAATATCCTAACCAGACTGGAAACCCTTAAGCCCGTGAAAGTGGAACAGGAAACCCCTAAAAACCTTACTCCCGTGCGTGAGTAAAGGTTTACACTGAGTTTTGAATTGAACTTATACAGACTATTGTTCTTTTTTTTTTCCTTTCTTTTATGTGTTATAATTTCTGTATTTTTGTGTTTATATTTTGTTGTAATAGATTGTGTGTGTGTTTGTTTCAATTCAAATAAATAAATGGGCAAGTGCGAGTCGGACTCGTACATGAAGGGTTCCGTACAATGTCTATAAACGCTGAAGAAACACGGTTTTTGTATGACGACCCTCTTTAGTTTTTAATTTTTATATTATTTTTAGTATTTGTTGTTATATTGGCCATACTAATACATAATCGGTGAAATTTTCAAGAATCTAGTTAATGCCATTATAAAGATCGAGTTAAAAACGCTAAAAAGTTTTTTGAATGATGTCCCCCTTTAATACGGCCACAGTAATACATAATCGGTAAAAATTTCAAGTGTCTAGCTATTACGGTTCAAGAGATAGAGCCCTGTGACAGACGGACAGACAGACAGACAGCGGAGTCTCAGTAATAAGGTCCCGTTTGCACCCTTCGGGTACGGAACCCTAAAAACATCTTTTACAAAGTATGCTTCCAAGTGGGATTCGAACCCACGAAGATCACAAGGCAAACGTCTTGACCACTGGACTACGGAGGCAGTCAGACTCATCGGTACTTACTGTAATTCCAAAGCATTGGTGAGTTCCGTTAGAAGCAGTCCGGCCAAGTAGTGCCTGGACCTAAACTCATGGGTCAATTGATGCTGCACAGCTGACACGCTGGAGTGCGAGGCCAGCGAGTGCGAGGAGGGCGCGGGGGACACCGTGCCCGGCGCGCTGCCGCCGGGGGGCAGGTTGA
This sequence comes from Acrobasis repandana, assembly GCA_963576875.1. Taxonomy (NCBI): domain Eukaryota; kingdom Metazoa; phylum Arthropoda; class Insecta; order Lepidoptera; family Pyralidae; genus Acrobasis; species Acrobasis repandana. Next base: position 2,458,923 of record OY756216.1, read on the forward strand.
GGGACACGTAGTGCTCGTGCGAGCAGATGATGCGGAGGAAGGCCAGCTGTCAGAGACACAACATTTTCAATACTTCATCTTATTTATTTAATATGTATTGCACAATAATCTAACGATTATAATTCACCTTGGGGACGTAGCAGAAAAGGTAGTAAATAGGGTGCAAGATTAACTACTTAAAATAAAGAAAGAAGAGTGTTATATACAAATAATAAAACATATATAATGCGTATAATTACATAATCGTATCATAATAATTCTTCTTCGTCTAAGCGCATTCCCGTTGCATCCTCAGCTGTGCTGCTTCGGAGCCCGGGGTGCGCTTTCCCGCTTTTCCTTCTCCAAATATAACATGCATGTCAATGGTCACCCAAGGATGCCAAAGACCTTGTAAAATTGAGAAGAAATAGCCGGAACACTTTAAATGACGTATAATATATGGACGTAAATATTAGATAATGTTAGTTGTAATGCAACTTTGTAAAATGTCTGTTTTGTGTGCCTAATGAATTTAAATAAATAAATAAATGATTTGGCTATAGTTTTACAACCAGCCGCCTGCCTGACGTCAACCCTCCTTGGGAATGTATTTGTGCGAAAAGTTTTACAACCAGCCGCCGCCCGACGTTAACCCTCCTTGGGAATGCAATTGTAGCACGAGATGTTTGTGCTTAGTCCTTTAGTTGCCTCTTACGACATCCACAGGAAGAGATGGAGTGGTCCTATTCTAACCCGGAACCACACGGGTAGATTTTCAATAGTTCATCGTCAGGTCTTTTTAGTCTCCACTGCAGGAGCACGATCCTCTCTGTACTACCGGAGCCATTAATTAATCAGAGCAGTCAGAGATTTGGCCTACACTCCCCACGCTGGCCAGACGGGTTGGAGAGGTCATTGATGTTTATAAGCTTTGTTTAGCTTGTGTTTCCTAAGTCGCCTTCTACGACATCCACGGGGAGACTTGGAGGATACACTACGAGTATACAAACTTCTACATTTAAGAGACAGGATCTTGTTGGGTGTCATTGCATGGAAATAGACGCACAATGACGATTTTAGCAGAGATAATGGAGTGGCATTGCCTTCTCCATTTTTCACACACTTGTAAACTTAATAATTAATATTGTGCAAAATTTTGCCGAAATATGGCACGTCGTTTTTAAATTAAAGTTTAACGAAAGAAAGATTACGTTTGTATGGAAAAGTCTAGAGTAAAGCGCATCTTTATTAAAACTTATATTACTTCAATTCGGAGGAGCTCGGTAGCCTGGTGGAAAAACACATTGTAAGCGCTTTCGCAAGTTAAGCAACACTGCGCGTGGTCCGCACTTGGATGGGTGACCAAAAGAGGCATGAAAATTTTGCGAGATCCTCCGTGCTTCGGAAGGCATGTTAAGACGTTGGTCCCAGCTGTCATCGTGGTATGGCAGTCGTCAAGCTATGTCAGATGCCTTTAGGCAGCTTGAAAAATCTGACACCAGTGTTGGCCACTTACACACACGAAATACAAACAAAGAAACATTACTTTAATTTATATAAACCTGCACACTAGTGGCACTAAGCTGTATATTGCTTACAAACAAACAAAAAGACATCAGATAAAAGAAATAAAAAGAATGCGTACCTTATAATGTACCAAGGGTACTGCATCAGGCAAAGACGCGATCTTCGCGGACATCTGTTTGTAGTAGCTCCGGATTAGGTTGAATACATAGCCGCGGTCCATCACACTAAGCAGGTCGAATAGGAAGAAAGCCAGGCTGTTGTTCAGACTTTGTGTCAGGCGGCTGTTCTTGCCGTATCTAAAAAAAAAAGTTTTTTTTAAATTTCTCAAGTGTGGAAGCTCGGTGGCTCGGTCGGATTGCGTATTACTAGCGCTTTTTAAGTGACAGTGGGCGTGGTCCGAACTTGGATGGATCTTTAGGCAGCTAGAAAAATCTGATACCAGTGTTGGCCACTTACACACACGAAATACAATATGTACATACATGTAGGGACACAATAAGCTAAGTAAGCGATTCGAATTTCGTTCCAAAGTGCACTAGCGTGCATTGCCAGTTGTTCGCTATGTTTGCTCCTGTTTGTTTTTCCTTAAGCGTGTGGTCCGTACATCGCTCCCCGTGTAAATTAGTTGTTTGTGCGTATATCAAAAACTACCTAGTAAATTGTGTGGACTTGTGAGAAATATACAAATTGTTTAAGTGTTGTTGGACTTTACATTCTGAACCTTTATAACTAGACACCCACTACACTCTCATTGGCTAGGAAACATATACGGTAAATTCAGTTATTAACTTTGGAGTCAGAACATAAGTAGAGTGATAGCCCCTAGTGTGTACACTTAAGGGTCGGCACCATGTAAACTGGGTTTGCGCGGGCAACAAGTTTGTACAGAAAGCGTTTGATTTAAGTCAAATAATGTATACACATAGATAGAGGAAGAGTTGGGACAGTAGACGAAAAAAAGGTTTTTTTTAAATATTTTGTAGTTTTCCTAAAAACAAGCATTGAATTTACCCAAAAACATGCAAAACGCACTTTGCGCGGGCAATAGTTATGGCTTAAGTAGAAAAGACCACTAAGAAAATTACATACCTAGTTATAGGTGAATAGACTAGCCAGTAGACGAAAACCGTATTTTTTTAATTTTCATTCAGAAAAAGTAAGATAATTGTAAAGAAACCTGAAAGAAATATTTTAGAAAATCTTGCTACAAACTGGCTTGTTTTTCTGCGTAAAGAAATATTCTAACAAGGGATTGCATATATTTTATAAAAATAAAGGCTATTTTGAAACATTATTCTTAATATTTGCTTACAATGCAATCACGCAATAATAAAAAAAATAATTTTAAAAATTGGATGTTTTGCAACGTTTTTGACAGAATTCTCTGAAATGGCGGCCATGTTCCTTTCATACAAATTCAGTTGCCCGCCGGGCGTTCAGGAAGGAGGCCGCGCCGAATTTTTCAAAAAAATCCATTTTCGAATTACGTAAAATTGCATTACAGTCTAAAATATTTCAATAAAAAACTATGTACAAACTGCCAAATTATGTCATACTTTTGCTACACTATGGTAAAGTTTTGACATTTTGTTGACGTTCAAGTAAAGATGTAATGCTATCGCAGATACGGCATCGCACATTTTTTTAAATTTTATTGAAAATTAAGTCAATGAAAAAAATAATTTGGTTTGATTTATTACCTATATCTTTTAATTGGAGATTAGGGTGAAAATCGGATTGGAACTTTCTCGGGTCGCGGAATCATACTAACGGTTTTTGTAATAAATGGTGCTGTTTAATTAGGGTTTTACAATTATTTTGAGGGGTGATTCAGTCTCAAATTTTGAACAACTTTTCCCCATGAATATATATCAAAATACGAATTGACATTATGCGTAATATATCGAACCACAGGCTATACTAGATCTATACTTGGCTAGGCAGGCAGGCTATAGTAGGTTATTTATCTATACTAATATTATAAAGAGGAAAGATTTGGTTGTTTGTTTGTTTGCATTGCATGGCTCCGAAACTACTGGACCGATTTAAAAAAAAACTTTCACCGTTGGAAATGTACACTATCCCCGAGTGACATAGGCTTTGTGTGTACCAAGGGCGAAGCCGGGGTGGACTGCTAGTATAGTATAACGATATTAAAATAACAGTCAAAAAACAAAAAAAAAATCTGCATTTTCATACAAAAGTGTGCAGCCGCCCGGGAAATTTGTATAGGAACCGATTTTTTTGGTTTTTTTACTGTTTTTAGGGTTTCGCTTGTCTGTCTGTCCGTAAGTCACAGCCAATCTGCTACGAAACTATTAGAATGATTTAGTTGAGATTTAGTACCTACACTTATGTAACTTAGTGACCCAAAGATAGACGTATAACGTAAATAAATAAAATTTAAAAAAGGGGGCCACTTATGGTGGGTAAATTAGACATTAAAAAAAGTTTTAATAACAAAATCGTGTGACATATCAAATGAAAGAACTTTTTATGACATTTTTAAATATATATTTTTAAATATATTTTTCTGTCAGTGGAACACAAAACGTGTAGTTTTCCAAGTCACCGCTTGCGTAAAATACTATTTGATTATATTTTTGAGAACGTCCTGTCAGCGATAAGTAATATTGATTTACGCAGAAATATCATAAATTTGTCTATGGTTCCCTAAAATTTAAACTTAACCAAAATAAACCGGCCACGTGCCGTGACGGGCCACGTGCAGTGTAGGGTTCCGTAGTCAGTACCTACTTGTTTTATGTAACTTACAACTGCCTAACTTTAGGTCTGAATTCAGTCCATGATACTGAACAACTTTCACCAAGGAACAAACGAAATACAAAAATTATTTTTGATCTCTTACACACAAGATTTGGCAAAATGTAATATTTATGTAATATATGTATAGAATACGTAAGGACAAATCACACTAATTAAGCTAGCCCCAAAGTAAGTTTTAAACTTGTATTATGGGATACTAACTCAATGATACTATATTTTGTGATAAATACATACATAGATAAACACCCAAGACCCAGGAAAATTTTAAAAAGACCATTTTCTAACTTGCCCTGGCTGGGGCTCGAACCCAGAACCTCCGGATTAGCGGTCTAGCGTGTTAACAATTACGCCACGGAGGTCGAATGGAAAGCAAACATTTTCTTTTCATATTTAATTATGTGTTCCTTAGAAAAAGTTGTTCAGTATCATGAACTGAATCCACCTTAAATTAGTTTTAGTCAGGGAGACGTTATATACTACTGCCGTGAATTTTTTTAAGTGTCCATATACAACCGTTTAACTGACAGAGAGACACATAATTCTAACAAAAATTTCCAATCAAAAACCAAATATTTCACAAACGGATTCTAAAACGAAAAAGGGTGTTCATAATCTTACAATATTTTTGTAAGACCTATTCAACGACGTCTCACACCACACTTTTTTTTTTAAGTTTTTATTACCACATATCCATGCCCATGCCCAATTACAGCTTTCTAGTACTAATAGTCTATGAGTAAAACTGGGGACAGACAGACAGACATGACGAAACTATAAGGGTTTACTACGGAACCCTAAAAAGCTGCGTGAAACTAAACAGATTCTCTATTCTAAGGGGTCTTTGTCATTTGCGCTTTAACAAATTTCAAAATACGAGTAATCAAAACCACTTGTGCAAATATTTCGCTCCACTTCGCATACGATAAATTCAAAAATTGATGGATGAATGACCGTGCTTTTACAGGTTAAGCAACTTCTAGCTTGGTCACAGTTACGATGGGTGACCGTGCTTTCAATTTTAATGTTGTCCAAGTCAAATGTTGAGATTCTTATGAATAAATTTCAGTTTTCTCTACCTACATAACTTGGCAGCTATTTAAATTTCAATCTTGTCGGATTTCAATGTTTTGTCGGAATTTGAACTTGGCATTTTTACATTTATATTTTTGATGGGATAAAATAAACACCCAAGAACCAGGACAAATTAAAAAAGGCCATTTACCAACTTGCCCTGGCTGGGAATCGAACCCAGAACCTCCGAGTGACGGACTAGCGTGTTAAGGAATCGCGACGGAGGTCGACTAATAAATTGAAAAAGTAATAAATTTTACGCAAGATTCGAATAACTATAACTTGGATTTTTTAGAAAGTGCTATATGAATTTAACATATATTTAAACTCGCTTTTTAAATAAACGTCTTGCATTCACGCACACTATTTTTTTTTCGACTTTACTTTTTCTACTGATAGCCTGTCTACTAAAGTGTTAAGTACATTGCAATGACGTCTGTTAAGGCCTTAATTCAGAAATAATAATTCAAACAAAATAATTCTTTGATTTGATTGATTTGAAAATTTTAATAAGTATCACGGACTGGAAGTCTTGACGAAAAGAAAAAAGTAAGCTGTATACTAATTCTACGTTACAATTTATGATTACCTACATCTATTGTCCCGTTTACACATTATTAACTCTATGTGACTTCATCTTGACATTTTTATCCCCCTAGCGGGAAAATTTTGCATATTTCAGAGCCAAATCCGACCACGTGGCTTTGTGCATACAGTCCTTAAGTAGGAAGTTGTCTAAGTATTAAGTTGTATTTCCTGTCCCTGTCCAATCGCGCTGTAATCTATTAGGTACTTACAAGGCGTGGAGCGACTTTTTGGCGGGAAGTCAAGGGGTTCGGTTGGGGTTTTCTCTAAATTATTTTGCAAATTGATTTTAGTGGACTTTATAATATGAAATCGGTGTTGTTTGGTGTTATAAATGCTGATGCTCATGAACAATGTGTGAAATAGTTAAAGTGGACAGTCATAGCACGGCTGTAGTGATATTTGTTTCGCGGACTGTGACTTCGGGCGTCGTCCGCCACTCAATCGGCTATGGAAACCAGTGGACTCGTATAGATTTGTCGCCAGAGGATTGCAAGCTCCCTTTAAGCAATCAAAGGCCTACACCAACCTTATATTGTATCTTGTTAGGAAAAAATAATTTCCCACGTTTTATTAACTTGTTCCTGGCTAAATACGCAGTAGCATCAAGCCATTAATAAAAAATAAAAAAAGGCGTGGAGCGCGCGCAATGTATTAAATGACCGTCCGCTCTGTCACAAGTTCATTGACATCATAATCATCTTCTCTACCATTTCCCATTTTATTTGGGATTAGCGCAGCGTCTTATCCCTCATTTCTTCATCCACTCCAACTATATCCATGTCACGCTTTACGCACTACATCCATCTCTTTGGGTGATCATTGACGTGCATATTATATTTAGAGAAGAAAATGTGGGTGCGTGCACCCTGGTCTCCGACATAACAGAAGGCTAGTAGATCTGTACACACCTGGAGATGATCTCCGAGGTGACGTTGTTGACGAGCGTGGTGAGGTCGTCAGTGAACTGCTCCGGGAAGCGCGCCTTGCGCGGAGCTTCGTGTGCGCCGCTCCAATACAAGTATTCCACCATAGATTTCACCATCAGCTCGAATAACGCCCTGAAAGTTATTTATTGTTATCGTTTTAATCGAATACGATTGCGGACTAAAATGTGGCACTGAGCAGAAAGTAAGTTATTTTTGCAGGAGCGCTTATTTGGAAATGGCTTATTGGCTCTAAATAGCACGAGTGCATTATAACTAAGCCCTCCAAAAACTCTGGATAAAAAGACATGGGTCTTTTTATCCTGAGTTTTTAGGGGGCTTCTCGATCCTCAAGGACATACAAATTATTCTTCAGGACATTTAAATAATCTTACCAAGAGTTATGCATAGCGAGGTCTCTGGTAGCCCCGCTGGCAACAACCCACTGTAGCGCCAATTCCTCATGCAGGATCTTGCATGACCCGTCGCTCATCACTGTGCACAAACAGTAAATATTTATGAGACCCAACAAGGTATTGCTGTTGTCGTGAAATTTTCATAAAAATCCACACTGTTCTCGAACATTCTATATTATTCTGGAACTCTCTGTACTAGATTTTTCTACTGCCAAAATTTTCTGGAACATTCTTGTCTACTTTTAATAGCTACTAGAACGAACTATCTATGGTCGACAATGTTGTAGATTGTTATGGAATAATGTTAATGTTCTAGAAGTACGTATAATGATCTAGAAGAATATGAAATCTTCTATAAGAATCTAGAATTTAAAAAGGACTTCATAGAACACTAAACTCACTAAAATGGTTGAGTTCAGCGATGGCTGATCCACGCGTCAACTTGTGAACGGGTGCCGCCAGTTTGGACTGGTCAGCTCGGCTCCATTTTCAAGAATACTCAGTAATACTTATTTCTGTAAACGGCACTCGTTCGCAAGCTTTACATGTTATATTGTGATAACATTGTATTAGGCATAACATCTTTGTAAACTGGACAAATCTCATCTGGAGCGTGGGCGACCAGTGGTCATTGCAAAACGCTAGTATTGGTAGCATTATTTAAAATAATTATTAATTTAAATATACATAAACATTACACGTAATGTACACTTGAATTATTGACGTGTAAAGCCTGTAAAGGCCTAATTACTCAATAAATATTTTACTCTTGATTCTTTAATTCTTGAACATTCCAGAATTTTCTAGAAATGTCTAGGTGCGTTTAGACGCAAATAAATGTAGTTAAAGGCCTCGCGCATACCTGCGGGCGGCAGCGGCAGCCCGATGTCCCGGTCCGTGAGCGCGGGGCGCGGGATGGTGCACTGGTAGTGGATGTAGCTGCTGATCAGCGAGCTGCGCCCGTGCAGGTCGCACGTGGCGCCCTCTGCCATGCCCTGCACATCACAAGAGACAACTTAGGGCGCGTTCAGAAGACACGCGCGCACGAGCGCCGATCGCGTAGAGCCAGCTTTCAATAAGAGTCCGCGTCGCAATCGCGTCGCGAACGCGCAGTCAGTTCAGTTGGGGGACCACAAAATCCAGCAGTTGTACGATTTTGTTGCGCAGAACACACGTGTACACAATGACTTTGTCTACATTTAATATAAAAAAGAAATTGTTGGTTACTTATTAATTTTACAAAAAATATAAAAAAGAAGATGCCTCCGTCGCGGAGAGGGGTGTGTGGAGGCGACGCGGGCTCTGCTCGCGCTTTGTGCAATGTTGTGTTGTTACTACGCGACCGCTGAGCGAGCGCGCGTATTTTATATCGAGATAATTTAAACTTTATATTACAATAGATAAGCATTTAATTACAATATTACTAAAGAGGGAGCGATGCTTACGCGTAATGCGCTGTGTCACGCCGAAAAATTCGCGCTCGTGTGAACACGGCCTTAGGCTTGAAACTGCGTTACGCGGACGTCCGTGAGACTACATACAAAAGTGCCCACACACGCGGTATCCGCCAGCGGCTTGGGCTTGTTCAGCATATACTAACACAGAATTAATAAGAGTATTTCATAGGATCGGAATGTCTTAATGTCCCGCGCAATATGCGTCCCCGTCCCCGCACCTCTCCCCCGTTCTCGCCGTGTCAAGGGGCGAAAGCAAGCGAACACACACGCATTGACGTGTGCACGGATGTTTAGTTTCGTTTGTAGTGGTGTACGCATTAATGATACTCCGCTTCTATGAATTGCCATACCTGTGCTATAGAGCAGATAATTATAATCAGACGACCGACTGCCATACATATTCCTACGTCGTAATATAGGTATTAAATTCTCTATCGACACCCTATTAGACATAAACACTCTCTGGTATATGACGTCACATGCCATCAATAATACTCACAGCAATATCCGCGAAGATCTGCGCCAGGCAAGTGAACACATCCTGCGCTATGTTCAGCATCTGGCCGGCCAGGCTGGGCGGCGCCACCAGCAGCTGCAGCAGCTTGTCCAGCACCACGGGCAGGTAGCGCGCCAGCGTCTCCACGTTCGCGGTCGGCAGCTCGGATATGCTAAACGATAATATGTCAATTCGCCAGAAGCTCCCTTAAAGCAATCAAAGGCCTACACCAACTTTGGACTGTAACTTGTTAGGAAAAAAGAATTTTCCACGTTTTATTACTTGTTCCTGGCTAGTTCTGTCGCTCTCTCTCTCGCTTTAGCAAATGACTGTTCTAAGCGACAGAAAAGGATAGCAGCACAGGAAAGTGCTGTTCCGTGCTGTCAGATATGTCCCAACCCAAAGTGTTACCACTGATTGATCTTTTCAGTAAAACCACAGAATAAGTACTAGTACTCACGTACAGAAGTCTTACTCTAAGGTTTTCAAAGAAATATCTACTCAATGTGGTTAGCGATTTGGTGTTATTTAGCTCGCGTTAGAACGCAGCACCTTTTCGTTCAGATACCTACAGAAATCCTTTGCAAGCCAATTTTATTCTTGTTTGGTTGTTTGTTAAAACTTTATTGTACACAAAGAATAAATACAAATTACAGGTTACATCAAGACGTCAATTGGTTATATCTTATATATAATATAATATATAAAGGTTACAAAGGCGGACTTGTCCCAGATTGGGATGGACTTGTCCAGTCAACCTTGAATTGGAAGGAATATTTACAAACACAGGTTAGAGAGTGGGTTATTAGGTATTCTTATAAATAAGGACAAACGATTCATACACAAAACCGATTCAATGAGCGGCGCGCTAGGGTTGACTACTACAATGTTTGTTTTTGTTTTGTTGTTAAGTGGCCAACACTGTTGTCAGAATTTTCAAGCTGCCGAAAGGCATCTGACATAGTTTGACGACTACCAAAATATGATGACAGCCGGGACCAACGGCTTGACGTACCTTCTGAAGCACGGAGAAGCTCGAAAATTTTGTATGTCACTTGTGGTCAACCAACCAAGTGCGGAACACGCCCAGAGTTGCTTAACTTGCGAAAACGCTGACATGACGAAAGTAAGAGTAGACATGATACCCATCGTGTTAACTTTATTTCACAGCTAATAATTACACACTGCACAGTATTTTTACGCTTTTTCTTTGTCTTTCCATGACAAAAAAGATCGATGAAGAACAATGTGAATACTAGTACTTATTCTGTGACAAAAAGCGTGCGTCAGAGTCCCTACTGGATTAGTGTTGGGCTGGCCGCCGCGCGTAGTTATGCTTTCGATACCTACACAGAGAGTGAGACGAGCCTGGTAAAACCAGGCCTGTGTCACTCCCCGTTTAGGTATCGAAAATGTACCTACATTATTACTATGCGCGCAGGCGGCCCCTCCGTACTAAGAGTAATAAGAATGAAATTGGCTTGCAATGGATGTCTGGGTACCTATACGAAAAGGAGCTGAGTTCTGACGTGAGCTAAATTAAACCATATCGCTAGCCACATTGAGTAAATATTTCTTTGAATTTCTATGCTGAGTGAGACTTCTGTACGTTAGTATTATTTATTCGGTGGTATCAGGCGAAGTATAATAAAAATAATAGGCGAAGAAGAATTAGACCATCTAATCGCTCCTGTTAATGTTAATCTGTCCGGAAAGGGACAAGTGGAAGGGGATGGGAGGGACCTTTGGCCAACAATGGGACAAATAATGTTATTAAAAAAAAAGCTCCTCAACAAAGGTATTAATTTATGTCTTACCTGGCTCGTAGTTCAGACTCCATATTGGCTAGCCCGATTCTGGTCGGTATATTGCCCTCTTGCACCGCTTCGCAGGCCATGGCGAATCGCTCAATGTATCCATCCTACGAAGATATTTAAAAATTACATTTACTGACTTAAAATAAAACAACAGATAACAGAAATATATACAACGTTTATGTTTAAATGTAATTTGGAATGAGAAATGCATAAATAACAACATAGAGGTATGTACCTCTCGCTCGCCCGAGCGTGTTCTCGGTTGCACCCTAGGCATACTGCTGTCGTATCTTTTGAGGGGTTCCGTACCCAAAGGGTGCAAACGGGACCCTATTACTGAGACTCCGCTGTCTCTCCGTCTGTCACAGGGCTCTATCTCTTGAACCGTAATAGCTAGACACTTGACATTTTCACCGATTATGTATTACTGTGGCCGCTATAACAACAACGACTAAAAATAAAAAAAAAATAAAGGGGGCCGTCATACAAAAAACGTGGCTTTTCAGCGTTTTTAACTAGATCTTTAAATCTAGATCGTTACTTAGTTTAGAACGGCTTTAAAACTCGATTTATCTTTAGACCTTGTTTTATAACAAGACTGTTGACATTTTCACTGAATTATGTATAACTGTGTCTAACAACAAATACTAAAAATAAGATAAAGTTAAAAATTAAAGGGGGTCGTCATACAAGAAACGTGTTTCTTCAGCGCTTTAAAACATTGTACGGTGGTACGGAACGGGTGTACGAGTGCGACTCGCACTTGCCCATTTATTTAAGTTAGAAAGTTTTCACGCAGTCGGGTTTTTTGTTCTTTTAATCATCATCATCATCAGGTCTTCTTAGTCTCCACTGCAGGAGCACGACCCTCTCTGTGCTACCAGAGCCATATATTAGCCAGAGCAGTCAGAGGATTTGGCCTACACTCTCCACGCTGGCCAGACGGGTTGGAGAGGTCTCATTGATGTTTGTAAGCTTTGTTTAGTCGTCTTCTACGACATCCACAAGAAGTCTTGGGAGTGGTCCTGTTCTAATCTGCCGGGAACCACACGGCGCATGTTCTTTTAATAATTACTTGTAGGTATACACTTTATAGATCAAGTGAAGAAGAAAGTTGACGCCGTGTCGTATAGGGAGGTCAAAAGGATGGCTCAAGAGAGGGAGACATGGCAACTACTCCACCGACAAGAACGTCGTTCTTAAATTATAGATAGATAGATAGATATACTTACCAAAGGATGCACGGTAGTGTAAGGATCCAAACAAATGCTGAAGATCGGTTTGTGGTTGTCTATCCACCTGGTTCCGGGTAGGAGTACATCCGGGAAGATGTACGAGTAGTTTGGCGGCGGTTCTTCTTGCATCACGGGCAGATTGAACTCGCCGCAAGTTAGTTTGCCGTTGCGGCATAGAGGGAGCCACTGTAAAATATTTAGTTATTTTCAACAAGCATGATGGAGTTTTGTAATCTTTTAACATTATAAATATCGAATGTTAGGAGCGGCGACCCGACGATTAGTGCAGAGAGTGCAACGAAATCGTCGGGTCGCCGCTCCTCACACTTGTTCTGATGATGATCGCCTAAATCGATCGGAACCTAGTCGGCATTTCCGACTTTATTACGTGAGTGGACCGTTCCAAAATATTTATAACGAATTTATCTCACGTTAGTTTTAATGAAACAATCTTTAAGGCCGTACCTGAATTTTTCGGGGTCCAGTGCTGCCCCCATTTAAAATAATTAATTTTAAAGAAAACGGTGACATCATCTAAAATTTTGCTACTACCAAGTCCTAGATAACCCTTCAAAGTATTTTATGAACTACTGTTTACAGTTTATAATGAGAACGTTAAGCTTTACTACGCACATTTGCAAACAACGGCCACTTTTGGCAAATGTGCGTCATCCCTTTACATACTTCTTTCCTTTCCATACAATTTTGAGATAGTCCCTTAATCTCTTGGGCTTACCTCTGCTTCTATTATTTTTCTAAAATGTTTAAGTAGCTAAGGAGGAAGGGCTAAGGGGAAGGATTATATACACTTTGAAATTTTACTCTCTATCTTCTCTTAACTCTTTCTCTTACCGAGTATCCGACGGGAGTTTCCACATTTTTCTCTTGCTCGGGGGCTACGGGTTTCCTTTGACACGATACATGTAGAAACGTGAAGAGGAGATGGTGTTGGTCGCCAAGGTCAGCTGGTAATTTGATTTTTATCTCGTCGTAAAGTGATGGGTTCCTGTCGAAACACGATCAAACTATAAGTTTTTAATGGCTTAAGTTATCTTGTTCGTACTTACTGAAATTATGTTTTTCAGAGGTGTGTGCGATTAGTTGCGTTAACGTCTGTAAAGTACTATTGAGTTTGAGTTGAACCTGGATCGCACTTATATTGAGAGATTCTTCAACTTTTTTAAAATTATAGGTTTCAGGTGTGCTAGCTTAATTTAGGTAAAAATATTTATTTAAAGTAATGGCAATGATGAAAACGGTATTTGCCATGTTTATTTTTTAAAGCCGAAGCAATTAAAAAGTGTCATTAGTCGAACACATTGAAATGTGGTGCTAGAGAAGAATGAACAAAATAAGTTAGACCGGAAAAGTAATAAACGAAAAAGTATAATAAATCATAGAAAATAGAAGAGGGAAGATGTCAGGTCACAATAAAATTAAGGAAAGATAGAATTAAAAAGAGCAGTAGCAAAACCCAGAAGAAGATTTTTGATCAAATAAAAGAAGAATTAAATGTGAAACATATAAGGGGGTTAAAAACTTAGCGACGGAAAGAGAGACATCGAAAACACTCCACTGACAAAAACATACAAAAAGAAGTTGAACACTTACTTGTTATGGTAAATGACCGTGGTATACGCTTCCGTGGTGAACTCGGGGCACGAGCTGCGGCCGAAAATGGCCGGCAACGCGGCTACTTGGTCCTCGCCTGACATCAGCTGGATCCTCACCTGCAGGAGATACGAAAAGCAATTGAAAGTCAAAATAATTTTATTTATTATTTAATCTAGGTTAAACTTTGACCACTAATCTCCAACAGACAGACAGAAATGGAAGCGAGAGAAAGAGGCATTGAATTGCCCAGCATTTATAGAGGAATGGCGATATACTAATAATATTTTTATGCATATTTTTCAATTTTAAACCCTGAGATTTAAATCTCATAATATATTTCCGCGTAGGCAGAGAGGGATTGTTCTTCCCCTTCAGCAGTACAATACGAAAATAAATCCTATCATTTATAACAAAACAATTAATTATAATAATATAATGGTGTGTATTGTAAATGTAAAGTTCGTAAAGTGGGATTAAGAGAGGAAGAAAAATAATATAAAGGTGGAAAAAAGGAAGGCAATTGCCTTTGCCCAGGAGTGGATAACACTCGGATCATCTTCAGGTCTTTTTTAGTCTCCACTGCAGGAGCACGACCCTCTCTGTACTGCCAGAGCCATATATTAGCCAGAGCAGTCACAGGATTTGGCCTACACTCTCCACGCTGGCCAGACGGGTTGATAGGTCCCACTGATGTTTATAAGCTTTTTTTCAGCTTGTGTTTCCTAAGTCGCCTTCTACGACATCCACGGGAAGACTTGGAGTGATCCTATTCTACTCTGCCGGGAACCACACGGCTATTATTATATAACGCTCGGATAAAATGTCAGAAAACAATAACCTTGAGTTAAAAAGAATATGAAATACCTCTAGACAGACAAATACACATGAAAAAACACAAGCCTTGGCAGTCGGGTAAAAATAGGCGTCAAGTTTAAACATTTCCTTCGAAATAAATTAAATACTACTTATTATTACTACTCGTATGTACTAACCGTGATATTCCTGGCTGAGCCAGTGCGCGACGTATACGCGGTGAGGTTAATTTCCCTCACTGACAGGTACAAAAGGTTCCTGTACTGGTAGTGGGGCACTGCTGGAGGCTGCGACGGGAACGGAAGCACTTCTTTGCAAGGCCGGATGTTGTCATCTGGAATTTAATAAAAAGATATCAATTAGTCAGAGCGAGATAGCATCATTTGAAGATATGTATGGAAATAATGAAGGACAGTAACGGGCGCTCCGGTAAATCTATACAACATATAGCAAAAAGGGGAGACAATCTAAAGGGGGTGAAAGTACTTGAGGTACTACTATTATAATTAAATTATTATATATATATAATTAAAGTAAAGTAAAGTACTATAGTACTTTACTTTAATTTTATTTGGAATGTCCTTGACAATAATTTCATTACAAAAACTTGGTTGTCTATTTATTCTCGTTAAATAATTTGTTATAATGTAGCTTTACATAAGTATTTTAACCTAATTTTTATTTCTCATAATATTTGCTAAAAATAATTTTCAAAAATAAATTTAACACATCTAAATACACCTGAATCATAATTTCATTCAAATATAAACAAAACTTAACATTATTAATAAAAAAATAAATATAAATATTCACGGTTGAGAGGTAACCCAAAGGCCATCCCCGTAGCATCTTAACCACATCATCATCATCCCAGCGTATTCCCGGTTGCATCGTCAGCAGTTATGCTTCAGAGCCTGGGGTCCGCTACCTAACCTATCGTAGGTGATTCGACGAGGTTACTGGTTTTTACACGGAGCGACTGCCATCTGACCTTCGCAGCCCAAAGGGTAGACCAGAACCAATCCTACGATAGGTACAAACGCTAGATGGCGTTCGGGACCAACGGCTTTACGTGCCTTCCGAAACACGGAATCATCTTTCTTTTCGAATAATCAGGTGATTCAAGCCTGCAATATCCTAACCAGACTGGAAACAACTTTTTCACAAATTATGCTTCCCAGAGGGATTTTAACCCACGACCTCCGGATCACAAGGCAAACGCCTTGACCACTGGACCACGGAGGCAGTCATTTAGCACCGTAGTACCTTAACCTATACTATAATTTTTGTCATAACATATAATATGTTATATGTGGTATAACAATATGAGATTCAATTTTTTTTCTAAAAACTTCAGGTTAAAAAAGATTATGAATACAGAAACATTATGAGAAAGAACAATATGTCAAACTGCTTATGACAAAAAAAAATATAAGTCATTATGATAAACAATATTATGAATTATAAATTTAGGAGAATCAAGGAGATCCCAAAATCTTTACGAAAAGCCGATATGACATAACATAACATATGACATGCCATAAAGTATTGCACCTCCAAAGATGCTGAAGACCGTGCGAGACGTTAAAGCCGGAGAGAGGGCCCCGGGGCTCCGAAGCGCCTCAGCTAAGAATGCAACAGAGACGCTAACATGAGATTGAGAAAGTGTGATTGAGAGAAAAGCATACATTGGTGGTAATAATTAAGTTATATTAGGGCTCAGCCAAATGAGCTTAGTGGGGATGTGGACTGAGTCCTAAAAATATAATTTTATGCTAAAATAATAGACCCATATTTTTCGGTTTATCAAATTAGTAAAAATTCACAAAGATACAGTGCATCAAAGTTTAGAAGTGAGAGCGATTAACGTCACCGTTAAAATCTTATCGAGATCGTGAGTCGTGACGTCATGCGAAATTTAAATGCGCTGAAACTTTGACATTATTCGTTACTTAGAGAAAAGCAAAAAATGCGAACGCAATTTTTTTTTAATTACGAGTAATATACGTCCGTATTTTTTGAGTTGTGAGTCGCAGAAAATGAGTTGGGCAATTTCTTCTTCTTATTCCTCACCTCATTACACTCTACGTGGGGTCGGGTCAGCATGTGAGTATTTTCCATTTAGATGCGCAATTTCTGTTCTATATCAATTTACAACTCATTTTTTGCTGCCGTGTGGCATAAACAGGACCTTCGCATGACCACTGAATGCAGCGGAAATTACGCAATTCATTTTCTGCGAAAATGAACACAGCTGAAAAAAATACACTCATCTCAGCTGGCTAACCGGCTCCTTGGCTGGGCCCATAGTAGCATGCAAATGTTAGTGTCCAGAACTTGTCTTTTCACAATAACGTTATTATTACAATATATTATATAAGAGAATGGGAATTTTGATAAGAAAGAGAGATAGAACGATAGATAGACCGAGAGGGAGTACTTACCTCCATAAGGATTCAACTTGGCCAGCTCCGGAGTGAGTCCATTCTTGATTTCTTCAGGACACGGACAGACCTCAATCTTGAACGTGCCGGGAATGCACTTCAGTTTCTTCGGCGCAGAGCTGGGGCGTTTGATTTCTGCCAGGAATTTGTAGAGGTCTTCGTCGCGAAGCTTGTCCGTCTCCTGGTGATATGATAATAATTATTAGAACATAGCCTTCTTAGGCCTTAGTACGGAATGGTTACAAATGCTATAAACGCCAATGTCAAGATTAGACGGAGACACACGGCGAAGATTTTGCCAGTATAACAGAAAACAGCAATCTTATATCCATGCAATAACCGACACTTTGCCCTTTCCCCTGGCTTAGCAAAGCAATTTCAGTGAAATTTGTCCATATATAATGCTACAGCAAACATATCTCCTTCCCCCCCCCCACTCCCCCTTTTGGATTTTTTTTGAATCATCTTGTATAGAATAAAGTCAAAATTAGTGTGCCTCTCAAATTTGAAATAACGCTACAGTAAAGTTCCCCCTTTTCCTAAGAAAAAGGGGATTTCTCCTCCAGTCAAAATCGCGATCGACTAAGAAAACTCAATAAATCAAGGAACTTGCGTGCCAACTTTCGTCAAAAATGTATGTACACGTAGTCGAGAATATACAGACGGACATTGAAATCCGTCAATGAACAACGCTACAGCAAAGTTCCTCCGTTTCCCCCTTATTTCTCCTCCAATAAAAATCGCGATCGACTAAAATAATTTTAATAAATCAAGGAACTTGCGTGCCAATTTTCGTCAAAAATGCAACACTTAGTTGTGGTAGAGCCACGCTACTAGCAAAACTCTGTTTTGCTAGTAGCATGAATGGGCCGGCTCGTCCGGGGTAGTACCACACTCTCACAGAAAATCGACGTCTGAGTAGTAGCTCCACCGCTCTGCTATGCTTCGTTCGGTGAGTGAGAGAGCCGGAGCCCCCCCTCCTCCCTCTGGGGAGGGCCCTGAAAGGCCGGTAACGCTCTTGTTACACCCCTGGTGTTGTAATTGTCTATGGGCAGCGGTGAACACTTACCATCAGGTGACCCGCTTGCTCATTTGCCGTCCTGTGACATAAAAAAAAACACGTAGGCGAGAATAGACAGACGGACAAAAGCAAAATGCTTTTTGGCCAATTTCGAAACTAGACGCTTCGCTCGTTCGGTCAAGACGACCTCCGTGGCGTAATGGTTAACACGCTAGACCGCTAATCCGGAGGTTCTGGGTTCGATCCCCAGCCAGGGCAAGTAGGAAAATGAACTTTTTCAAATTGTTCTGGGTCTTGGGTGTTTATACTCGTATATACAGGGTTACTTTTAATTAACTGGCAACATTTTTGGAGCAAATTTAGTCCATGATACTGAACTACTTTCTATAAAGAAAGTTATTAAAAATCGATAAAAAATTTTCGTCCTCCCATACAAATTAGCGCTTACCAAACGGATTTTGTATGGAAGAATGAAATTTTTTTTTCGATTTTTAATAACTTTTTTTATAGAAAGTAGTTCAGTATCATGGACTTATGTTGCTCCAAAAATGTTGCCAGTTAATTAAAAGTAACCCTGTATATATGTATTTATCATAAAATATAGTATCGTTGAGTTAGTATCCCATAACACAAGTTTATAACTTACTTTGGGGCTAGCTCAATCAGTGATTTGTCCAAAAAAAAATATCACCACTTACATGTTTGAAGAAACTAGTGACAGTGATGACTATGGGCTTGAAATTATCAAGCTGGTTGGCGAGGTCTTCTGCCGCGGCCACCGGAGGATGTCTCCGTTCTACTGATCCCTTCCGAGTGAGGCTTCCGCCGACTTCGTTCGCTCGACGACGGAGCTGCTCTAAGCTTGATGATGACGCTTTACGATCTGAGAATTAATGATATTTTATGACCAAAGCGCCGTGACGATTTATATATTCCGCTTCTGACAACCAAAATAATTTGTTAATTAAAAAAATAATAGATATAAAGGTACAAGATACACATAGTGTAATATAAAAAGCTAGAATGATGCTTTTAGGATGCTGATGGGGCCCCCGCGATTCTGTAGCGCGTCAGGAATGTTTGCTGAGGCGCGTACCGACGATTTTTTTGCCATATTACGGAAAAGGACTGCTTCCTTGAGGCGCAGAATTCGCGGGAGCCATAACAGCATTCTGAAAGTCATCACTGATAAGCCGGAGTGTCCAATCCAATGGCATTGGACGCGTATGCATTGTGACGTACCTGGGATCCCCGGGGGTGTGCACACCAGATATTTAAATTAGAAAATTAAATATTAATATAAGTATTAATTAATGTGAATTATTTATTTATTATGAAATATCTTATTATGAATTAATTGTATGAACGCACTCATTACTAACACTAGACTGTAAGCTTTGTTACTAACAATGATATGGTTGTATGTGTGACCGAAATAAACGAATATTATTATTATATAATCCAGGCATAAAAAATGATCGAAACTTGCCACACGTCACTTTGATCGCTATCTCTTTTGCTCTTATGAGGGTGACCGTTCTCGTATTGTTTGTTGCACTCGGTCAGGGTGGTCTTTTTACACATTACAACAATTCTAGGTCTGTGGCGCAGAAGACAGTAAGAGTATACAGAACGGAATATCCTAAGGTACGCGCAATATGCGTCCCCGTTCCCCGTCCCCGCCCCTCTCCCCCGCTCTCGCCTTGTCTCAGGGGAGAGCGAGCGAACACACCGCACGGCACACGCGGCCGCACAAGAAATTGCGCGAAGAAAGAAGCATATTGCGCGTACCTTAGGAGATTCCATTCTGTATACTCTTACTGTATTCTGTGTCTGTAGGAAAAGCACTTACCCAGGCTATTGGTGTCAGCCCCGGCTACAGGCACGTCCTTGTCGCTGGGGTCTCTCTCCAGGCTGTGGCTGCCGCTCAGGATGTTCAACAAGGACACGCAGGTCCAGGCCAGCGGCATCCTATATTTTCCTAGACGAGTGCAGGCGGCTTGCGCGCTCGCGCGGACTTTTTCGCGGTTCTATGAAAAAAAATACATTCATTCGAAACTTGAATCATTGTTTTTATTATTCTTATCAAAAAGTTAAATAATCTAAAACCAAAATAAGTTATATTATAAATCTTTAAAATCTGGTGGAAAAGAAAACTGTCAAGTAACAGAAAAAGGAAGCACTTAGAGAAATGTGACGTCAGATAGCGAGATGTCCCCCCAACCAAGCTCCCACTTCTCTTAATACTAATATTTGAAATACCAATGATTGCTCTATTAAATAATCAATTTTCTTGCTGCTTTCAGAAAATATTCCTTTTTGGTGTTATTGTTGTTTCGTAAAAAATGAAGAATGGAATGGTGTTAGGTTTTTATCTCTTAAAATCGCTAACACGGAGATTTATTTGCACCCATAGGCGACTAGGTGTATATTTCCAATTCATGTCGTGGCCCTTATCAGAACGCATTGTGGTCGTTCTGTAATTGCCACGTGGCCGTTTTGCAATAGCCACAACGCGTAGTGGCCTATTATTTCGTTCAATGAGAGAATTCGGTCTTTGAGTGTAACATAAACATATATTTATACTGTAGTGTACACGAAAAACCTTTACCTTATCATCCTTTATGTACGGCTCAACACATTCATTGACATCACCTTGAAGAACCTTCTCGACTCGTACCACCAAGAATATATCCGAAGATGGATTCAGGATATCAAACACAGCACTCCGGCTCAAAGTGGACAGGTCTGCGTGGGGGATGTGTCCAGAGAGCATGTGTCTGGTGCATTCAGAATTCAGGTTGAAGTAGAAGTTCTCTGACAGTTTTTTCTTTTCTTTGGCGTCGTATAGAGCCATGGAGGCGAATAGAGGCTCCACGTCTAGTTCCAACCTGAATAAAGAAGATAATTAGTCTTTCTAGGGTTCCGTACCCAACGGGACAATATTATTGAGACTCCGTTGCCTGTCCGTCTCTCAGGGCTCTATTTCTTGAACCGTAATAGCTACACTTAAATTTTCACCGATTATGTATTACTGCGGGCGCTATAAAAATAAATACTAAAAGTAAGATAAAGTTAAAAACTAAAGGGGGTCGTTAATACATTTTCGTTCGTTCGGCGCACGCTACGCCAATAAGCCGAAGGTCATTTGCGCGGCGTGCTAACTAAATGGGACTTTTTTTGTTTTCTTTCTTTTTGACAAAGTAAGTTTTTAAACTTGTGTTATGGGATGCTGACTAAACGATACTATATTTTATGATAAATACATATATAGATAAACACCCAAGACCCAGAACAATTTGAAAAAGGCCATTTTCAAACTTGCCCTGGCTGGGAATCGAACCCAGAACCTCCAGATTAGCGGTCTAGCGTGTTAACCATTACGCCACGGAGGTCGAATGTAGTACGCTGTAACTGGGTTTAATCTAGCAAATTTCTTATCCAAGAGTGTTCTTTATGTACTTTGTACAGAATTGGTGGTTTCGATCAACGCCATCTATTATCGAATAAATATAAAGCTATGTAAATATGTATGTAATAATAGGTCTGTTTCAAATTTTCAATGAAACATATCATCTTCCTCGCCTACTCCCTATTTGGGGGCTCTGTATGTCAACCCAAACATATATAAAGGTTGTTTTTGATAATCTATTTTTATGCTACTTACTTGAGTTGGTGACACACTACATGGATCCTGTGCCCTTGGAGCTCGCAAGGCATCTCTGCAGGCAGTCTACGCTCCACAGCCTCGTCCTCATCAAGGTACGGGGTATACAAGCCTAGGAGATCTGCCTGACGGTTCTCTAGTCTGTGAAGTATACAAACATGTAAGAAAAATACCTCCATGCTGGTCTGGAAGGAAAAAAATAAATTTTGAATGTACCAGCTGCAGCTCGTAGAAGCCGGTTGAGGGAATGGGCGATATGCAAATCATGCTAATAAGCGATGCGGCTAGCTACTAAAAGTGGCCTTTGAGTCTTGCGGCCCTGAGCTCTGTCTGCTTAGAGCCGCAAGACCTAAAATGCTCTGTCTGCCCCGTTAAGGATAAAGACGTGATAGTATCTATGTACAAGTATGTACGTAAAATACAGATTCTGTTTCTGTTCTATCAAATGCAATCTTTATAATTGCTGAAATGACAATATTTAAACTTTGTTCAAAAGCTGCCTAACACAGCGTACGCCATTAGATATCATCATGTTTTTTTAGTCTCCACTGCAGGAGAACGACCCTCTCTGTGCTACCAGAGCCATATATTAGCCAGAGCAGGCAGAGGATTTAGCCTACACTCTCCACGCTGGCCAGACGGGTTGGAGAGGTCTCATTGATGTTTATCAGCTTTGTTTACCTTGTGTTCCCTAAGTCGCCTTCTACGACATCTACGGGGAGACTTGGATTGGTCCTATTCTACTCTGCCGGGCTACTATTACACACGGCTACTATTAGATATACTATAAGAAAATCCCATTAGAGTCCACCTTCTGGACTCGTTGATGCTATCAAGTTGCTCCGGAGGTTTCCTCTCAAACAGGTCTGGAAGGAGCGGGTCAGAGGACGAGCTGCGAAGGTCCAGGCTCGCCCAGGACCCGCGAGGAGTGAGGGTCTCGTTGCAGGAGGACGATGATGAGATCGAAGCCACGGATTGCCGCCCGCTGGAAGGTTGGGACTCGAACTGAGGGAAAACAATAAAGCGCAATGATAAAATAGAGAATATAGAGACATGGAAATGAAGTGGAAAAGGTGATAATTAGCCTATTACTGAAACAAACAATTTTTTGTTTAGGTAGATTATTAAATATTATAAACAAACATATATTTTTTTTTAAATGTTAGGAATGCGTAAAGTATATGTGTTGAGAATTCACAGACATTAAACTTTTGTTTACATTACACTAACGAGAGAAATGTCAAAAGAAAAATCGCAGATCAAAGGAATTATCAAAAAGAAGTGTTTTTTGCATGCATAGGCAAAGCACTTTTTGGCCCTTTTTGAAATTTTGTTCTCATCTTCTTATCGAGTCGATAGGTCATATTTATATATCTTTGTTTGCCCTATATTGGGCGACCTAAGGCTCAATTTACATTGTCGCGGAATGGAGACGAATTCAAAGAAATTCACAGAGAATAATAATGATTTCTATAATCAAGAAGAATACAGTACAAATTAGCGTGAAGAAAGAAACTTCTAGGGATTTCCCCCGTATTCCGCGGAAGTTATTTTTGACTATTTTATACATTAACAAATTGACATAGGGTTCAATATGCTTTGTAGTTTTAAAATTCGCTTTTATTCTGCGGCAATGTAAATTGAGCTTTACTTTTTTCTCTCGAAAAATCTTCATAGTTGACGAATGTGTTTTCGATAGCAGATACTTCCGAGGCGCCGGGTATGTGTGTGTTCATGCAACAGAGTCAAGGCTGGACAAATAAATCTAGAATTTATGAAATAAGACCTAAGGTCTAGTCTCGCTTGCAACGTCTAGACGTGTTCATTTGGACTCCTGCTAACGAACTTTCTACGTCTATCTTGTTCGCGACAATATGTACCTGAGGGATGGGTAGCTCCTCTGAGGACGCTGTGGGTGGGTCCGCGTCTATTTCATAGAAGTGTCGCGGGCCGGCCTGCAATTTCTCAAGCCTCTCATTCAGCTTCTCCCGGCTGAACACCGAAGCGGAGTAACCCCGGTACTTGTACTCTACCACGGTGTAGTCGGTGGTATAGCATCGGATGCAGTCGCGCACGAACATTGACGCTTTGGTACTGTGAGACAAACTATCTTTTAGATATTTTTATTGGGTTTTTTAGGCATTCAAGGTGCAGTAGTAAAGTACACAAATTAAATAAGAAATGGTGAAAAAACATGTGAGCAGGACTTGAACCCGCGACCTTGGTCTCAATACGAGTATGCTCTAACCAACTGAGCCATTCTTATTTTATTATTTAATTTGACTATTTTTTAGAATTAGATTTATTAAATGATTTCGATACCAAAAAAAATTGCTAAGAATTCACGTATTTTTTCTTTTCCGGTCTGGGGCAAAAGAAAAGCTTAGAATGTAGCTGCTTCTCTTCTCGTGCAGATTGTAAAAGCGAATATAGTGAATGGGCGAGAAAATGAATTACAGTCAATAGGCGATGCAGCTAGCAACCCAACCCTATTTTGATTCCCTTTTTCAATGTTCACGCCCACCAATATGGTAAACATGGCCTTTCGGATTTGCGGCCCTTAGGATCTGTCCTGTTAGGGATAAAGACGAGATAACGTAGTGTTTACATAAAAATCAAAATAAGTTGCTATTTCTTAAATTTCTGTGAATGAAAATGTTATATTTCACCTCTTAGGAGCTCAACCCAAGACAAGGATGATATGTATGTAATCTGGGGCTTACTTTAACAGCCTTTGGTTTGTATACAATTTTAAGTTCTCTCCTGGAGAAGAAGCGTAATTTTTCACGCGAATAGCAATCGCAAAATGCCAATTCTGGCTCAAAAATCATAATAAGAAAATGCTAAGTATGTTGAGAAGTTCCTTCCCTATCTCCAAAGTTCCCCAAATAAATATGGGACCAACTAGATATTAGTAAAGGCTTTTAACTAAAAAAATAATCGTCAAAATCTGTTTGGTATAGATATAGCGAAACAAAAATAAAAAAAATACATTCAAATTGACAATCTCCTCCTCTTTTTTTTATTTATTTAAACTTTATTGATCCGCTATAATAATTGTTTACAATTGGCGGACTTAACGCTAATAGCGTTCTCTCCCAGTGAACCATAGGGATAAACAGATAAAATCAGTTGCGGCGCAAAAATAAATATGATAAAGTATTACAATTAATTTCAGTTAAAAATACTTACAGGTCCTCATCAGGCAGCACATGCTGAATGGTGCGTATCCTCTTGGGCACAGTGCAGAGCTCGATGTCGTTGGCGGGGTATGAGAGGGGGTCGCGCTCCGCCATAAGGCGGTCGCACACCTCCTCATAGTCCGGTGGTTCAATCATGTCACACAGTGATATCTGGGTGTGGGAGTTGTAACATGGAAAGATTAGCAGATAGTATAACTATGCATTTGAACCTACATATGATTTTACTTAACTGACTAAGAAGGCTTATTATGGGACTGATAACTATCTTACAGACAAAAGTCTGGCTTGAGCTTGGCGCGGTCCTGTCATAATTCAGGTACATTGGTACATACTAAATTTACAAATTGACATTATTTTAAATTTCGTAATTCTTATTATTCAATTTAATTATGATAACAAACAATGTAATCTCAGTCCATCCATATAACAAATTTTATATTTTTTGTAAAATTAATAAACATTAATTATCATTTTTAATTAAAAGTTTTAAGTTGACGTCTTTGGAGAAATAGCTGCAGTGCAGTTTGTTGCCGCTTCTTCTGCACTTGCGCCTAGGAAGCGGCAAACTTAGTTGTAAGTAACGAATTGACGTCAACATTTGTGCAAAACAAAACAAAGTGACTATTGCTATTATTAAGAGAGATTATGAATATCCTATGATAATAAAGATATTTTGAATTTGACCTTAAGTCAATAGTCTAGAATTTTCACTTTTTGATAACCACAAATAAAACTAGCTGTTCCTATTAGATTTTTGTATCCTAGATACAGATCTAATTGATTTTTTTAGGACGTCAGAATTCAAAGTAGTTATAAAATTAAATATTACGCATTTCATATTTTTTTTAATAGATCAGGAGCTGGCACTCGGACCAAAATTACTATGCATTTTATAAATAAAATATCACTGTTCTTATTCAAAACACAATTTAATTCATCATGCCTACATTTTTATCTATGCAAGATTGAAACAAATTTACATAAAATAATTTCGCTTTCATCTAAATTTATTGTACAAAGGACGGCTTGCACTATAACAAACTTGTATTGAAATATTACAAAAAGGCAACTGAATTTATAGTAAACTAGATTTTGCACGAGGCTTCGCTCGCGTATCCTAATTCCCATGGGAACATTACTTTTTTTCCGGGATGAAAGGTACCCTATGTCCTCCTCAGTACTCCTAACTACGTATGTGTATGCAAATTTACAAGAAGATTGGTTCAGTAGATAAAGCGTGAAGAGGTAACAAACAAATATACAAATTAACTTTCGCATTTGTAATATTAGTTAGGATTAGGATTTTTAAACAATTTACCAAATTTTTATTACCTATCCAGATCAGTGTTTTGAGTTCTATATTCTATAAGAAACAACTCCAAGTGTGCTTGGGATAAAAACCCATGATATACTAATGATCAAGCTCATCAAGCACAAAAAATAACCCCATCAAAAGTACATTCAAGTAAGCGTACTGCTTAATTGAATGTTCATTTACTTTACTTAAAAACCACATCTCATTTATTATTATTAGTAATGTTACTTCACGCCAATTGCAGGGTCAATAAGTAGCTGCTGTGTACTGTGTATGACAGCTTTTTACTGCTACTAAAAAGCTGTGTATGATGCAGCGGCATCATAGCAGATATTAGCCGTCAGTTGACCCTGCACCATGCAACAGTCATTTTATATAAATTTCGTATGGCTGTTTTGCACGATGATTATATTTGAAGTTACTCTTCTATAGTATTATGCTGGTTTTAAGTAGGAAAAGTATTGTGAATGTAAAACTAATGTCTTCAACATGTAAAAGGGTCCCAAAAGCTCGGCTAATAAGGTGATTCAAGAAAAAGAATCTTTATTAAAATAAATTAATACTGTATCCTTACTTATACATGTTTCAAATGAACTTGAGTATTTATTTTTATAACTTCAGAAAATCAATATCCTGGTTAGTAGCTTTATCTTGCAAGTGCTAAAGAGGGCAAATTACAACTAAGACCTAGATAATTGTATTCAAGGCATGCACAGTTAGTAGTAGTCAGGAAACGAGGAATGATTCATAAAAAGTTAGTAATATTTACAACTTACAGAAGACGAGCACCCTGATAGAGACCCAACCTTCGACTGGTTAGCATACACCTTGCGAACATCCCCAGCATTCCTATAAATAGGAAAAAATCAATCCAGCTGTATTTTCGTACCTCCATACCCTTGTTCATGCATCAGTTAGCGACTCTACGAGTTAATCAAACCATTTACCCGGAAGAATGCTGGTATTTGCGTCCAAGTGTCATCTAAATATATAAAGCCCTGAAATCAAGTTTATATTGAAGATTTTTGTTATAAAAACCAGAAAATCGTAAGAAAGTAGAACTACAACAATCTGATTTATTTACAGTTTTTGTTTGATTTGACTTTGACAATTTTTGACGGCTAGCGTCTCAGAACAGCGTATCAATTTTGACATTTGTTTTTTTTTTTGACAACAGACAAGACAATAGAAATTTCAACTTGGATAAAAGGTGTTTTGCATGATACTGATTTTTTTTATAAAAACTAAATAAGAGATGGCGCTTAGACGCTATATACCAATCATAAAAGGAAAAGCCTGCAGTGCCATTGCAGTGCTACTAAAAAGCTGTTGGAGATTTAAACTCCTTGTAGTCTAGTCTAGTTTGCTACTAAGTGGCTCCTTGCTTGTACTTAGGTAATACTATGGATGTGACCTAGTCTAGGTAAGTAAGAAGTAATCTTGCCTAGTCGACAAGTTCAAAAATTTGGTCCTAAAATAAGCTCATTCGATTCAGAATGACGTCTAGAAAAATGTATACCTACTTAAGTAAATGTTTTTGTAGCACATAAAAAAATACAAAAGGTAAGTATAGGTAAGTATAGGTAATGTATTTTCTACTTATATTTAGTTAAGTTATTAGTTTTAGTTAAGTTAATTTATTTTTATCAGAATTATATTGGTATTGTAACTATGTATATGTATCTTGTTTTAACTGGAATAAACAATAAAGTCATAAATAAAATATAGCATCATCAAGCAAGACCTGTGTGATTCCCTCACGTTTGACTTACGTGCGGAATCATGGTTTGAAATCACGGTGCGTTGAAACTGCGCATAATATATTTATAATCCTTTTGTTGATGCACGTTGGTGTGCCCGTAATTGGATGATGTCGCGTCGCGGGTCGCGTGTCGCGGGCTTCCCGGACACGAGACTCGCTGACTGCCGCCTCGCAACGAACCATTTATACAAAGAGTATTCAGTCAGATAATAAAATATGAAATATAGAGAATACCTACGTATAGCATCTGACTGCCTCCGTGGTCAAGACGTTTGCCATGTGATCCGGAGGTTGTTGGTTCAAATCCCACTGGGAAGCATACTTTGTAAAAAGTTGTTTCCAGTTTGGTTAGGATTAGGATATTGCGGGACTGAATCACCTGATTAGGTCTATGCGAAAAGAAAGATAATTCCGTGTTTCGGAAGGCACGTAAGGTCGTGAGTCCCTGCGGAGGTCAGGCGGCAGTTGCTCTGTGTAAAAATCAGTACGCACTGGGCGCTCAGTAACCTAGTAATTTTATTCTGGTGCCCAAGATATTGCCGCCCCATGTCCTTGCTTAATTGGCTTATAGGCTAATCTGCATTGGGTAGTCGGGTAGTTTTAGAGATCTAAGCGAACTTACAGAGGCAGCAAAAAGCGACTTTGTTTTATTTTATACTCATAATCATCATCAGGTCTTTTTTAGTCTCCACTGCAGGATCACGACCCTCTCTGTACTACTAGAGCCATATTTTACCTAAAAGAGTCAGAGGATTTAACCTACACTCTCCACGCTGGCCAGACGGGCTACTACTACGTATCTATTAATAAAATACAGACTGACTTTTTAACCACTAGCCAAATTTTTGGAGCAAGTTCAGTCCATGATACTGAACTACTTTCCATAAAAACAATAAACGAAAAACTAAAATAAAGATTCGCAAACGGATTTTGTATGGAAGGTCGAATTTTTTTATTGATTTTTATAACTTTTTTTATAGAAAGTAGTTCAGTATCATGGACTGAACTTTCTCCAAAAATTTGGACAGTGTTTAAAAAGTCAGCATAGGTATAGATAGATTGTACACACAGCAAAATAATGCGGTTTCCACCCTATTTATTTGTGTGCGTGTCGCCCGAGCACACCAACTTAATATCTATCTATGACACACTATTGTTACCGTGTTGACGTCCTATCAAAACAATGTGCAGATGTATTGGTAAATGTAACTCATAATGACACACTAAGAAATGTTATGAATATTCATATAGTGCTATAACATGATCACTTATTTCATAAATTCGTAGTAAGCATGCGCAGTGCAGTGGTTAAGGCTGGCCGTTATACTACTCGTAAAAGTGCTCTTGAGGCACCGGGTTCAAATCAGGAACAGCTTGAATTTTTATTATTATTATTATGTCGGTACGCATTTCAGCCACGGGTCCATGGGGACCCGGTCCTTTGAGGCGTTCATGGGGCCAAAGCCAACATGAAGAGGCCTTTTAGTACCTTTTTATCTAAAAAGTGAGATGGCTGCATCTATGGAGGTCTATCCCTTATGGACCATTGAGATGCACTAACGGACAGTCCTCCATAGCTGCCGAACTATTGCCAGGGAGGGAATAACTTGGTTTGGGCTATGTGGATGGGATGATAGTGGACCAGATAACTGGGTTATGGAGTGAGATACGGACATAGATCTACCTAAAAATCTCTCACAACAATTTTAGCCTGGTAGATGGTGACTTGCTGCTCGTTGGCTACACTGCCTGTGGGCACTATTTTATTATTATTATAATAAAAAATAGGAAAAATATAAAAACAGCTCATTCATATTAAAATAATTTATTATTTGGAGTGTTTACCTTTTGTGAAGATTATACAAATAACAAAGAACAAAAAAGTCATATTGAAACTGTAATCATCATTAAATTACGTGTAAAAAAGATATTTAATGTTAATTTTTTTATTATCTTTTAACCAAAATCTTTAATATTCTGATAAAAATGGACGTAATTTTTTGACTAAGTATATGCGTCTGTTTTAGTGAGAGAATAAACATGGTACAATTAGTATAACAATAAACATCTCTCACGCAAAACCTCATCATACTCACATTACAATATTTACAATAATAATCCTTTCGAAATATAAAAATAATATATTGTACTCTTATTTTATTCTTACATAAGAAAATGATCACTAACTAAAAATAAATCAATCGTGTGGTTAATTTAAAGCAAACTTACTTATATGAAGCCACACGTAATTTAAAAAATATATATTTATTTTCGTCACTTCCATTTTTATTAGACTTTAGACATTTTTTACATTAAAATAAACAAAATCAAACCATAAATATATTTTGAAGTATCTACTAATATAATTAAATTTTTTTATTGGTCCTTTTAGCCAGCTTCGAACATTTGATAGCAGTATATACTCGTAGATCCACTGTGTGAGTGAAATATTTAAAATATTTGTTATTAGGCCTGGTCTTCAAAAAGACCTCGATGAATCCAAGATTTTCACATATTTCAGATAAGATGATCTTTATTCTTTGTTCTTTATTATATGGTTTGCTTGTCGAGATCAATAGGCTAATAACATTAACTATATAAACTATATAATAGGCTAATAATAATAACTAATTTTATGGTAAACTCTTTTACCTTACAAGCTTCACGGCTCTGGAATACTTTGCCCGTTGACATCAAAGAAATTTCAACTGAATTTTCCTTCAAGAGAAGAATATACTCTCATCTCCTTAAATAGTTGTTCTTTTTCTCTAATAGGTTCTTTCTTCATCATCATCTTTGTATATAAGTGTATGTATGTATGTGTATTATAGGTATATTATGTATGTATATGTAAGTATGTATGTTTAGGGTTACGGGTATATTATATTGTTTCTTAAGTTTATATTAGATATGTAGTGATTGTAGGTATAATATTTATGTTATATCGTATAAGTATATTCATACATTAACTGTAATACTTTATTACAATTTAAGTGAATGATATTGTAACCTTTTCTTTTGCATAAAATACAAACCTAACCCTTATTAAACCCTTACCGAGAATTAACCTTAAATTAATGTAAAAATACCGATCACAGTATTATTAATACTATAAAATCATAATTAATGTCCATTCACATAATTAGATTACATCCATCACAATTAACTTAGTGAAACAAAATAATTGTAGAAACATATTCTTCAAACAATGTGATATTATTCTTTAAACTGAGACAACGCCAGTGCAATGAAACAATGCACGCCTCACAATCACTAAGTATCATATCATTAAATAAAAGAGGGTAGTATAGATATTATTACTAATAATTTAAAGAACTGAGAACGATGGTTTGCAATGAGAGCTGATTTTATAATTTTTGTATCTTGCTAAATGTGTTGTAGCTTTTGGTTTTTGTGAACCTTGACTTTGTCTTCCCCGTAATGGATAATTATGCTCTTATTTATCGGCTGTTGAATAAAAACGAATATCGCAATATTTTAAGTTTAACTCAAATAAAAACATTGCACAAATCATTCACATCTCAATCGGTGAGATTCGATCATGGAACTCCCAGATAAGAGTTGAATGCCTTATCCACTGGGCTACATTTGCTGTTGTATTGACGGCTAAAATAATGGTTTGTATTGTAATAGCTTACGCGTTTACGATATTATTGACACAAATGTATATGTGTGTTACGTATAATAAGCTCAACATAGATAAAACTGTATGCTGATTGGACAGCAATCATTTGTCTACACAGTGTTGCGGCGCACACAGAGAAATGTAGTTGTGTGACCTGGAAACCGAACTATTTTGCCGTGTGTACCTGTAAAGTTTATCCCGCCCGATTGATCGATGAACTTGACCCATCTGCGATTCGCGCACCCTTGTGGTATTTATAACTGTATAATTTTATTGCATACAATCTTATATTTGATTCATAACAATATTTAATAGATTCAGTCGTTACCTTGCGGAAGTCAAAGTTACATGGCTTGATTCATAATAATGGTCCGAGAGCCCAGAGGTGCAGACCTAACATTTTTTCTCACTAATCATGTGTGGGATTATTCGTTAAGTTATATCCCTTAACTGGGCGTGCCATTTTTGTTCACGTGACCTTGAACCGGCAGTGTTCACCCACGGGTGCTTTGCTCACCGCGCGGTTTCGAACAAATTCGTTTCAAGTAGGTTCAAACAGTACTAAAAATAAATAAAAAATAAAATAAAATTCTTTTATTTCAAGCTACAGTGGCACATCTGTCTCCTCGCACTAAACTAGTGTATTCAACATGTAATTCATTGTGTTTAATATACACTTCGGCATCCATTCTTCTATCTATCACTTTCAAGATTCCATTGGTGCTCAACGCATTCTTCGCACCATAGAAGCAGACTTTTTGCGCATGATGGCATAAAAATCACTAAGTATAACTTTTCTTACATTTACTGAGAATATAAGATTTTTTTTACCAGACCTATCGGTTGGACCAAACATCTTCCCAGACGCAAATTCTGTAAACACTTGTCCGATTGGTCTGGCTACTTACCAGAGTAATACATTTATAAATCAGCTCTGAGACCTTACCTTTACCCTCATAGTAATAACTTACTTAAAATGTGTCTGGCGGGATGTTTGGCCTATCCTATTGGCCTGGCTGCATCCAGTAGACATTAAAATAGTTTGAGTGAATGATAAAAAATCATAAAAGATAATTAAACTTAACAAAAATAAAAACTGACTTCATTTTTTAGGAGTCTCTTCCATATCTCCAAAGTCCTTCATCATAACTTCACCAAATTAAAATGGGACCAATTTGGTAGCAAAGGCTTTCAAATAAAAAAAGAATCATCAAAATCGGTTCACAATGTGCGATGATATCGCGTAACAAACATAAATAAAAAATATAAAAAAATCATACAATCGAAACCTCCTACTTTTTTGAAGTCGGTTATAAATTAAATACTGTTTAAACCTACCGTTGGCCACTTGGCCACTTATACACACGAAAGATATACACTAAAATAGTAAAGGCGATCAATCTTGAACTTCTCCATGTCTGGTTGTTCTGTAATTACCATCGTTAGGCAACAATACAAAGGACATAAACACCTAAAAAGGAGTTGCTTTCATACCAGAAACATAACACACACACACGCACACACACTATATCACGCCTTTATTCCTAACGGGGCAGACAGAGCATTTCGGGTCTTGTTCCTCTAAGCAGACAGGGCCCAGGGCCGCAAGATCCAATTGCCACTTTTATCGTGATGGTAGGCAAGAAGGTGGAAAAAGGAATCAAAATAGTGACTTTAAATTCGTATTTTCGCCCATTCCCTCGATCGGCAGTTACGATCTGCGCGTGAAGAGAAGCAGCTGGTACATACAAAGTTTTTCTTAACTCCCAGACCAGTATGGAAATGAATAGACCAGTATGAAGATAATCAAAAATAAGATGAGAGTGAGAGCGACGGAACGTCGCGGAAACGGCGATGCTGCCGCATTCCATAGCTCTCTCTCGCTCTAGCAAATGACGGTTCCGAGTTCCCATGCTAACAGATGTATAACCCTAATTCGAATGAGAAAGCATATGGTCCTTAAAACACCCAAGCTCCCTATAGCTGATATAGGGTTTATTACGCTTCGGGTGGGAGTCGTGGTCTTAAGGACTGTATGCACAAAGCCATGTGGTCAGATTTGGCTCTGAAATATGCAAAATTTTCCCGCTAGGGAGATAAAAATGTCAAGATGAAGTTACATAGAGTTAATAATGTGTAAACGGGACAATAGATGTAGGTAATCATAAATTGTAACGTAGAAGCTTACTTGTTTCTTTTCGTCAAGACTTCCAGTCCGCGATACTTATTAAAATTTTCAAATCAATCAAATCAAAGAATTATTATTTCTGAATTAAGGCCTTGGCAGATGCCATTATAATGTACTTAACACTTTAGTAGACAGGCTATCAGTAGAAAAAGGCTAAAGTCGAAAATACAGTAGTGTGCGTGAATGCAAGACGTTTATTTAAAAAGCGAGTTTAAATATATGTGAAATTCATATAGCACTTTCTAAAAAATCCAAGTTATAGTTATTCGAATCTTGCGTAAAATTTATTACTTTTTCAATTTATTAGTCGACCTCCGTGGCGATTCCTTAACACGCTAGTCCGTCACTCGGAGGTTCGATTCCCAGCCAGGGCAAGTTGGTAAATGGCCTTTTTTAATTTGTCCTGGTTCTTGGGTGTTTATTTTATCCCATCAAAAACATAAATGTAAAAATGCCAAGGTCAAATTCCGACAAAACAATTGAAATTTAAATAGCTGCCAAGTTATGTAGGTAGAGAAAATTGAAATTTATTCATAAGAGTCTTAACATTTGACTTGGACAACATTAAGATTGAAAGCACGGTCACCCATCCTAACTGTGACCAAGCTAGAAATTGCTTAACCTGTAAAAGCACGGTCATTCATCCATCAATTTTTGAATTTATCGTATGCGAAGTGGAGCGAAATATTTGCACAAGTGGTTTTGATTACTCGTATTTTGAAATTTGTTAAAGCGCAAATGACAAAGAACCCTTAGAATAGAGAATCTTTTTAGTTTCACGCAGCTTTTTAGGGTTCCTTAGTTAACAAGAAAACCTTATAGTTTCGTCATGTCTGTCTGTCTATCTGTCCCCAGTTTTACTCGTAGACTATTAGTACTAGAAAGCTGTAATTGGGCATGGGCATGGATATGTGGTAATAAAAACTTGAAAAAAAAAGTGTGGTGTGAGACGTCGTTGAATAGGTCTTTTAAAAATATTGTAAGATTATGAACACCCTCTTTCGTTTTAGCAATCAGTTTGTGAAATATTTGGTTTTTGATTGCAAATTTTTGTTAGAATCATATGTCTTCCCTCTCTGTCAGTTAAACGGTTGTATATGGACACTTAAAAAAATTCACGGCAGTAGTATATAACGTCTCCCTGTACTTAAACTAATTTAAGGTGGATTCAGTTCATGATACTGAACAACTTTTCCTAAGGAACACATAATTAAATATGAAAAGAAAATGTTTGCTTTCCATTCGACCTCCGTGGCGTAATTTTTAACACGCTAGACCGCTAATTCGGAGGTTCTCGGTTCGAGCCCCAGCCAGGGCAAGTTAGAAAATGGTATTTTTCAAATTGTCCTGGTTCTTGGGTGTTTATCTATGTATGTATTTATCATAAAATATAGTATCATTGAGTTAGTATCCCATAATACAAGTTTAAAACTTACTTTGGGGCTAGCTTAATTAGTGTGATTTGTCCTTACATTACCATACATATATTACATAAATATTACATTTTGCCAAATCTTGTGTGTAAGAGATCAAAAATAATTTTTGTATTTCGTTTGTTCCTTGGTGAAAGTTGTTCAGTATCATGGACTGAATTCAGACCTAAAGTTAGGCAGTTGTTAGTTACATAAAACAAGTAGGTACTGACTACGGAACCCTACACTGCACGTGGCCCGTCACGGCACGTGGCCGGTTTATTTTGGTTAAGTTGAAATTTTAGGGAACCATAGACAAATTTATGATATTTCTGTGTAAATCAATATTACTTACCGCTGACATGACGTTCTCAAAAATACAATCAAATAGTATTTGACGCGAGCGGTGACTTGGAAAACTACACGTTTTGTGTTCCACTGACAGAAAATGTACACATTTGAATTTTCTTTGTGAAACAATACGTTTAGCGACCATCTGCAATCGTAACACCTTTCACTTCTATTCACCTTATTATGTAAGTACGGAGGGTAAAAAAGGATTGAACGTTGAACAGATCAACAGTCTTGGCGTAGCAGCTGTATGTGCTCAATCAATGACTTGACTGTTTGATTTTGTACAATATTTTTAACGAATCAACAAAGAGCACTAAAAAGAAATCTTTTCCTGAAAACAGCTAAGAAAATTGGTTGATTAATGAAGCAGTAATTAGCATTATTGCACCCTTTTATTTTTTATCTTCTAATAGGTTTTCCTGTAATCTATAGGTAAAGAACTATTAACTGTATATTTTTCAAAAGATTGGGTTCAGTGGTTTCGGAGATAAGTGTATTTTTATTATTTATTTTCAAAAATAACTTCAATAACACCAACTTAAAAAATATGGAAAAATATATTTAATATTATTATAAAATGCTCTTTCATTTGATATTTTACGCGATATAGTTCACAAAACCCTTTTTTTAATGTCTCATTTATCTCCCATAAAGTGGCCCCAATTTTT
This sequence comes from Acrobasis repandana, assembly GCA_963576875.1. Classification (NCBI taxonomy): domain Eukaryota; kingdom Metazoa; phylum Arthropoda; class Insecta; order Lepidoptera; family Pyralidae; genus Acrobasis; species Acrobasis repandana. The sequence goes on from OY756216.1 coordinate 2,495,326, forward strand.
ATTTATTTATTCATTTACCTACATTTTACTTCCGTCTTTGGGTCACAAATTTACATTATGTGCACCACATTTCAACTGAATCGGTCCAGAAGTTTAGTAGGGGGGGGGGGGGGTAAATTTTCGCCCATTTTCTTAAATAACTTAAAAATACCGAAGAAGAAATAATAATAAAAAATAAATATATTTAAAATTGTCATAAAAAGTTCTTTCATTTGATATGTCACACGATTTTGCTATCAAAACTTTTTTTTAATGTCTAATTTACCCACAATAAGTGGCCCCCTTTTTTAAATTTCATTTATTTACATTATACGTCTATCTTTAGGTCACTAAGTTACATAAGTGTAGGTACTAAATCTCAACTAAATCATTCTAATAGTTTCGTAGCAAATTGGCTGTGACTTACGGACAGACAGACAAGCGAAACCCTAAAAACAGTAAAAACACCGAAAAAATCGGTTCCTATACAAATTTCCCGGGCGGCTGCACACTTTTGTATAAAAATGCAGATTTTTTTTTGTTTTTTGACTGTTGTTTTAATATCATTATACTATACTAGCAGTCCACCCCGGCTTCGCCCTTGGTACACACAAAGCCTATGTCACTCGGGGATAGTGTACCTTTCCAACGGTGAAAGTTTTTTTAAATCGGTCCAGTAGTTTCGGAGCCATGTAATGCAAACAAACAAACAACCAAATCTTTTCTCTTTATAATATTAGTGTAGATAAATAGCCTACTATAGCCTGCCTGCCAAGCCAAGTATAGATCTAGTATAGCCTGTGGTTCGATATATTACGCATAATGTCAATTCGTATTTTGATATACATTCATGGGGAAAAGTTGTTCAAAATTTCAGACTGAATCACCCCTCAAAATAATTGTAAATCCCTAAATAAACAGCACCTTTTATTACAAAAACAGTTAATATGATTCCGCGACCCGAGAAAGTTCCAATCCGATTTTCACCCTAATCGCCAATTAAAAAATATAGGTAATAAATCAAACCAAATTATTTTTTTCATTGACTTAATTTTCAATAAAATTTTAAAAAAAAATGTGCGATGCCGTATCTGCGATAGCATTACATCTTTACTTGAACGTCAACAAAATGTCAAAACTGTACCATTTTTTTAGTTTAGCAAAAGTATGACATAATTTGGCAGTTTGTACATAGTTTTTTATTGAAATATTTTAGACTGTAATGCAATTTTACGTAATTTGAAAATGGATTTTTTTGAAAAATTCGACACGGCCTCCTTCCTGAACGCCCGGCGGGCAACTGAATTTGTATGGAAGAATCATGGCCGCCATTTCAGAGATTTCTGTCAAAAACGTTGCAAAACATCCAATTTTTAATTTTTTTTTTTTATTATTGCGTGATTGCATTGTAAGCAAATATTAAGAATAATGTTTCAAAATAGCTTTTATTTTTATAAAATATATGCAATCCCTTGTTAGAATATTTCTTTACTCAGAAAAACAAGCCAGTTTGTAGCAAGATTTTCTAAAATATTTCTTTCAGGTTTCTTTACAATTATCTTACTTTTTCTGAATGAAAATTAAAAAAATACGATTTTCGTCTACTGGCTAGTCTATTCACCTATAACTAGGTATGTAATTTTCTTAGTGGTCTTTTCTACTTAAGCCATAACTATTGCCCGCGCAAAGTGCGTTTTGCATGTTTTTGGGTAAATTCAATGCTTGTTTTTAGGAAAACTACAAAATATTTAAAAAAATCCTTTTTTTCGTCTACTGTCCCAACTCTTCCTCTATCTATGTGTATACATTATTTGACTTAAATCAAACGCTTTCTGTACAAACTTGTTGCCCGCGCAAACCCAGTTTACATGGTGCCGACCCTTAAAAGCCGCAGGCTAGAAATTACCCTCGCCGTGATGTTTGTTACCGGTGATAACATATACATATATACAACGAGTAAAGACATAGGTACATAGTCTGTCTATATTTACCCCATTACCGAAAGGAACGGGATAGTTTGAATGTTATTATACTTACTACTTGGCCAGTATTTTTGTTATGAAATGTATCTATGAAAGTTACCTATACAGATTATACACTATTTGCCAAGGCTACCTAAGCGTGATGGTAGGCGAGAAGGTGGAAAAAGGAAATAGTGATGGGCTAGCCGCCATGATTCGCATTCTCTCGTTTTTCTGTTCATTCTTCGGCTTTTCGGCCTAAGAGAAGTAGCTGGCTGGTATACAGTATTTTTTTCTTTTCGCTTTTACCCGCATGGAAAAATAAAGGCACAGATTTATTGTCACATGATTCCATACTATGAGTATCATCAAAATAAAGGATCATAGAAATATTTTTAGGCTTTTCTTGAAATCCTTTAGTTAGGTCACGTTTAATACCTATGTAAATAAATACTTTAGCACCTATAAAAGTAGACCTTAATTTACCTACATAAATTGTATAAAGTTTTATATGAAAACACTTTAAACGTAGGCAATTTTCAGTTCATGCATATTTAATTAAGTACTCAAAGAAAATTTTAAATTGTTTGAATCGAGTCTGAATTTTTACCTCAAGGGCTTTCAGCGTACGATTAACGACGCAAGATTTTAATTTAAAACAAAACGACATTTAACCGCATTAGAAATTCTCCTAACTTTTTAGTAAAGTTGGTAATAATAGGAGGCAGAGGTATTGGAAATAAACTTGATTAAATCTCGTCTTGCGGTGCCCCGCCCTAACCCAACAGGGCGGCCAGCCGCCCGCCCTTAGTACCAACTGCGCCGCGTCGCGGTGAACACCCCTGCATTTGCATCGTTAAAAAAAACCTCACTGCTGCTGGCAACTAACAATCGTAAATAAAAAATGTATGGCATACCCGTCATTTAACTCAAGTTCCTTATTTGAAACTATTTTACGCAAGAATAGTAAACATTTTCTCAAATATTCGCGACAGACTGCATTAAATTGCTGTGTATTCGCAAAGATTAAAAAAAAAACATAAGTCATTCTAAGTGCGTAACAATATGTTGGTAATTTAAATTAAGTGTTTAATTTATTGGTCTGTTTAATTTTGTTGTGTACTATTTAGTAAAAATATTAGTGATTCACATTGACGTTAATTCAATTATAATTTTTTTTTTATTTGCAATTGTTTAGTCTGAACTTGAAGATAGTGAATCAGTGATTAAGAAGTAGATACAAGCCTAGTTAACACAGTGCAACAGGTGACCGAAACAACAACTCTCGAAATGATTTTATACGATGTAAGTACAAAAAGATTAATCTTATTTTTCTTGTTTTAATTTCAGATAAGTTGAACTTTTCTAATATTCGCTTTATTGAAACTACTTTGATAAACCTGTTCAAAATGTAATCTGAAAATGATTAAAACGCTGGAATTAACGCGAAACGTACCTGTTTAGGGTTGCGCACCCAAAGGGTGCCAACGGGACCCTATTACAAGTCTCTATTTCTTGAACCGTATCGGTAAAAATGGCAACTATCTAGTTGCCATTTTTACCGATAAGGTATGTATTAGTATTCTATATTCTAAGGTATTAATATGACCACTATAACAAAAAATACTAAAAATAAGATAAAATTAAAGAGGGTCGTCATTTTTAAAACAATGTATGGAGGTACGAACCCTAAATGTACGGGTCCTTGACCGGTTTATTTATTTATTTTTTGACGTTCCAATCGGATTGCACCGATTGGGTCTCAGCATGACTCATGGCTGGTTGATGCAATCCATTTGGAACGTCAGCAAATAAATAAACAAGGTATGTTGTGCGTTAATTCCCTTGTATAACATATAAAAATTATGCAACGCGATAGTCTAAAACAGGTTGATCTTAAAATAATATAATAACTACATACAGGGCTTATAATCAAATACAAATCTCCTGATTTTATTATGGTATAAATACATTAGTTATTTACATAGTATAATTAAGTATAAATAAATAATTAGCAAATGTATCGCCCTACCAGGGTCTCATGTGCATTTTGTAAACTAGATTTAAGTTTCAAAATTGTGTGTACATAAAATAAATTAATACGAATATGAATCTTTCAAAGCCGCCACGATTGCAGCTAAGACCGTAGCTGTATTTGTTATGTTACATTACAATCGTAGAGCTTTCGTAGCACAGTCAGCCGATTGGTAGCACGTGCGTAGATCCTCTGTAGAGACATGTTACCTACTTTTGTTCTACGACAACCACGTTTTATTTCTTCAAATTTTTATTTTACATTTAATAATTGAACTTGTGTGTGTTTGTGTGTGTGTGTGTGTGCGTGAACGGAGAGTCAGATGGACGGACAGAAGAGCTAGCTATAGGAACCTTGCTCAAAAAAGTTATAAAACACTTTTTCGGAGTCGTCAACGCATGGACAAGCGTGAGAGACTGCCTCCGTGGTCGAGTGGTCAAGGCGTTTGCCTTGTGATCCGGAGGTTGCGGGTTCAAATCCCACTAGGAAGCATACTTTGTGAAAAGTTGTTTCCAGTCTGCTTAGGATATTGCAGGCTTGAATCACCTGATTATCCGAAAATAAAGATGATTCCGTGCTTCGGAAGGCACGTAAAGCTGTTGGTCCCGAACGCCATCTAGCGTTTGTACCTATCCCTAGGATTGGTTCTGGGCTACCCTTTGGGTTGCGGAGGTCAGACGGCAGTAACTCTGTGTAAAAAACCAGTAACCTCGTCAAATCACCTAGGTAAGGCAGCGGACCCCGGGCTCTGAAGCGTAACCGCTGAGGATGTAACCGGGAATACGCTTCAATGATGAAGAAAAAAAAACGCGTGGACAAGCGTCCAAGGCAACCGTAACCCCGTACAATAAAGAAGGATGTATGCCTATTGCTGGATGTATACTACTACTCCAAATAAAGGGAGGAATTTTCCATTTTGTTAGTCATGTCTGTATTGTAATAATAGCTTAGTTTTGAATTATAATAAAACAGGCAATGTAAATAAAAGCAGATCAAAATTTAAGATTGTGAGGTCGGAACCTTAAAAATTAATAGGAAACGAGTTAATTGAACTTTCCCCCGCAGCGTGGAGGTCATCGCTTTACGTTTCTGGCGCAGCCAATTTTCTCGGACACCATCGCGATGGACAAACTTCTCGACAAGTTTATATCGGAACCAATGGTGCTTATTGACCCGTGTACTTTTACAGATAGAGTAATAAATCACTACTGGACATAATAATAACACAATGTTAGTTAATACTTAGTAATAATGTATAATATGTCTATTTTATTTTTTTGGGTTTTTAGGCATTCAAGATGGCAGTATTCAGTACTCAAATTAAATAATGAAATTAGAATAAAACACAATAAAAATGTTGTTTCGCTTCCTACACCTTAAATTGATTTTACTTTATTGTGACATGGGTTAAATCAGATACCTCATGCTTAAATTTGTATTTTTGGGCCAGGTTCACACCTGGCCCAAAAGTCCCCATAATGCTTCTTTCCTTAATGGCTATACAAACTTTTGAGCCAGATATGATGCCGAGCGATTATCGTTTGACCATTCTGAAATATGATGGCCCAACTAGTGATGTGCCGTTCCCGGGAACGTTCCCAATTTCCCCAGATTCCCGGGAATGTTCCCAAAAATGGAAATGTCAGGGAAAGTTGTAATTTTATTTATCAGATTTATTTTTTATCACTGTAAATATATTTTAGTAACATAAATGCAACACTTGATATGGTTATAATACAAATATATCCAATATTACGTAACATTCCCTAGAAATGCGGGAACGTTCCAAGGGAACGTTCCGGAATTGGAAATGAGGAACGTTCCCGGGAATGGGGAATTTGGGAACGGCACATCACTAGGCCTAACTCTTTTATAAATTCCCTTGCCTCCAATCCCCAAGTAGTGGCTTCTTTTTCGATATAATTTTCAAGAAACCGAGCGAAGTTCAACAAGAACTTGCGACAAACGTGGAGAAAATCTCATAATAGAACTGAACGATTCCCGCGACAAACTGAATAAAAGCCTTTCTAAAATCAAGCGCGGGAGAAGGCTGAACGATATTTACAAGCCATCAATATCTTGATTGTATTGAAGACCTTTAGAAAATCATTTTCTCGATATAAATATTAAGGTACGTTTCTGATAAACGCGACATTTATTCAAAACTGTTAACGTATGAACAGATTTCCTTTCATGCTGGTCTGGGAGAATATAGTCTATCAGTAAATCATTTTATTAAGCGATGCGGCTAGCAACCCATCACTATTTTAATTCCATTTTTCTGTCTTCACGCCCACCATTATTTAGCCCACTCTAGGCTCTGTATACTTTGACTTGAGACTTGGCCTATCAACAGATTTATAATCTATTCTCGAGGGAGGCCATAAAATCATTTCTTAAACTCGGGGGTCAAATTAGTTTGTATTTTTAGTTATTAATTCTTATTACTGAAATTGGTATTTTTTTAATAAAGCAAATTGTGCACTACTAAGTATATCGTTATACAGATACAGGAATTAGGTATACGAACATTTAAGTGCATATAGCGGCTTATAGATGAAAAAGATTCAATTCGATTACACTTATTTTTGCTGCCTTAAAACTTTGTCATTTAAACTGAATTTAAACTAAGTCGTCGCACGTAGAGTTAGATACCATTGTCATAATGCTGTCACCTTCATAACCACAGTACATCTATATCTGTGTTCGTAACCCTTCCTTTAGCCGAGAATTACCTGTAAGTATAAAAACGCCTACACATTTACTTACTCCGGAAAATGTCGGAAACAGGTACTCAGTTCGGTTTTATTTTCAATGAGGCGTTTTCTTTAAAAAATATATTAGTACAGTGACTTAGGATAGATGGCGCAGCAATAACTTAAATCGGTCTGTCAATGTCAAATTCATTACAAATTTTATGGTGTGTTTGTTTTTGGCATTGACAGAACGATTTCAATCTTATTGAGAACGTTTAACGCCATCTATTGAGAATATTTTTAACCTTAATTTTTTTTTACTGTAAAACGCCTCATTGTAATGCATCATTGTCATAATGCTATCGCTTTCGTAACCCCACCTTTAGCCGATAATTACGTGTAATTGAAAACGCCTACATATTATCTTTTGTCTTTGATTTATTCCGGAAAACGTCGGAGGCTCATGGATCCGAGTATCGATGTTATTTTCGTGTTTTGTAGAGGAAATGACGTCATAAGTGCGGCACTCGATCAATCACGCAGTCATTTCTGAGGAAAACATATTTCAAGGAGGTGACGTCAGCCGAAAAATCAAGCCCCAGATTTTTCTTTACAGGAATTTTATGAATAGATTACCGAGATCCGATAGGGAAAATGAGGAGCCAAAAATATGATGATCACGATTGGGCATGATGAATGAGTTTGGAGTAAGGACTTTCATTTAAAATTTTATATAGCTAAATAACATCAAACCATTAGGGCTTGACACATGTCAATTATGAAAAGAAGCTTTTTTAGAAGTTTAGTTAACGCCGTACCTAAATTTTTCGGGGTCCAGTGCTGCCACCATTTAAAATAAATCATTTTAAAGAAAACGGAGACATCATTTAAAATTTTGCTACTATCAAGTCCTAGATAACCCTTCAAAGTATTTTATGAACTACTGTTTACAGTTTATAATGAGAACGTTAAGCTTTACTACGCACATTTGCCAAAAACGGCCACTTTTGGCTAATGTGCGTAGTAAAGCTTAATGTTCTTATGTCTCTTTAAAATGATTTATTTTAAATGGGGGCAGCACTGGACCCCGGAAAATTCAGGTACGGCCTTAATATATTAAACTTGGAAGAAAAATTATTTCGTAAGTCCTGAAAATTGCTGTGCTGTGTTGTTGCTAATAGAACCTGCTCAACAGAGGAAATCTGACAGTTTCTTTTACACATAGTGGTATTTAGACCAAAACATTTTTTTGAACTGTAGTGGACTGTATAAAGATCTATGTTTTCCAATATAGCTTATCATAGGTCGAAACCGTTGGCCCTTATCCAGATACTCTGTCTAGGTCAAAGAGCTGTAAAACTAGAGGAGACACCACATATCACTGTTTTGTCCCGTTCAATTGTCGCTATCTCCATAAACTTAATTTAGACGCTTGCTAGCTCTTACGCCTAGTACTTTCGACAGTTATAAGTGAAAACTATACGAAATCATGGTAAACATAATTAAAAATGCCATAGTGTGTGTTACAATTTACAATACAGTAAGAATAATTCAAGGAACACGGCAAAGTGTAAAGAAATAACTTTCCATCGGTAAGGAACCAGATTTCGTAGTTTGAAAATTAAATACATATGATAAAATTCACGCCACCATATATTCAAAAATAGAACAGGGGCCAATGTTTGAGATAGCTGGTCTATATTTTAGTCGGTGGTCTAGATCACAATGAAGAATGGAGATGCTATTACAATTAGTGCTAGTATTCCAAAACAGTTCTCTGTATAAATCTAGCCAGAAGAATTTTCGAGCGTAAATATACAAATCATAAAAAACGAGACAATAATGATCGTAGTTTATTAAATTATTGGAAAACGTTGGGAGCGCAGTGTTCATATCTCGATGTCGGAAGTTTGGCGACAAAGGCATTTTCCAATAATTGTGTTTGCCAGATACTGCAAAACAAAATTAGGAGGCGAAAGGTTAGTGCTTGTATATGGTCGCGCTGAGAGTAATCAACTTTTTTATGTTAGGCTCAAATTGCAAAGTAAAATAGGTCTATTTTTTTATTTAACTTTATAACAAATGTAAAAGGCAGACTTATAGCCACTTTATCTAGCAGTCAACCGGTGATGTCGAGAAAAGAAGTCTTTAATAGGAGGTGCAAATTATTATTATGAGGTATTGCAATCTCTTTGAAATAATGTATAGTTATTTAATTCCAAATTTTAGTGGCTTAGATAGGCCAAGACTAGCAAGGGAACCCACTTAACCGCTACTAAGATGACATTGTAAGGTCGACCGGAAAGAAGTAAGTACCTTAGGAAATGTCGTAGATAAATGGATGCATATAATACCCAGCAGTAGATTGATGAGGGCTGAGAATGGTGACTAGGAAGCCACACTCCTCTATTTGAAGGGTTCCCTTTAACATGTACAGGTACCATAAGTTAAAGAAAAATCTTCAAGAAAAACTTAAGATACTTAAGTAGGTAATTCATATTTAGCTAATAGCCAATGCCTGGTCATTTTAAATACAACTTAATTTATCATTAGCTTTAAATATTTACGGAAACTCAGCAAATAATCAATATCTTACAGGTAAAATAACGAGAAAATTATACCAATAACAATATCGTAAAACGAATTTTATTTGGAAGAAATCCAAACGATAGAAAACTCGCAAATTAAAAAACAATAGAAGAATAACTTATGCACTTAGAGGGATTTACTTCTTCTCTAATGGAGAACTCTATAGAGAATTGTAAATAGGGTGCTAACAGAGATTGAGCTATAATCATATTAATTATCTGGGAAACTGGAAAAGGGACCACACTATGCCCAACTTCATAACACCAAAAGAGGAATTGTTACCCGGACGCGATCAACCCTGGCCTGCTTGAAAGTCGCTCAACAGACTGTACATACAAAGTACATAGGTCACTGTGGAGACCTTTTGTCCAAAAATTGAGAATAATAACTTACAAAATGTGTTCGAGTGTGGCTCCTCCCCACAAGATGGCCTACCTGCTTTCTTATCAAGGGTGCCCTAACACCTGCACTCTCAACGATTTATTTCACTTATTTGCTTTGATGGAATAAAGTTAATATATATTAAATCAATCGTCACGCAAAGAAGAACAAGAATTATCAGGTTTTCAAGAGATAGAGCCCTGTGGCAGACGGACAGACAGACGGACCGACACCGGAGTCTAAAAGGTCGCGTTGGTACGCTAAAAAGGAGTTTTCGCAAGTACAGTAAACATCACATCAAACTTACTATATTCAATACAGTATAAAGTGTCACTTCTGTTTATTATCTATAGTAAACGCCGCACTCAAATATAGATTAATCTCGTTTAATATCGATACAACAGCGAGTTTACTCTGGAGAAACATTACGTTATTGGATTGGACATAAAGTAATAATCGAATGACACGCGTTTCTATAATAATATCATAACTGGTCGAGTGCCTGTCGGGCCACGCGGTAGAGTTACGAAGTTACTCGTTCCAACGTGCGTGAGGACTTTATTTTTCATAATTTTACGTTATTAGGGTTCCGTAGCCAAAAGGCGAAAAACGGAAACATTTCATCATTCATATCACGCTGATAACGACCTTTGCGACTGCGGTGCCATTCAGTAGATAGACCACCTTCCTTCCTTCTGTCATGTGCGAGCTGCCCTACGTCATGTACCATAAATGACTGTAATGAGGCTAACGACAGAGGGATCGCCGTGGCCACATACTGGTCAAAGATCATTGGAAATTGAAGCTACAGTGAAACCATTTCGAGTCGATAATAAGAAGTTAGTAATTATATTATCTTTACTTACTTACTATCCTAGCCCAGCGACCCAAAGTGAGTCTTGGTCTCCAGCACAAGAGCATGTCAGCGCTCTCGGTCCTGTGCTAGCTCTCGCCAGTTGTTACCAACTTGCAGCTCGCGCAGGTACGCCATCACCACGTCGCTTCAGCGATACCTGGGAGTCCTGGGACGCCCCACCGATTTTATCGTTATTTTTGCTTTAGGTACGCAACCGATTATCCGAACTTCATTTATCACGCATGTCATAAGTCTCTACATTATAATAGTCTTATCTGTATAAAATTCTAATCCAATATACCTACGTATTATGTTATATTTAATGAATTCTATAAAAGCTATTCATCTTCATTTAAATTTAATTATGTAGTTAAGTATTAAATACAATTATTTCTTAATTGGTTTACAAGAGAGCACCTCTAAGCTGGTATTAGAACCTGAAATGCCTAAATCCTAAAATTTTATATTATTGTAGATATGTTTACTTAATACATTAAATTTAGTTTGAAAACGAACGCTTGTAAAATAGAATGAATAGTTAGCTAAAGATAAAACCATTATGAATTTTAAAATTTTATCAAGAAAATAAATTATAAAAAAATTGACACCTGTCCCGTTGTCTGTGTCCGCAATCAAATCGTGCAAGCGAAATGATACCTACTTCCCATTATTCGCTGAAACTTCACATTTAGAGTAGTATCCAGGGTCAAAAATAAATTATTTTGGAATGATACGAGAATAAAACGTCACATAATATTGTCACTTGTCATTCATCATATCCATTTTAAATGTGATTTTAGATTTGTTAATGCCCAAAAACTGATATTAAGGTGGAGGTATAGGCAAATGACCTTGAAGTGGCGCCCTCACTTGAAATAAATTATTAACTCGTAAATATGGAGATAATTTCCATATTGCTCTTCGTCATGCACTAGATAGCCCTTTAAATTATTTTATGAACTACCGTTGAAAGTATTTACATTAGTCCGTCTAGCTTTAAAACTTGCTTCCGCCAAAAGTGGCCACGGCAAGTTTTAAAGCTAGACGGATCACTAATAATAGTTTCAACGGCAGTTCATAAAATAATTTAAAGGGCTATCTAGTGCATGACGAAGAGCAATATGGAAATTATTACCATATTTACGAGTTAACAATTTATTTCACACTTCAAGGCCATTTGCCTATATCTTCGCCTTAAGAGCGCTATTTGACTCCAAGAAACAATGACGTCACGCCGTGCGTTTTTCATAGAAATCCCATAGAAAATATTTGTTTTGACGTTTAGAAAAAAGTATCTGTTTTGACTTGTTGGCAACTAGCGGATTATGTAAGTGGGGTGACAATGCAATATTATGGTACCAATGACCTGATCTCACGACGAAGCCAACTCCCCACCGAGTTTGGGCTCAATTGATTCGTCTTGGGGAGCACTTTAAACTTTTTAGTTAATTGTTCTAAAAGCAAAGCTAGTTTTTTAATATATCTTTTATATAATACTTGTTTTGTGTAGCCCCTGAACATCGCGCAAGATTCGTCACGAGAAAAATGAAAATAAAAATATGCATTGTGCCTTTATTACGTATATCCTATCTTTAGCACAAAGGAAAATACTCCAGCTTTTAGATAATACGTTACACCGACTAATAAATTTACAGTAGTTTAGAACTTGCTCCAAAAATTTGGGCAGTGTCTCTCCATTGATTCTGAGTAACATATATACATACTACTACTACAAACGAAACAATTTATTTGTACACACGTCGATGTGTGAGTTTTATACTTAGGGTCGCACCGCAGAATTAATTTAATACTTACTTACTAACGAGTTCGACATATTTACGATTATATTTTTCCGGACCGGAAGATTTGCGAACACTATGACGTAAAAAATATTCTGTTTTATATGTATTAAATGTTACAGAAAAGTCGGAAACAGCTACATATTATTAAATATTCTGTTTTATATGTATTAAATGTTACAGAAAAGTCGGAAACAGCTACATAATATCACTTCACAAATATTTTTCATTATGTCCATTGTCCATTTCACCATTAGTTCACTTTACTGATTATTATTGAGTCATTTATAATGTAACGCACTAAATTCACGAATTCACTATTATAATATAGTAATTTGCATATTCGGCGCAAAACTAAACGGTAATTATTTGAATAAATTCAATAAAAATAAACAAATGTTTATCACGCTTCCACGCACAGCATGTCAAGTTGTCATTGTCAACAATGACATTTAGTACTATAACCCGCGGAAATCTAGTTGGCATCTGCGTGTATGTGATTACGTTGCTTGATTATACCCCTCTCGCTCTTGTGTATCTCCCGCCAATGCGAGAGAGCGAGAAGGGTATATATATCAAGATGGTTGCTGGGTAAAAACGTGAAATTATATTGTTGCTTTGCTTACCTGTTTTAATCATTTGGAAATCTATGAAATATACGTTCTTTAGAGTATTGGGTGGATAAACAATTATTATACGCGCACCTTCTCACCATGATGGTTACTATTGGTTGACAGTTCTCAAGACAACACACGTCGCGTATTGCGTGCGGCTAGTAATTAAACCCTGGTTTGGAGCTGTCAAAGGCTCACAAAGTGCGGGGGAGAGGTGCGGGGACGCCAATTTGCGGGAGACGCTGTGAGATTCCATTCTGTTTGACTCTTATGTATTCTGTGACAGTGTTTAAAAATATAGATAGATTGTACCTGTACAGTTTATCCCGATTGATCGATGAACTTGACCCATCTGCGATTTGCGCACCCTTGGTGTATTTATAGCTGGTCATCTTTGTGTCTCGCAACGTGACCTAAAAATAGGTCCTTTTTAGGGTTCCGTACCCAAAGGGTGAAAATGGGACCCTATTACTGAGACTCCGCTGTCTGTCTGTCAGTCTGTCTGTCCGTCTGGCTGTCTGTCTGTCCGTCTGTCACAGGGCTCTATCTCTTGAACCGTAATAGCTAGACACTTGAAATTTTCACCGATTATGTATTACTATGGCCACTATAACAACAAATATTAAAAATAAGATAAAGTTAAAAATTAAAGGGGTCATCATACAAGAAACGTGTTTCTTCAGCGCTTTAAAACATTGCACGGAGGTACGGAACCCGTCATGTACGAGTCCGACTCGTACTTGCCCGTTTATTTCTTTTTTTTTT